>CM053605.1:33246927-33322050 GCA_028646535.1 Procyon lotor
CAGGCCCCTGGGATCTGACCTGGGCCGAAGGCAGACGCTTAACGACTGAGCCACCCAGGCGCCCCAATCTTCTGCCCATTTTTTGAGGTGATTATCTGTTTTGTGAGTGCTGAGTTCAAGTTCTTTATAGATCTTAAATATCAGACATTTGTCTGTAGTGTCATTTGCAAATATCTTCTCCCATTCTGTGGGTTGCTTGTTTGTTTTGTTGACTGTTTCCTTTGCTTTGAAGAAGCTTTTTATCTTGATATGTAGAAGAGTGAAACTTGACCATTCTCTTACACTATACACGAAGATAATCTGGTTCTTTATTTTTAATAGTAATGCTCAGTTCACTTACTATAGGTACTAGATCATCAATTTCATCTGCTGTGACCAAAAAGATGAGAATGATTTTTTTCTAGTACTTTTCATACAAAGGTAAATTAGGAAATTGGTAATAGCATAGATTTCCTTGGTTCTGAAACTTCCCTTGCTAAGGACAACTAACTGGACTCACCATACCTTTCAGCATTAGCAAATGTGGTATGGGCAAACCAGAAGAGACAAAATAAACATGTACTAATTCTGCTCTGTCGGTTATTTTCATTTTCAGTGCAATCAAGGAAGGGAGTTCCTTTCTAAAGGTATGAGTTTTTTCTTTTCTTTCTTTCTCTTGCTTCTCAATTAATAAAGAAGCAGGCTGGTGGACTTTTGTTGGCTTCAAACAAAGACAGAACTGACAACAAAAAAACCCTGATAATTTCAGAGTTTGGGTCTCTTTTGTTTATCTGAAATTCATTGCTTCAAAAACAATAAATGCTTCAATAACCCAACTGCAGAAAATACTTAATGGAAATTGTGATTTTCATTTTCCGATCTAATACATTTCACAGTAAGGTGTGGGCTTAATATAGGAACTTTTTCTTTTGTTTATGACATTTTCACACCTACAGATATTTGTAGGCACACGAAGGGACTGCAAACAGCTGATTGTTTCTGAAATTAGCTCAGTACAGACACAAAGCAATGCCTGAGAATAACTTCTGTTTAAAAAGTGAAAATTCTAAGGAGTAAGGCTGCTTTATAAATAAAATCTCTATAATCTGTTTTAATGCATTTTAACTTTTGTATTAATTTATTTGCAATCCAGATGACAGTTTAGGGTTTAAAGTTTAAAATCTATAATTTTAGGCAAGTCATATTAATCTTGGCTAAAAATGAGCCATGGGCTTAGTAGGTTTGGGAAAAGGTTTCTAATTTTGAAATTTACATACACATATTCCCTTGGTAGAAAGAAGTATTATCCTTTAAGACAAATAGAGTTATATCAACATGTAATTAGTTTTGCATTCAATTAGTATGAACTAGGTTCTGGGTTTTCAAGAAGAACAGGGCATGTTTCAAAACCTGAAAAGTTCTATAGTCATGTATGTGAGGTGTTTCTAATCTGCTTTGAAAAAAATAATGTCTGGAAGTCTTGAGTGGATTGCATTCCTAGACATATCCAATAAGAAGCGTATTTCTCTTCCATAAAACTTATTCTCCTTGTATTTCCCATTTCTATGCTGTTTTAAATATTGTCATTTAACTTGAAATGCATAATTTTAGCACGATGATTTGTATTGCACTAGGGAGAAAATATAGAATAGCAAAGTACCTGTGTAATAGAAATTACCTGCAGGTCCATAAAATAAGCTTCTTTTCTTTTCCATTATGCTCTATTCACAGAATAAATAGCTGATTGCATTCTATGGATTATCATGTGCTTTAAATATGAGTGTCCTTGTAAGGTGTACATTAGTTGTAATCTTTTTTACATAAATCATTTGACTAAAATCAAAATAATTTTACATATAGAAAGCACATCCACTTCACTTAATGTTCTGCTGATCAGTTTTTATACCTACCACCGTTTGCCATTTGTGAAAATCATTCTTTAAAATTCGTTGCTGAGTCTTCCAAACAGGTTATCTCATGCTCCTTTCAAGTTCAGAGGCTCTCATTCCTTAGGTCAGACCAACTGTTTAAATCTGGTGTTATATTTAGCAACTGTTTACCCTCTGAAAGGAGAGAATTTTGAGAAAATTGACCTGGCCATTTGAGTTCTAACTGACAATTCCTCATTGGAGAACAGCTAATTTTCTACAAAATGCTTTTTAACATGGTTCTAATCATGCAGCAATTAAGAGTAACATTTAGAAATAAATCTGGAGATAGTTCCTTATCCTTCTGTCAATTGAAGTTGAATTTATGCCTTCTACAGCTTCTTTGTCTCACCTTTAGTTTTGGTTTGGTAGCTTCCTGAAAGTATGGAATTCAATCCGTAAATGGTCACTGACAAAGAAGTTTTTTTGAAGAATTCAAGAAATCCTATAATAATGCAAGCAGCATTAGTACTTTGCTCTTGTATCATGTATTATGATTTCCCTTGACCGGAGGTACCCTCTGATGTATGATTTCTATGTGGCTTCTCTGTTTTCTACATCTGATGGGATCTTGCAGTGCACAAAAGGGAAGAATAGCAAGCAAACTCATGAAACTAAATTCAATCTCTTGGATAGATTCAGACTCCTAAGTTCAGTTTCTTAGGGATTTGTCTCTTTTGAATATGTGGTCTTACAGACTCTCCTCTTCTTCGAGGAGATGTGTGTCTCACAGGGAGCTATGTAATCTGGCAGCAAGGTAGGGAGCACACATCTCAGTATTCATATCCGCAAGACCTTTTTTGTTTTTCTAGTTCTTCTGATCTCTGCGGTGATGACCTGTGGTGGCTGAGTGCCCTGCTAGCCTCCTCACATTGTAGCTGGGAGGTCCTGCCTGTGTAGTTATTTCTCAGGTTGGTCAGTTCTTCCTGCTGACTTGGCTCCACAGACCCCTCTGAGGTTGGGTTGTAACTTCTTTTTGTTCTCTATTCTTGGGTGTACCCCACAGATTGTAGATAAATTGTTATCTCTCATTGCCACAGTCTTCGCCCAAATGAGCCTGCCAATATTTTTTGTGCCAGATGGGATTCCAGGAAGACCAAGGCAGGACTGGTCAGGATTTTTATCTTCCTAACTTTGTAGCTACCCTGTGCAACTGGCTTTCTCTATAGTTCCTAGTGGAAAACAGGACAGAAACCCCTCTTTCTAATGGTTTTCTTGTCAATCTATCTCACACAGTCCTCTCTCCCATGACCTCATTGCGGAGGAGGGTAATCAGAATCTACATGATTCTTATCTATTACTTACCAACTTTCTTGTCTTCATTCCACAGTTGCCAAGGAAAGAAGGATTGAGCTTTCCCTTCACTCTTGCTATCTGTTAGAAAAATCATTTATGTCATATACTTCTTGAAGTGAAATCTCCTTTCTTTTTAAAAATGGCAGATGGGATATACATATTTCAAAAATATTTTACCTGTTAAACTTGAGTTAGCCTCTGGATACATAATATGGTACATCTGCTCTGACAGTGACTCATTTGAGATCACCTTCTTTTGCTGGTTCTTGCTAACAAAATGAAAATGATGTTTTAGTTCTTTCCTAAGCTCTCCTTAGAAAATATGGAAACTACAAAAAAAAACAACAAAAAAATGAGTTTGTTATATCTGAGCGACCCACACCATGTGGCTATTAGAGTCTTATTTTAGCTTTTCATTTAGGCTGTTGCATGCTTTTCTGCACGGGGCTGGCATTCAGCATAGGCCTCAATGTGACTACACCATTTCAGAGTTTGCATCTTTACTCCCCTACCCTCCTGGTGTTCATCATGAGCAGAAGGCCTGTCGCCTAACTATAGCCACAGCTAAGTGTGAAGAACACTTGGACACTTGATTATAACTCTTAGTCCTTAGAAGTTTATTTGGCCTCAGCTGAGGAAGATTAGAGTCCCCAGTGGTGAAATTTCATGAGTAAACCAGGGTCTTGAGCTACTGAGACCTTTTTCCCCGATCTATTGACTCTCTTGCCTCCAGAGTCTGCTTATGCTAGCTGTGTTCCTGACTTCCTCTGGGTCTCTGGGAAGCAGGGGTTGGGGCATTTTCCTCACATTTTGTGGGATCACATATGGGGATCAAAGACTCTTTGGAGAGGTTCCCTGAAAATCTTCCTTAAGCTCTTCACACAGGTAGCAGATCTAGGATTACTACCTTTGTCTCCCTCTGCCAAAATGGTACTTGGTAAAAACAAACTTTGGGTTCTCCTCCCCTGAAAAAATATTTCTGTAGGTGATATAACTAGCTCCTTGTGGTATAGCAGCCCCTCATTATCAGAGGAAAGAGAAGCAGCGTGCTAAAATGAAAGATTTCCCAATTCCTGTCCCTACTGTAGCTGATGAATTGGACACCATAGCTGAGTTACTGGCATGGAGGAAGAGCTGGTCTAAAGACTGTGCCAATGACGTGTGCCGAAGGGCAAGACCATCCCAACCTGTGGAGAGTGAAGCTTTGCCTACTGACACAGCAGGGCTGAGGAATGTTCTATTTTTCTTGGGAACAGAGAAAACATCTAATCTCTAATGAATAGCCCACTGAAAGACCTGGGCAAGTTTCAAGGTGATGAGGTGGCTGTGCCTGCCCGCATTAGGGAGAGGAGCTGGGCGTGTGGTGTGTCCAGCCAGCACTGCAGTAATTACTTGAACTCAGTGGTAGCAGTGGGTGAATATATGAGAGGTAAACCCCAGACCAAGTTGTTCAGTCAGACCGTGCCAGTGCAGCCCTGCGCTACGTAGGGCAGAGGCCAGTGCTGTCTTCTCAGAACTCTCTCCTTAAGTGAAGTTGCAAGGCATTTTGAGGAACAGCTTTCTGGTGGTAGACTGCTATTATACGCTAGGTGGCATGAAGAGGAAACCTGAAATGTGCTTATTTTATGTAAAACAGGAGGTCCTCCATATTGGTTTCCTAGGGCTGCTGTAACAAAGTGTAACAGACTGGGTGGCTTAATACAACGAATTTATTTTGTCAGATTCCAAGGGACTAGAAGTCTGCAATTATGATGTCAGCAGGGTCATGCTCCCTTTAGGAGTGGCTAGGGAACTATCCTTCTTTTCCTCTTCCTAGTTTCTGGTCGTTGCCAGCAATCCTTGGCAATCCTTGGCTTGTAGATGCATTACTTTGATCTCTCTCTATATGGTCACATGGTCTTCTTCCCTGTGTTTCTCTGTGTTTTCACATGGTCTTCCTATAAGGACACCAGTCATTGCATTTAGGGCTCACCCTAATCCGGTATGCCCCCATGATAATTAATTACATCTACAAAGAACTTATTTCCAATAAGATCACATTCTTAGGTTCTGGTTAGACACGAAGTTTGGAAGGGTCACTGTTTGAACCAGTACAACTTCCATCACTGACATAGACAAGTATTTGGTTATTATTGTTACTGTCTTTCAGAAAAGTCTCCTATTCTTCCTCTTCTAAAATTAGATTCTAACCTTGTGACCAAAGAATAAATATACAGCTCATGTAGTTTACAGCAGTGCATGGCCTTCTTGTCCTCTGCAAACTGTAAGCCATGCTCTCTCTGTAAACCCCTTCTACTTTCATTTCTCCATGAAAGATTTCTTCATTTCTCTGTTTACAGTCACACTGTTCCTTCTCTTAACTCCCTCAAATCTGCTGTGCTCGAATTTCTCCTTTCTTTAATCGTTTTTTATAAAAAGAGAGAGAAAGAGAGAGAGAGAGAGAGCATGCTCACATGCAGGGGAGGGGGAGGGGCAAGGGGAGAGGGAGGGAGAGAATCTAGAGAGAGAGAGAGAGAGAGAGAGACAGCAAACACACATGCAGGGGAGGGGCAGAGGGAGAGGGAGGGAGAGAATCTAAAGTAGACTCCCTAATGAGCTTGGAGTTGGAGTCTGGTGCAGGACTTGATCTCACCACTCTGAGACCTTCACCTGAGCTGAAATCTGGAGTCAGATACCCAGATGCCCCACAATTTTCCTTTCTTTGAACTCCTTGATCTTCCAAAATGAAATGGCACACTCACCCCTCATTATCCATTTCTTTCTCTCCTGATTTCCCCGTAGTTCTTATTATCATCTGACATATCGTGTCTTCATTTTTAAGCTAATTTTCTTCTCAGTTTCATGAACAGAGTGACTTTTTTTTTTTTTTTTGACTATCGTGAAGATCTAAAGCAGTGACTGGCACATAGTAGGAGCTCAGTGAATGCATTTGTGTGTTGGTAAAACACCCATGACCATGACCTAGTATGGTGGCTGCACAGGGCCAGCTAGGAGGCATGCTTACCAGTACTTAAATAAGGCCTGTGTGGAAGAGGGAAGAATGTGAATAGCATATAAAGAGAAACTGTCAAGGTGAGCTGAGCTATGAGGGTGATGAGAGAGGGAGAGTCTTAGTGATAATGGATCCTTTATTCTTGTCTTTTTTTTTTTTAAGATTTTATTTATTTATTTGACAGAGAGATCACAAATAGGCAGAGAGAGAGGGGGAAGCAGGCTCTCCGTGGAGCAGAGAGCCCAATGCAGGGCTCAGTCCCAGGACCCTGAGATCATGACCTGAGCCGAAGGCAGAGGCTTTAACCCACTGAGCCACCCAGGCGCCTCTATTCTTGTCTTTAAAGCCTGCTTCCAGCATCGCCTTTTTACCTGGGTCCACTAGCAAATAAATTGTTCTTTTGATTTTGAGTTAGGGTTCTGAAACTTTCAGTAGAAAGTGTGGTGACCAGTATACTAATTGCCACTAAATGCAGTCTCTTTCTTGATGCAGCAGCTTTCTGTTTCATGGCACTCACTCTAAAGGTAGAAAAGAGGGCTGCGGAATCTGATCCCAGAGCGTAGAAAAATAATGTGAAAAATCTCACCATATCCTAGCTTCACCCCCAGAAACCTGAGGAATCCACTTTGAAAATGATCTGTATTTCACTGGTACCAGAGAAACTAAGAGAGACTGCGGAGAGTATGGTCCTCCCCAAACCTGGAAGTCCCAGGGACAGCAACAGTCTGAATGTGACCAACAAGGTTTCTTAGGCAGGTTGAGGGGAAAGGAGAGGCAGCCCAACTAAAGCGTAAAGGGCAGAAAAGGCAAGACTGAAAAAACAAAAAAAAAAACCCAAAAAACGAAAAACACCATTTTCAAATTTCACACAAAGCTGAGAGCTCAGTCTTTCTTCCTCACCAGGAGTGGAACCTTATACTGAACTTAAGACAAATTAGACATGTTTTATGCCCTGAGGTTCACAGTACTGCCTGAGATAGAGTTCCTTCCTTTTGTCTTTGTGCCCTGAAATTTTTGCAGAACATTTTTTTTTACTTCTTCTAAACATTTTTTTCTGTTGCAAGTAAATGTGACTTTGACCAAATTAGGGAAATTTTCACAAACCATGCAAATCAAAGTAAAATCAGTAGGAGTATAAAATGAAGCATTATTTCAGACACTGACTTTGTGAGGCCAAGAGTGATGCAAACATAAAATCCTTGTTGTTATAGTACTTTCAGGCTGTTTTAAACAGATACTTTTTCAACAACAGAAGACAATGCAAAGACTAAAAAGTCATTTTCAGAGTGGTGCTTAATTGGAATAATTTTCTGTTAGAGTTTGTTTGCTGCCCTAGGGGCTGATTTCACCTATGCTGGAGCCAAGAAGGAAATAAACATATAGTTACAGTTATTAGGGACATGGGAAAGCAAATATGGGCTGCTATGTAATGCCATCTTTAGTGTTTTGGGAAGAATGTAGAAAGTCCATTATCGTTTCTTCAAAAGTAATTTTAGAATGCAAATACAGGTGCTAACAGATTCTTGTCTCTATAAGATTGTCAATTTTCCTGCCCCACACTCATTTATTTTTCATAAAGAATGAAATATGGGGCAGAGATTTATTTGTTGACAGTTACCATGACTAACTTATTCTCAACTCTGACCTAAATTCTTCCAGCTTAGAAGCAGCGAAGTAGAAAATAATGAGGGCTGGGTTATTTCTGAAATGTAAAACCTGAAATTGCCAGAATTTATTCAAGTTCCTTGAAGGTAGAGTGTTCAGAGTTTTTCGTTGTTGTCATTGAACTATTCCCAGCAATAATAATGCTTGGTCTTTTAGTTTATTTTGCTTTAACATTAAACCCAAGTCTGTTCTCACTGACCTCTAAATTAAATTGCATGTTGCAAACTTAGTTTAGTTTTTACTATCAGTCCATTTTTAAGAAACTGACTGCACAATGTGCATTTTTTTCTGTCTGGGGTTAACTTGGAAATGCTAAAACTTAGAATGCTGTGAGGATGGTTTTAGTGTGCTCAAATGTTTAACCTAATTCTTCTGACCTGCTTATTTTGAAAATGCTCACTTTGAAAGGCATATTTATTGATGTAAGTGATATTGACATGAATAAACAAAGTTTTCAAAATGAGCAGGACTGATAAATTTGATAGATGGTTCACACAATGAATTTGTATTTACATTTAACTCTTCATGGATAATTCTTATAAAAGCTCCTATGAGTATAGATTGTAAGAATTTTTTAGAACTATACTGTTTGTGTCCATGCTTACTTGATGTATCCATTATTTTATAGTATCAAAAGATTGCTGTCTAAGGAGGAAAGTTTAATACTTGACTTTTACTTATATAGATAGTATTTGTCTATTCTAAATAATATTTTATTTGTATTTACCATATTTCAGATTAATCTTCTAAAGAAGGGGGTGTACAAAAAGTGTATGAAATTTGAATTTAGGTGCCTAAGTCCTCTTTCTGTTTTCAAAGACGTAGAGTCAAGTACCTCATCTACTTCTCAACTTAGTGCACCCCTCCCCCCATCCAACACATATGCACCTCAGGATCTCAGGTTTCTTTCTGTGTTTTCTGCTTTCTCACTCTCATTTATTCCCCTTGATCAAACCTCATTTTCTGAGAAGCCATTTGAATCTTACTGTGAATGCAGTGTATACCAGTGTCTGTCATGAATTTGAGAGATGTTAAGCAAGTATGTCCTAGAAGCATACTATTCCATATCCCAAAATGCTTGGGGAGTATGCATTCTAAATCATCTTAGCCAACTCATTTGCTAAAGTCTGACTGTATCTATTACTGTCCCTAAATAAATATATCTCTTAACAACAACGTAAGATGGGCTAACTATTGTCAAGAAGAAAATACAAGTTGTACCTCTGAAATCCCAGCATATAGAATACCTTGTAATCTCTCTCAGTAAAGCTTGCATAGATTCATGCTTAGCTCAGAAATTCTTCCTCCAGCATGAGGGTGTGTACATTTGATACTGCAGAGTATGTTTTTAGAGATGTGATTGGGGTCAGATCATAACAACTTAAAAGGAGTTTAATATTTAGCCATACTGGGGAGTCATCAAAAGCTTTTAAAGGAGAAGGTGCATGAAAAGATCTATGTTGTCAAAGATAATTGAGGCGTCAGAGCTGAGGTGGGGAGGTAAGGGGCATGTGACCCATACATCCAACTTCAGGTTGTTATAGTAATCCCACTGGGAATGTTAAAGTCCTGAACTGGGATAACAAGTATGGAAAGAAGTAGAGAAACACGTTTGAGGAAGATTTAGCATAAGAAAGTAGGAGAATGTGCCAGGATGACTCTGTTTTCTGGCTTGGGTTGGCAAGGCTAACGTGATTAACTGAAATGAAGAATAAAGAATTGGTTGGGAAGATCGAGGGGCAGGGGTAATAAATTTGGTTTTGTTTACAGATAAATAATGAGAACAAGCCATTTTAAATGAAATCACAGTTGCTGGAGTTGCCTAGGGGTAAAAGGGACAGTGAGATATTCTCTCTAGGCATCTTGCAGTACCCATTTATTGCCAATGGGTCCTGTGCCTCTATCTCTTTTCTTGTTTCTTGACTGACTAGTGAGTATTCTTTGACATTTTCCATGGTTTTGCCTCACAGGGTTTTATTTACCTGTCAAAATTTTCTTTCAGTCACTGTGAGTGTAAGGCAGGGGCAAAATGACTTAAGGGAAAAAAAGAATAACCTTGCAAAAATATTACCAGGACTTTAGTCCAGAAGTCAAAATACCTAGGCCATTAGTGCAGTCAAAAGTTATACAATGTCTTTCCAAATGGGTTTGATTTTTAAGATTAAAATTGTCAAAGAGCAAATATATAATTCTTTTTAAATAAGGTGTTGTTAGCAAGACATTTATGTGTTAACTTATGTGCCTGCCACCTTGAGACAGAGTTAGTGAACACCGGTTCCATCAATGTATCTAGAGTAGGAGGCTGCCTATTTAGTGTCAGGTAAAGAAGTAACCAATGGATGTTCAAAGGCACATATCTTAGCTTGCCCTAGTGGCAACATCATTGATCCTATCTTTAGGTAGAAGGTGGAAGGGGTAGAATGCTCCCACTAAAACATACATAAAATGGGCTTTAGTATTGAACATACCAAGGACTCTGACTTTAAATAAGTTGAAGTTCATTGTCTTTATCTTTAAACAATGGCATAACAATAGCTACCTTGCTTTTATCACAATGCTGCAAGTATCAACGGAGATTATACGTGAAAGTATTTTAGTCTAAAGGGATAAACTCATGTATAAGATTAATATTTTTGAGCTGAAGCATAGAATTTGTCCAAAAAATATGAAATATGCCATTTTAAAGAGATAATACCACTATTCAAATTATTTCAAGAGATTAGCTGATTAGGCCAATGAATAACTTCAGTCGGGGTGTGGGTTAAAAATATTTAAGCAGGGGGCTGTTATGAAAACACTTGGCTTCTGGGAAGAAGGAAAGCAGTTTTAGAGTAAGATCGGGTGCATGTTATGAAATGGAGGTCATAAAATCAGACTTTCTTATAGTTGTGCATAAGGTTAATCCTCTTGAAATTAATATGCATTTCAAGTCTGATATTTTGAGTTCTGAACAGTAACAGGATTAACATATTTACTAGTAGGTAAGGTGCAGCACTTAGGATTGTACATTTATGTAGTATCATAGGAAAATTGAGGGCTCTTTTCCAAGTAATTCTTAGAACATCCCCCCTCCTTTGCTCCTCTGCCATCCTTAAGATACACACGCACACACACACACACACACACACACACACCATTTCCATATTCTGTGCCGTTTCTCCTAACCTGAGGTGTATTTGCTTTTTCTAATGGTCACTTGGATAATATATACTGATGCTTCAGGGCTCAGTCCAGGCATCATCTCCACCTTCCCAGATCCCCTGATTAGGCCAAGTGATCCTCTTTTTGGTCCTCACGTACCCTGTGCCTAATTTTATTGTGATACTGACTCTATTATATAGTTCAAGATTACATTACATTGACTGTGTGCACGCACACAAATGGGAGGTTCACATGTCTGCCTCCCTCTAAAGAATGCAAGCTCTCTGAATACAGGATAGAGTGGAATTCATCTTTATTTCTGTTGGATCTTGCACGATGTCTCATATGTAAAATAATGCCCAATGAATGTTCAATCACTTTACTCTGAACATTCAGAGTAAAGTAAAAAAAAAAAAATATCTGAACAGAATGTAGAGTATTCTTTACATTCTCAAATGTAGAGAAATGAGTTCTCTGCATTTTTAGAGAACTCAATGATGTGAAGAAGATAACTTGGTGAGATTTTGGAAGATGTGGTGATGGTGCAGGAGCAGTGGTGGTAGGGGAGAAGCTTTTGAGGCAGACTCAGGAACCTCAAATTGTAGGCTATTGAGTCCTTGATTCATTTACTTTAAGATTCATGAATCCAGGGGTGCCTGAGTGGCTCAGTGGTTAAGTGTCTGCCTTCAGCTCAGGTCATGATCCCAGGGTCCTGGGATCGAGCCCTGCATTGGGCTCCTTGCTCAGCAGGAAGCCTGCTTCTCCCGCTACCATTCCCTCTGCTTGTGTTCCCTCTCTTGCTGTGTTTCTCTCTGTCAAATAAATAAAATCTTTAAAAAAAAAAAAGATTCATGAACCTATTCATTTGCTTATTCCACAAAACTATCCAACACTTACTATGTTCCACACACTGTAGGGGAAAAAATGAGTCTGCAATAGGGCTACAAGAGAGAAATAGAAGGTAGAAAAGTAAAAGCTAAAAGCAAGGCCCAGAAGGGAAAATATGCTGAATGGCAGGGCAGAATCATATACATGTGTATAGACAGGTTTTCAGTTCAGATCGCTCATTTTCTAATCTCCGCTCTGCCACCTACCACCATACAATCTTAAGAAAATTGCTTGGCCTTTCTGTGTCTCGGTTTGCTCATCTCAAAAATGAAGATATTAACACTACATACATTATTACTTCATTGTTAACATTCTGTGAGTTAGTGTCGAGCAAAATTATTTCTTGTAATCACCATTTGGGGATTTCTAAATTATTTCTACGGAGTACTAGGACACTTGTGCCAATGAACATCAACACACTTTCAGGCTTATACGTATTATTAAATTGTCTTTTAAAACTAGTGTATCAATTATTTTTAACAACAAGTGTTAATGAATTTATTAGTTTTCCTGCAGCCTTTCCAACATTTGCCTTTCGCTGATAGAGATGCAAAATAGCGTTTCATGGTTTTTAAAAACATTGATTAGATAGAGTTGGTGTGGTTAAGCATTCTTTTTTACACTCTGATTCTATTTGTATTCCTCTTATGTGGACTGCATGTGTGTGTTTCCTTTTTCCTCCTTTGGCAGAATGTGGGTTGAATATAAAGAGATGATCCCAATAGCCTATTTGGCATTCCATAATAGATGTTGAGCATTTCCCTCTTCCCAAACAAGTTCTTCCCTTGGTTTGCAATGCTGTAAATACTCTTCTCTATTTCTCCTAGCCTCTGTTGGCTGCTCCTACTGATCTCTCTTTGCTGTCTTATCTTGTGACTGGCTTTTAAATATTGATGCTTTATATTCTCCCCACAGATGAACAAGCAGATTCATATACCGTCCACATGCTGATGACTGTCACATTTATTTCCAGCCTAAACTTCTTCCATAACTCCAGGTCTGTTTACTCCAAATCCTGGAGGTCCCAGAAGCAACCAGTTTCAACATGTCCTAATATAAACTCTTGATTCCAATCCTTGTTCTTTAATAATGTTTAAAATCTCCAGTGAAGAGTACTGCCACTATTCATGCTACACAAACATATAAATTTAGGGTCATTCTGATATTTCCCCGGTCCAAATGATTGCTTTCTTTTTAAATTTTGCCTATTCTGCATCAAATCATACCATTCCTGATATCAACCAAATGCAAGAAACTACTCTCTTGTCTAAATTACTATCATAGATTCTTGAGAGATTTCCTTGCACCCCACATTGTAACCACAGTGAGGCTTTTAACATTCAAATTTAACAGCATATGTTACTGCTTAAAACTGTTCATGACATCCTACTGGCATTAGAATTAAGAGCAGAGTCCTCAAGATAGTCTACAAAGCCCTGTTTTATCTGTCCTGCCTTCTCACCACCCTGATGCGGTGCTGTTATTGCAATTGCTCTCTTTTCTATCACATTGTCATGTCCCGCTCCTTCCCAGCTCAGGATGTTGGCACAAACTGTTTCCTCTGCGGAGGTTCCCTTCATCCAGATAATCCCTGCCTTTTATCAATCAGCTCAGAAGTCATTTACATAAGAAGGCTTCCTCCAAGTCCTGACTAGAGTCCTGCCACAATCACCCCCCTCCAGCTGTATTTACTGCTGCCTGAACTTCCCCTTCATCACAATTTTCAGAAGCATAATGAACTATTTGATGAAGTAATTAGTTAAATGACTGACGCTTCCCCTAGAACAGAAGCTCAACGAGAGCTAGTACAGAGAAGAAACAAATATTGATTTTATATATAGATGTATCTATATATGCATATATATACATATACATATTCATTTATCTTAGTGTACTTTGTTAACTTTTTTGAATTTCATCTTTTTAGTTTTTAAAATGAAAATTCCTGTTCGGAGTACCTCACAAGGTTACTGTGATTGTATGTGATTTATACATACATATATATATATATATATGTATGTATAAAATCACTTGTGAACTCAACAGAAAGATATACATATTTCTCCAACTTTGTTCAAATAGAGTATTTCCATTTGAAGTCTGTGGGATTTGAAACATATTTGAAGAATTTTGGGGGCTTAAGTTAGACCTGAAGTAAGCTCTGTGGGCGCCCAACTTGTAAAATAGACTGCTTGTTAAATTTGTGCTCTCTCTCATTTTCTGGCAGGCATCTGGCAGTGTGTCATCATTAAAGGTCAACTAACCTTGATTGATTCTGGATTGCACAATAAATTTCTTCTGTATTAAATTAAAAAATATGTGACAATCAAAGAGAAGGTCTAGTTTCCTGCTGTCTTAAGACAGGTTATAACCACCATGATTTTGGGAATTGATAAGACAAAGAATCTATGTTTTCCTGTTTGATATATGACATTTATATAATTCAGAACTCCCCATATATGATGCTTTAAGAGGCACATGGCCTGATCACAGAAAATGTCAAAGAACCTTTTCAAAGGCAAACAGAGTCTTCTCCTCCCACCATATGGAGAATAGATGAATATGGTATTTTGGAAGAGGAGGACATGGGAAAGCTATTGTAAGTTTGCTTTATTGGGTCGATTGGATCTCACAAAGTAAGTTAAATTAATCGTGAATTAGTAAGCCCATTGACTTATGCATACACAGGAAATTCTGGGACCCTAAGAGATCATACCCAGAACAGGATGGATTGATGTTATAAACTACATCGGTATTGCATGGAGGGAACAGAGCGTAAATCAGAGTGAAAGGACACTTCTAAATTAAATATTAATCCAAAGGTAATAACTATGCTGAAGAGATGAACAGCAAATGAACATAAGAGTGTCCAAAGGAAAAGATTTAATGCATGTTTTGTAAGTTAACCCGGTTATTTTAACCTAATTGAATGTACATTGAGTGCCCAACACTTCCTAATTAGGCCTGATTATAATTTTATAAGACTAAAATATGAAATTTGGGGGAAATATTCTTTTATTCTGTGTCTTATTATATATATATATATATATACACTAAAATCATTGTCTTATAAATTGAAGTAATTTACATTCATATCATGAGTGCAGATTTATCTTTCAGTATTTTGGGAGTTCTCTCCCAGTATAGTGGGAGTTCTCTCTTTTTATATGTGCATGTATCTGCATGTACGTGTGTGGGTGGGTGAGCATATTATTTCTATCACCTATCTATCTTTGTAGAGATATATAAAATTATTTTATTTATTTATTTTAGAAATTATTTTAAATAATAACCTGGTTCAAAAGTGAGAAATAATTCAGAAAAATCCTAACTTTAGAATCTTTCCCTTGTATTAGTTCATTAATGCTCAATAGACCAAACTTACTCTAAAGGCCTAAAATCTGTTAAATATTTGAGATGTTGACAACAGCAACAACAATGAATACCTTGGGAGAGGGATAGTCCAAATTGACTTTAAGGGTTTTTTTTTGTTCTTGGTAATTTCAAACTAATTTTAAAGATTCAGACCAACAGTTCTGAAAAACTGAACTAAAAAGGATATTCTTTTATGATTGGATTGTCTAGATTAATTTTTTATATCTTTAGATAATTTTATAAGGAAGACATGAATATATTATGTTTTACTATAATAAACATAGTACAAATTTTATAATATATGGTGCTTAATTTATAATCTGTAATATAATTCAGTATTAGAGAAAAGAGATAAAGTGAAAAGATGAATAATCATGAATTAGGTTCTTTATACATGGCGTTGGCTTGTTTTTATACAACAAAGAGATAATAAATGTTGCAAATATGATACTGATATTTATTAGTCCACATAGAAAGAAAATCCAGATTATTTAGAATTTTTCCAGGGTCTATATTTTTTAATCTTTCTTTCTTTTTTTTTTTTAAAGATTTTATTTATTTATTTGACAGAGAGAGATAGTAGGCAGAGAGACAGGCAGAGAGAAAGAGAGAGGGGGAAGCAGGCTCCCTGCTGAGCAGAGAGCCTGATGAGGGGCTGATCCTAGGACCCTGAGACCATGACCTGAGCCAAAGGCAGAGGCTTTAAGCCACTGAGCCATCCAGGTGCCCCTTAATCCTTATTTCTTGTTTGCCAAACTTTATGTCCCAATTTAATGAGATGATTAAAAATTCTCATTTGTGTTGAGTAGACCCAATGTGTATATTCTAAAGCATTTTGCAAATGTATATTGCTTTACTAATATTTTTATTAATATGTTTCCATATTATAGCTTAACTTTTTGTGTTTAATATTTATGCAATCTTATAAATTCCCCTTTCCTTTATCACTGTGAGTGACACTGAATAGCTGGTTTTACTTTTTCTGTCACATAACGTCCTAGAGGCATTGTTAATCTATGAAAGCAAATTTGGCTTTTTCTTAATCACTTGCATACTCTAGAATATTCATTAACTGGTAATTCAAAATAGTTGACATATTATCTCCATTTATTATGTACATATGCATCATATTGTATATTTAATGCCCTGTTGTTTACTTATTTTACATTATAATTGGGCATTAACAAAAGGCACAGGAATATAGGTCTGGAATTTTATAATATATCTAGTCTAATTATAAAGCTCACAGATAATTATTAATTTTTAAATTCTGACTAGTTATTATGAAGTGTGATTTGTCCTTCTAGTCCTTTTAATTATTCATCTTCAGTTTAATGTATTCAGAGCCTCTTTTTTTTGGTCATTTCTTTTGTATCTGCTTTTACTCTCACACTTTCATTCTAAGAGCTGCAGATTTACTTTTTTTCTGTCCTTTTCTTTTTTGAGTTTTCTTGCAGCATAGTGGGAATATGTTTGATCTTTTTTATGCATATGTCTCCTAACATCTTTCTGGGTTTTTGATAATGTTGTGTCAGGTTTTTTCTTCCCCCTTTTTTGCAGAAGCAGCTACATTGCTCCCAGATACATAGTAATTACTTACAAAAAGCAGGTTGATGCTGAGTCAGAATACAGATCTGAGAAAATAAAATGACAAGAGTTAAAATTATTTGTGTACCATGTGGGGCAGAGCTTATAATAACAATTTCCATGTTTTCTAATGAAAGTTAAGCCCCAATTAATAAGAGGTCTAAATGAATGAGTTATTTAACACATTGAGTATTCCTGCCCTGTTCCCAAGATTTTTCTGGATGCTTTAAAGAATTGCCAGATTGCTCATGCTGCAGTGTTTGTGGAGGAGATGTAGATGAAAGCTGAGTTAACTACTTATTGGAGTACTCGTGCCCTGATCTGATCCAGTGTCCTAAAATATTTATTGTAATTTTTGAAAGTGATAGATATCCAGGAGCTAGTTTTTTGTTTTTGTTTTGTTTTTTTTTTAAGATTTTATTTATTTATTTCACAGAGAGAGACACAGCTAGAGAGGGAACATAAGCAGGGGAAGTGGGAGAAGGAGAAGCAGTCTCCCTGCTGAGCAGGGAGCTGGATGTGGGGCTTGATCCCAGGACCCTGAGATCATGACCTGAGCCAAGGCGCTCAGTTGCTTAACTGACTGAGCCACCCAGGCACCCCCAGGAGCTAGTTTATATGCTGTAACAATCTAAGGAGACTTAAGGAGCAGTCTGGCTACTGCCATCTGAGTTCATGGAAAAATGAACTTTAGGTTATACAGAAGGGATAATAGTTTTATTTTAAATATTTATCTAATCAAATTCAAATAGAAATCTGTTTTTGACATATGCTAATTTGGTGTATTGTGTAACCTTTTATAAAGGGTTTCTTCTTAAATTTAGAAAATGTCTACTTGACCCCAGCTGTCTCCCTATTAGTTTATTTATCCATTTACTTGTCTGTGAAATGTATACACAGAAAGGCCCTAGCTTTTTAAATTTTAATTCTTAGTTCATATTTTTGGTAAAACATGTTGTTTTAGCTTAGAAGTATACAAAGGACACCAAATATTTCTTAGCATTTTCCATGTTTTAAAAAAATTCCAAGATATATTGTTTTGTTAGGTAGAAGCTAATCGAGAAAGGTGGAAGGAACACCCTGAGGCAGAGTCCCAAGTCCTTGAAGGGGAATGATAAAGACAGGAATTGCAAGCAGGGACGGTGGTAAATGAGCTACGCATTAAAAGCCCAACAACACAACTTCCTGACCTGTGGCTTCCAGGATTAGAGTCTGACAGGTCAAGAGCCACAGGTGCAGAGAGTATTCTCTCCTCTTCTACCTCTGCCCCATGGTAGCCCCTAGACTGCATATAATGCATCTGCATTGTGGATACAGTTGCCCCCCCCACTCCATGGAGAAAGGCCACCATGACTGTTCAGTACAAACCTTGTAGGGTCAAAACCTCCACCTACCAACCAGTAGGAAGAGTTTCCCAACCTGGGAAGCGCCTCCAGTACAGATGACCCCACTGTACATCACAGCTCCTCCCAGCCCACAGAGACACAACAGATATCCAGTCCCAAAACAGCCTAGGGCTGATTCTACCTTTAACGTAATTGTGAAGTTACAATATCTGTTGTTTTCAGATATAATGCTATGTGAGAAAAGGAAAACAGAGTTATCGTATTCCTCAGAATATTGTCTGTCATATGCCAGTCAGCATAATCAAAAACAATAGGAGTAGTCTAATTTGTCATATATATGCCTGATAATAAAAACTGTGGTGCTGGCACAGCAGAGGAAGGACTGACAGAAGTGTATTTTGAAGGGTTATCATTCAGTCAAAGAACATTTTCAAAGCTCCAACGAGGTAAGTAAGTAAGTAGTCTAACTTTTCCTGCTGGTGATATTCAAAGTGGTGGGGGTGTGTGGAATTAGACAAACGACAGTTTCAAGGAAATGAAAGATTATTTACCTCTGTTTTTAAAAATTGTAGAGTCAGGGGAAGGAAATTTTCCCCATTCTCCCAAGAGGAGGTTATCTTTCGCGTGTTTTCTCATTATTGCACACTGTAGCATTTGTCACAAATGATTCTTATTGCCTATGTGCTTGGTTTTATCTCCCATTAAATGGTGTATTTCTTTTTTTTTTTTAAGATTTTATTTGACAGAGAGAAACACAGCGAGAGAGGGAACACAAGCAGAGGGAATGGTAGTGGGAGAAGCAGGCTTCCTGCAGAGCAGAGAGCCTGATGCGGGGCTCGATCCCAGGCCCCTGGGATCTGACCTGGGCCGAAGGCAGACGCTTAATGACTGAGCCACCCAGGTGCCCCTAAATGGTGTATTTCTTGAACACACGACTATGCTATAAGCTCTGTGTCCTTAGAGCCCAGCACTCTACCCACAACACAGCAGAACATATTATTGAAAAAATGAATGATGAGTGATTCCTTTCTACAATGAGTGGTCACCGATATGTATTTGCAAACATCATTGCTAGGAAACTCAAAACAATACTTGGCCATAACTTTGATTTTTAGGATTTTTTTTTCACTTCTCTTGATACAAGGTTCTTATTTATGTCCTGGTAAATATTACATATTGACTAATTCTACTACCTTAAAATCATAAAGAATGGTACCGTGCCTTCTTCTAAATGATAATCTCTCAAATATTTGAAGGCACCTATCATACCCTTTTCACCATGTCCATTTTGCACTTTCTCTGCCTCACTCATGCCATCTTTTCAGGCTGCTTAAAATGGTGTTTGTTGTAGTAGTAGCCTATTCAGTTATTTATTTGCTCAGTTCTGCAAGGGTTGATCAATGTATTAGGTACTCTGTTAGATGACCTAAGGTGTTAAGGATGAATTGGAATGTGTTGTTCTGGAGAAATAACAGATCAACTTACAATTTCAAACTACTATGGAATATCATCATAAAATATATTATGGTAACACAGTATCTGAGACTGAGATCCGCACAAGGTGCTGTAACATAGAGAATGGGCTTTTAGCCCAGGGATCAGAAGAACAATTATTTTATTATTTTATTTTATCCTCTTAGATATGGCCTATTATTCCCATCTGTCAAGATTTATTTGGATCTTTACTGTATAAATTATGCTGCTTCCAAACTTTCCTTACCATTCATAGATTTTATAAACTTACTTTGAAAATTTGTATCTTCCTGTTAAAAATGTTGGAGAGTGCAAGACTGAGTACATGGCTGAGGTTTAGAACATATCTTGAGGACCTTTTTCCAGATTCCCAGTATATGGTTAGAAAAAATTAGTTATAAAATGGTTAGATAAAAATTCCATATTGTTGATGATGAACAGTTTACATTATAAATATTTTCTTAGAATAACCCATTATACTGTAAAAACCATATCTCCATTAAGTAACTCTGAACACTCTAAAG
Organism: Procyon lotor; assembly: GCA_028646535.1. Taxonomy (NCBI): domain Eukaryota; kingdom Metazoa; phylum Chordata; class Mammalia; order Carnivora; family Procyonidae; genus Procyon; species Procyon lotor. Next base: position 33,267,122 of record CM053605.1, read on the forward strand.
TAACTAACCACAACACATTTTTCATGGGCTGGTAGATACTGATATTCTTACCCTATAAAAAGTCTTAAGTACAGCATGACTATTTTGTTTCTGAACAGTAGATTTTTGAAAATATGATGCTTGCTTATTTTATACTTTCAGATGTTATACGTAGAGACTTCTTAATAAAAACTTACATATATTTTATTTTCTATTACAAACTTTTTCTTTATAGTTTGAGTCTGAATTTGGGTTCTGCTGAAGTGACAGGAGGAATTGAGTCAAAAGTGTTTCCATTTTATTTCTCATGAACATTTTTCTCACAATTGACTAAATCCTATATTCTGGACCACTTATGAGTATCGCAAGGGACAGGAGCCAAAGCAGAGTAGTTGTATTTTCCAGTGGAGACTGTTATTATTGTAAGGAACACTCGAGTGAATATTGTAAGGTACTTCCCTTTTATATGACTTTTCTGCAGCATTTAGCATCATTGACCCTGCTCATTCCTCCTTCCTTCTGCTTTCCTTGACGTCATGTTGTCTTGATTTTCTTACTACTTGCTATGAAATAAAGTGTTTAAAAAACAGGCTGTGATTCTCATCACTGGCTGACCATTGGAATTATCTGATAATTAAAAAAAAAATGATACCCAGCTTCTCACCCACAAGGTTGTAACTTGATAGATCTGGGGTTGGGGAGAGGGTGAACCCTAGTATTGGTAATTTTAAAATTTCCCTTGGGTATTTCTAATGTGTAGCCAGATATAGCCATTCTCTTAAATTATAAGTTGAACTATATACCATTGCCTAACAAAATATCAATTTCATAGGGATCAGCTTGATATTTTTGTCTTTTTGTACACTTATATTGGCACAAGTTAGACAAAAATGTTAATAAAATTTATATATTTATATTTTTAATATTTATCTAAAACTTTGTGCAAGGCACCTTGTACATATGAACTCATTTAATATTATGAGGTCGATACTATTTTTTTTAACTTTTTTTGTTTTTAAAGATTTTACTTATTTGAGAGAGACAGAGAGTGAGAGACAGAGCACGAGCAGGGTGAGGTGCAGAGGGAGAAGCAGACTTCCTGCTGAGCAAGGAACACAATGCAGGGCTTGATCCCAAAACTCCAAGATCATGACCTGAGCTAAAGGCAATCACTTAACTGACTGAGGCACTCAGGCATCCATGAGATAGATACTATTAGCATCCCCTTTTTGCAGATGAGGGAACTGAAGCACAGAGAGGTTAGTGACTTGCTCAAGGTCACACAACAGGTATTCATGAGGTGTCTGTTTACTGACTGTAAGCTCCACAGGGGCAAGAATCACAGTTTTGTTCACTGACATCTTTCAAGTACCTGGAACAACGTCTGGCACCTCAGAAGGTTAGTAAGTGTTTTTGAAAGAAAAAAGGGAAGGGAGGAAGGAAGGAAGGAAATATTTTGCCTTTTAATAAGGTGTATGTGTGAGGTTCAAATTTATAGGAATATGTGTGACTTAAGATTTTCCTCCAATATCTTTAGTGTATTACATGTATCAAAAGCTAGAAATCACTTTTGATGGCTAGGAAATGTTTTGCAATGATTAAGTGAGAAACGGAAAGTGCTTGACTTATCTCAGAAAAGTCTGTAATTCAGTTGATAAAACATTTAAATCCATACTTTTATTTTCCTTCTGAGTTTGTAATTCTATGGCAACTAGTCCGAGTTTACTCCAGTCTGTGTATCTTTACTGCGTAGTTGCAGGATTTTGCACTGTGTGTATTTTTTATACTTCTATAGGGGACTCTTAAAGAAACTTTAAAACTGTATCAAATGCTTTGCTGAATAATTTCAAGGAAAGGGGCCTTTCCTTTCAATCACCTCACCCTGGCAACAATCCACACTTCTTAGGTGTAAAGTAAATGCTGAAGAGCTGCTACCAAATATCATATCCACAAACAATAAGAAAATGAAAGTGATACCTATTTTTTCCTTGTGTGTTAGCAAAAATATAAAAGACAAATATTTCATATTTTAAATTATAAAGTTATTACCCTATTAGGAAATAGGGTAATATTTGTCAGATTTTATACTTGGGACCTTTGGCACAATAAATTAACTGTACTAAAAGAAGAGCAATACCTATTTTTTATATGCATATATAAGAATATAGAACATTTGCAAGAATAAGGCTCATTTAAATTACACAAGAACAAACTAACTCGTCCCTTTACATTATAAGAAAAGGTAAGGGGCATTTTGCGTTAATGTCTGTCGGCTTTCAGGGACAGAAACCTAATTGGAGCATTTTCTGTTTAGGGAAAGATAAAGCCTTTTTGTCTTCAGAGTTGTGAACTGGAGGCGCAATGGGCCTGATCACTGCTTGCCAGATTGCTTGTGAGTCATTTGGTTCTTTTATTAGTTCTTTCCTACATTGCCATCTTGTCTCCTTCTTCCTCGCTGCTTTTCCTGTGTTTTGGACAGCGAAATTGGGAAATCTGTTGCACTTGGTGAGTGGTGGAAATCAGGAGTGAGTGACTGACTGCCTAGTTCCTGTGTGGTAATGTTAGCTCTGCTGCACATCTGATATTTAAGTGTGTGTCTCTCAGCACTGCCAGATGGGCAGGAATCTGGGCTCCCAGGACCCAGAGTCCTAAATTGATCAAGACACATTGTGAAAATAGTAGCTGCTTTTCATTGAGCTGTCTATTCACTGGGAATGTCGCGGCTGTTTCCTGATATACACTACCCAGAGACTTTGAGACTTTTAATTTAATTCTTGTTTAGGAGAGCTTTGGGGGAGGGTCCGACATAACTGCTCTGGGAGATAGAGGTTGGCATGTGGCAAGATATATAAATTGTTATCTAGTAGAATAAAGGCTAGTTTTAGTGAGAACAAAATCTGTTCTATAATCAGATTTAAGTAGGAACTAAATCAGTCTTTATTTTCAGAAGTACTGGAAGATATCTACTTTTACAGAAATGCAATTTACATATTATCATGGCTATTTATTAATTACTATTCCCACACTGCCTGCTAGGGCACATGAGATATAATTTAAATAGTTGTTGAAAGCCTCCTACAGATTCGAAAGAATACACACTCGTGAGCTCCTCAAGGGTCTGTTGTATGCTGCAGTACACAGGGACTATCAATCAGTTTACTGCCTCTTGTTCCTTCCAAGTTTTTGATTGCTTCTATAAACCCCAAAAGGACTCATTAGGCTTGCTTCCTTTCCATTCCCAAGTCCCAGTGCTTAGAGCACTTTTGCAAATAATGATTTGAACTTAGGTGAAAGTTTCTGCAACATACTAAAGATCAAACCAATCACCTAATATCAAACATTTCAAATGACAGGACCTGGAAGTAAAATCTATTTCAAAAATATCTGCCATGGATTTGTTAAGAGATTATGTGGTAATTATATGCCAAAAAATACATCCAAATGGAAGAATTCAGAAGCAATAGGGGAGGGTGGATAGACTGGCATTAGTATGTATGCACAGGTATTTATAATCAGGAACGGGAGAGGGTGACCAAAGGGGCAAAGATAGAATTATCAAAATAATGTTCTAGGTTCTTGTTTTTTGTTTTGTTTTGTCTTTTATTAGAGAGAGGAAGGGGCGGAGGGAGAGGGAGAGAGAGAATCTTAAGCAGGTTCCACGGGGAGCCTGACACGGGGCTTGATCTCATGACCCTGAGATCATGACCTGAGCCAAAGTTAAGAGTCAGACACTCAATGGACAGAACCACCTAGGTGCTTCATGTTCTATATGTTTATACTTTTGTTTGCAAACTAATTACCACTTCAAATACAACTCATTGACTTGATTTATGACATTATTACTAGAACAGACTTTTATATCCTAAACTGATGTCATTTATACAAATATTATATTTCATATGCAGACAACAGGGTCATCCAATACTTCAGGAGTTGTATTCTTGGAGCTAAGTAACATATCTAGGCAGCAGACTCGTGAAGACCAGGAGACGGTTCTAAAAATGAATTTGAATGTCCTGGGAGAGGTATATTCTTCCAGGCTACAACTGGAATAATACTCCTTACTGAATCATTCTTCTTTTTGAATTATATAGCTTCACCCACATATAACATATGTGACATATGTTATAGTTATACCTACATCTGGTGGCATTTGAGGTTTTGGACTCTTGAGATGCTAACATATCTGATTTTTTCCCAATGGATTACTTACTCCTAAAAATTAATTAAATAAAGTATATACTTTTTCCTCAAAGGTACATAAATAATTATTTTTCTATATAGTATTTAAGTGTGTATGCATTAATACTGAACAATCTGACTTATGTGGAATTTTTCCCATGCTATAAAAGTAAATTTTAATAAATACTGTCTCTCTCTTTTGGCACTAGAGAATATTTCATGACATTGACTAATTCAGCTGTATGGCTTTGTTTAGATCATGCATATGTGCACACATAAACAACATGATGTAAATAGTTGAGGGATGCATGTGATATACACATCTTACATCCTTCATCATTCAAGTGCAAGTCTTATAAGTAACATCTTGAACTCTTAGGGAATGAGACTACTACTAACTCAAAATTTTGTACATATGTGAATATAGTTCTAGCACATTTTTGCTTACTTTGTTTAATTTATTGCTGCTACTTTTCATTTCCTTGATTTATGAAAGCAGTTACCTTAGTTACACATTTCTGCTCCTAATTTAGTTGACTTTACAAGTTCGTAAAAATAAAGGAGAACATGACATTAGTAAATTAAAGCAAAATATTAGCATTTCTGCAAGAAAGTCATAAATGGCTTCTTCCTTCCTGGCACAGTCTTTTACTTCTATGTTGAAGACTTTGAAGGCAAAGGAAGAGGAAGAAGCTTTTGTATGTAACTTAATCATTTTCTTGTTAACCTTTTGCCATCAGCCACAATGAGATTCATTCTTCATATCACAGTAGACTCAATCAGCAGGAATATACTTTTATCTTTGCTGCCTGGTTTTATAGGACTGGAGGGAATTGACACCACTAGGGAACCATTAAGGAGATAATGGACAAATTATTTTCTCATATCTTCATTCAGACTTCTTTCTCACTGGTACCCTCATCCTTAGTAAGCATCAATCAGAATTATTCACTAAGAATCGAGGGATAGAATAGTGTCCTGAGGCTGAATGGGGGAGGTGGGGTAAAAAAAAAAAATCTTGGAAGGAAGTAAGACTCAGACTCAATATGCCAAAAAGAAGTGTTGGGATTATTGTCTATGTAGATGTATTCAAGTTAAAGAGGTTGAAACAGTACTGAGCTGACTTTTTCATCTTACAGCCGTAAAAACAGAGGTAGCTTGCAATCTTTATAAATCCGTCTCCTACAAAAAGATTTTCAGCAGTAGCCAGGCATTTTCATTTTGTAAGATAACAGTATTTTTTTTAAAGCCATTCATGCACATGCAAATGACTAGTAGCTTAATTAGGCTTGAGCATCTGTCTCACTCTTGTTGAGAAAAAAAAACAACTGAGTACTGTAAAAGAAGAATTGCATCAGACCAGTTAAATAGTCAAGGGAGATTTTATTGGAGAATATTTCAGTATTTCAGTAGGGCAGAGAGATTATTGTAATAGGGGAGAAAGATTGAACTCAACTCTGCTAAAACAAATGGCAGGAGGGTTTTTAAATTCTGGGCTGAGCAAATGGAAAAATACTGTAGGACATTAGGGGTAGGCTAATCAATGTGATTAGACCATCTACGTTTACTAATTGCTGCTTATTGAAGTTAGGACCCTACCCTGCCACAGAAACTGGGAGATAAATGTGCTGTCTTCTTCGACGATTACATCTTAAAGAGGTGGTTTCCAGGATCTTGAGAAAGACATTTTGGGGGAGAGAAAGAATTTATAATTGCAGGTTTTTTAAGCAAAATACTCTAAGAAAAGGGCAGTCAGGAGCCTGTATCAGAAAGAAAACTGCCTGAAGTTTAGTCAAGCTGAGAGGAATGTCAAGGTCATGTTGATCAGTCATTAATAAGTCTCTGTTTAATGTAGGACTTTTCCTCCTTCAACCGGTAGAAGTTGGGCAGTGGGGCTAACACTATGATTAAATGCCCTGAGAGTCATGCCTCCAGTCTTTATCTCCTAGACTAGGTTGATGCAACTGTGCCTAAATTAGCACAGATCATTGGGAGAATTGCTTCATGAAAATCCAGATTCAGAGAAAAAACAAGGGTACTAGTGCTTTTTAAGGGCCAATCTGAATGTACAGGCTACAGAGGAATGTCCCTTTGGAAGTGAGATGATTTAGCATGTTTCTTGCTGATGTGAAGCCAGTTGTTCTTTGGGGTAAACTCACACCTTCAGGCATAAGAGAAGCAGGATTCAATTTGTCAGACTTCTTTATTGTGTGTTAATGATTATCATATGCCAAGCAGATTTCCGGACACACAGCCATCACAAAAATTATTTCAGATAATGTTGTAAGTGACAAGATATTATTATCCACATCTGTCTTAATACACATAGAAGTGACACAGATTCATTGTTATAGGAATAGTGATGGAGAATATTATTCCCATTGGAAGTAATCTTGGTTTTTAATTTTAATTCCCCATAATTAAGCAAGATAGTATAATATTGTGTATTTTACATGGAAGAAGAATACCATTGTAAATTCTTTCCATGGGCAATGAATAGAAAAATTACAAATTCTATTTGCAATTTTAATGCAGCTTTTCTGGGAACTCTCCCATCTTTTTCTGTTCCAAATTTAGCAGGTGGATGCACTGTATTTAACTTAAAATCATTGTAGGCTACTTTATAAAACATGAGCAAACTGGGCTATGAATTGAATTTTGAGTTTGACATATTTAAAATATGAAGAGGGAAAACAATGGCATCACTAATGGCTCAAAGTAACAAGGTTATAAATAAACTGCTCACTGTTCTCATGTATTTTTAGTAAAGAGATTTGGGAATAGTGCAAGTAATCCCCAATGCCCAGTTACAATCTCTTAACTAATTTAACAAACACATTGTAAATGTGTAGTTAGAGATACTTTAAATAAACATATATTGCATGGGAGGAAGTTTAATAGCTAAACAAATGGAAAAGCACTTCAGATGTAGATGTTTTAGCTTTCTCAAAGTTTCTAGTAATGTAGTTATAAAAAAAACCACAAACACAATTATGAGGCAAAGCATCAAGAGAGGATTTTCTCTAGGTGATGATATTCTGCAGTATTTACCTTTAAAAATATCTTAGGACATTAAAGATTCCCATGATTAAAAAAATACCAATTCTTTTTTTTTGGTCCCTTGTTGTGTATGATCTTATTGTATATATTGCTCATAGAAATGGATAAGAATAGATATACATAGATATATAAGTGAATAAGATGCTATCCCAATCTGCTTAAATAGATATATATTGCTTACAGTTGACTGAAAGCTGACCCACATGAAGATATAAGATTTATAGGGAGTATGCCCTTGCTCTTTGGCAGCACGTTTTACAGGGGCTGCCAATGAAATGAAACCTGTGGCTTTCTGGGGAAGCTGGTCCTCAATTCCTCCTGCACAGGTTTGGTCCTGGTGGAGTTCTTCCAAAGTGTGCAAACTGTACTTCAATTAAAGAAGTCTGTAGGGCACATAGAGCAGATGAACAGCAAATGCTTTGGGACTTCTCTTGACAAGACTCTGGCAGGTGGGAAGCCCAAATGCAAAGCAGACATTTGAAAATGCTATACGGGAGCAAATATTTAACATACCAGGGGATTGGGAAGTAATGTTGATTTCTCATTATGTTTTCCATTTTCTTGTAATCTCTGGAAGGAAATGCTTATGACTCCAAATAATAGAAAGAATCCAACATTTTCAGATCTTAGCAGTTGCAAACTCCAAACTTGGTGGTTTTAAACAGCTGTCAAGAGGAAAGGCAGTGGTTATTAACAAACTGGTACCATCTTTACTGAACTGAAATACGGACTGCATTCATTTTGGCTCAGGTTGTTCTTGGAAGCTTTAAAAAATCCCAGGGAGAGTCTTTCATTTTTGTTAGTGCAGATGATTTTCTGTTGGCTTTTGCTTAATTTCGGCTGACTTTCATATAAATGTACCACAGGCAGGGGCTTAAAATAGCCAGATGGTCACTGCAAAATGTTGTTCCGACTTGTCCTTCCCCTTTCCTCACCCTTTTCATATGCTGTAATCCCCAGTACTATGGAACTGGGACAGACAGGTGAATTATTTTGATGGTCTGGTTCATGTGTTTAGTTGAGACCTTCACTTCTCTGAATAAGGCATTCCCAAAGGACCTGATCTAGTATCAATTTAATTATAATTATAAGTGGTTATAACAATACAATGAATGGCCAGGAACAATTCAGTTTATGAACATTAATATCTACTACTTGTTCTCTATTGAACTTGATATCTAAAACTCTCTGTACAGCTTCCATTTACCTCAGACTAAATACAGTCTGAGGAGATACCTATAGAATTCATGAAAGGGGCTAATATGGCGAATGCAAAGGATCAGAATGTTTCCACTTGATCTTGATTTGTTCCAAGGTATTCTGGGATACCAGGATAGTTAAGAAGTTTGGATAGGCTGAGGAATATGAAAATAATTGGCCTATAGAAGCTGATTAGATTGGACTTAGTTATTTAAGGATGACTTATGTGATATTCAGAGATAGGAAAAAAAGAGTAATCTTAACTCTAAAGAAAATATCCTTAACAAAGGAGAGAAGGAAGTAGACCTTTAATCATCTTGTCCTTAATGATCATAATCAGAAATACTGTAAATACATTTCTTATAAGCTTTATTACTTTGAAACATTTTGGGTAGGAGATTTATTTATAATACTAAAAAGAATTGAATTAGCAGCTAATTCTGCTGGACAGGAATGATATTCTTCCTGTCACTTAATTGATCATTTAAGATGTTCCATGAGCTATGCTGAAAATTATACAAATATTAATACATAAAAGTCCTAACAACAGCCCAATAAATAAACTTTATCCGCATTTTACAGATGGGGAAACCTAGCAAGTTTAATTAACTTTGCCAATGAAAATTGCCATGTAGTGAGTAAGAGAACCAAAAACCAGCTGAGTCTTTATGCTATTGATTCTACTGCTTTGTTAATAGATTTAGGACCTTGGTTTATTTATCCACAACTTACTATGTTTCATTCCTCTCCAAAGAAAGTGTTATTTCTGTGCATGTTAAATGTGAAAGAGATTGGAATAAGGTAGCCAAAGTCATATTCTCTAAACTGATAATTGAAAGCAGCTTTACTGTTTTAGTGGAGGAATGTGTCGTCCATGCAATTAGCTAATTAAGTGGGCTCTTGTGAGAAAAGGCTCCCATGGGGGTTCCGTTATTTACCTCTACTGCAGCCTTGTTTACATTGAGGGGAAATTTGTCCTTTTCTGTCTCCTCCCTTGAATTCAGAATTCTTTGAAGGCAGAGATAGGATTTATTCATGACTAAATTGCCAGTGCTTTACACAGTCTCTGACACATGGATAGTGGGAAGGAAGGAAAGAAGAAATGAAGGGAAGGGAGGGAGGAAAGAAAAAAAGGAAGACCTGGCTTTCAGGTTTTGATTTCCTAATACTTGATTGTGGACATTACATAAATTCTTTAATCTCCCTAGCATTGGTTTCCTCATGTCTAAAATGGAGATTATGTGTAATTGTATTGTTGTGAATTATCTGAAGAATGCAATGGGCTACAAATATTGACGATATTATTATTTTGAATCTAATAATGAGTATAATAATCACCTAAGAATCAAGTTGGATATAATAAATATGGAAAATTAATGAATATGTAAAACTCACCAAGAATGTTAGCTCTGCTAATTTAACATCAAAACTGATTAATGTTCATTAAGGCTCCTTAGCTAGGAAAATTAGATAAGAATTTACTTTCCTGGCATTTGAGTCATAGTTAGATTTGTCTAATACCAGTGACTTTAAAAGAGTACTTTGCTTAAATCATCTTTAAGTGAGTTCGAAAACAAATGCTAAATGATCCTTGGAATAGAAAACAATTCAAAGTGCTAACTTGTATAGTGATGGACTTTTAAAAGGTGCTGTTGTGTGAAGAAGAGGTAAGGATGGATAATGGAATAAATAACATTTACAGATTGTTAAATGTGGGCAGAGAGAGTGCCTTAGAAAACCATGTTTGTCATTCACAGATCTTCTAAGGAGCAATATTAATTTTCTTGTATAACGTCACTGATGAAATGTCACACCTTCAGTGGCTATAATCACACAATAATAAAAGTTTCTCAGAAACTGAGAGATGGGCATGACCTTAGAAACAACAGTGGTCTCTTTGTACCAATTGTTTTGTACCGACTGCTATTTTGTCTTAATTATTTCTCATAGCTAGAATTTTTTCCCCATAGATATTTATGAGGCTGCTTGGCTCTTTCTGACCACTCAGAACTCAGCTTAGGCACTATGTCCTCACAGAGACTGATGGACCACTCAATTTAATATTCCCTGGGGAGGCTGTCACATTCCATCACTCCATGTCATTGCTTCATATCATTTATTGCCATTTGATATGTGCTAGTTTATTTGTTTATTGCTTCTTCCCATTGCCTCCCTCACCCTTGGAGTGTAAGCACATTGAAGTAGGGACTTTGACCATTTGGGTCTTGCCATAGCCCAGGCATCTAGGACACACATAGTAGGAAATCAATACAATTATTGAAAATTGGATGAATAAACCCCTCATTTTGCAAGTAGAGACTTTGCTCAGGGTCACACAGATGGTTACCAGTAGAGCCAGGGATAGACCCAGTTCTCCCAACACACAGCTTAACGTTCTCTTTACTGTGCTCCCTTAGTTATGCTTAGAGCTAGATACACTTAATCTATACAGGGGGCACAATACATGAAGCCGTTTATAAGTTCTGTCCATTCTTTTCCAAGCAGTACACTCTCTCCACTAGTATTTTTCTCTAGAGCAGTAGCACTATTCAACTCTTACCCAGCTTTTAATTCTAATTTTATAAGTGTCCTGATAGACCTGTAGTTCTACCATGTAGCAATAACAGAGAAGACATATAACCCAACTCTACACTCAGAACCTTCTGTGCCCTTGTGCATGAAGGAAAACAGAAATACCTAGTTATACATTAATTTATATGCTTACAAATTAATTAAACATTTATCAAAAACTTGTAGGCATTTTTTAGATACATTGTTTCAGCGTACAAAGAGGAAACTGAGACCTGCATCATTGGCGTAGCAGGGGCACTGTTACCTGCCATATGGGAGGTGCTGTGTGGGAAGTAACATAAGGGTTTTTTTTTTACCAAAAATGGAAAAATCAGAGGGGAAGCAGCAATGAAAGGTGACCAGTCTGCAAAAAGAATAATATATGAGCATATATTTAAGGGTGGGTCATTTTATCCTGAAAAGTGAATGAAACAAGGACTCTTGTTCATTTTTGATAGGAAAATAAAATGGCCACCTTGAAAGATAGTTTGACAGTTTTCCTACAAAACCAAACTTCTTTCTTACTCTTACCAAATGATCCCACAATTGGAAGCTCTTTGGTATTTGCCAAGTGTGTTAAAAATTATGTCCACACAAAAACCTGTATATTAATGTTTATAATAGCTTTATTTATAATTGTCAAAACTTAGAAGCAATCAAGATGTCCTTTAATAGGTGAATGGATAAACTATGGTACATCCATATAAAGAAGTATTATTCAGTGATTAGAAGAAATGAGCTATCAAGCCTTCCATGTAGGAAGGTTAAGTGCATAATTTAAAGTGAAAGAAGCCAATCAGAAAGGCCAAATTATACCATATAATTTCAACTTGATTGTATTCTGGAAAGGCAAAACTCCGGAAACAGTGAAAATACTAGTCGTTGCCTGCAGTTTGTAGGGGGAGGGAGGACAGGATAAATAAGAGGAACAGAAGGCATTTTTAGGGCTGTGAAATAATTCTATATAATATAATAGTGCATACTTGTCATTATATGTTGTCAAAGCCTGTAGCACTCTACAACACGAAGAGCGATTCCCTAAAGTAAACTGTGGATTTCAGTTAATAATCCCTTACCAATATTGGTTCATGAATTATAACAAATGTACTATGCTGATGCAAAAGTTAATATGGGAGAGTTCATGAGAGGGTGAGGGATATATGGAAACTTTTTATACTTTCTCTATTTTTCTATAAACCTAAAAGTGTTAAAAAATTACTAAAGTGAATGAGACCAATTGAATATTTCTCACAGGGGCAAGTGAAATCAATATAATTTCTCAAAAGAATATTGATTAACCTAGGAGACAATTGCTAAGTGTGTATTTGGCACTCATCTCTGTGCTAGGCGTTGAGTTCCAAAAATAAAGCTTGACCTGTACTGTCAAAGAGTTTATAGTCTCAGACAGAAGTAGGTATGCAAACAAAGCCAATAAAGCATGGTAATTATTTTGGTAGAAGTGCATAATAGTGCAATGGACAGCAAAATGGGAAGTTCTATCTGTTTAAAGGGGGAGGTTCAGGAAAGTCTTTCCAGAGGAGTTATATCTGGAGCCAAATCATTATTCACCAGTAAAAAAAAAAAAAAAGGTGAATGTGAGTTGGCTAATCTAATGAAAGAGATGATTGAAGTCATCTACCATGGATTGCATGCTTGGTATTGAACAAGATGAAGATAATTCAAGACTGATATTACAGAATAGAAGGAAACAGTCAGAACCCTAACTCGCCATGATGAAGTTAAAGAATACAAATGGGAGAGTTAGTGCATGAGAGATGTGGAAAGATGGTGATTGGGGATTCATAGATTGAATTTTGAAAGTTTGAGTTGGTCCATTCAAGAGAAATAGCTCTTGAAATATTTATGTCTAATTTGGCTGGAGTTTTGGATTGAATTATTTATGTTTTGCCTTAGCAGCCTGAAATATCTGGAAAATTTATAGCTGTAATCACCAGAAATGCTCACTTGTAGTTTGTATGTGGTACTTCAGCCTGTCCATCCAATCATAAGGCCATGGAGAGGTCACAGAAAAAGTATGCTCACAAGGAGTGTGAGTAAATTTTGTTGGCATTTAAGAGGTCACAGATATTTGAGGCTAAGTTACTTGGTGGGTCAAAAACAAATATGCTAATGAGCCAGGGACCCATAAGGAAGTGAATAAGAAAGCATAACCATGCAGTCAGAAGAAGACAGCAAAATTAAAGAGTAGAGAAAGGCACCTAGCCAACTGTCATCACCTTGCATTTATTATTATCATTATAATTAACTAATTTTTTAGTTAATTTCTTCAGTGTTTGCACAAGCCTCAGGAAGTTAGTTTGAAATATTTAGCAGGGGTTTAGGGGATGTCAGTATAGACCAGCATATTGGAGAATGAGTAACTTCTACCCGGAGCACTGAGCATGAGGGAAGAAATGGTCTTCCTGAAAAAGTGTTGAATTTTATTTTATTTTATTTTATTTTATTTTATTTTATTTTATTTTATTTTATTTTATTTTATTTCATTCATTCATTCATTCATTCATTCATTCATTCATTCATTCATTTATAGATGGGCAGGGGGAGAGAGAGAGAATCTTAAACAGACTGCACCCCCATGGGAGAGCCTGACAAGGGGCTGGATCTCACAAACTTGAGATCATGACATGAGCTGAAATCAAGAGCCGGATGCTTAACTGACTGAGCCACCCAGGCTTCCTGAAAGGGTTGAATTTTAATTAAAGCAAAGAAATGGAGCAACTTAGATGCTTTTTGTTGCAATAAGTTTTATTCTGGATTGTGTGGTAACAGTTTAAACAATGGAGAAGAAAGCCCTAAAAACGTGTTAGACTGTGAGATGATGGTGGGTTTCAGGGTCTAGTATTTTTTTTTTTTTTTTTTTATTAACATATAATGTATTATTTGCCCCAGGGTACATGTCTGTGAATCTTCGGGCTTACACATTTCACAGCACTCAACAGCAAGGGTCTAGTATTTTGACTAGTCGTTCTAAAACATGTGGGTGAGAGGCACATGGAACTGATAATGCTGGATATCTGGAATTTTTGCAAGAAATCTTTTTCAGGCAACATGATCCTAATTCTTGATCAAGAGTCTTAGAGTCCTGTGATATAGAGACTCAAAGGTTCATGAGATGAGTTAAAGTTATCATACTTGATCATAGTTTTCTTCAGAGAGAAAAGATTTTCCTTTGTTGTAGTTGGAGGCTGATTTTTTTTTTTTATGTCAATTTAGCAATCTAAGGTACTTAGAAATCTCCTGCTTCTGCTAACGGTAATTGTCAGAAATTTCTATTCGCAGATAAACCCTTTTGCTTCAGTTTGCTGTAAGGCCTACACAATGACACTGGTAAACCCTCCAGGGCCCAGATACTGAATAAAGCTTTGTCAGTTTAAGTGCTTAGAGGAGGGCAGGAGAAAAGCAGGAGCAGGGGAAAAAAACAGCCAGATATTAGCACAGATAGGATACAAAGAGAGGAAAAACAGTGAAAATTGAGTCAGATACAAGAGTTAAGGTTAACTTAAGAGGGGCATGCAGTGAGAGAATCTTCTGGGATATTTAGACAGAAGGCTAGTGAACTATTTTTGGAAAGAAACACATTTTAGGTTTAAATTAAACAGAAGCTGAGTTTTGAAATGTCTAATGAAACAGTTATTATTTTCACATTGTCGTGACAATAGAAATTTATTTATAGAGATTGCACTGGACTAAAAAAGTATAATTACATAAAGACACACAAAATGTGTTTCTCACACTTAATCACTTCTGGGGGTGTCTGCAATTTTCTTTTGAAAGAAGTGTGTTTCCAGAAGTAAATTTTCTTCGTGGCAAAGAATATCCTATTAAAATAGAGTATATTTCAAAGAAATGGCTAGTTCTAGGCTTCTCGTATTCTAGGAGGAGGGTGGAGAGATAGGGTAGCCTGGTGATGAGTATTAAATAGGGCACATATGGTGATGAGCACTAGGTGTTATATGCAACTAATGAATCGTTGAACACTGCATCAAAAACTAATGATGTACTATATGTTGGCTAACTGAACATAAAAAAAGAAAAGAAATGGCTAGTTCTAGAAAAAGCAAATGATGAAAACTTATCTAATCTACTCTTAAGAAAAAGCAGACTAAAAATGGCATCTATAACATGGGAACATCCTTGTCACTTAGTGCAAGTCTGTACAGGGTGGGGTTGCTTCCTAGCCACTCTCTAAGGCTACAGATAAAAACCAGAAGTCTCAAGCAGCATGATTGTGTGCTTGTATCCATTCTGAATCAGTACTGTTTTCTGTGAGTACTTATCAAAAAGCCCAGTGTAGCCAAGAAATCTGGATTTCTAATGGTAATATAATAATCACCTCCCTAACCTGCTCACTTTACTGCCTGGGCTAGTAATTACACGTTTGGAGCTTCAGTTTCTTCGAATACAGCCCACTCCAAAGGGTTGTTATAAGGAGTAAACGAAGTAATGCTTAGTAGAGTACTTGGAATGTAGAGGAAGGCTTCAACAAACAAGTTATTTTTAAGAGACCGGGCTCAGTACATGAAAATGATGAATCACAAATTTTCCTAGAGTCCTCATCTGTTAAAGTGGAGTTATTAATAGTATCTCCTTCTTATGTTGTTAAGATATGTTAACATACTATCTGTTAAGCATTTAGAACAATCCTGGCCCACAGAAGGCAATGAATGGATGCTACTTCTTACCATATAACTTATCATCTCTAACTGCGTCGTCTTGTTACTCTATGGGGGTTGATGGTACCTACACCAGAGGTCAGAAAATAGCCACCCAGATGCTGGATCTAGACCTTGCTGGGTTTTGCTTTACTCACATACCATATAAGCAATAAATTTGAATGCATACAGATATAGCATGTGTTTTCTTATTTGTCACAGTTCTATACTATCTTTTGTCTCGTACCTGGCACGATGGACATACTTTGGCCACCTGCTTGATGCCTAAGCTATTTAGTCTAAAATACTTTGTGTATGGTGTTTTCCTTTGCTCTTCCATTTACATTCTTAAAATTCACCACTTTCCTTCAAGCTCTATTTAATACATGAAGGATAAAAATAGTTTATGATTTGTGGAAACCCTGATAATAGCACTTCATTGGCTTGCAATAGGAAAATGAATATTAGGTTAAGAGGTCATCTCAAAAGTTGCTCCAAATAGAATTCAATTAATCATCTTGGTTTTTCTTCAATGTGACACAAGTGAAAATGAATAATATAGATTTTCATTTCCTCATTTTTTCTTTGCTTTGTAAGCAATTTCATTCTTGTGTTTGTACTGTTACTTCATAAAAGACATTTTAAATTTGATTTTTATAGAGTAGCTAACATATGCCTAACATAAAAGCTCACGATATTATTAATATATTAAATGAATGCAAAGTAATGGAAGCATCCTTAGGTCAAAAGAGAATCTTTATGGAGATACATTTTTTTTTCTTTTATAGGCAGTGATAGTTACTGGCCTAGTGTTTATGTTAATTGAATCAGTAGAATCTATGATAATCAAGATCACCACTCAGTGGTAGAACTAGTGTTTTTTGGTGTAGAAGAATGCTCATGAGATTTGTCCACTGAAACAAAGCATTTCTCAGAATACAATGAATGCATAAATGCAGTGGGTAATTTTTGATGTACAGAAACTTTTATCAAGTAAAAGATTCTGATTGAGATACTTTAGTCTTTCCATCTTTCTGTTAATTATTTTTATGTTTTTGGTGAAGGTGGTTACTATGTGTGATAGAAAAGAGGTGACAGACCATACCAGAACTACAACTCAGCCTCAGTTCAGCTCAGTCACTGGTTGGAAGCAGATGATAACCTCCATTGTATCTGGTTATTGAAGGAAAAGGTGAACCCCCACTTGACGAAGATCATCTCATCAGAGCCTCAACACTTTTCATATTCATTGTTCAGCATGCTATTTAAAATCCAAGGAGGAAAAAAAGAGACAGTGAATGGAAACAAATGCAAATGACCCAGATACTGAAATAAGCACATGAGGACTTTAAAATAGCAATAATTAATGTATTTAAGAAAATAAGAAAAATATTTGAAATGATGATGAGAATAGATGGAGAATTAATGAGAGAATTAAAATCTTTAAAACATTTTTCTAAAAAAAGCAAATCTAATTGAGCTCATGTTCTTATGCTGTGTCTCAAGTGTTGACAAGCCAATAGATCGGTAGATTGATAACTGAAGTCGGAAGCTCATATACTCCAATTTCCCTGGGCTGGGAAAGGGAATTCATATCATGCAATAATTTGTCTGTATAAGTCTATGCTTTAGCAAAAACTTTGGTCTGTGGATAGTAAGGAACACCAGTAAGTCTAATACACATTTTGTGAAGCATGTAAATGTACCACGCATAGGCAAAATGATGAACAGACAAGGATATTCATTGCAACATCATTTAAGTATTCACTAATAAAGACTAGTTATAAAATGCATGTAATAACCATTAAAAATAAAACAAGTACAGAAATAGAAAATATCAGTAAAAAATATCGTTAGATAATTTTTTTTAAAAAGAAAACAGGACTTGTATTAGGGTTGGGATTAGTCACAGTAATGGTCAGATTTATAACAGAAATAGAGAAGGAGCAAAGACCAAGGTCTTTTGGTGATAGTTTGGAGGTTTTATATATGGTCTCCCTGTGTCCAGTGTAAATAATAATGTGGACACCTTCAATAGATTTTGGGATAAAATACCCACAGTGAAGACTGCAGGTCTGACTCATTGGTCAGATTAATTACAGAATATGTATTATGGGTTGAAATTATGATGCAAATTTTGGATACTTTCTTTTACATTTTTCTTTCAGAATTTTCTGGTCTTCTGAGTTTACTGCAACTCTAGCAAATTTTCATTCTTGATTTCAGCTAGTCTCTATATACCCTAATTCTATTTGCCCTTTATTCTAATTTCTTTGATATTCTTTTAATGTCTAATGAGAACAACTGCTAAATGTTGATATTGTTAATGAGAAAATGAAACAGATATAATTAGAGGTTTTCATTAAATTAACATTTTGGACTTCTAATAGGATCCTCATTAACTGGTGCTTAATTCCAAGACAAACTCTCACACAGACTCCTTTTATAGTTTTACTAAATTCAAGAAACTTGATAGACTGTAACTCTGGAGTTATTTTTGACTCTTAGGTTTTATTTACATTTTTCAGGTCACAGTATTTTCTCTTTATGTTCTTTTCCTTTTAACTATATCCACATGTATCTATTTATTTATCTCTTTCTGTATGTTTATGTATATTATCTATATCTGTATGTTTTTTTTTTTTAAAGATTTTATTTATTTGACAGAAACACAGCGAGAGAGGGAACACAGGCAGAGGGAATGGTAGCGGGAGAAGCAGGCTTCCTGCTGAGCAGGGAGCCCAATGCGGGGCTGGATCCCAAGACTCTGGGATCATGACCTGAGCTGAAGGCAGACGCTTAACGACTGAGCCACCTAGGCGCCCCATATATCTGTATGTTTATGTCTATAAAAACAAAAGGATGTTTCCTCTTGAATTGTAATATGTAAAGCTAGTATCATTTTCCATTTTCTGTATTTTTTTTCGTCGTAACAGTCCTTGTTTGATTTGTTTGGGCCAACGGCAATTATTTTTCAGGTTTCATTTATTTCATTTTATTTTTTTAAGATTTATTTATTTATTTTTCAGGGGACCTGGGTGGCTCAGTTGGTTAAGCATCTGCCTTTGGCTCAGGTCATGATCCCAGGGTTCTGGGATTGAACCCTGTGTTCGGCTCCCTGCTTATTAGGGAGCCTGCCTCTCCCATTTCCTCCCCCTTCTTGCTCTCTGTTTCTATCTCTGTCTCTCAAATAAATAAATAAAATCTTAAAAAATAATAAAGATTTATTTACTTATTTGAGAGAGAGTGAGAGAATGTGAGCATGTGCGAGCCTGGAAATAGGTTGAGAGAGAGGGAGAGAATCTCCAGTAGACCCCCTACTGAGCAGGGAATCTGATGTGGGGCTGGATCTCATAACCCTGAGATCATGACCTGAGGCAAAATGAAGAGTCAGATGCTTAACCAATTGAACCACTCTGGCACCTCATTTTTCAGGTTTTAAATCTCTGGGTATATGACTTTCCCTTTACTCTAATTGATGCATAATTCCAACTTTTTAATATTATATCATAGGCTTGACATATCATTCATAAAATTCATGGATTTTTTTAGGGACTTTAATAACTTATCATCAGGTATCTATTTTTCTATACCTTATGGTCTTATCAGCTGAGTTATTTTCTTTCTTTGATGCCATCAAACATCACTTTGCCTTTGCTCAGTCCACTGATGCTATTTGGAACTTAATACTTATTCACACACATACAATCATACTGGCACATGGTTTGCATATCAACAAACGTTCATTTAGATCCTGCCGATTCAATGGTGGAACAAAAACCCAACAATTTCTGCATTTGTGAAGCTCATAAATGAGGGAGGGGCACAGAAAATAAACAATGACATCTGCAAAAACTGTTTAATATATGAGTGATCAGTGCTACAGGGTAAGGTTAAAATTGTCAACAGATTGTCAGGGAAGCCCTCATTGTGAGGTTGATATTTTAAAAAATCCCTGTAGGAGGTTCAGCAGTGGGTCACATGAACATCTGTAGGAGTAGTATTCCAGTCAGAGGGAATATTAAGTTCAGAATCCTCAAGGAGTGTGAGGAGCCATAGTGTGGTCTGCTAAGGGTGATGAGTAAGATACAAGCACCTGAAAGTTGTCAGGTGGCCTATTTGGTGCATACAGCATTGTGATACAGAATTTCCTAGCAGTCCTCTGATATCTAGCTACAACCTATCTTCTCAGTTTAACTTTCTGATAATCCCCAACATAGTCTCTCTGCTTTATATTGTCCAGACTCAATTATATTCCTTTTATGAGGCCATTGGTACTGCACAAAAGTGCCTTGACAACTCATCCATTTGGACATAGAAATTCTAGGTCTCATAATCTTTGTTTCAAAACTTGGTTTTTATTTTCTTGGTTGTATCTGGAATCTCTTTCTATGCCTAACCTTAATGAATACATCAGTGATTTAGATAGGTGGCTTAACTTTTTTTTGTTATTTATTCCCTACATCACTATCTCTTTCTTTTTTTTATTAACCAATACTATTCACTGACACTCACAGACAGAATGAAACTTCAGATTCAGTGACTATTTCTGTAATGCATCTGGATAGTGTTTTGGGTACATAGATGTGGTCTGCAAAATAATCTATCAAGAAACTGTTATGCATTTCAGACATTGAAATGGTAGTTTCTAAGTAGTTTTCCCTAAGCTGACTTCCTGCAATCCGACTGAAGTAGTAGAAGATTCAGAGATATAGACAGAGTTATGGTCCAAGCTTTGGTCTAATAGTTATGGTTCCTATCTCTTCAAGGGCTTTTCCTATGAGGCAAACACTCCTGACACACACCTGTTGCTTAGACCCAGTGACCCACCAGGTAATGACTGTTAGCTATGCACAGTGGAGTTTCTTAAGAGAGGAACATTGCCTGTATGTTACTCTCTTGCTTATCTTTGGTTCTTTTCAATCCTTGTTGATATCCTTAACTCAGTCTTTTTCTGAGGAACTTATGCTATCCATTTCACTTTACCTTTTTTTACACCACCTTGGTCTTTTTCTCACATGTTTCTTTTTTTTTTTTTTTAAGATTTTATTTCTCTATTTCACAGAGAGAGAGAGAGAGAGATCACAAGCAGGCAGAGAGGCAGGCGGAGAGAGGGGGAAGCAGGCTCCCTGCCGAACAGAGAGCCCAATGTGGGGCTCGATCCCAGGACCCTGATATCATGACCCGAGCTGAAGGCAGAGGCTTTAACCCACTGAGCCACCCAGACGCCCCTTCTCACATGTTTCTTAGACTATGTTACATTCATTTGAAGCCTACTCACTTTTTTTCATCTATCATCAGAAAAATCTTCCTATATAATATTAGCTCCTTGTGATATGGCACGTCCCTGAGCTTCTGTAACAGTTGTTATATGTAATGTTCATGGGCAATTATAAATTGCATTTTATTGTGAGTTTTCTATTTAAGTGGATGGACTTTATATCTCTAATTAGATTGTCAGCTTCTATTCTGTACAAACAAGGGTTATACTTCTTTGTATTTTTTAGTGGGAAATGGATATTCAACAGACTTTGCTATGAAATGATAACGATATGCAATGACTGGACGTAGTATCTTTGGTCAAATGACCACCTTTACTTTCCCTATATCTTAAAAGCTAGGTCAGTAAATTGGATGGATTTTGTTTCACTATAGAACTGACTTATCCTTTATCAAATGAAATGTGTCACTTAGATTTTATTACATCATTTATTGTTGGTCATTGTGTCATTAAATACACTTCAAAGGACTTAATATTCCCTCTGGTTTTGTACAAAAGCTTTAAAATGATCAGTGAATAATAGTGAATAAGAGACATCATGCACTAATTTTCTTGTGGTTTACTCAATATTTGTCTTCTTTCCCACTTTAACTCATTAAACTCATTAAGTTGTATTAGTGTTAACAGGGATATCCAATAATCAGTGCAGAAGAACTGGCCAAAGTGTTACTTTCCCGGTACTGTGTTAGATGAATAACAATCACAGCTGTCTTTCTAGTGCAGTGTTTGAAGATAATAATGATTCAGACTTCCTTCAGACCTATGACATTTTCTAAGATTGCCAAATGTTGTAGAAAATATATAGGGTGGTCAACTAATTGAATCACTCCTTCCTGTGATGAAATGCCACACTTTAGAAAACTGGCGCAGTGGTGTTCTTTTTTTTCTACTGGTCTTTTATGTTGCAGGCAAATGAAGCTCTTTAGGAGACTATGAAGTCTTCTAAGGGAGTCTTTGAACATAAACTATATGCATTGCTTTCTGTTATCATTTGGATACATCCTTGTGTATCACATTTTTGGACTGGATGAAGTTTAAAGGTCTTCTCCATATTCTACTTTCTCTAATTCAATGACATAATAAAGTTTTAATAGTGTTGTAACAAAAAGACAGAAGGAATAATCCAGAACAAATCTTGCTATCTGCTTCCCAAGAAACCTTGCAGGATAGTGTTTAGGTAAAGTGATGACCTGAAGCCATATAGACACAATGAATCATAGCTGGGACCTAATAATAAATTAATTCACCCAAACTCCATACCTCCACACCTATACCTCATATTTTATAAGCTGTACCCCTTTACATACCTCACACCTCTGGTTATAGCTTTTGTTAAGAAGCATATTTGCTACTGAAAAAATATTTAGTGATATATATTTTAGAAGCGCAAAATATTTCTTCTCTTGAAACATCTCTATTATCAACATTTGTTTACATCAAGAATTTTCTCTAGTACTAAGAGGAATTCTTCCCTTTTTGTTTCTAGATGAGAAAACTATACATTTAGACTCTTTTGTACTCCTTAGAAATAATTAGGTCAAGTTCCTGCCTTTTGTAATTTATTTTGATCATACAGAAAATATGCATGCTAATTTTTTTTTCCAAAACAGATGAACATAAGGGAAGGGAAGGAAAAATAAAAAAGATGAAAACAGAGAGGAGGCAAACCATAACAGACTCTTAGTCATAGGAAACATACTGAGAGTTACTGGAGAGGAGGGGGTGGGGTGATGGGTAACTGGGTGATGGGCATAAAGGAGGGCAGTTGATGTAATGAGCACTGGGTGTTATATGCAACAGATGAATCACAAAATACTACTCCTGAAACTATTAATACAGTATATGTTAACTAAATTGAATTTAAATAAAAGTTTTAAAAAGCACAGTTTTATAATGTAGATAAATCATTTGGAGGCATTAATCATGTTAGGTTTAAATTTGTTTGAAACATTTGTATTTATATATGAATAGAGAAAATATAATACTATAAATTGGTTGGTATGACTGCAAAAACTTACAATGTAAATTTTTTAGTATGGTGTCATTTAATCATACCAAATAATGTGAAGTAAACATAACATTTTATAGTCTATCACATTAATGACACTACTAACATTTTATTTTGCTGTCATTAGCCATAACTTAGATTATGAGGGTGAGAGCTGACATATACTTAATGATATAGATACAGGATAAAGAGACAGTCTTTTGAAGCATTTAATTCTGAAATACATGAAAACATCCCAAGTTTTTGTCTCATTTTAAAAAACCTTTGGTTAATATTTTTGGATGTGAGAATAACTTTTTTTATATGAAAACAAGGAAGAATAAGAACAGTTAAAAAAAAAAAGGGTCTTATAGACCATTCTTAATCAGGAATCCAGATACAAAATCCTAACTGAATAGTATCCAATTGAATGAAGCAGTTACACACATAAAAAACTCAAATTTATAGATCATATCTAAGTAATATTAATATCAGGAAAGCAAACATTGTTCAATATCAGTGAAGTCATATTAATAATATTCGATACTAACATATGAAAACAAGATGAATCATTATGATTTTAATAATAAAGAGGAAAGTATTCATATGGTGGATGAGGCATCATAAATCAGTGGGGAAAGGATGAATTATTTGATAAATGTTATTAGGGTAATTAGCTTTCCACATGGTAAAATAAAATTAGATTTTACTCTAAAAAATAATACAGAAAAAACTACAAAACCCTTTTCATATTAAGAATCTTAATATGAAAAATAGCAAAAAAATTAGAAAACATGAGCAAATATTTTAGCAAATATTATATAGAGATGAATTTCTGAAGCAAACGCACAAAGAAGAAATCATATAGGAAATAGATTATAAAATTATTCACATCAGGGGTGCCTGGGTGGCTCAGTTGTTAAGTGTGTGCCTTTGGCTCAGGGTCCTGGGATTTAGCCCCACATCAGGCTTCTTGCTCAGTGGGAAGCCTGCTTCTCTCTCCCACTCCCTCTGTTTGTGTTCCCTCTCTTGCTTTGTCTCTCTGTCAAATAAATAAATAAAATCTTTAAAAAAAATTAGTCACATCAAAATTAAAACTTCTTATAACGAAATATACCATAAATGTAGTTCATGGATATAAACAAGTTAGGGAAGATAGTTGTAATATATACAAAATTGACATGTAGAATACATAAGGAAGTATTACAAATAATAAAAAGATGAACAGCCTAATTAAAAGTAGACAAAAGTTACAAATAGGAAATTTACAGAAAACACCGATTAGTCAATGAACATACTGAAAGGATGACCAATTTCATTAGTAATAGGAGAAAAGCAAAATAATATGAGAATCCATTTCATACATCATGCATTCTTATGGGGGTTTCTGAGGCTGCCTTTTGGCACTTCCTTCAGTTGTCATGACCCTTCTTCCTTCTCATGAACATCATCTTGGATGTGGCCTTGGTCTACTCCAAGAAGCCTTGGATCTTACAAATGTTTGGTGAAGCCATGTTTTCAGATAACCCAAATATCTGTGGGAGCTTCTACCAAATTCTATCTCCATCTCAAGTATCTACTCTGGTGGTTGATAGTGGGAAGTAGGGTGTGAACACATTTACATATTGCCTCTTATCACTATACTACCTCTTTAGATGGCCTCTCCTTTAATGGCTCCTCCTTCCAGGAAGAGAAAGGCTTTGTCTTACTTTCTTTCTCTATTCTTCCTTCATCCCATGGAGGTAGAAAAGTTTGGGTAAACCTAAATGATAATGGAATGATGGAATAGTAGTTGAAAATAAAAGAATAAACAGATGGATTGTGCAACAACAGAAGTCCAATATTACATTAATGAGAAAGGCTTAGAGCAAGAGATGATACCATCTCTTAGCTCAGGTATTCCAGATTCCTGAAATGGTGAACCCTATACGTATGTTGCTAATACTACTGCTGCTTTTGGATCCTGACAAGATAAAATGAAACCTGAGTGCCGATGCTCTGGGAGGTATTTTCATTATATGCTATAATAATGGACTGGACTAGTTGTTAATGACTGAGTAAAACTCTAATAATGAGTTAGTATGTCCGATTCTTATTTTTATGTTATACCTATTGTCATACTGTGTTTGGTTGTTAATACTGACGTTGTTGATAAGGTTTTATAATACTGATGTTGATGGTCAAATTGGCAAGTTTGAGTAAAGCCTCCCCAGGATGCAATATTGATGGAAAATGACTGGACTGAGAAAGAACGGGTTTTATCTGTCCACTCATTAGTTTCTATGCTAGATAGTTCTGTGAAAGTTTATTTTAAAGTATGAATAATGATAAATCAGGGAGTAGCTTTAATTTCTTTAAACTATCCCTCCCCTACGCTGGCTCCACCAAATATTAGATATATTTTTAAAGATATTATTGTTCCGTCTGGTATAGCAATATTATACTAAATATAGATGCTCCAGGTAAGAGTGGAGATTGTGTAAGAGAATCTTGGACAAAGGCCAAGAAATAGTCTATCTGTGTAGTAAAGAACTTTACCTTGCCTAAAGAGAGGTTTGGTCTTTTCCTTTGGCTTCTAGGAGGTAAACTATGTGGTATCTGATAGAAGTGGTTTTGTTTACTGCCATGAACAAAATGGGGCTGGCCTTTCCAGATCTTGGGGAAAGGGGCAGTGGCCACACCCAACAATCTTCAGGTGGGGGTTGACTATACAAAAAGCCAACATTGGGACTTAGGGTAGGAACTTCAGGTGATGCAGTATCAGTCTATCTGGAAATAGTTCAACCATGTGGGCAATCAATTAATCATTCCTACATAATGAAGCCCCAGTAAAACCCTTGACACCATAACTCAGGTATATTTTCCTCTTGTCAGTACTCCATGTGTATTTTCAGACATTGATGTTGAGAGAGTAATGTGTTCTGATTCCATGGGGAGAGCATCCTGGGAATTCTGTTTGGAAACTTGCTGGACCTCACCCCATGTACTTCTTCCCTTGCCTAATATTAATCTATAACCTTTCCCTGTAATAAACTGCAGCCATCAAACTGAAGGTGGTTTTGCTATTTGTGTAAGAAGTGAAGTAACTGTTGGGATGACCATGTCCTCAACAGTTTTACAAACTCCAGGTACCCTGCTACCACTAATAACAGTAGTTTGTTTATTTTTGTATTTGTATGGAATGTAGTTTGAATTATTTATTTGTCTATTTTCTTTTGCATGGATCCTTTTTGACATCTCTATGAGGGAAGATGTTTTTACTTTTTGTGTTTTGTAACTGAAACAGGTGATAAATATATGGTGACAATAATTGTGGGGTCAGTCAGGTGTGAAAATGAATTCTAAATGTAGGTTTCTTGACTACAGAACCATACTGTTCCCTAAGATTACTCCCAACTCTAGATTGTGAAATATTGTTTGATATCTTTTCCTGTTTAAAAAAAAACATAGTGAGATATTGCCAAAGCATTCTATTCTCTAGTGTTTAATCTAAAAAAAAAAAATGCTCTCTATATAATTGGTACAAAGATCTTTAATTGAGTTCTCAGAGTTTCTTATTTAACCAACTACATTTTTCAGAATTATAATATGTAGTTAGTACTTCTAAGTTATTAGGATAAAGGGATGCTGTATAGGAGAAATAAATTCTCTGCCATTAGCACCTTTACAATTGTATTCTTCTCCAGCTAAAACCTTTTATCATCCTTTAGTTCAGAGATAGTCAGACAGGATTTATTCTGAAGTTCTATTCAGAAAAAAACCATTCCTTAGTAGAAGAGACTGAAATTTTCTCAAATGCTTTAGTTATTCTTTTTAATCATGATTCAGGTAATAAGATTTAAATAAAAGAATGAATTGAGTGAAATATTTTACTAGCTTTTTTGTTTGATGGATACCATTTCATTGTGGCAGTGACAGACAAATGTTTTCTCTTTTTATTATTTTGAAGTTTCTAACCATTTTCAGTGTTTGTTTATTTAGAACAAGTAGTTTCTATGAAGAATTTTCATGAAAATACGCTTGTAAAAAGAGGCTCAATTCAGATCCACTTGTCTCTAAGGTGATTTTATTCTTGCTATATAGACCATCCTATTTTGACTTAGTCACGTATGCTTTGCTATCCAGACAATAGACAGTGATTATCATCAGACTTAACACGCTCATGAAAGCTATACAAATGTATGAGACTTATGGAAAAGTATCATCCTAAAAACATCCTTAGTTAAACTGGTCTTATGGCATGTCTATTTTTTAAAGATGCTAAGGACAGAGAAGAAGAAAGTCTATTAGCAGACTCACTCAAGGAGCTATTTTATTATTTACAGAGCCCATGCATGGTTTTTTCTTGCATCCTTCCACTTGGCAACATGTTGTCTAAGTAATTTTTGTGCAAATGATGTAGATTTTTTTGAATCTTTAAAATTCATGAATATTCTTCCATCTATGAAGGCTATAAAGTTAATTAATTCAAAAGACATTTGCTTTTTACCTTTAGTTACCATAATAATTCTTTCTACCTGGTATGATTATATTTTGTAACCTGTTCATAGCTGTCTGCAGTAGTGTAGAGTTGCAGCAATTTAATGATATTTTAAAAACTTTCTTATCTTTAGTATACACAGTAAAAATGAGTAAATGGCAACCAAGAGAGTCTGAGAAACAATAGCATCCATTAATTATAGTACTACTCAAGAGGCAGAAATAGGAAACCAGCAACAAATAGACTTAATAGCACGGAACCAGAAGATAGAGACTATGGCACTAAGAAGCTAGAATGAGAAATTAGATTCCATTGAGCACTGGTGACATAAACCACTCTGCATTTAATTGATAGATCGCAGGACTTAGCCAGACAGGTAAGCCTTCCAGGTTTCTAGGCTTCTTTCCAATTCTGCACCTGAGGAAGCTGAAAAGCCTTTATTTTAATAGCTTAGTAAATGATAGTTATCTGGTATCTTAGGCTCACAGGAGAGAGTTGCTATGGAGCTAAAAAGGATTAAATGGCACCCTCGATGAGGTTGGGGCTTATACACTGTCACCTGAGGAGCTGGATATGAGTCTGCTCTACAGGGATGAGCTGGAGAGAAGTCTTTAAATACGATCCAGGTGAAATCAGATATGACCAGATTTACCTAAAACTGAGGAGAAATTGTGAGTAACCTTTGGTTGTGTAACACATTCTTTGACATCAAAAACATTACAAAATATACTATATATTCATTGACTCATGCATATGCTAAATATATATATTGTTTGAAACTCCAGTTTAAGCTGAAGTTTCAAGATGGGGAAAATTACTACCGAATACACAATGTGGTTTTGTGCACACTTTTTAAAAATAAAGGACAGGATTTCTAATTCACAGAGTTGCTACTGTATCTATACCTGTAGGTATCTGTATCTATTTTTAAGTCTGTTTTCTTTTAGGAATATTAGATTTTAAGCATTAAGACATTTTTTTGGTAAGTAAACACTATAGAAATATGAGATTAATTGAGAATTTAAAAATATATAATGTGTTGGAACATAATTTACAGTTGTACTAATTGCTAGAGAGTCAGTGGTAGACACACTTGGCTGTCACAGGAGACCTGAGCAAATAAAGAATGAGACTTTTCCCTTTCTCATGATTTAAGGGTCTGACTAGGCATTTGTAGTGACACAGGGAAGCAGGAACTTAGGCATCAGAATAGAAATACCTGAAAGAGTGGGAGAGGTTTTAAGAAAACTAAGTCAACTGCCAGAGTGAAGGGTGCTAAGGGAATACTCTGTTCAGAGATTTCAACATTCCCTGGGTCTTTTTCCAAATTAGAAGTGGCTAGATGGGGGCAGGCTGAAGAAGTGTATTTCAACAGATGGGAGACAAAAGAGAAGAGGGTTGTGGGTGACAAAAATTCTCTCCTTATCCAAACTCTATTCACTTCTTATCCAAACTCCTCTGAGCCTTTTCTTGACTAGGCCTCAACCTTGATCTTTAAAGACTTGAATAAAATACTTACATAGTTTCTTATAGCACAGGACGGAATTCTTAGGCCGGCCCCAGCCCTGCATAAGGAGCCTGCTTGAGAAAACTCAAGACTGCCCAAAGAATTTACTGTTTGTTCCAGCTAATAGCCAAAGATGGGATCCCTATCTCTCAGTCTCCATAGACTGTAAGAAAGTAACCTCTCTAAGTGATAGTTAACAAACTCAGTTGGATTTCACATGGACCATCATCCCCTTCTTTCTACCTCTTGTAATTTTTCACCTCTGACTCTATTGAGCCCTCACTCACCCCCTCCCTATTTCATTCTCTCTTTCAATGGCTTTAGTCACCTCTGTACAAATCCAAGTTGAGTTCAGTTCACGCTGGAAACTTTTCCCTATTGCAGTAGTATATTACTAATTAAAATCTGGCCATACTACTTTAAGTAATGTCTTACTATATTTATCTTTAAAAGGGGGAAGAAGAAATTGTGCTTTTAGTACTTTCAGCCTTATCCATGTGTAATTGAGCTCTAGCCATCCAGATGTCCAAGAGACTTTGTTATCATCAGAAGGAGGTAGAAAGAGGGAACTGCATATTACACTTTTTATGTTAAGTCCATAAAAATATATTATATTGATGAATTTAATTATAATAGCAGCTTTATGAGAAAATAAGACTTGCAGAGATGTAGAAATTTGCTAAAATTCAAATGGCGAGGGTCAGCTGGATTCTGAACTGGGTATGTTTGATGCCAAAGGTTGTGTTTGCTCTTGTCCACACTATTTACACAGATGGCAACCGCACATATTACAGAAATTACACTAGGGATAAGAAATAAAACTAAAGTCCACCGATATAAAGTGGAAAATTCCATAAGGAAAAGAAATGACCCTGACACCCGGGGGGCAAGGCTGGAGCCCAATTAGCAGATCTGGGCCAGCTTCTTGAAGTTGACGAACAGGTATAGGAGATCTAATGGGGATGGCTGTTGGGATCAGCAGCTATATTTGGTTTATTTTTCTTGTCAGGTCTCAGAGTTAGCTTTGAGAACTAGGAGGAGGGCTGACTATATACAGGTAGGAAAATAGGGGCTGGCATCTGGAAACTGAACGAACACAATCAGTGCTTTAAGAGTCTCTCAGTTAAAGAGTGAAATTATTACTTAAGGCCTAGTGAAAGTTATGCATAAGTGAATTGTCTACAGAGAATGCTTTTAAGTCATCAGTTCCAAGGAGTAATTGCAGTTCATAGATTAAAAGATCATATATTTGTGTATCGATAGATACCAGCAATACATCATCTCCTCTGAATATCCTGGACGCTGAGATTTATGACCTCAGCTGCTAACAAGCCACCACATGAGTGGTTATAT
Organism: Procyon lotor; assembly: GCA_028646535.1. Taxonomy (NCBI): domain Eukaryota; kingdom Metazoa; phylum Chordata; class Mammalia; order Carnivora; family Procyonidae; genus Procyon; species Procyon lotor. The sequence goes on from CM053605.1 coordinate 33,297,395, forward strand.
TGCAGATATGATGCTGTTGAGATAATGTTTTTAGGTTAAAATCTTCCCATTGATTTATTTTCCTTGTTTCTTTTTTATTATGAAATTGCTCAATAAACTTGCAATGGATTCTGAAACATATGCTTCTAAACTTATTAAAGAGTTTTGAGGAAATTTGAAATTGCTCGGGTGGAGAGAGTCCATTAATTTGCCTTTTTACTTCATTAAGGCAAGGAAAAACCAGTACCTTCTAGCAAGTGGTCAGGGTTTTTTTGTTTTGTTTTGTTTTGTTTTGTTTTGTTTTTAAGTTTCAGGCAACTTTTATAGATATTCTTGTCTCACCCTGAATCCACACCTTCAATAATATCATTTTTAAATTTCTGAAAACTTTCTGAAAATAACTTTTTTGAAGCAACTTTGCAGGGCAGGTTCCGGAGTCCGAGCTTTAAGAAGCTAAATGAAGATGAAGTACCCTTGAATTGAAGTTGTTCCCATAGGCCCAGCATAATTTATCTCTGGACCATATTCTCATGACTAATTCTTTTTCCTTCCACTCAGTAAGTACCATTCAAGTTCTCAAGGGGGAGAAAAGAGCAGAAAATGTAGTTGTATTAGTGAGAGTTATCCTTTTTCTCTTAGTCCAGGACAGCCCAGTCCCTAATGTTCAATGGACTGCCGTGCGGACAGACTCACAGCAGACAGTGTGGCTGTGTTTACAACATGGTGACCTGTGATCCCACCCAGGATGTGGGCATAGGCACATGTATAAGAATGTGAAGGAGAGTGGAAAGATGATAAATAGCAATTTTTAGAATCATCAGAATGAAGATAAATGAATAATTTAATTTATAACACAAATAAAGTACAAAGCAACAAATCTTGCCTATAAACATAACTGCAATGAAACACACTCAGGAGAAAAAACCAAACCAAACCAAAACAAAACAAAAAACCACTCAGGAAATATGAACATTATGAGAAAAACGATAAAAATGAGTTTGAAATATTTTTATGGCAAATTTTTTAAAAAGCAAGAAAAAAGAGAAGACTGTAGATTTAATTATACCTAGTAAGTCTTAATTTAATTTCTTGTTTACATGTCACATTAGAAAAAAGGGAGTGAAAAATTTTACAATAAGCTTTAGTTGGGATAATAGAGGCATAGTGTGCCCAGAACTTCTACCAAATTCTCTCACAACAGATAGACAGTCTCAATGTCTCTTTTTGTTTTCTTAGTCAATACTATGCATAACACTGTTGAGTTAGATAAAATGTGTATGCCTGGCCCATTCTGTGTTTTGCAGGCAATATTTTCTTTGACTCACACAGCAACCTTAAGTAGCAAATATCTTAAGTATATAATAAATAATAGTACTTCCTTTTAACAGATTACAAAAAAATGAGGCCCAGAGAGAAAGCTAAGTTTCAGTAAAGCAAATAAAAAACGGAACGTGTGTATCTAATGTAAGAGCTTGTGCTTTACCAGTTAATGTGATACAACCTCCCACTGGGTTTACTCTTCCCTAACTGGAGGCAACTCCCTCCTCCTCTGCACTCCACCTAAATTTCTTCTATGCCCCTTAACACTTTCTGTCTTCCATTACAGTAATCTATGTGCACATTTTATCTTCTTGACAGCAGGAATAACACCTCAATCATGTTTTTAACTCCTCCACTGTCACTCACATGTCATTCATTCAACACTTGTTGAATGAATAATGAAGCATTTTATTTCATGAGAAAGTTTCTGAAAAAAAAGAAAGTGGAGGAAGAAAATCATGGCTGAAGTCAAAGGCAATTCTTCAGAATGTCAAATAGTAAAATAATGTTGGCTCAGTTTATTATTTATATAAGACACAGTTTACTTGAAAGAATATAATCAGACTTGATCAAAACATCAAAACAATGTGGATATTTCAGTTTTGGATGTACAAATGACAACATTAATTCTAATTGCTTAGATACTAGCTCATGGAAATTGCTTTATAGTGCATTATAATGTTTCAGTGGAATGGTTAACATTCTGGAAACCGTGAAATTCTTGTTAAATTTTCTTAGTGATGTGGAAGGGAATATGAAAGTGATCAAAATGGACCTAAAACTCGATTATTCTTAGTGTATGCCGTAACTTTGGAAACCCTAGTCAAGACATTTCTGCAATAGGCAAATACTAATCGTTTAATTAAATAAAATAATTAAATATATTAATTAATGTATGTATCAATTAATTAAATGTAATGATTAAATGTAAATAATTAAATATTTAATGTGCAAATAATTATATTTTCTATTTTCTTATATACCCTTCTATTATCATTATTATAAATTTCAGTATAATTAACATACTGTATTATGTTTAGTTTCAGGTATACAATATAGTGATTGAACATTTCTATTACTCAGGGCCCATCACAACACTCTTAATCCCCTTTGCCTATTCCACTCTTCCCCCAACCCACCACATCCCTCTGGTAACTACCAGTTTTAAAAGTGGTTTTTTTGTTTGTTTGTCTCTTTTTCTCTTTGTTCATTTGTTTTGTTTTTAAATTTCATGTATTAGTGATCCATATGACCACTTTACAAGAAGCTGTAAAAGCCAGAAAACTTAAAAAAATTAAAATTACCTACAAATCGTAAGCATGTAAAACTGGCAAAATCCAAATAACATCTGCAGTTTAATTGATAATTTTTGTCAGTGTTAATTTCCTGGTTTTAAAAATGCACTATGATTATGTAAGATATTCATAGTTTCATTGAAGAAAGTAGGGTGAAGGGACACAGGGACCCTGTACTGTCTTTGCAATTTCTTGTGCATCTTAAATTATTTCAAAATAAAAAGTAAAAAACAAAACAAAAAAGAGCCCATGACACAGAGATAACAGTTGTTAATATTTCAAAAATCTCCTTCCAATATAAAAAAGAAATTTCTTTTTTTTTAAGATTTTATTTATTTATTTGACAGAGAGAGAGAGAGACCACAAGTAGGCAGAGAGGCAGGCAGAGAGAGAGGGGGAAGCAGGCTCCCTGCCGAGCAGAGAGCCCGATGCGGGGCTTGATCCCAGGACCCTGAGATTATGATCTGAGCTAAAGGGAGAGGCTTTAACCCACTGAGCCACCTAGGCACCCCCAAAAAGAAATTTCTGACACCTCTTTTTCAGAACATGCAAATTTGAATAAAGTTCTAGAATCTCCCTTTAAATATGTGCCCGTCTGCCTGTCTATCACTGTTATCATTAAATTTAAGATCTATGATAAGGAATATATGATAAAAGAAATGTTCAAATAATGGGTTGTTTATTTGTAAACAATTATGTCTCCCTGTGAAATAACTATTTTTACCAAGATTTCTCTTACGTCCACATTTAATTCCCTTCCACTTCTAAAGGGCCTGATGCAAAACGACCCCATTCTATGAGGAATCTTGGCAGAATGTCAGGAGAGAAGAAGGGGAGCACGTGTTTCTTAGTTGTTCTTTGTAATTCTATATTGTCTCATGTTTCCCCAAGGTGGTGTTATTTGCTCCTTCTGTTTTCTAAGAGCATGATTGCAACTTTTTCCGAATAAGGTTTTTTCCCCCTTTATTCAGAATAATTATTTAGAGCTGAGTCTCTGAAATAAAGCGTTTGTTTCTTAATGTTATACCCATGCCGTATTTCTTTCTTTCTGTAGACCATAAGATGGTAGATGCGGAGAGCTGTTGTGATTTTCTTGTAGATAACTAACTTCCTCCATTCTGTGTAAGCCAAATAAGTTAGTGTATTCGATATAGAGAGGAATCATCAGGGAAATGGACTCTTTAACTCATTTTTTTTAGGAAAAATAATATTTCCTGGAGATTCTCAGGAAAAATATTCCCAAATGGGACCTGAGAGCCCTTTGTGAATATTTTTCTTCTTATCTGAACATATATGTCTATTGCCTCATAATTAAGGCATTCTGGGATCACTGTTCCATTTCCTGTAGGATCATGTCTTTCTAAACCAAGGGATAGTGAGTAACACTCATGTATCTTGGAAGTAACATTCACTAGCAGTAGGGGAGGCTAGACTCTGGGCATTTGGTTTTTCAGCATCTCTAAAGAAATCCAGATTTTTAAAGTGATATCAAATCAAGTGCTATTGGATTCGAGATAGAGATGGAAGATGAGGATGGTAAGCCTGATAAAAGAAGATCAGAGGTTCTCTTCCTATTTTTGTACTCAGCCTCCATCTCCCTTATTAAATTTTTCACTAGCCTGGCTAGACCAGAACTCAGATTTATGTATAATGAGTATTTCCTGCAACTGAATTCATACAATGAAGATTCATACTCACTGCACATTTATTAAAATGAAGTGGCTATATATATATATCCTAGTGCAGTGAAGCACTAAAAAAGTAGTTGGAAGCATTCTAGTTGTCTGCTGCCAGCGGTAGTAATATCTGGACTGGGGTGAGAAAACACATTGTTGGTTGGAATAATTCCATTTTCTTTGTAAACCCCATTGTTCTGTATTCTCTTGATAAACCTAAAACTAACTAACATCTTGTTCGTGGTGAGGGTTGTTTATGTGCAATCTGGTATTATATATTATCAAAATGTACTTTTTCTCTATGAGATTGAACCTCGATTTTTGTCATCTAGCTGCTTTTGTCAACAAAAGATTTGAGACTTTTTTGTGTAAGTGATGGCATTTCATTATATATAAGACACTGATACTGACTATGAAATGCTTAAGTAGATGTCCTTTGGAGCTTCTGTTTCTGTTATGACACTAGAAATACATCCTCCTAAAAGGAAAATAAAGTAGGACAAGCAAGTAAAAAGTAAGATTGCATTTTATCAGCCAGTTTTATTTTTTTGATGTAAGTTTATTTTCGCTAAGAATAAAGATAGTTCTATGTGCTGACAAATTAATATCTATTAGCTTTTAAAAATGTGGTTTATCTGAAAGTACTTAAAAGATTATTCTAATGACAAAAATTTTTAAAAGATGCATCTTTAAAAATTCCTTTCCAAGCAATACAATATTGAAATTATAAAAATGATAATTAACCAGTTCTGAACTTTCTTTGGTTGAAAAAGTAAGCCTTTTTATGAATAATAGGTAGGTGCTTCTGAAGTTAAGCAGATAAGAGTTAAGGGCAAGTCTTTGATTTTAAAAAGGTCTTCAGAGATATAGGTGTGTTGGTTTCTTTGTTTTACACGATGACTAACCACCAGATGTTTGGGAATGTATATATGATTAACTGAAATATTCTGTTTTCTTTCTGTGTGGCTTATAAGTTATACATGCTACTACTTCTTTGTAATCCCTATGACACAACTGCAATGAATGTATATAATATATAATACAGTATACAGATAATATTAAGGTAAAAATCAATTTCATATTGCTTTAGAACATTCGTTTCTTATTGTTAATAAGAAATTAACATAGTAAAAGATTATATTAAATCCTTTCATACATTTAAAATAGGACCAGACAAGGCAACGTAAGTCAATGACAGGTTTCCCTCTCAGCTTCTTGTTTGCTTTGAACTCTCTTTCTCTGCCATCAGTAAGACAATAATACTATTCTAATAATGGAAGACAACAGGCCCCCTGCTTGTCTACCCAGCACTACTATAAAGAGGAAGAGTTTGTGGCAAAGAGGGGAATTAATGCTGATGTTCCCACTAATTGCTGCCAGATTATAAAAAGTAACCAGAAATGTTGACATTTATCTGAAATCCCTTGATTTTTTTAAATGCTGAAAATTTGACTTTTAAAAATACACTGTGTAGGCCAAACAGAATACTTGTACAGGCCGGATTCAATCTGTGCTGCAGCTTGTGTAATGTGATTTAGAGATTGTAATGCTTCGGGCCTCCATTGCTCTGCTCTTGGGACTCAACAGTGCTCCCCTCTTACCTGAGCAGGAAGGCAAGCAATATTGTTGTAATTATTATTATTTCTTCACACTCGTATTATGATAAAGGTTTGCAGTGTTTTCTTAAACCTCTGCTGAAAACATAAGGAGAAGTATCCTTAGCCAATATTCTTAGTTTCCCTGCTTGTTTTAAGTCCTTCCAGTACCCGTGGCTTCCAAAATTCTGATTTCCAACTGCTTTTCTCAGTTTATTATCATTTCTTATGTTTGTAGAGTGTTTGGATGACTGGCTCCAATGTATCTTAACTAAAAGCACTTATAATATTCAGGTCATAAATTAGACTTGCAGTTTCTAAATGAATTTTGACTCGGGCGTTTAACCTACCTGTGAATTTTATAACACTTTCCCATTAAAAAGGGAAAAATATAAACTGTTGAAAGATGATTGCTAGTTATTCAGCCGCATGTGGTAGTACGCTTAAAGATTTTATTTTCCTCAGAAACTACTACTACTTATAAAGCTCATCCATCATATGTAATGAGAGCTGTCAGGAATATTTAGTGAGAAATAGCTGCTTGATATGCTAATAGCAGCCCCTCAGTGAATTCATTTTGTTCTGCTTCTTGACATTAATGGTTTTCATAATCTAATGAATGATGTGTGCAATAGAAGCAAGGCCACAGGGAAAGATCATATAAAGTTAAAGTAGGGAAAATCTTTATCAGTATTTGCATCCATTTAGTAGAATGCATTTTATATATATCCATATTTATCTTGACTTTTACTGATTTCTACTTGAAGATATCGCTTGGAATTAGGGATTCTAGTCTACTTACTGCCAGTTTGCCTTCCCTAATGGTGCAGTTGCTTTGGCTTCTTATTTAGTCTGGTTAGTAAAAATGCTCGTGAGGAGTGATTTACATCCTCAGAAGTACATGAGAATTTTGAGTCCTTAAGATGCTACTGATTTACAAGCAAAAAGCAGTTGGAACCAGGGAAGTGCTGGTGAAGTCAATAATAATTTGATTGGTTAAATCAGGAGTACCATTCTGAGCTCTCTATTCTCTAGGGCTTTGTGTGGGATTAATTTATATGAACCTCCTTTGCATCGTGGCTTTAAAAATAGGATAGACGCACATTTGTCAGGGACAGTTAAGTAGGGTGCTGCCTGAGAATGGAGATGTAAATGACCTTTCAAGGTCCCTCCCAGTCTTGTGATTTTATGAATCTATAGTAATCAAAGTGGAGTCACCCAAATCGGAACTTAAGAAAGCCTTGTATGTGCTTATAAGGTTATCTCTACATATATATATAACTAAAATCAAAGGAGTCACTAACATTCCTCAGCAGGTTTCGATTCCATTTTCAAAACAAGGTATTTAAAATAAATATTTTAATTCCTTTAAATGCAGATATTAACATATTTTAAACTCTAATGGCTACAAATTATATTTTTTTAGCCAGTGAAGCACTGACAGATTTGAAGTACTTTTTTTTTTTTTTGCTAGATCTGTTATCCTGTATGAGTTGGATTACTGTGAAATAGTGGCATACTTTTTAAAAGATAAGTATAAGAGGAATCTTAATTCCGAGGTTAGAGAAAAAGGGACTCTTTTTCTAAGTAGAGAAATAAAATTTTACCTAACTAAATGTTCAGGTTTTTAATAAAGCAAATGAACAAAATTCATAGGCTTCATAAGGCTAATTAATTTATTGATTATCATACTTTTTGTGGCCACTCTTTTTCTGTTCTACAACAGATTTTGTATTTGCAGACAGCAGTTTTGAAAATGGGAAGTAAGTCGTAACTGATTTCATATTGATCTGCTTTTATGCCCTCTGATTGCATAGCATGTGGTTTTGTTTTACATAACCAACTAGCTTGTGAACACTTAAGTTGTCTACATCATCTCTAAATGCCTGTGAGCCAGATTGTCTTGGTTAGAATGTAGACTTGCCAGCTGTGTGATATTGTCACTTCAGTTTTCTGTACTGCAATTTCCCCATGGTGTGAGGTGGGGATTATAACCTTTATCAGATGGTTGCCATGAGATTTAAAAAGATAAAAGTGCTTAGAATGGAGCCTTACATAGTAGTCCTCAGAGTATGTTGGCTATTTTTACTCATTTAACAAATATTCAATGAATGCCTACTAAGGTGCTCTTCTAGGCATGGGGACACTACAAAAAGCAAAAGATAAAAATCCCTGATTTCATGGAATTTATATTCTTATAGTCTTAGAGCATTTATTATTCTTAAATGATGTGATAGGGTATTAAAAAGGTATGCAGTAGTGTTTACTAACTAGGTGAATGAGTGAATGACTAGATGAATCCCTAAATCTGTGATCTACCTGCTCTTCCTATTTCCCAGGCAGAGTGAGCAAACATAAAATAGAGGTTAACTCAACAGTAGGGACAATAAGGTAAATAGCCCTAGAAATGGACTACTCATCTGGCAGCCGTGCTGATTCATAGATGTCACAGAAAGCCAGATTGGAAAGTGCCACATTAAGGGAGAAGGGCTGATTGTAAGCCCATCAAAATGTCTTTTCAACATGTAGAGGAATACATAAGTCTCTGCACTTCCACTCTTAACTTACTAGTGAATGATATATCAAGAACTTCTGGAAATATTTTGGTCCAAAAATACTCTTCTCTCATAAATGTCTGCAAATGCACTGTTAGCAAGACCTCTCTTGGTTTTATATATGGATATTCAGTTGTCCAGACATCATTTGCTGAAAAAACCATACTTCCCCCGTTGAATTGTCTTGAGACTTTTGTCAAAAATAAGTGTAAAGATTTAGTTCTAGAGTCTCAGTTCTATTCCATTGGTCTGTGTTTGTTCTATTCCACTGGTCTGTGGTTATCTTTTTGCCAGTACTACAGTCTTGATTATTAATAGCTTTATAGTAAGTTTTAAAATTAAGGAAGTAATCAAAATTTGTTCTTCTACAAGATTATTTTGACTAGTCTGGGCCCCTTGCATTTCCATATGAATGTTAGGATCAATGTGTTAATTTCTGCAAAAATGCCAACTCTGATTGTTATGGGAATTGTGTTGAATCTGTGGTATTAACGTCTTTACAATATTAACCCATCCAATTCATGAACATGGGGTGTCTCTCCATTGTTTTTATGTTTTCTCTAATTTCAATAATGCCTTACAGATTTAAGTGAAATCTTTCACTCTTTTTATTAAGTTTGTTCCTAGCTACTTTTATTTGTTTTCATATTATTGTAAGTGGAATTTTTGAATTAACTTCATTTTTGGATTATTACTAATGTAATAATCCAAATGTATTAATACACATGTATTAATGATCTATTAATTAATTAATAGTATAATTGTATATTTTTATAATATTTACATATAAATATTATAATATTTACAATATTAATTGTATTAATATTAATTAATTAATATTAATACAAATGTATTAATAATCTAATGTATTAATACACAGTTACTTTTTATATGTATTGATATACAGTTGATTTTTATATGTTGATGTTGTATCCTATAATCTTGCTGAAATTATTTAATAGTTCTAATTTGTGTGTGTGTACGTGTGTGTGTGTGTGTATTCCTTAGGATTTTCTATATACGTGACAATGTATAGAGATAATTTTACCCTTTTTTTTTCCAATTTAGATGCTTTTTATTTACTAATTTTTTAAAAAAGTATGAATATCACCAAAATGTCTGTGAGACATTAACACATTTAGCCAGCATTTAATGGCATTGGTTTTGTTAGTTTTTCCTTTCTATGTTACAAGAAAGGCAGAGGTAAGAGACTATTTCCGAATTACATGATGAAAAAGAGTCAGTGAAAAAAGAAGCAAGGGTACAGGTGACCTACCTAGTTTAACTTTACTCTTTCGTCTGGAAGATACCCTGTTCCTTGATTACCTGGCCTCATTTTCTGTCTCTAGAGAAATTGGGAGGTATGGCAGAGCTCAGTGTATCATCTTTCACTAGAAGTTCACAAAAGAGGGATTTATGAGTAGGTTTGATTACTAATTTGTAGACCTTATCCATTCTATCAACAGATTTAATTGGTGTTTCCATTTTCACTAAGAAATGCCAGCTCATGTAAGACAATTAAATCTATTTTTCAAATCATAATTCTGAGTCATTACATCAACTCTATGAAATATAAATCTATCACATTTACTATATTCACTTCATCCATGAATTATGTATTTCAGTTGAGAAAGTAATTAAGTTTGCTTGACATGATTTACTTTTTTACAAATGCACTGGGCTCATTGCTCATGTTTTCATTATATTTCACTCATTTGTAGTTATTTTGGTTAGTAGTTTATGAATGATGCCACAAGAGATTGAAAGTTGGCTTATAGACAGCCTAAGAATTCTTATAGAAGGTTAGCAATGAGCTTCTTCTAGCTCATTGTAGTTCCCTTAATTAATTTCTTTTCAATGTAATAGATCATGCAACAATTCTGAAAATTACATTAACTGATTTTTCTTAAAGACTGAATAGAAAATATTTAAAATTTATTATTGCATAAATATTACATTTTTCTGACTATATGAATACCCATCTTTATCAGTATGCCTATGTTTCTAAATCATTAAGTGGATAATACATTTTGGATCTGGCTTGGATTATATCTCACTCATGTATCATTTAAGTCTCTTTCATATTCTGATATGGCAAAACAAAATCAAATTATTAGGATGAATTATTGGATGACTGTTATATGTAAGGTGTGTAGGATATAATTTCTTCCTATGAAGAGGTTAAATTATCAATTTTGTCTTTAAAAATGCTCAGTATGGAGTGCCTGGGTGGTTCAGTCATTAAATGTCTGCCTTCGGCTCAGGTCATGATCCCAGGGTCCTGGGATTAAGCCCCGCATTGGGCTCCGTGCTCGGCAGGAAGTCTGCTTCTCTTGCTACCATTCCCTCCGCTTGTGTTCCATCTATCGCTGTGTTTCTCTCTGTCAAATAAATAAAATCTTTAAAAAACAATACTCAATATATTTTATTCCTTTACTTTTTGAATGGATTATGTTATAATGTCTTCAGAGTAGCCATTTATTTTTACTGTAGTGTAGTCCTAGATGCAAATCAATTTTATCACTCCAAAAATATAATTTTATTTCCTTCTTGACCTTTTTATTATGAACTGTTTTAAACATATATGAAAATAAACTGAAGGCTATAATCTACTTCCATATGTCTGTCACACAGCTTTAATAATTATGATCTCTGGCCATTGTTTTCTCATATGTACTTCTACTCATTTCCCCCTCTTCTGTAGTACTTTAAAGCAATTTCCATACCTCATCTTAATTTATGAATAGACATTTTAATACTTCTTAAAAATGAATTCTTTTAAAATAATCATAGTGCCATTATAGTCCTTTAATAATAATTTATTAATATCAAATATCTAGTCAATGATAAAATTTCCAGTTGTCTCATAGATGTCGTACATTTTCGGTTGTTTAGGTCATATGACCTGCTGTGTTTTCTGTGATGTAGGCTCTGCTGATTATGTCCTTAATTGAGTAAAGATATGATTAGTATGAACATGATTAATATGTTCTGTTCTCTATACTTATTCTGTTGGTGGTTGAGTCTAGTGGATTGAAAGATTTAGGAATATATATATATGTAATTTTTTTAATCCACTTAGTGGGTAGTAGTATGTTCTTCTTTTAGGATGTGCAAAAATTTTCATGGCCTTCTTTTCATGATGATAGTAACTGTTGATGTGTAATGCCTATCCATTAATTTTTTAAAGGTAGTTTTGTGTGTGTGTGTACACATATATATACATATATTGTAATATACTATAATTTATATGAATTTACACACACACATTCTTTGTCTCTCTTTCTCCCTCTCTGTCATACACATACACACACACACACATACACACACAATTTTTCACTTACCAACTTGTGTTATGTATAAAGCATGGATTCTATAAATGAGGACCCCACTTGTGCATGAAGAAATACTATAATTTTGATTTTTAAGAGTGACTTTTCTACTCACAGGACCATATACAGGTTGTTTTCCTTGTTTGCTTTTCTCACACAAGCTTATGGAATAATTTTTTTCCTGTCCTATCATGGGCACTAACCTTTCTTATGCTTACTACCATCCCTAATGTTTTGTTCTGAAACCCTCATAAGCCACTAGCCATGAGGTGCTGTTCACCATTCTGGCTTTGAATTATCTATTCAATAACCAGGGATATCATATTTCTCCTTTTGAGGATATTTTTCTGTATCATATATCTTTCAAATGTGTGAACATATAATGTGATGTAAACATCCTTTTCTTTAAAAAATAATTCCATTATTCATATAAAACTTGTACTCATTTAAAGTAATGTGACTGAAGATTACATTTATTTAATATGTATTATATGAACTTTAGTTTTGTAAGAATTCATAGTGTGAGATGGTTCTAAATTATCAAACTGTAGATATATTGTTGAAAATGGACATGCAAAACATATGCCTCTCTTGGAGATATTTGAGATCACGACTTCCTATAAATTAGGTTCTTCATGTAAATCCTAATATGAGTTATTAATCCATGACTTAAATAATTATTTCAGTAGTCTAAAATATTGTCTTAAATTCAAAAATTAAAATTCACAATATTTAATATCAATAATGCTGTTTTTATAATGACTCATTTTTGCAATAAGCAGTCACATATGACCTATCGGCTTTATTAATGATACTAAAACTCAGTTCCCATGGATGTCCTACCATTTCAACGGGCGCTGATTCCTTTACATGGCTTTACATTTTTTTAAAATCTTAATTTATTCAGTGTTCCAAGATTCATTGTTTATGCACCACACCCAGTGCTCCATGCAATATGTGCCCTCCTTCATACCCACCACCAGGCCTTTTACATTACCTTTTAACACTATTTCTTGTGTCATGACTTTTGGACTTCTTAAATGTCTAAAACGGCAGGCTATGAAGGAATCAATTACATTGAAATTGAATATATATTATAGCAGACTGCTAATTTTTAAAGTTCAATAGCTCTCTAGTGGTCTCATAAGAGAATGTAACTACCTCTAAATTATTACATTGTAATAAATATGGAAATGAATGTTCTTATTATATCCTTTTCTTCCTCTCACCTGACAGGAAGGAACATTATAGATGGCTTTACATCATCAATAACTAAGAGAAAATCAGGTGGTAGATGTTCTATTTCATCCTTTCATGGTTCCATCAGATATATATTCAGTAGTTTAATGACTTGCCTGTAAAAAGCAACAAAGCTGGGGCGCCTGGGTGGCTCAGTCGTTAAGCGTCTGCCTTCGGCCCAGGTCAGATCCCAGGGTCCTGGGATCAAGCCCCGCATCGGGCTCTCTGCTCTGCAGGAAGCCTGCTTCTCCCGCTACCACTCCCTCTGCTTGTGTTCCCTCTCTCGCTGTGTTTCTCTCTGTCAAATAAATAAAATCTTTAAAAAAAAAAAAAAAGCAACAAAGCTGAATTATTTCTCCTTCACCAGTTATCAAAAACACATAGCATGTTACCATATTAAAACAGATATCCATGTCAGATTATGCCCCAATTAACTGGCAGCAGAGTATACAGACAGGAGAAACAAGCAGAATTACACAGACTCTGGATTTTAGAGAACCAAACTATGACTCCCGGGAAAGACTGATCATAAAGCATCTAAAAGGAAACATGGCAGAGCTGGTCCAGTTCCAAATCAAAAGGAGAGACCTGATACGGTAGTGTGAGTAGACATTCGACTTTCTTGAAAATAAGAGCCAGAGTGTAAGTAAATCTCTTTGTTGTTTTTGAATGTAATTTATAATCCACATACATATTGCAAAAACTCACTTATAATGCCAGAAATGTTAGTAAGACTCCTTGCTGCTTGCCTCTCCCATGGAAGCTATCTTTGCCTTTGATAGCTATCCTCTAACATGGTTCCATAATGGCTCCCAGTTTATTCAGACACACTGTGGGTAGTGCTAGGAGTTAGAAACTCATGCAAATTAGATCTCATTGATTCTGAAGACTCATCATGATGGGAAGCTTAGCTCACTTTTACACTATTTCTCCACCACATATTTTTAAATTCAATTATTTATAATTTTGTGTAATAAATCCTACAAGATATTAAATAATAGGAAATAGATACAAAGATAATCACAGGATATATTTACAACTATTCATACCTATGTATTGGTACATTCTTAGAAATGTACATTTTGAAATCCCTTAATAACTTTCCTTTGTGCCACGTGGGGAGAGACATCAGACATTCCAGAAATTATGCAAAAGAAAAAGAGACCTAGTAATGAAAGCATTCATGGGATAATGTGAATTGTCAGGAAAAAGCAAAGTGTGAATAAAGTTCAAGCTTTACAGCTGGGTTTTAGAATTGAGTTTCTAAATGGTACTTCCTATCGAAGTACCAAGAACTTTCAAATGTACCTGTTAAGTAGCTTTCAAATCTATAGTTGTTTTAGTTGCTATCATCTTAGTTCCCGTCACTATCTTCTTTCTCAAAGATATCTCTGGGCATCTCCTAAATACCATTTCTGTGTCTATTTCTCTCCTTCCTCTTAGCTCATTATTCCCATTAATATCTTAATCAACCATTTACAAAAAAATCTGATTATTATATTCCCTATATTTCAGGGAATTCTGACCTAGAGTAAAATGTCTATGAAGGCCTAAATGACTTAGTCATTAATTATTAGTCTTTTTTCTTGGCCTGGGATATTCTTTCCCCTACATTTTGCTGCCTAAGTAAAAATTTCATTTTAAGTTTATTAAGCTTTTGATTCCTGTCCCACATCTATTATATTCTTACTTCTCATCAAGTTCCCTTTCTTCTCAGAGTACTTCTGTTAATGTCTGATACAAATATATGATATGATTTTTTTTAAAAGTCTGTCCTAATTGAAAATTGCTCCTGTATCTTTAGGATGTACTAGCATTTTTGCACATAGAAGGTGCTCAGGAAAGAGTTTTTGGATGAGTGAATAATTCCTAGGTCAGAGGACAGGAAATTTGGGAGAGAGAATCATGTAGAAGTTTTCATCTTCTTTGGGATAATAGTAGTTGAATGAAATGATGATTTCAGTTACCATCCTTAGACTTAGAACCATTCAAAAGATCTTTTTTTCTTTTTAATGTTTAAAATTATTTTTAGGTAGGAATTTATGCTATTTCTAAAAATGATTGAAAGATCAATAAGTAAGCACAAGTGCTTGGATGCTTTTTGGAATCAGTTGGGTAGGATTGATAAAGCAATAACACTTGACAATAAATTTCCAATTTGTTATTATCTGTAAACACTTTAAAATTTAACTAATAACAAAGAATATTTACAGTGGTAGATAATATAATAACAGTTCATATAACGGTACTTTGACTCTAAGGACAGGATGATTTTGCTTAATTAAAAATATTAAGCTGGTGGGGCCCGTGGGTGGCTCAGTTGCTTATGGCATCTGCATTTGGTTCAGGTCATGATCTCAGGGGTCCTGAGAAGGAGCCCTACATCAGGATCCCTGCTCAGCAGAGAACCTGCTTCTCCCTCTCCCTCTGATGCTCCCCCTGCTTGTGTTCTTTCCTTCCCTCTCTCTCTCCCTCACTTTCTCTCTCAAATAAATAAATAAAATCTTTAAAGAAAATATTAACTTGGTGTAGAAGAATACATCATAACACATCTCATTAAATGAAACTCCCAGTAAAATTAGTTTTCTTATGCAAATATGAATGAATTGGTTAGAATTATATTGGAAAATGAAGCCCATAAAATAAAAATGTATATTTTGTCATATAATACAAATGCTGTATTTATAGAACATAATTGTATGTGGCCATTGGTGAAACAGTGAGACCCTATGTCATAAATGTTACTACTTTCATTTTACTGTAATTTATTTTCTTCTTCTGGTTCTATTAAATTGGATCCAGTAAACATTTGGTGGATTGTTGGGTTGGTGAGAGAAGTTTGTACAGTAGAGCTCTCTGACTACATAAATATTCTATGTATGGCATGGAAAGGTTGAAACCAAGGTGGTATAATTCTTGAGCCATTCCAAACTTAACCTGTCCTTGAGGATTTTGGTTTATCCTCTTGCTCACATTTAGTGTGGTTCAGTGAGACTGTGGTAGTCATTAGTTGTATTTGTTGATGTTTCCACATCTTCTCCTTCTGGAAAAATAATAGAATTCCATTTCTCTGTGCCTATTTGTAAGATATGGTCTTATGAATTGATTTTACCAAGTAAATCTGAATAGAAGTGACACATGTCACTTCTGGGATGAAGCATTTATGGGGAAGTGCTTTTTTGTTCATGTTGATGTCCTCTGCTATAGTAAACAATGGTGATCCAGATAATGGATTTTTCAAATAAGTCTGGGTCCTTAAGGGAGGATGACATGGAACAAATCACTTTGTTGACCCAAGATTATATTTAGCAGGAAGAATAAGTAAACCTTTCTTTTTAATGCCACTGAGATTTGGGGTTTGTTACTATTGCCTCATCTAGTTTGTTCTGCCTTTCTGCCTGATACAAAAGTTGGGACTAGAAGGAAGGTACTGTTATTAAACACACACACACACACACACGAAACTAAACCAACAACAGCAAACCTTGAAATGTATATAATTGGTTTGGGGATCAAGTGGAAGACGGGAAAGAAACTGTTACTAGAGACTGAGAAGATGATAGCTCTTGGTAAAATATTTGTAAAATTATCATCTGTATTAAAATGAAAGGCAGATTATATACCTAAGTAATTTATTGCTGTAGGGAAAGGAGTGAAAAACAAAGTGTTAGTGGTATGTGTAAGTTGCTCTTTGGCAAGTGGTGTGAAAAAAATAAGGTGAGTTCCGAAAACACTGCCTAATTTGTAAATACTTATGCAATGGAATACAGTCTACAAATTCAGGGAGTGTTATGTGGTTATGATGTGTCAGTGTAAGTTGATCACTTGTAACAAGTGTACTACTTTGGAAGGGAATGCTGAAAATGAAGCAGGATATTCACACCTGGGGAGAGGGGTAAATGGGAAATCTCCACCTTCCTCTCATTTGTGCTAAGTTTGAACCTGAAACTGCTTTAAAAAAATAAAGTTTTTAAAATTTAACTGAGGTAGGAGGTGCCTGGGTGGCTCAGTGGGTTAAAGCCTCTACCTTCGGCTCAGGTCATGATCTCAGGGTCCTGGGATCGAGCATCAGGGAGCTTGCTTCTCCCTCTCTCTCTGCCTGCCTCTCTGCCCACTTGTGATCTCTCTCACACTGTCAAATAAATAAATAAAATCTTAAAAAAAAAAAAGTAACTGGGGTAGGAGGAAAGGAAGTTCTTCCAGTTCCTCCACTGCTATTTTAATACAGGATATTGTCAAAATTTTAGCTCTCATTTATCGGAAATATATCAAGACAATCTAGTTTAGTTGTATTTTCTATTTTATAGATTTCAGACTCTCCTCAAACACTTGGTATTAGATAAATAAAACTACCTCAATCATTTATTTACCTGTTTGGCAAACTTTTTTGTTTTGTTTTGTAGGCTGTATCTTTCAGTCGATGTTGATGATATTTATTATTTCTGAAATGACTTACATATTTGAAAAACTTAGAAGGGCTAGCTTGTGGCTTTTATTTTTTGAAAATGTATTTGCTTTGTTACTTCAAAGCCTAGCAATGTTTTTTTCAATTCATCGTCTCTACAGTGTCCTTGATATTGATCTAAAGGAAGCTAAACTCATCTCTGTTGTTCCATAGCCCTCTTCAGTCCCCTGTCTCTATGGCCTGGATATACAATGTCACCCCTACCAGAAAATGAACACAGATCCAAATTTAGATTACATTTAATTATGTTTTTCACTTAAGAAAGTTATCTGGGCTAGATTTTCACTATCGGTAAGATAAAAATTGGTGGACTAGAGCAGCATTTCTCAGCCTTAATATTGAGATTCTAGCCTGTGTAATTGTTCATGTGAAGCGTTGGCCTGTGGGTGTGTAGGATCCTTATGGTATCCTTAATCTCTACCCCTTAGAGGTTCTATTGGCCAGTAGAACTCCCCAGTTATGAGAACCAAAAGCAGAAATTGCAAAAAATCTCCTGGGGGAACAAAATTGCTCTCAGTTGAAAACTGTTGTGACAGACAATAAATACATATATATTTATAATGTATTTAATAAATATTAAATAAAATGGTGACAAATACTTAGAATATTATTTTTTGCAAAATGATGATTAGAATATTATACAAGGTCAACCAGAAATACATGTTTAAATGTAGAGGAATTAAATGTATGATAAAAGAAAATAAAGAAATTCTTAAGCTGTAATTTCATATAAATGAATAAGGAAAAAGAAAAATATTCCTCAGAGGTTTGTTTTCTCATTGTATTAATTACTGTTATCCCTTTAAGACAACATCAAAACTTTCAATAGAAAAAAAAAAACTGGGAAAGCATAATCAAATGTACAGAATTAGTGAGCTGGGATGGAAAATAGAACCCTCATGAGTACACATTACAAACATGGAAGTGTGAGCTATGCAAAGTTTCATTAAAATCATGAACATTTTGCTATTTTTGGTTTATAAATGTGCAAGGAACATGTGGATACATTATTTCTCTAATCAGCAAACGTTGTTAGAAGCCCTAATAAGTTAAAAAAAGAATATGTTTGTATGCTGATATTCCATAAATTTCCTTAATCACTTTCAATTTTCCTCCATTCCTTAATCACATTTAATCCACTTCCCAATTTAAATTAATGTTTTCTCTGAGTTTGCAGGGCAAGACAGGTTCTTTTTGATGAGTCAAAAAATGTTACTCTTATACCATTAAATAACTTTCTTTTTCCTCACTGTATGCCTATACAACCTTCTCTAGTTCTGAACTTGAAGGAAAACAAGATTTTCAGAAGTGGGAACCACAAGAAGAATAGCATCTGATAACAGTAACACATAAGAACTAGTCTGGGCTTAAACAACTTGTGGTACATCTGACTGAAGAAAATATCTACTTAATACAAAAGATGTGTCATATATGGTTTCAGAAAACAAGCAAAAAACAGAGGTAACAGCAAGGGCTGTGAGCTGGTTATCACAATCACAGCATTCCAGTATGGCTTCCTAAACCAATTTGTTGTTACCTGATGGAAAGGAACAAAACAAAAAAAGGATCTCCAGCATGTCACCTTTCATTAAAATTGTGTTTTTCTGAGATTTTGTTATTTGCAATTGCTCATCTGTTAAATTAAAACTTTTAATTCTTCACAGTTTGTCACCTTTTTAATTCTGGTCTGTTGACATGAACTTTTTTTTTTTCATAAATCCAAAGAAAGTTGAAAATGCAATTTGAAAGCAAATTAACAATTTTGCTGGCTGCTAAAAAAAAAAAAAGAAAGAAAGAAAGCTTCATGCTTCATCTGTATTGTTTTAAGTATGCTTTTAAAAATGAACCAGCCATGTAAAGAGGTTGTTAATCTCTTTTTTCTAAACAATTGCACATTAGTCAATGTAATGGGGTTGCTAGTTTTTTTAAAGGCCATTTTAAAAAACTGTCATTTGCTCTCTTTTATAATATGCTGGAGGACACTAGTGATTTGAAATAAATATTTATTTGAAACAAATAAAAATAAGCAACAAAGAAATCTTAAAGAAAGGACAAGCAAATAGAAAATAACAAAGTATAAAAAATAAAAATATAGAGTGGAATAATATATAATGAGCCAAATAACGAAAATGGAAAGGTAGATACAGGATATTTCTAGGGAGTTTAGAAAAGTACAAAATTACAAATCCTCAAGACACATGAGAAATATTCAACATTATTAATAATGAAAGATATAAATTAAAATCAAATGGTGAAACTTAGTTTGGCAAAATTTTAAAAAGTGGAGGGGCAATATTGCCAAGATTATGGAAAAATTAGATCTCTTATGTATTGTTGATGAGACTCTGGATTGTTGCAACGTTTTTGCAGAGTTTATCAACAGGAATTTATTCCAGGAAAAATGCAGTGATTCATATGCACATGTTCATTGTAGCATTGCTTGAAATCTCAAGGTATATATCTGTGAGGGAATAGTTTAAAAAGGTAATATAAATAGCGGGTACTTTTTTTCCTTCTTTACATAAAGTCAGTCTATGTGTTCTTAGAGAAATGCCCTTGATGAAGTAACTATAGAATTAATTGCAGACCTGTATGTATGTATGTATATTTATATGTGAGTGTGTATAGTATGTATATATGTTTATATATTTGTATGTATAGTTGTATGTATGTATAGTATATGTGTAATTGTGAGAAGTAGAATGAATATAAAGTGCTAAGTACATATGAAGAAAAACCAGAAGAATCTATAAATATTCACCACCAGCATGAGTATTGTTAGGGCCACTACGTCTATGCAGCCACTCCTACTACCTGTCACCATCTGGAATTGACCAGGGGACTGTCAGACACAGGCATCCTAGCAGGAGCTGATTTAGGAATTACTTAACAGAAGGAAATTGCAATTTGTGTTTAAGTCATGCACAGAAGGCTCAGAAATATTGTGTGTGAAAGAGCTCAAGGACAGAGTTCAGTGCACTGAATTATTCCCAAGAGCAGTGTTAGTTTAATTCTTATGCGCAGGCTCTTTTTCATTCTCTTGGGTATTGTTGGTGCTAGTGACAGGTGACATATGGCATTCACCTGATATTTGCATCACACTATACCCATAGGTAGACAGTAAGGTCATTGTCTTGATTTGAAACATAAGTAGTACAAATTTCGCCCAGAAAATGATTTAGGAAGCTCCTTGGTGCTTGTTCTGAGTTTCTAAAAGATAATTTGGTGGCGAGTGAGGGAACTGAGGACCTTCCTATTGTGCTCCACCAGCAGCTAAGCATTCCACAATGAGTGTGCCTCCTTTAAGGAAAGAGTTATTAATTCTGAGGTTCTCTTAGTGGGCCATGCGCCCTGGCACCAGGTCTGAGACTTCCCTCCACTATTCCATTTGGGGGTATGCAGAGGTCTAGAAGAAGGTGCCTTTGAGAACTTTCCCTGTGAGTTTTATTTTATTTATCTATTTATCTATCTATCTATCTATCTATCTATCTATCTATCTATCTATCTATCTATTTAATAGATAGATAAAGGTTGAGGTCTTTATTTATTTATTTATTTTTTCTTTACACTTATCATGCCATGAATTCACTGGGAGCGGGTAGCTCAGGCTCCTTTCCATCGGTTCTTATAAAGTGTTTCTCTGGCTGGAGCAGGTTGACACTTGAGTTGAACCCAGTACTTTTCTCTTTGGATTCCTTCTTTTTTTGATCATTTTCGTTCACACATTTTAGGAAGCTGTCTCAGCTCTTTGAGTGCTTAATAAGCTCAATATGTATATTAATTCTCTTGGCAAGAATCTCGCTTTTAACTTGTTTGTTTACAACAATGCCATCAGCATGCTGGGTAACATTGTAGACTCTTCCAGTTTTGTCATCTGTAAAATGTCATTGTAAAATTTGTGGGACATTCCCTTTTGAACAGTGCCCATTCTCTTGAATTCTCCAATATCACCTTTCTTGTAGATTTGCATGTATGTGGACAAAGGAACAACTCCATGTTTTCTAAAAGGGCTAGAGAACACAGAGCAGGAGATTCTCCACTTTCCTTTTGTATTGGTCATTTTGGTAAATTACTGGAAAATGTCAGTTCCAGCCAAAAAGCCCTCCATGAGTTTAAATCTTTTCTCCATGATAACACTCAATGCCAGAGTGGATGCTTTCTCTAGGACCGGATCCTGGGAAACTGTTGCTTCCTCATCCACAAATCTAATTCAACAACTGACTTGTAGGGTCTTTCTTTGCCATTGCTCTTAACCCTGGGAGAGACATTTATCTTCTCCCTTCAAAGTAGATCAGATATCTCATTTTAGTTATTATGATTTTATAGCTATCATGCCATAACATGAGCATTTAAAATAAATTGAACATGGTAATTAAGAATGTGTCTTTCAGATAGCTCTTAATTTTCCACCAGTAAAATGATAAGGCACAACTGACAAAGGAAAGATAGGATTCTGTAATTTGTGTTGTCAGGTTTCCAAGTAAGAGTGGAGGCTGATTTTAAAGTCAAGCATTAAATATATTAAGACACTTAAATATATGAGTTTAAATTTGACATTTTACTCTTCGTTCATGGTGGGTACATGTTCAAGCTAATTTTCTTTGTTTGAACCCAGGTTGAATGGAATTGGGTTATTTCACTTTGTTGTACTGTGCTTCGAACTATTTTTATTTTTATCTGTAAGCATTTCTTCTGAGCATGCCAAGGACCTGACTGACATATTTGTACTGATATCCTGACATTATTTGGGGTGGGACAGAATGTAGGTGATGTGGAGAAAAAGAAAAAAAAAAAGGTGTGTATATTTGAATGTCTCATTTTTTCTTGATTTTGGGTTCTCAAAATCCATGACTCGGAGTTAGTTATCCTGACTCCATATTTCTATGTATGGTACATACATTCTGAAGTATGGTACTATTTCTACCATACTTCTCAATACCACACCTTAATAAAATCTATCACCAATTTGCTTAGGCCACCACATCTGTAAGTACTAACATATACAGAAAGTTCCAGAAAAACACACTTAAGAGTATATAAATATATAAATATACACTTATACATAAGTAAACTTAAATTGAATTGGAATCATGTATAGATATTCAACACATGATTTTTTTAAGATTTCTTGCCAATATACTATAATCTAGTTATTTAAAAATTTCTTGCCAATATATCATAATCTAGTTATTATTTTGTTTTAAAGATGGGCAAGAGCAAAATGAATTAGGGCCCATTCTTTTTGCAAGGATTTTCCCATTCCCCACACACTTGGAAGAAGGTGACTTGGAGACCGAGTGCTCTCAGCCTGGAGCTTTTCAAAGGATTGACACAGGATTGAAGGACTTGGGGGAAGGAGAAAATTGGACCCTGAGAATCTGTCCAGCTTTTGTTCAAACAATCGATGAGAAAGATACTGGCCTTTTATGTTCTCAGCAGTCTCTTTTGAACAAACAGAGGCTGTCAGACTTCTGACTTATTTTTTTTTTTTTACCTTGTTGATTTTCTTTTCTGAAAAAACAGTACAATATAAATAAGAGAAAATTCTCAAAGACAAGTCAGGATACTGTGGCCAGTAATGCCATCAAGGCATGGATGCCACCTCTCTGGCTGAGTGGGTTCAATGTGATAGGAAAAAGGAAAAATAAAAGTACTGTGATTTGACCTTCCCGAATAAATACACAATTGAGAACCTATTTGGACTCTTTTTAACAAAATTTTATATTGTTAATAATACATTCATAGTTAATGTTGAATAGAAATGGGACCTTTTTGGTATCCATTATTTTGCTTACAAAGCTGTATTAAAGCATTTTGTAAAATATCCACTTATAAATTGATATGTCTGACACTGAGTTGCCCTTTCATTTATTTATTTTTATTAGGTACTACAGAAAAAACAAATCAGTTTTGCTTGCTTTACAAACTGAGGCTATGATGAGGTTGGTAAGCTTAGTAAGCTTAGTTCAAGCTAAAATTTTTACCAATGATGTTGTCCTTTTGAGATCCATAACTTTCTAGTGGAAAATTGGTTGTGGTAAGCTAAATATTTATAGATTACTAGACTTTTTAGAACTACTGCTTTTTATGTTTGCCCTTCTGGCTAGTAATGTATTCCATACATACCATTGTACAATTATTTATTCTTTGCTTTCCCTATATATTAAAGGACACTGGGCTAAAAAAATGGAACGAATGTATGACTACAATCCAAATAGATGTATAGGCTAATAGCTTCCGTAAAGAAGCTATTCTGTCATCTATAAAATGGAGGGAATAACATTCTGAAGATACAAATTAAATAACATACAATATTTTAACATAAAGCATAACAGTGCAACATTTTTAAGGCAGTTAAAGGACTGGAGATATATATATGTATATTTCATTCAAAAGAACAACCTATGTAAACATCAAGATTGTACATTTATGTGTATTTTTTGTGTATATGTATAAACACACAGATTTATATAAAACAGTGTATATCTGCATATAATTTATGCTTGTCTGTAAATCTTCATGTATATTTAAGAAAAATTATGTGTTGAAAATCTATACATAATTCCATTTAAGTTTACTTATGTATAAGTGTATATTTATATATTTATATATTCTTAAGTGTGTTTATCTGGAACTTTCTGTATATGTTAGTACTTACAGATGTGGTGGCCTAAGCAAATTGGTGATAGATTTTATTAAGGTATGGTATTGAGAAGTATGGTAGAAGTAGTACCATACTTTAGAATGTATGTGCCATACATAGAAATATGGCATCAGGATAACTAGCTCTGAGTCATGGATTTGTCAAATATTCTGAGACCTTTAAAAACTGAAATCTCTTTTCTGCAATTGGTAAATATATTACCTAGTATATAGAACTAATGGAAAGTTTAAATGTGATTATGCTAATGAATGTGCTTTATAAGACCAAAAGGGCCATAATGCTGCCATCTCTATACCATTGTTTCCATATCCAGTTGTAGGAATGGTGAGTGAGGATATGTGACATATGTTGGTTCCTGGAGCAAACTAACATATTTGGGGAAAGGTGGGGTGAAGGTGGTGATATTTCAAAGAGTCAGGATTTATCTGCCCCCTCTTCTGGAGGGCAAAGTCTCTACCTAAATTATTTGTAATTCTCGTGTATGAAAGATTTATTTTTTCCTCCTGATTTGTTTACTCATTCAATAATTTATATCA
>CM053605.1:33322150-33336288 GCA_028646535.1 Procyon lotor
TCCTTCCTTCCTTCCTTCCTTCCTTCCTTCCTTCCTTCCTTCCTTCCTTCCTTCCTTCCTCCTGTCCTTCCTTCCATCTTTTTTTCTTTTTAGCATTTCTTTACTTTTTGGCACTACAAGATGCTCCAGACTCTTGTATATTTCCTGTGACAGACCTAGAACCTACTATTTCTCCACAAGGCTGTGGTTCCTTTATTGGAGAACGATATTAGAAACCAAGATCTGGGTGCTGTGTGTCCTTGTTGCAACTGAGGTGTGGCTGCATCTAGGCCCTCTTGGCTCACCAGAAAACATGTATGTGTATATATCTACCTATTTACAAATATTTCTCTATATAACCTTATGTATCTATATTAAGTTGAACATGATATTTCTAACTCTAATCTGTTAGCACATTGATTATTCCAGTTCCCTCCTCCTCATTTGTCAGCTCCAGTTCCAACAATGAGAAACCTGGCTCCCACCATTCACCATCAATTTACTCAGTTGTTCAGTTCCAGTGTACATCTGTAGCAGTATCAAAATTGTTCACCCATTTTCTGTAAATGTTTTCTACCACTGGATAAAGATATTTAGATTTCTTGTTATTTTTAATCTTCTACACTTTTACCTAATTGATTGTTTGCTCTTTTCTCTCTTTGCTCTACCTTTTTCTTTGGCTTCATCTTAAAAGTCCTCAAAATACCCTTTCTTTCCACTTATATATAATTTCTCCAATTAATAAGTTTTAATTTTATAGAATGTATAGATTTTATTAAGGTGTGGTATTGAGAAGTATATTGAGAAGTATATTGAGAAGTATATATCTATATAAGATATACGATGTATATCAAGCTATTCAAATGTTTTTTAAAGGGATTTAGGTTACAAGGAATTAGTCATTTGTTAGTATTAGTCAAGAAGAAATCACTAAAAAAATAAAATATCAGATCATTGATTAATTTTGAACCATCAGGTGCTCTTAAGATCTAAATAGATAAATTTTGATATTAAAGCAATATTATAATTTACATGCATCTGGAAATATACTTAAAATGTTTTTATTTCTTTGATTATATATACTTTGGGTACAAACTGCTTCTGTTTGCCAACAATAGAAAAAAAATTAGGTGGTGTATTTGGCATTGAAAAGAATTATAACCTCCATTACTGGGTCAGAGACTGTATAAAGTTATGAAATATGATGTTATTAGTAATGCCTTTTTTTCCTCTGTGGAAATGAGGAACATAAGATGGTTTTTGGAACACCTGAAGAAATATTTCAGTGCATAGCTTTAGGGAAAACAAACAATACAAAATATTTATTGCATAAATAGTCTTTGTGCCAGATCCCACAGAATCTGTGTTCTGGGTATACCAGAGGTATTGTCCCATTAAAAAGGTAAGCTACAATAGCAGCAAAGAATTGAAAATTTGTCTGGAAATATATGCTTATATGAAATAACAGTATAGTCATTACATATATTTATTCATTTATTGACTCCTGCCAGTGTTACATCCAAAATCATTTCCACTGATGTGAATTTCCATGCTCCTGTTTTTAAGGCATGTGTATGTAAACCATTGGTTCCTAAAACATTCAACATCTACCAGTCTCCCTACAATGCACAAGACAGCTCTCCACAAAAAGGAATTACCCAGTTCAAAATGTCAATAATGCTGAAGTTGAAAAACTATCACCTAAAAAATGGCTATGCAATACTGTTCATACTGTTGAAAATGGTGAGCATATGTAGATATACATTTAATTGGTGCAATGACTTCTGTCACCAATTATGCAGTTAGACCTAACTTTAAAGGTTAAGGACACTGTTCTTACTTACTTTAGACACTAGTTACAAGTTCCAGAGTCCCCAGGCCCGCTGTACCTCTGACCAGCTGGCTATAAATTTGGGGGTCCTCCCTACCACCTCAGGGTTTGATAATTCACTTGAATGACTCACAAAACTCAGGAAAACATTATATTTATGATTAAAGTTTTATTGTATCCAAATAATATAAATCAGAAACAGCCAAAAGAAAAGCCACAAGGGTGAAACCTGAGGGTTTCTAGATATTAAACTTCCATGTCCTTTCCCTTTGTTCTGGTATGTCAGTATGTGACAATATGCAGAGTATTGCCAACCAAGAAAGCCTCCTGACCTTGTTGTCCAGAGTTTTCTTTGGGGTTTCATTACATAGGCATGATTGATTGAATCTTTGGCTGTATGACTGAACTCAATCTCTAGCTCCCTTTTGCTTCCTGGAGGTCAGGCTGATATCTCATGGCTTAAAATCCCAATAGTCCAATCACAAGCTAGTCCTTCTGGCATGGCCAGCCTCAAACTGAATCACCTGTTATGCATAAACTATTTAGGGACCCTCCATGATCCACTTTATTAGCATATATTATCAAGTTCCGCCATGAACCGCAAAGACAATCCTATCACCTGGGAAATGCCAAGGATTTAGATACTGTTTCCCAAAAACCAGGGACAAAAGCCAGCCAAATTCTTTGTTACACAGAATTCGGTTTACTAAATACATAAATGTATAATGGTGAATTAATATCATTATAATATGGATATTTATCAAATATATTTTTTGACACTGAATTTGACAAATACAGGCAGGAAGCAGCCAACTGAAAACATTTTAAAATGCACATATACAAAATGTAAACAAATAGGAGAAAGTGATTTCTAATTTCAATTAGAGAAGAAGATAAGTTGAGAGTAGGCATAAAAAATGTATTAATTTGGATATTAATCTGCAAGTTTTTGCATCTAGGAAGACAAAACTGGGATAGTTTAAATGTAATTCAGGGAATTTATATTTGTTAGAAGAATAGGTATATATTACCTATTTCTGGTAATAGGTATATATTACTGGAATTACAATTTGAGATAATGATTTTTGAAATCTACAGAAACGTAGAGAATATAGAAATGCAATAAGTAGGGCATTTACAAGACCTAAGAATGGAAGATTTAGAACAAAGCAAGACATTATTTAATTCTCTTTAGCAGACATCAGGATATATAACACTCAGGTATTAACTGCCGAGGTACACAGATTATGAAAAATTGTAATTGCTGAAGTGCACAAATAAAGGAAAAACAGCATGTCTAAACAGAGATAGCTTATTTGTATTAACTTAGAAAAGAGGGGATATTTATAAAAATAATTTCAATAAAAAGTAGAGTGTGATGTGTAGTTTAAGAGAAGTACATGCAAAAAGTGGAAGAACAGAAAAGAGGAAGAAAATAAATTGCAAACAAACAGAACCCTACACAACCCATATCTCTGCTGAAGGCTTATTAAGATGACCAAGATAAACAGGGTAGCAGCTTCATAAGAAGAAGGCCATTAAGGCAAAGAGATAATACTACATCTGAGAAATGTCATATCTGAAAGTGCTGGATCCAGTTGACCAAGATTTGAGGAAGGAACAATGGCTTTCTTTTGTAGCTATAGTTGTAAAATATGAGTGGGTGGGGGCTAAACTTCATGTTAAAGTTGAAGGAAGAAGACCAAGAAATATGTTCTAAGGCATAGTGCACAAGAATAGGGGATGGAAAGATAGATCCAACTTTTAAAGGAAGAAATAAAGAAATATAATGATTGATGAAAAAAATAATGAAAAATTGAATTCATTACTATCATTTTAAGGTTCTTATTTATGGAGGGGAAATAGTACTGAATATGTTTCTAAATATTTTTAATATAATACATATCATTCTTTTGAAAGTTCATTAAATGATACTTCAAAAGTAAATGTCTTCTCAAGGATCTTTCCTGCTTTCTGATTCTAGAACTTTGACCACTGGGAGTTTTCTTCATAGCTATTAAATCTTTTCTGGCCTATAAACCGAGAGATGTAAGAGTTCTTTGGGAAGATGCATTACTCTCCACAAAAAGAAGTGCTTGGATGACATGATTCATGGCATTTCTTTGACATAGTGCAAATCATTTTGATTTTTAGTTTGATTCATTTGTATGATGCAAAGGAAAGCAATCATAATTTGTTATTTATGGTTTGTACTGTAATTACAATTGAACTTAGACTGAATTTCTTGAAGTATCATTAGAACATGTTAACAGATAAAAAGATGTAAGGCAAATACAAACTCTTAATTTGCATTTACTAATTTACTAGCATTCTTTTTTTTTTTTTTTTAAGATTTTATTTATTTATTTGACAGAGGGAGAGAGATCTCAAGTAGGCAGAGAGGCAGGCAGAGAGAGAGGGGGAAGCAGGCTCCCTGCTGAGCAGAGAGCCCGATGTGGGGCTCTATCCCAGGACCCCGAGATTATGACCTGAGCCAAAGGCAGAGGCTTAACCCACTAAGCCACCCACGCGCCCTCTTTTTTTTTTAAGATTTTATTTGTTTATTTGACAGAAGCACAGCTAGAGAGGGACCACAAGGGGAGGAGTGGGAGAGGGAGAAGCAGGTCTCTCGCTGAGTGGGCAGGCCAATGTGGGGCTCGATCTCCAGAACCCTGGGATTGTGACCTGAGCCGAAGGTGGCCATCCAACAACTGAGCCACCCAGGTGCCCACTATTATTCTTTTTAATATCATTGTCCTTACATTGGTTTCTGTAAGCCAGACATAGCCAGTAATAAACAGGGCACCACTCTGAACTCTGCATAAACTTTTACTCCAATGCCTCCTACCAATGTCATATTGTAGGCCTTAGGACATCTCTTTAAATGTACGAAAAAATATCGTTAAGGCTTTAGAAAGTTACTCTCTGCTTTCATTTTTAAAAAAATAAGCCATACTTTATGAATTTGAGTTAGTTGACCTACCATAAGAATATTTAAAGTAATTTGAACACCTGATAAGGAGAAAAATATGATTAATATGACTATGGAGAGGTATGTGGCCATCCATTAATGCACATTAAGATGGTTTCATAGATGACTTTTTGATAAAAGGCAAGTAAGTTTTATCGAGTATAGGTAAAGTAACAAATGTAGTGGATGACCCATGGCTTCCTATGAGTAGTATTAATAAGAGAATTAGAGAATTGGTGAAAAGTAATGTGAGAATACAATATTCCCATTCCTTGATTTGACTATTGACCTGTCCTATCAAATGCTCTACCAGAATGTAAAGCTACAGGGAACCCTAGAAATCATATAATCCAAGCCTAACTTTCCAAGTAGGTGTCTGTCAAAGGTAATTTTTAAGAAGCATATGTTGAATCAACAAATAAATGAGGTAACAGAGAGAAAGTCTAAGTAAATATGATATAATTTTGTGGCTGGTTTCTAAGCAAATTAGAATCTATGTCTTCTGAATCTCATCTAGTGTTTTTTTTCTCTTACATCATTGTTTCTTGATTTCATATTAAATCTAATAAATAGTTGTTGGTGGGTATATGTATTGAATTATTAACTGAAAATACACTTTTATCAAAACTAGTTTTTTGAAGTGAAGTAGTTCTTCACTTTTGTGGTTTGTGACCTACATTTTCCTTCTTATCAAATGGATGATATCTATCCCAACTTTTATTAAATGCACACATACGCATGTCCAAAGTTATCAACAGAAACTTCTATAAATATGGGAGTTAGGAAGATTTTGTGGGATTATGAACATATTTCTTTAAAAATTTTATCTAAAATTATTTTAAAACATAATATAATAGTACTATTTATTAGTATTTATAAATATAATATACCAATATATGATGTGATAATAGTATAATCACAACTTCGATATTAATAAAATAAATATGGATATATTAAATAATATTAATATAATTAATACTATCATAATATAATACAACCTTAAATAATTATTAAAATTATTTTAAAATATTTATGATTAGCGAATATAAGAGACATACATGATCATATTGGCAATATTTATCATCAAAATGTGGGACTTTGGGGGCACGTGGGTGGCTCAGTGGGTTAAAGCCTCTGCTTTCAGTTCAGGTCATGATCTTGGGATCTTGGGATCCAGCCCCGCATCGAGCTCTCTGCTTGGTGGGGAGCCTGCTTACCCCCTCTCTCTGCCTGCCTCTCTGCCTACATGTGATCTCTCTCTCTGTCAAATAAATAAATAAAATCTTTAAAAAAAAATGTGGGACTTTGAGAAATTTTACAGTCTTTCATTTGCACTTTAGTTTTGTCTATAATGCACAATCATTGCTTTTAATTTTTATTTTATTATTTTTTTAAATTTTTGTATTTTTTTGCTTTTAATTTTTAAACCATATTGTTTATTGATTTTCAAAATGTAATAATAATAATATATATAATTAAAGATTCCTAATTCTATTAAAAAGCACATAGTAAAAGAATTGATATTCTTCACACCCTATCTCTCAACCCTCCAGTTCCTATCCCTAAAGAGAAATGTTGCTTCTAATTTTATATAGGTTGTGTGTGTTTGTGTGTGTGTATGCACACATGTGCTCCCAAGTACAAGAGTGTCTATAGCTGTATCATTGGTATAATTTGTAAATATTTAAAGCATTTGTGTATATAAATATATGGTATAAATAGTCTTCTCTCTTCCTCTGTTTTACACAAATAGTGGTACCATATTTTATTCATTCTTCAATGTGTGTGTATGTATGCATACATATTATATATATCTAAATATAAGGCCTTTACATATGTGTGTCTATATATTAATTTAATATTTTATCCTGGGGTTCTTTTCACATCAGTCTTTGTATATATTCCTCATTCTCTCTAAAGACTGTGTAGCATTTTGTTGTATGGATGTGTCATAATGAGTGTATTTGGGTGCTTTTGATGAAACTTTAAGTTGTTTATAATATTTTATTATTCCAACTAATAAGCCAATAAATATGCTTGCATATATTCTTTTGGCATAATAGCCAACAGAAAATTTTAGATAATTGCAATTTTTTTCTATTTGTACTCTTGTAATTTTCTTCAACAAACACATACTAATTTCAAAATTTAAGTTACATGAAGAAGGCAAAACACTGATATTAATCTTCTTATATGAAATGACCACTGTAATGATTTAGTAAAAATTTAAAAAGTACACACTAGAAGTCTTATACGTAGGTGTATTAACAATATTTTAGATTTGTTTTCGTCTTATAGTTTCGAAAGTCTTTCCCACACATTTTTATATCTAAATGGGAAACTAATCAAAGTATAATTTTTTCTCATGGAACCTTTTAAAGTATTGGTTTAGTAGTTGTAACATGATCAAATCGTAAAATGCTACTATCATCATGATGTCATTGCCCAATAATATTCTGCAAATGAATATTACTAGTATTCGTTTGTTCTCCCTTTATAGTAGTGTATTTCATGTATTTGTATTTTAATGTTTTTATCATTTATGTTTCATTCATAATTAAGGTATGAATAGACATTTTCAATCTTTACCTATTAGAATACCTAATTTTAATTAGGGCCCAGCCATTGTAAAAAAACAAAAACATATCTTGTTATTTTTATTGCATTAAAAAAACCTTATTTTTTTACACTTCAGGATTACTATATTTTTAGAATGATTTGTAAAAGTTTCCTAGGAAATCAAATCATATTATGACTGAAGCAAAGGGAGATGTCTGAGTTTGTTCAAAACTATGAAAAATGGGAACCAACTCTTAGCAATTTTTCAGTTTCAATATGCTTCTGGGGGTTTTCTCAAAGCTTTTTTTGAGCATTCAATTTGGAATCCAAGCCCGTTTTCCCACCTACCCCTTTCAATCACTCCATGTTCCTCTGCTGTTCCTTAGGACTCAAAAATGGAATTATCCAAATCTGATCATTGGCATTTAGAATTGAGGTTGATGTAGACCATGAGTTCAGTTAGTATTTAGTCATTGATACTATTCTGTACATGCTCAGCAGAGAATTTTTCTTTCAAACCTTACTGTGTACCACACCTAAAAATAAGAATCTAAATACATAAAATTATCAATTGAGAAAATCTAAACCACATAGGTAATTAATACCACACTCAAGTTGGCAGGGAAGATTGTGCTTTGATCTAATTGTGGAGCGGTTCACAGATGCTAATGCAGGTAATCATACATTTAAAATTTGTTTCTATTTTTTTTCCCTAAGAGAGATAATCAGTTGAATTCACCCTACCAGTTTTGAAGGTAAAGGCAAACAATTTCCACAATTGAAGAAATAAGAACAAATCACTTTAGAGATTTCCTCTCAGCAGTTCTGTACTGCAAGACTTAATTCCTAAATACTTTATTATAATTATCACTCTCTCCAATCTGCTTTCAAACATTCCTAATTTTACTTTCTTTTCAATGTAAGTTTGTGATTTAAGTTATTATGTAGTCCTAGTTTACTCTAATGTTTGTGAATTTTGTTCACAAAGGGAATTTCTCTAAATTTGGTCAAAATGTATGTACACCAAAGGCAAGGCTGTCTATATCTAAATTTACTCTGCTTTTTACTAATCTATATCTAAATTTACTATGCTTTTTACTAAAAGAAGGAAGATCCTGCAGATGAAGGTCAATTTAGCAGCTACTGTGATGCAAAAGCAAAATAGCCCCAAACAAAACAAACGAAGGAAATACTAGTCTTTCA
This sequence comes from Procyon lotor, assembly GCA_028646535.1. Classification (NCBI taxonomy): domain Eukaryota; kingdom Metazoa; phylum Chordata; class Mammalia; order Carnivora; family Procyonidae; genus Procyon; species Procyon lotor. The sequence continues at coordinate 33,330,694 of CM053605.1, forward strand.
CAGGCTTGATGCATTGTCATTCATCTTTGGTAATGGCTAGATTTATAAGCACTGCAATTTTATTTGACAGATAATTCTTGAAACTAGAATCCATGTACCAAAAATTTGATTGCTATTCTTTAGCAGAAATAATTTTGTTACTACCTTTTACAGAATCTCATTACAGAATGCCTTTGGGGAAGGGGTGGGGCAGATAAGAGTAAAAGGAAAAAAATAGGATCACTTTCTTAAAGTAATACAAGGATTGGATCTTAAAAGTATATCATTTTTATTAAAACACTACGTTGGGTATGGAAAACATTTATGACATGCTCATTTGCATTCCTTTTTGATAAGATATTGAACAAGTAGTTTTATCTAAGTGACTAAATTACATACATCAAATCATCATACTAATTTTAGAGATCAAGCAGAGCTAGAGACACAAAAGACTTCATATTACTAAGATTATATGTATTTATTTAAAGAGCTTCAAATAGTCATCTAAAAGTAAGAGTTATTTTAATGGTGAATAATCCACAATACTTTATTGAATTTTAAAAAATTAGGTTTATATACTGGGTACTATTTTACAATGTAAAATAATGTAACAAACTAATATAAAAGTAACCTTTCTAAGAAGGTATAGTGGTGTTTATTTACAATAAATTACACATTGCATTATTACAGGGTTGTCTGGTTACTAGCTTACACATAATTAATTGAATAATGGTTGTTTCACAAAGTAGATAACCAATTTAAAACTGGCTTATAGACCAAAAATAGTAAACATGTAACAAGCAAATCTCAATAAATCAACAGAAAATTTTATTCCATTTGCACAAGACCTAATAATCAATTCATGGTGGGGAACTTAGGGAAAATATAATACAGATTATTAACACATTCCAAACTGTGTGTCATGTAGAGTAAATATTTATGTTTAGGAAGGAAAGACATCCAGAGTGAAAACAGGTTTTGGAAAAATTGAAAAATTAAGTTTTAAATGTTTGTTAGTATACAAGTTGCAAAGCATGAATACAGAAATAGGAGAATCTTCTTCAAGTTTAAGTTGTAAACTATCTTGAACACATAAATTGTAGCACATACGCACAAGCAAATAGCAATCATAAAACATTATGTTGCCAATTAAGTAAAATATATCAAGAGAAGTATATTTGACATGTACCCAGTAAATTATATAAAAATAGATTGCTGACTTGAAATTTAAATATCAGCTATTAAGTGAAAATTAATGTGCTGTAATTCTGCAAACATATAAAGTGAACCTTAATCATCAGAGAGTAACTGAGTAGTCACCATTTTATTGGTGTCCTCTAGCAGAAGTAGTATTAAGATTTAATATTAGTAGTAGCATAAGGAAACACTAGCTGCATCATTTCCATGACTTAGCCCAATAAAGATCCATTTCTCACACATGTAAGGACAAATGGGGGTATTCTTGGTCAGCATCAGTTTTCATCCTATGACTATCCCCTAGTGTCTCTGGGTCATCTGCATCCAGAAAGTACCTGGGGAAGATGCAAAGTGGGAAGCTGTGCCTGCAGTTCTTAATTGCCTCAGCCCTAAAACAAGACAAATCACTTTCTCTCTTACTCCTTTGGTGAGGGTTTGGAAATGGAGCACTAGGCTGGGCATCCCAGCAAGTACTGTCTTGTGGAAGGGGAAGCACCAATTTTGCTGGGCAGTTAGTCGTTTTTCCACCAGCATATGGTATAGCCAAGTTTATTTTCTACGTAGAGATAATTAGGATAAAAAATTTAAATCTTATGAAAAATTTTCAAGACTTATTAATTCATTTATTGCAGTAGGTTTATTGCAATAGGCCTAGAAATAGCCAGAAGTGTTCCACTGAAATAAGAAATGCTCCTGCATGACACTAATACCTAGGCATGAAATAAAATATGCTGATAAGAATGTCGGTTTGTAACCACAAATCCCCAAAATTTCAAGGCCGTTTGTACCAGTTTATTAGTATTGTTTATTGATAACAGTGAGATTGCTGATTTGCCCATGGTCCCTTTAAGACACCCAGAGAAACCCCAGCAGACACTCCATTTGGGGCCTCCCAATTCTGAGGTGTTTTCTACGCAATTCAGTGGTTCCCAATCTGAGAGAACTGTGTCCATGTCACCCTTGCAGAAGGAGGACAGTGGAGACCCCCTGGCCTTTCCAGACCTCTCCCAAGACAGCCGATGATGCCTATCTTGACTTTGATGCTGTGGTTGTGTTGTTTCTTTTTCTGACAAACTGCAGATTTTGTAAGTATTGTCTTTTTGGTCCTTGTGAGTCTTCTTTGTGATCCCAGCCTGTTCAACTGTCACCCATTAGTGAAGTGCCACACAAGTATAGTCAGTATAAAAAAGTAATGAGTGACCAAAAAAAAAAAAGAAAAAAAAATAACTGCTATTTTATTGAACACAGTGATTCATTGTATAATTTTAGATGTTGGTAAAACTATATGACAAGAGTAAAATAGAGCAGCAGAATTGGGAGTTACTGGAAATGGAGAGAAACTAACTATGGTGCTGAGTGAAAACTTCTAGCAGGATGAGTCATTAGAGCAAATGACAAAGGAATGAAAAATGTTAAAAGAGTGATGTCAAAGTCTGGGGGGAAAGTGGTCTCTGTGTGGGAAACAGTAGGAACAGAGACTAATTGATTGCATCCATACTCAGCACCCTGAAAATTGAAAATCGAAACTTATACCCATGTTGATCACAGAAACTGAATGAGCTTTAAAGAGAATCCGAGTGGCTGAGGAAGAGTAAGCAGGAGCAGGAGAGATGAGAACCCAGGCCAGAGGATCCCAGTAGTTGGAGCATATAGGGTCTTACAGGCCATGGTGAGGAATTTTCATGTTGCTTTAATTGTTCTAGGAAGTTTGGGGTGATTTTAATCCTAGAAGAATATACTTTAGATTTTTTGAAGAGATCAGACTTAAACCTTAAGTTGCTGCCATTCTATAAATACTTGTTAATGTATAATTATTTCAATAAATTTGGTGTTTACTTTGGAAAGGGATGTCTCCAGAGATGGCTGTAGCTAACTGTATCTGGCTTCTTGATCAACACAAGGAAAAGTGACAATTTCCAATTTTTGCACTGCTAAGTATAGGTACAAGGCAATGATTTGACTTTATTACTATAACTGTTGTTACTTGAACAATTTATAGACTTACCTAGTACAACAGGAGCCACTGATCTTCAAATTTTCAAGAATAAGATATATTTTTAAAAGGAATTGGTTCATTTTTCACTTCCTAAATGATTGTATCTGGGAGTATCCACTGAAATAAACATTTCAAGGTTGGTATCAAGGAATATTTGACCATATTTTTATGGCTATTGTAATGACTCTTTGAGAAAGTGGCTTTGCCAAAAAAAAATGTGTTATAAAACACATTAAAAAGTTCAAAAAAAGTTGTTTCAATTTTTCTGCCTCCCAACATATATATATTTATATGTATTATTGATTTTTTAAAGATTTATTTCTTTATTTGAGAGAGAGAGCAGGGAGGGGGCAGGGAGAATCTCAGCATGCTCCACACATAGTGCAGACCCCAACTCAGTCAACCGACTGAGCTGCCCAGGCACCCCTATTGTTGATTCTAAGGAGAACATTTTTTCCCCCTATGTTTTGGCATCTCTGAAGTAGATATGCATCTTTCAGACAGTGATATGTTACAGTTTAAGTAGAGATTTTTTTTATTCATGGTACATAAATAATAGTATTTCTTACATTCAATGATTTCTTACATTTGAGGAAATTTAGCAAAGTTTCTGTAGTAAATTGCATGCCTCAAAAATCTCTTGAAGAAAAGAAGTAATTTAGAGCTTGATTAAACACAAGACCAATGAACCACTCTCTATTTTTAAGCATGAAATATTTTTTATAACCAACAGGTTTTTGTTGTGTTTGTTTCTTTTTGTTAGATATGAAAAAAACCTCAAGTGATTTAGTTGAACACCCTCACTTTATAAGGTGGAAAGTTTGCTTTATATAAAAATAAAATAACTAATTATAATGTTTCATTCATTTCAGTTTGTTTTGCTTAGTGTCTTAACAGAAAAATTGTGGTGGAGAAATTATGTGTGATTAGCTGAGTACCATTTTTACTTTTAAGTCCCCAAGCTTATATTTAATGGGTAGGTGAATTAAATCTATACAAGTTTGATGATTCATCTCAAGTCATATAAGAGGTCAGGGGTTGAGCCATATTTCTTGGTGAGGTCTTTTAAAGCTTGAGTAATTTTTTTTTAAAGATTTTATTTATTTATTTGACAGAGAGAGAGAGAGATCACAAGTAGGCAGAGAGGCATGCAGAGAGAGGGGGAAGCAGGCTCTCTGCTCAGCAGTGGGGCTTGATCCCAGGACCCTGAGATCATGACCTGAGCCAAAGGCAGAGGTTTTAACACACTGAGCCACCCAGGCACCCCTCTTGGTGAGGTTTTGAAAACACTTTGTAGCTCTTCTGCAGAAACATTTTGCAAAGCTGGTGGGAAGTTATTAGTGAAAACAGAGCTTTATTTTATTTTATTTTATTTTATTTTATTTTATTTTATTTTATTTTTTAAAGATTTTATTTATTTGACAGAAACACAGCGAGAGAGGGAACACAAGCAGAGGGAATGGTAGCGGGAGAAGCAGGCTTCCTGCTGAGCAGGGAGCCTGATGCGGGGCTCCATCCCAGGACCCTGGGATCATGACCTGAGCCAAAGGCAGATGCTTAACGACTGAGCCACCCAGGCGCCCCCAGAGGTATATTTTAAAAGACTCAGAATATCTCTACATGCCATAAAATTTTAACATCCCCTGTGATTTTAATAGGTGATCTGAAAAGTCAGTTTCTGTGATCAAATATATTTTTCAAATACTGAAGTTTTTAAAATTAATCTGTTGCTACTACTTTCTGTTTTCAAAGTTCTTTTTATAAATAGATTTGCAGAAACTTACTTCTTATATAAGAAAACACTTGACTGGGAACTTTTGTCCTAGAATATGTATTTACAACTTATGAGGTATTGATATTCTACTAAATTATTTATGGAATGCTGATTATGATTTTTTCCCCAAATTTTATTAAATCTACTAAAGCGGATTAAAGTGGAGTAAGAGGTTATATTAACCTGTTCAGTTGAATTAATTTGCTCTTTACTCATGTTCTTATGGCCCATTATTTAAACAACCACAGATTTATATTTCGGATAGCATATAGATGTTCCAGGAGGATAAGGATGTCTTTTTTCTTTTCTTTTTTTTTTTTTTAAATGGATCAGTTATTTAATTAGGTTCTTTGTAAGAAATTTAGAACACCAATTTGTGAGGGTAAATTCCATTTGTGAGAGAAAACACAGAGCAGAGGTAGCCCTGAAGCTGAGGAATAGCCTTGATTTTTGGCAGAATTTGCAAGTCCACAGCTTTCTGATCAACCTTGCACTGCTCTGTAATCTCGTATTTCTCTTTCTCAGTGTCGAAGATCTCACCCTCCTGGTGTCTGGGCTTACGCAGCTTCTTCTTCTTGAAGTAAGCATCAGTGAGATGTTTGGGGATTTTCACATTGCTGATGTCAATTTTGGTAGAAGTGGCAATGAC
>CM053605.1:33336788-33386323 GCA_028646535.1 Procyon lotor
TCCAGTCACAAGTAGCAAGCCACTGCTCAGTTGCTTCAGGAAAATTACCCTCTTTCCTCTGTGGCGCCCAGTGAGGATGATCAAAATGGTCCCAGGGGTGATGCTATCTCTCAGTTTTCTCACGTGCTGACAGGAAGGTTTTTTGCCATGGCTCAACAGCTTTCGAGGCACATCTTCAGTAGGATAATACCTAGGCATTTTATGAAGTTTAACCACTCGGGTACCACCGTTCTTGTCACCACCAACTGGTTTTGTGACAGTAGCAAGAACCTTCTCCTTCTTTTTCTTTTCAACCCTGGACTTAGCTGCTGAATACTTCCTTTTGTACATGGCCTTTCTGGAGTACATAGCCGATTGGGAGTATCTGCCAATTCCTCTGACTAGGACAGGGTTTCGGCTGCAGTGGGGCTTCCCCTTCTTTGGCGTTTTAGCCTTCACGTTACCCTTCTTAGCCTTGCCACTGGCATCAGCCTTCTTGACTTCAGGTTTCTTCTCCTTAGTATCCGGCTTCTCCGCTTTTTCGCCCGCCATCTTGCAAGATGGGAAAGAGAACTAGGATGTCTTTTTTCATTGCAGAATCATCTATTAATTTATTGTGCCAGATAGTTCCTATGATACATACTCAATGCATAGATGTTAAAATCCAGAATGTAATTTGAATGCATTGTTCTAGGTGAATAAACCTTCATGTCTTTCTTATACAGAATGATTATAATTTTAGTCAGTACTATTATTACAGTGACTCTTCAAGAAATGCATTATGAATATATCTATAGTTTTCTCTTTTTGTCTATATTTATTCACTTATTTTCCATACTTCTACATCCAAAAAAATATGAGAAGAAGCTATCTTTATTACTTGTTGAATTTACCAAATCCTATTATGAAGTGCTGTTCTGCTCTGATATAGCTTAACACATGGACTTTATACCTTTCCTAGTAATATTTTGTTGAGATTTATTAAGATATTAGGTTATCTGTATACCCACTTTTCTTTCAGTGCTCTCTGCTCATCCTCCAGTAGGGCTGGATTCCCTGAGAATAGTCTCATGACTCCATCTCCCCTCCATAGAACAGATACACATCTGATACATGAACTATAGAATAGTTGGTTGTTATGGACTGAATGTTTGTGAACCCGCAAAACTCATATATTGAAATCCTAACTCAATTTGATGATATTAGACAGTAGGGCCTCTGGGAGGTGACTGGGGCATAGGAATGGAGCCTTTATGAATGGGATTAATGAACTTATGAAACATACCCAAGAGTGCTCCTATCCCTTCTGCCATGTGAGGACACAGCAAAGACAAAAGAAAAAAACAAAACTGGAAAACGCTCCACCTGTATGAATCAGGAAGTGGGCCCTCACCAGACACAAAATCTGCCCCTAACCAGACATAGAATCTGCTGGCAAGTTGGTTTTAGACTTCCCAACCTCTAGAACTGTGAGAAATAAATGAATGTTGCTTAAGCCACCCAGTCTGGTGTTTTGTTTTGCCTTCTTTCTTTCTTTTTCTTTCTTTTTTTTTTTTTTTAAAGATTTTATTTATTTGACAGAGAGAGATCACAAGTAGGCAGAAAGGCAGGCAGAGAGAGAGGGGGAAGCAGGCTCTCTGCTCAGCAGAGAGCCTGATGTGGGGCTCGATCTCAGGACCCTGAGATCATGACCTGAGCCTAAGGCGGAGGCTTTAACCCACTGAGCCACCCAGACACTCCTTGTTTTGCTTTCTTATAGCAGTCTGAACTAAGACAGCTATCCTAATCTGTTTTGTTTTCCTGGGAAGATGGAAGGTCAGAGGTCAGACTGTCTGGAAGGGACAGAAGGTACTAGAGGAGCAAATGTGGGGGCCATGCAGTGGCTTCTGCAGAACAAATAATTGTGATATTCCATGACCAGTTACACAGCAAACACTGAACACTGTAATTTTAATCTGTATTTGCAACCTAGATTGGAGTTTTTGTAGAACATGGATAAGGTTTGGGTGCCTACTCACTGATTTTGTAATTTTAGATTATCAAAATGTAGATTCCTAAAATGAGAATTTTCACTAAAGATAGGGCTTGTTTGGAAACCAGAAAAGATTAATAAAATAGTGTTGGTACTATTTATAGTTCTATTATGAAATAAAGTTGTTACTAAGCCTAGTTATGCTCCCTAAAACTGACATTATGAACTGAAGTTCACAATAGCTGGAAACTTTCTAAGAAATGTACAGTTAGTGTTTTTAAAAAATATTTGGTAATGTCATTAATAAAGTAAGAATACTTCATATTAACCAAATGGTTATAAATAACAATAGAAGTGTAATTGACATTAATTTCTGACTTTGCTAATACCTTTCTTCCCAAAATGTTTCCATCTTATGGATTTGGTTTGTTTTTAACCTTTGGCAGCATGGCTATTTCAAAGTCCTGACTTTTTGAGACTTACAAATGTTTAGGAGATTCAGTCTTTAATTTTTTTTTTTTTTTAATATTCATTTATTTGATAGAGAGAGAGAGAGATCACAAGTAGGCAGAGAGGCAGGCAGGGAGAAAGGGGGAAGCAGGCTCCCTGCGGAGCAGAAAGCCGGATACAGGACTCGATCCCAGGACCCTGAGATCGTGACCCGAGCCGAAGGCAGAGGCTTTAACCCACTGAGCCACCCAGGCGCCCCAAGATTCAGTCTTTATTTATTTATTTATTTATTTTGAGATTCAGTCTTTAAACAAGGCAGTTTTTCAAATACATTTGGCTCTTATTCCGATTCAGAATACCTGTTTGTTGTGTTTAGTGTAACAAACATCTTCCTACATCATGTGACTTGCTGTCCAGCATGTAAGTTATGATCATACACCATTTCAGGACCAAGGAAAGACCTTGCATGAAGATGACTATTTCGATTGGAAAAATGCAGAAGACTAAATATATGTTGATCCCTCATCCCTTTTCTTCCCTTTTTCTTCCTATTTTTGTGCTTTGATGTGAGATGTTTTAATTAGCCATCCCTGAAGTAGAATAACCTATCCCATATAATCTCTCAATATGAAAAGGTCATGCCTAAATGGAGAACAAGGTGAACCTGATTTGAATCTCATCCTAAAAATGTCAAAAGATGTTTCTAAAGAACTCATAATTGTTCTCCTATGTATTTTCTTGGTGAAAGATTTATTATTATTACATGGAACATTTACAGCATCAAGTGGTAGCATGCTTGAAAACTAGTGAACAGAAACTCCTATTCATTTGTCAACTTTAAAATCAAACATACCAGGGAAAGACATACTGCAGACGATGGTTACCTGTTGGTGTTTAAACAATTGCTCATTTTGTACTGAGGAAGAGAATGAAAGACCAGTTTATTTTTGTACACTTTCCTAGTGCTGCTCCCTATAGAATCATGCAGTATTGGGAAGAGTTTTTACTGTTAACTTTTTCAATTTATTTCAGTTCATTTCCTTCAGTTCAGTATCGTTTCATATAAATTAGTTCATTTTTTCCAGCAGTATATTAGAAACCACGTAGAAAAGAATAATGAGCAAGTTATTTGGGTACAGTGTAGAAAAAAAAAAACACTGATGTTTTAGTCCAACTACACATAGAGGGCATGCATGCATTCTCAAATACTCCTGTCCTGCTAACTACCTGTTTTCCTTCCAGGAGATTACACAGTGCTCTCTCTCATCTCACATGATTTCAGTGGCATTTACATAACATAACACCCAGATCCACACAGTACATTGCGTTGTTCAGACCACTAGGGTGGGCTTAAGATGGCCAGTTAGAACAATAAAACAAAAGGAGTTTGGTTCCAAATCATGGGAAAAGAGTCTCACTATTTTGATTCGTTTCAAACCTGGGCATGTCTAGCAGCTGTCTTGAAACCCATCTGAGAATGAAATCATATAGAGGAAATGTATTGGAGAAATAGAGAAACCAGGTTGTGGTGATATAGTTTGAGCTCTGAGCTGAGCTCAGACTTGAGATTTTGGATGAAGAAATTACATGGTCCGGAATTTTCCCTTTGTCTGCTTAAATCAATTTGAGTTGGTTTTCCATTATTTGCAAAGCAGCATATTTTAAGAGATACACTAAGATATAAAAACGCTGAAATAACTTTTGAGAAGAAAGGTCAGTATTAAGAAGGATTAATAACTTTGCCTTGAAGGACATGAATCATCAACTCAACCACTTATCTTTCTTGTAGACCGAGTTGGGTCTTGTTTTTGCTACTCCACTTAGACAGTCTGTGTCTTTTAATTGGTATATTTAGACCATTCACATGAAAGGGATTATTGATAAAATGGGAGTAATATCTTCCATATTTGTAACTGTATATCAGGTCCAAGGAATTGAGGTAGATAGGTCTTTAGTGTGAGTTTTTGTAGTTTGCTTTTATCTGGATAGGAGAGAAGCTGCATTTATTGTTTGCTGTAGCTATACTTCTACAGTACTGTCTAGTTTCTTCTAGAGTCCTTGTTTCTGACTCTTCTGTTGTCTATCAATTTTTCTAGCTATTCCTTAAATAGAATCTAAGGCCTATAATTTTAGCTGCAATCCCTTGTCATTATCCTGGGGCCCTCTTGATGCAATGGTAATGTCTGAGGGAAGGGAACTGTGCTATAGCCCTATGATTAAGTATCAGTCTTCAGAGGAACCTGAATTGGGTATTTCTCTTCCCTCAGGTTGGTGAATCTCTGGTAAAACCCCAGGTTAGCCTCTGGTAAACAAGTTTTCTCAAGGGTACGCCTTATTAAGAAGAATGGAGAGCTTTGAATATATTTCCAAATAGTTACTTTCCTTCTCCTCCTGCCTGAAGTACAAAGGGATTTTTCTCTGATTTTCACAGTAAGAACAATGGGCCCCCTGGAGATGAAACTCACAAGACTGTGGGTGGGGGGGTTCCCACTATTGGGTGTCTTCAGAGTTTTTAACTGCTGAGCTAGTTTACCCTGAGCCTACAACAATTTATCAAGTGCAATCTACGGTCTGCTCACTGATGTTGGCTTCTGCTGCAGGCTACTGCTGCTCCTGGGCTTTGCTTCTGGGAAGCTGTGATTCTCTGGCTTTCCTGTCTTCTAGATTTGGGGCAGTAGTTGGCCCAATTCTGAGCTGAAGGAGAGATGTTGAATTTTGTTTATCTTTTTTCTTGTTGTGAGGACATGAGTGATGACTTCCATGCTATTTACATGTCAGACCAGAAACCAGAGTACTTCAACCACTTAGCTCTCCAACAGGGAATTTTCTTCTTTTCTTTTCTTTTCTTTTCTTTTCTTTTCTTTTCTTTTCTTTTCTTTCTTTCTTTCTTTTCTTTTCTTTTCATTTTTCTTTTCTTTTCCTTTCCTTTCCTTTCCTTTCTTTTCTTTTCTTTTCTTTTCTTTTCTTTTCTTTTCTTTTCTTTTCTTTTCTTTTCTTTTCTTTTCTTTTCTTTTCTTTTCTTTTCTTTTCTTTTCTTTTTTTCCCTTCCCTTCCCTTCCCTTCCCTTCCCTTCCGGTGTTACTGAGAGACATTGTCAAAAGAAAAAGGGAAGAAAATCTGAAGATGGTGTGGCGAATCAACTCTGCTCACAGGAAGCTCCAGTCCCGCCTTGACCAGATGAGAAAATTTTGACGCCAGCATGAACAGCTGAGGGCTGTCATTGTCAGGGTCCTGAGGCCCTCAGGCCTATCCCTGAGGATAGGTCCAGATACCACTATCTGGGGTGTTTTTAACATTGACTTCAGGTCAATCAAGAAAATGAAGGGAGAGATTACCCTTTATATTTTCTTAGTGCTATATGTTTGGCTTATGGAAACAGATGAAAAATGGCCCCCAAAAGGGAGAAGCCAAACTTCCTTTCCCTTTCCCTTTCCCTTTCCCTTTCCCTTTCTCTTTTCTCTTCTCTTCTCTTCTCTTCTCTTCTCTTCTCTTCTCTTCTCTTCTCTTCTCTTCTCTTCTTTCTCTTCTCTTCTCAAGATTTTATTTATTTATTTATTTGACAGAGATCACAAGTACACAGAGAGACAGGTGGGGGAGCGTGGGGGGGGGAGCAGGCTCCCCGCTGAGCAGAGAGCCCAATGCGGGGCTCCATGCCAGGACCCTGGAATCATGATCTGAGCCGAAAATAGAGGCTTTAACCTGCTTAGCCACTCAGGCGCCCCTCCAACAGGGAATTTCTCCAAATTATTTTCAGAAACTAGGATGGAGTCTTGGTCACAAAAGTCTCCATGGTAGAAGAATACACCCATTGAAAGAAGCTTTGATTTTCATGTATCATAAAGGTAAATTTAGATTCGGATTCACTAAACATTATTATGTGCCAGGAAGCTGTACATCTATTTTGTGGCTTCCGTTTTGTCATGCACATGGAAGGCTGTATACAGTTAGGATTCCAGAGACTTGTTCCGGCTCTAGCAGTTAGTTCTGAGTTGGTCCTTAGTGATTTACTTGGCCTTTCTGTGTCTCAGTTTCTTCATCTTTGAAAGTAGGGATGATAGTACCTGTTTCTGAGAATTAAATTAAATGATAGCATTATTATCATAACACAGCACCTCTTAAATTTTGTTTTGCTTCTGCCATCCAATAATTAATTTTTTTAGCTGGTTCAGAACATTTCTTTACTAAGGTTTTTGAGAGTTTTGTCACTGGAAGCAGCCCAATATATTCCTTTTACTGATTCTGATCATTTAAATGACAAGTAAATCACTATTCCCTTTGAAGATTAAAAATAAAATGCAGTGAGTGAAATTTTAGTCCAATTTACCAATTTTTGTAAAAGGATATCCAGGAAGATTTCTTATATTGCTAGAGAAAGTTGTTTTGATATTATATAATGATATGGTCATTGTGTATCTGTTATTCAGCACAGTTTCTATGACTTTAGTCAGACCACACATTTTTTTTTAAAAACCCATAAAGTGACATGCCAATGACTATTCAGTGTTGTCAGTGAGGATAAATGCTATGCTGATAAGCAGATATGCCACTGGATATCAAACCAAGGGAGATGAATAAATCAGCCACCTAATCTTAGATTCTAGCTGCAAGATCTTGAAGAATAACAAAGACAATAGATACTGCTAAGGGAAACTAGTCCATAAAATATAGAACTATATTTTAAAATTTCTTTATTAATCTTCATATTATATGACATGGAATTGATCGATTCAGTAATAAAAACTACAATAAAAATATCAAGTGGTAATGTTAATGATAAGGAGACCATTGGTAGTTTCAAAATTGAGCTATTACCAAAGAAGGAAGGAAGTAGAAATATACTATTAAAATAATCCTAGAAGGTAATGCTGTTGTTGAGAGAGGTTGAGAAACTGTGTGTTTTCCATTACTTAATAAATCAGTGAGATGACTATGTTTCATCACCTTAAAAATTATGGTTCAGTAAAAATACAACAGTTATCTAAAATCTTCTCTAGTTAGCATTTATTTCACAAGGTAAAATATAATTCATTTCTAGTGTGTGCTTTGTGTTTGTTCTCTCAATATACTATCACAACAGACAAACAGCATTGTTTTCCACATTCCTACATTTTTTGAACTGAGACTGAGATTCATGGACGTTAGGCTTTATACAATGAATAGAAGACGGACCGGATATAGGGCTGATTCTCCATACACTGTGACTAAAGTTTCTTATTCTCTCCACCACATTATAGTGCCAGATATCTGATGTATCATAGAATTTCATGGTTTAAGAACTCTTTACAATCATCTAGTCCAGTCCAGTTTGAGATTTGTCAGCTGGGAAGCTTTTTAATCCAACTATTGCCAAAATAACACCAAAGTCTAGAAGTGACTATCTCTGGAGAAATACCACTTATAAAGAAAATGAAAATTTTATACATATACATATACATACACACATACATACACACATACATACACATATGTATATACATACATTACATATATTTATATTTAAATTTAAATTTATAAATATAAATATTTAAGTATTTATATTTAATATAAATAAATATATTTAAATATATACACAAAGTTTTTTTTCTCTTAAAACCAATTAGTCCAGACCAATTTAAGTATGTACTTAATTTATCATTTAGCATTTATTCATACCACAAGTTTTAAGGGAGTGAATTACACCAACTGCGTTTTCCTCTAGGGTATGTAAGTTTCTTCCTGATAAAAAGTATCATGGTAAATATGTTCTTCAGTCTTTCTCCTGGGGACAAGGAAAAAATAATGGGAAAAAAACCCTTAATTTCTAGTTGGAAGAAAGCTTTTTTTTTCTTTTGTCAAAACATCTTAAAGACTTTGAAACTTCAGAAATACTTACCTAAGCAAAGAAAAAGCACATCGTTAGACAAATTGCTAACTGGAAGGTATATACTAAAATATGAGATAATGTGGTAAAAGGAATCTTTTATTTATTTTGCTAACATACTCAGCTCTCTTATTTCTTCTTTCATGAAGCTCTTAAAATCCTACATTCTACACTAAGTCTTCCCTAAACTCATAAAATGATCAAACATATCCTATTTGGCTATCAACTTATGAACTTTTTTACCTACTGTATTCTACCATCCTCTCTTAACAATCAGTTGTAAATATAATCATATTTGTTAGCTTACTCATTCACTATTCAATTGCTTTTTATTCATTTTGAGTCTGTCAGTGGTCTTTATTTAATTTTCTAACTTTTGTTAGTGCTTCTGTGTAAAGAACTGGAAAACCTACCCTATGATGATCCATGCAATAAATTATTTATGGGAACTGTGGACAAGAAATGGGTAGAATTTAGGGAAAGGCTCAGACATGGGCTTCCCTGGCAGGTCTTTAAGCAGGCAAAGGTAAATGATTGTTTGAATCTTATAGGATACTTGGTACTAACATCACTTCTGGGACAGTGGAGTCCTAGAAATAAGATCACTGCTGAAAAGCAAGACTGAGGTGGAGGAGACAGAAACAAACAATAGCATTGCCTAGAGGCAATGTCTGCATATAAAAGTGCATTCTTTAGAGGAGGCTAGCTGACTAGGTCCTGGTATCTAGATACCCACTGGCCTGGTGGTTATAGCTGTGATATCTCCAATATCACTGCAGGCCTGAAATTTTTATATAAAATCTTGTTTTGGACTGAGGACTCAAGGAACCAAGTGGGAGCAATTTAAAAATGAATAGAATAGGAACAGATGAGAAAATACAAGAGAAAGAAAGAATAACAAAGAAGTTCAAATAAACAGTAAGACATTTTCAAAATGTATGAAGAAATGTAATTCTAAGAAATGTGACTGAAAAAAATCAACAAACGTAAAAATGAACCTATTCTAGATAAAACTGCAATAATAGAACCTCTGAAAAAAACTTGAATATATGAAGAGTACCAAAGAATTAAATACAAATATGGCATCCACTAAAAATATTATGAAAATCAGTGTATTATTCAGTTTTACAGAGAAAAAGAACCAATAGAATATATATATGTCTTTATATCTCTCTTTATATATATACATATATATATAAACATACCAATCATATATACATATCTATACATCTCTTTTTTAAAGATTTTATTTATTTATTTGACAGAGAGAGAGAAAGCTTAAGCAGGAGGAGAGGCAGTGGGAGAGAGAGAACAAGGCTCCTCACTGAGAAGAGATCCAATGCAGTACTTGATCCCAGGACCCTGAGATCATGACCTGAGCCAAAGGCAGACACTTAACTGACTGAACCAGCCAGGCGTCATCCCCGCCTTTTTAATTCCTTTTTTTTTTTTTTTTTTACAACAAAGTTTTATTACTTTATTAGAGCTAAACAAGCATATCAAAGGTCAGGGCAGAGAAGGGAGAAATAAGGGTCAGCTCCTGGACTGGCGATGTACCTAGAAAGGTTTTTGATGAGGGGAATCTGGGTCACAGAGACCAGGCATTATGGGAACTGTGCTTACTGTCAAGGGGAAATGGTGGCAAGGAAGTCACTGCTCCCTTTATTTATATATATATATATCCCCCAAACTAACTGTTACAGTTACTTATGAGGCTGGAGAGCACTAGAAACTGCCCATCATTGTTGGTGGGAGTGCAACATACCACAGGCACCAACAAACCACCTTGGAAGAGAGTTTGATAGCTTACCACAACATCTAGCAATCTATCTCCTAGATATTTACCCAGCTGATCTGAAATTTTATGTCCACAAAAACACCCATATGTGAATACTCATAGCAGCTTTGTTCATATAGGCCAAAAAAACAAACAAAAAAAAAAACAGATAAAAAAATAAGATCATCTTCAATTGGTGACTGAATGAACTGTGGGGCATTTATACAATGAAATATTACTTAGTGCCTACCCTGCAAGGACCCCCACATTTTTAGTTAAGAAGAATCACATTATCAAGGACCCGAGGAAGACAGAAATATTTTTATTCCTTTTGTTTTCATAGCCAAAATGTGAATGCTAATAAACACCCAGGTTAGGGTTTCAGCTTCAGTGGGGACAATATAAACTGAGTTAAAGCATAAGGGACAGTTACTGAGAAAGGGTTTTCTCTCTACCCACAGTTGAGCAGATACAAATGGAAGAGCACAGCCTTCTGAAATATTACCTAAATTTATTTCAAGTC
Source organism: Procyon lotor (assembly GCA_028646535.1). Taxonomy (NCBI): domain Eukaryota; kingdom Metazoa; phylum Chordata; class Mammalia; order Carnivora; family Procyonidae; genus Procyon; species Procyon lotor. The sequence goes on from CM053605.1 coordinate 33,347,350, forward strand.
GAGGCTTAGATGCTTATGCATTTTGACCAAACAGAAAGATGCCTTCAGTTACATCTTAACAATTCTTTTGGGATAAAGATAAAGCATATTTTTAGATATGAGCGGAAAACTTTTTTCAGCACCTTTCATGCTCAGCACAAATTTTTAATAGAGGTATAAGTTATTTTGCAGGTACAAATAATTGAGTTCCCCAAACCTGAAACAATAAAGATATATGAACAACATTTTCAAATTTTCAATAACAAAAGTAAGTTATTTTCAATAACAAAAGTTCATCATTAATTATCCACATATAAAGGTAATGAATAGAAAAATATTTGAATATTCAGACAAAGTTAAAATCATTTCTCCTTTGAAGCTAGTGAGGTAGAGGAAGAGAATAAAATATAATTAACACCTATTTCCCATACAGTTGTGTAGTAAAAGCCACAGAGTTTTGTGCCATATATTGTAAAACTAGTTTACATTTATACACCAATAGATATGTATATTATATTAAGCCATTATATACATATAATATGAATACCATTGCATTTCCTTTTCCTTTAGCCTGTTCTAATTTCTATACTTAACATAATTGGCATATATTACTTATAACTCAAAACTTTATCAAATAGTGTTTCTGACAAGGGCAGTACAGCTTATTAGAAGGAAATTGCTAACAATAAATTAGAATGTGTGAATTTTAAACATCAAGGACAAATCTCCTTCAGATATTTTGTTAATATATTTTTATATTTCTAACTCAATGGATAATTTTATTTTTTTATTCTTTGAAGAAGTAAAAACAGTTCAATCTCCAGGGCAACAGAGAGGAATCAGATGAAGATTCACTAAAAATAAAAATGAAGAGAAAGATTTATATTGAGAATAAAATTTTTATAGTTTTCAGGAAAGTTTGATTTAATATTCAAATATGAGAGCCATTTACCATTCCTTGATGCTGCTATGTCATAGTTTGTTTCTTTATAAACGACATTTAAGATCAGTTTAATATGGTGATTTAAAAACTGGAAGAGCTTAACTTCCCTACATAAACATTAATGTTTGCATTAGCAAGAAAAATCTAAGTTTTGTTTAATAACATAAAAGTTATACCTTTAATATTTTAAACTCTTAACATCTTGTAATTTGGGAAAAAAATAACTCTCATTTGCTATTAGTACAACTGTAATTAATATTTCAGTGTATGTTTTTACCTGGCTACGTGTACATGGTTTAAGGAAATTCCATTTTTTAGAATCTGTTTAATATAGGATAAACTATAGAATAAAAAAACATGGACTTTTAAATTGTCCAGGTATTTATGTTTAATTTATGCCATTAAATACTATTAATTGTTATTAAAAATACACTTTAAAACCCCCAAAGCCCGTCTTTGTGTTAGTAAAAAGGTATAACTAAATAGATTAAATTATATAGTTATTTTGTATCATTTAGAGATATTCCTTTTTGGAGCAAAATTTTTCAGCAGTCTCAGACAACTGTGTCCACAGAATATCACTGAGATGGAAGGTACCTGTTTTATGATGGGGTTTATCTTGTATTCATTAGTGTTTCAAAGGCACCCAAAGTGCTTACTGCCTCCCACTCTCCTGGTTCTGTTGGTGATTGCATAAAAATATTCAGTGGATGATGAAGAGCCAAAAGCTTATAAACTAAATGGGGCATGGAGCAAAAATTTAATGCATCCCTGTTCTTGCCAAGTGAAAGCAAACTGCTTATGGTATTCTATGTATATTGGAATGGAGAAAAAAATTCTGTGATAACAGCTACAATCCAGGTACTGCAGGTTGTATTGATTCGGTCTACTACAAAATGTAAGAGATTATTTTCAAAAAAAATCTCAGAAAATCCATGATTTTTAACATTGGCCCTTTAGGACCCTGGAATATTTACTTACCTTGTCCCATCCACAGTGATTGACTAATGTTCCCTGGGGCTATATTCTTCAGCCAATCCTCCCTGACTCAGTGTGCTCCTGCAGTGAGTAAAAGCCCTCAGGCAGGTGATGCGGTTTTAATAAAAAGCCTTCCATGTGGCTAAGGAAAATGAGAGTGCAAGAGACGAAAGAGTGCTGCTATATGGATATGCTATACAGATAGCATCTGCTAAAAATCTTAAAATCTTCGCTTGATACCTCTACTCTCTCCAGCTACTGCCCTGTTTCTCCCCCTTTTAAAGCACAATTCTCTTTAATAAGAGATTTGATATTTGTGTTTCTAGTTTACTATTATAAATATTATATTTATAATACTATTATATATTTATATAATAGTATATAATATAATATATAAATACTATTATAAATATTATAAATTTGATATTTGTGTTTCTAGTTTACTTTATTCTCTCTTCAACCTAACCCAATCATTTCCTCATGCCCTGCGCATAACTGAAACAATTCTTGTCTACATAGCTGCAGCTTATAGTTCTGTGTGTTCTCATTACTCTAGAGTACCTAGTATATGGAGGATGAAATCTGGCTTGTGTTCTACTCACCAGATCATGCACTCTCTTGGAGGTCTATATTCTCCAAGGAGAAGCCGCACTTTATTTTTTCTTAATTTGAATAAAAGCACAGTATAGGCTTGCTGTGACTTGCTGATTGATGTCACCAGTGATTATCTTGCTGACATCAACGACTGGTTCTGAGAAATCATCTCAGGCTATGGGCAACATTTGTCGGAGGTTGCTCACTTATTCCTATTTTGCTTGTAGTAAAGTGCATGGTCCTGCTGTTTTTTGTTTTTTGTTTTTTATTTTAATGCCATTGTTTGTTTTTGCTGATTTCTTCTCATCTCTCAGATCTCTGAAGCTTTGTGTCCTAGAGCTCAGACTTTGAGAAGTTCTTTCACTTTCTATCAACATACCCTTCTTGATGATCTCATTAATTCTTATACTTGATGACTGCCAAATTAATATTTAGCCTTGACAGTTATTTTGAACTCTGGATTCATCCTTGACTTTACAATACTTGATTGCTTAATACACATCTCAAACCATATATTCCAATCAGAAATATTGTTCTCACCTCCCAACCTTAACAACTGCAGATCCATGCCTTTCCTCGCCCCCCTTCTGTAAGTGACTATTTCATCCTTTCTCTTTCTTGTTCAGACAAAAAAAACTTAGAGACACCTTAACTTCTTTTCTTTACCCACCTCCATGGCCAATCCAGGCAAATCCTATTAATTTCACTTTCAAAATTTATCCTAAATCCTCATCCTTATAGATGCTATTTAAAGCTATGACAAAAACTCATGAGATTACTAGGGACTATATAGGTAGAGAAAAATATAATGGTAGTATTTATTGAGCTTTACTATGTGCCAGCGACTTTCACATACATTAAACTCTCTAACTTGCCCAATATACACAATATTAGTTATCAGCATCAAGAATATTGATTTCCCCCAAAAGAGAAACTCCAGTACTCTAACTTTCTCTGTAGAAGTTGCTATACCTCTCAAGTGCATACCACATTTGTACTCTGTACTCTGGGGCTCTCGACATATAAGAATTATCCACTACTTTCACTACAGTGAGAGTGATTTTTCTCTTCTACTTCACTTGCTTAACATTAGACCCCACAAAGTGTTTTCTTATTCCTTGGACATCACAGAGAAGTGAAATACCTTTGATTTATATTTTCAGCTCTTCCTGTTCAAGGATCAGGTATATGCCCATGGATCTTAGTCTCTAGTGATTCAAAAAGGTCACCATATTACACTCAAACCTTCCTATTTTCATTCATCTAGGATAGCTTCTTTCCAAGGAGGCTGCCAAGTCTTTCTGCTAAGTAGATTTGTGGTGGAATCCTAGACTTGTCTGAGCTAACAATCATGGCAGTTTTTGTCAAGAACCAAATTTGCAACAGGTAGATATTTGCGAGTTTGTGTTTATACTGTTACTTTTCCCTCTGATCTAAGCACCTCAGTTGTCAACTGAATTTTTTGAAAAGGGCTTTCTGGACTAATTCTGAATTTAAACATAGAATTTGGCTTTTCTCAAATCTCCATGTGTTCCCTTTCACTTCTTAATTTTTCTACTGATTACTTGCTATTCCCTTCATGATGCTCGCTTTTTTTCCTCAGTTGTTAGGCAAGATGCATGAACATTATCTGTATCTCAGCATGAAGTTTAATATTAGTGGTTTTCTTTGCTAGCATGCCCTTTGATATTGACATGCCACTGCAGGGATGGCATTAATGATAAACCCCAATTTATTACTATTTTAAGTCATTTTATTCATTGACTATAGTCTGAAGAGCTAAAAGGCATTTTTAAAAAATGACAACTAGTAATTTATCTTTACTGCAGCCCCTAGAGAGACACATCAATATCAAAGTTCCAAGGCTGGCTGAGAGAGTGACTGTCTCACCATACCACAGAGAAGCCTCTAGGGACACTTCAGCAGTTTTTTTTGTTTTGTTTTGTTTTGTTTTTGATTTTGTTTTAGTAAACAATGAAGAAGATAGTATCTGAAGAGAGGAAAAATTTGGGAGGGGGAAAGTGAGGACTGAAAAGGAATTTGTTAGATATAAATATGAATAATAAATATAGTCAGCATTACCAGAATGCATATAAAGATAGCTTTTAGCTCTTTTCCGTTAAATTTCAAATTTTAGACTTGAGCATCTTTGATTTAGTAGAAGTGTTGTTAATTTTTATTTTATTTTGATATTTTTAAGTAATAAATAATAATATTTAGGAAATTCAGTATGGTATATTATCCTGGGTGAAGCACAAGTACAAAGGGAAGTCACCTATTATAATTTTCAAGTACTAGGGAACATTTTCTTAAGGAGTGACACCTAATTAGGCACAGGAGGCTTGACCAGAAATTATCCCAGGAAAAAGGGATATATATATATATATATATATATATATTTATATATATATAAAGAAGGGATTATGAAGACAAAGATCCAGAAGCTAAGTAAAACCTAATTATCTTTGGGGACTAAGCACAAATTTAGCATGGCTGCTGTGTCTAGAGTGTTGTGGATGAATGCTGGGCTAGGAAAGGAGAGAGTTCAGCAGGGTGCCATTTTGAATTGACTTATATGTCATTTAATGTTATTAGAGTGAATTCTAGAGAGAACTTGGAATGACAGAAGAATTTTAAGTATTGTAGTGATAGTATGTATCATTTGTGCTCTAGAAAAAGGTTTCCAAAATCTATAAAGAGTTTGGTTTGGAAAGGGGCTGACTAGAAGCAGTAAAACACATGGGAAGCTTTATTAATAAGCCAGCCAAGATTGAGTGTCACCTGGTGTATAGTCTGGTTGCATGTTTTGATATTTAATTACTTTTTATCATATCAAGTTCTCAATTTTATGGGAAAAAAAAGTGTCTCTTCAGGAGCTTGAATTTGAATTTTTTCTCTCTCTCTTTTTTTTCCCTCTTTTGAATGTTTACAATACTTAGTTGGCATTATGACATTGATAATATTCTATCTCCTACTATGGTTTTTTGTGTTCTCTTATACCTTTCCCCAATATTTGTTGAAATTTTGGAGCATTGTGTGATTATTCAGTTTTGTTTGGAGAAATATCTATAAAAGTGCTTGTAAATTTTTAGCAAATGCATTATTATTTTACCAGGTATCTTCACAATTCATATTGTTTCAACAATTGGATAAATTAGTATCTGCAAATTAGCTAATGAATAGCATTGTATATATCTAACCCAACCCAAAGTTTACGCAACTCTATTTTCCTAAACTCACTCTATTCATAAATAATCCAACAATGATTCAGAGCATTTCAGTGTGAATGTCTCTCCAAATATGTACTGAATAGATAAGTCCAAAAAGTTTGTGGTTTTTATCACCCATAAACAACACTGACGTATTAGAATCGTATATATATATATATATATAGGCTCAAGATTTGATTAAATTGTAATATAGTTTTAAATTTTTCAGTATAGTTGGAGTCTTCAAGTGATTTTAAGGCCCTGAGTGCATGTTTGGATACTTTCAATACCTGTTACCTACAAGAAGAATAACTCATTTTAATGACCCAAGTTTCTAATACTCAGAATGTTGTAAGATGGACTCTGGATGCTTTATGGGAAGGCTTGGCACACATTTAGTGTTTATTACAAGATAGTTTTAAGTTATAAATGACTTTAGATGCAGGGATATTCTTAGGGAAATTTGCAGGCCTATTAAAAAAGATACCATAGCAAAACAAAACTAGATATATGTTAAATTGTTACACAGACTGGGGTTGTGGACCATGCTAGTATTTACTGTATGGGGATAGTTTATTGTGAGAAAGCTTTATTCTTTACATTTGGAAATACACAGAACCATAAAAATGTGATGGTTGGTTTAACCTATAAAGAGTTTTCTAATCAGTTAGTGCCTGACAGATGGTGGAAATTGTATCTTATGAAAGATTTATTTTATTCCTCTCCCTTTAATTTTCAGAGCTCAGGAATGCTTTGAAGATGTTAGAGAGAACCTTATAAATTTTCACAACATCATATAGAAGCTGTGTGACTAGAAAACATGGCAAGAAAATAGTAACTTGTTTGCACATGCTTCCTAGTTTCATTAGTTCATTCTACATTCATATTGATAAAGGCGGAAATTAGAAAAGAACTGAATTTATGGATTGAATTAGCAATTTAATCTCCATGGTAACATACAAAAATGATAAAGTAATTAAATGTAACATTTATGGTTTGCTGAATAATTTAGTTGTCTGGTAATTATTAGCACGATTATAAAATGACATAAACAACTGTGTGGCTCAAATGTGTGATTATGTACAATATATGACAAGTTGGCACTTATTGAACATATTTTGCTGATTTTACAGGCAATTAATAAATACATTGTGCAGCTGTGCTGAAAACACTAAATGATTTACCAGGAATCACATGCGCGGGCGCGTGTGTGTGTGTGTGTGTATGTGTGATTTAGATGCACTTATGCTTGTACTGAGCTGAGTCATTAATAGACCTAAATGTAATTTAACTACTTCAGTATTAAAAATGTTTTAAGTGGAAGTAAGCCACATTTTTGAGATTCCATTTGGATTTTTAGGCAGAACATATTGTCCCAATTATTATAGTATGAATATCCTATATTTTTAGTTTTATTTTACCAAAATTACCAATACATAATTTTTTCAATTCTGTCTTCTGTATGTGTATGGGCCCAGGGTGCTGAGATTAGCATGGAGTAGAGTATCACAAAGCTTGGGTCGAGAGTGAGAGTCCTTATACCTGCTTTAGGGCTGCTACTGATGAACCAGAAGAGAAATACTACAACTAACATATTTCTAATAATTAAATCTGGAATTCAGGTCAAACCAATTCACCAGTCTGAAAGTGGTTAATTAGAGAATAAGAGTGAAAAACATAAAGTCGATAGGACAGAAACTGGAAAAATCCACTCACTCACACCCCCCCCATGTTTATAAATACATACATGCACACACACCTCAGTTTAAAATAGAAAGCAGGAGTGGAACCTAAAGCAGTTCCTGCAACGACCATTGAATAGATGCAGTAGTAATTTTTACTGTTTGGTGTCCATGACAGTATCAAGATGGGAGGGAAGGCAGGACGGATGATATTATAGGAACTGTTTTGTGGAGGAGAGAAAGTGCTGATAGGGTTGGACATAGCTGAGTGATTTCACTGCCCTTAGATAGACTTATGTCCGAGCCTGGGAAAAATAGCACTGAAGGCAGTATACTGTCATCAATTTCCCAAACCAGTAATATCATCAATAATAATGGTGATACTAACAACACTAGAAATGATGACAATTATTTATAACCCCTTACTCCCAACCATAAAACCACTTTCATCTCTTCCACTGTTCACTGTTTCTGTGGATGTCCACACAGGGCATTAAGTAATTAAATTCAGGCTCCTGGGTATAATGCTTGATACTTCCTCAACAAACCTTTCCCTAGCCTCATCACAGCCTGTCCTTATATGCTATGTATATTACTTTCTAAATATCCTTAATCTTATGATTCTCTTCATGTGCGCCCCTTTCACCTGCCCTAAGCAACAATCCTCACTCAATTGGAATATGAAACAGCACCTCCTCTTGATTAGATTATTTAAAAAAAATCAATTTACAGTCTCCTTACTTTCCTTAGGAAAGTGTAAAATTCTCCATTCCTTAAGCCTTGGAAAAGTGAACTAGAGAGTGAAAGACTTCTTTAGTCAATGCTTGAAATATTCTTAAGTAGTTGGGTGTGCTTCTCCCATTGCTGTAAGAAATACATGTGCAGCTGGTTCACTGGTCCAAGGAGGATGAGACAAGCTGAACACACAGCTTGCTGTGAAAAGTTAAAGTAGACATCTGAATATTAATACCATTTTCTTAATCTTTAAATTAAGAAAAGTGATTTTTAAACTTACCTTTATTTTACAAGAGCTTCTGAAAAATTCTTGATCTCATCTTACCTTTAGCATATACGTTAGCGTTCACAAGTATATCCAATTCCAAAGCATCAACCATTGATACCAGTTAATGTAAACCAGTCCAAGATTGTATTAAAACAAAACAAAGTACAACAAGATGAAACAAACAAAAATGTCCTAATTCTTAATGCACAATATGAGGTATAGACTAAAACGGTACTTCTAGTGTATGGAGGTGATGCTGATGTTGTAGACCATGATATTGAAATTTACCCTTAGGAGACATTATGCATGCCCAGGCATGAATGGAAGTGAAGGCTCAAGTCATAGTAATGAAACGTATTTGGAAAATAGATCCAGACTTAAAATGATGCATGGGAAGTAGTGGATAGCTAATGCCTGGGGAAGTAATGTGGTTTTAGAAAATGATGTAAAATGATAATAACGTGGCAAAAGAAAATAAATAGATCAATAATAAAACCTCGAATAACCAGGATTATTTTAATGTACTCAAGTGTATATCACACCATGAGAAACCAGTTGTCTCATGGCTTTCTTCACAAAAGTGTGTTTAGAATAATAGTAAATACATAAATGATTTATTTTATTCTTCTAAAAGAAACCTATTCTATAATGTAATTATTACCAATGCAACCAGTGAAACCAATAATGGCAACGATGTGAATTTGCAAGTAGCTCCACACATTGGATGTCTGCAGATAAAGCCAAGGTAGGAGAGAGAGTGATGTAGGTTTCTTGTGATGGCTTAGCTGATAGATAGGTTTGTGTGTGGATGTAATGTCTCTTTAAAGATTCCAGAAATACTGAAGAATATTTGATGGGGGCTAGATTCCTGCTTGGACTTGGGCTTATTCACATATGAACATAAATTTTAAACTTGATTTTACATTTTAGTCAACACTAGAGGATACCAGGCAAGAGGAAGAATTACAGTTACTAGACATTGAGTAGAATTAAATGGCCATGCCCATTGTTTTCAATATTGTATAACCAACAACAAAAATAACTAAGAATTTGTTTGTAAGAAACTAGGTGATCACTATACATAAAAACTTGCTTTTATGCTTTTACTACCTCTCCCTCTCAAACTTATTTTTTTTCTTCTACGTGATCTTAATGTTTCTGAGTTTTGTCTGAATAATGGTAGAAAATCAGCTAGCCATTATTTAGAAATATGGTCTTTGGAAAATTGTTTCCATGAGTACATAAGAAGCATAGGCAGTAAAAGCTCCCTGCTGAAGTGTAAACATGTTTGTGATGTTCCTAAAAGCATTTTCCCAATATTGTCACTGTTTGGTTGGCCACAGCTTCTCTGAGAACAGTCAGGATTCTAGGTAGCTGACTTGGAGATATACTACATGATGGTACTGAAAACAATAACATAAGATCCATTCCCTACCTTGTATGTAATATTTAAATAAAAGAATGAAATTAATAAAATAATTTGAATTGAAGGAGTTCAATATAGCTTAGTTTTTGAGAGCAAATCTATGTTCTTTGGTAAGTAGAAACACTAGTAACTCTCGTGTTCTCATGTTTTGTGAGAGAACAACAATCATAATTTCTACAATTAAAAATAATTCATTAATTTTAAAGTGTGTACAGATTTTAGCCTAAGCAAATCTAGGTGCCTAAAAAAATGTAATACATGGAGTGGATAAATGCACATGAAGGTGGTAAGAATGTGGAAAAAGCAGTAAGAAGAATGAATAGTAGGTGAAAAGAAAAAAGAAATGATTTGAAGTATGACAATAGGAGAATGCTGATTTGAAGATGAACTATTTCTCATAGTGACGCTAGGTTTTATATTTTGGGGATTTGCAAGAAATGTAGAAACCCATTTCAAACTCAGAATGATAATAGGAGGAATCTAGCACTTATTGGCTCCAGCTCTTTTCAGAGATTTAGTATTTCTCTCAGTTTATTGATGAGGAAAATTAGGCTTCAAGATGAGAAATAAATTAATAAGGTCACAGAGTTCTTATACATCGGAGTATCTATTCCCATGTATTTACACAAATGCAAGCTCCCGGTTTTGCTTTGGGCTTTGTATAATAATTTCTTGTGTGTGTGTGTGTGTTCTTTTGGTTCTTTTTCTCTGGAGAACTGTGATCAATACATATTCTGTATACATCTGTTGTGGGTTAAGTTTCTACCCCCTAATACTTTTCTAAAGATTTGACTATAAGAAGAGCAGATAGGACAGTCAAAGAGGAATATGGCATCAACAGAGGTTTATTTCGCTGTTGGGTTTGTTTTTTTGTTTTTTTTACATAGAACCTACTAGACAATACTGATAAAGATATTTTAAGGATCAAAGGGTTGAATTATTCAATTGCTCTATATTCTACATAGAACACATTCCTAAAGCTTATCAGTTAGTAATAGATATGTTCAGGTACCCTAATATATTATACAGAGGACAAGTGCCTGGGATGTAGGATCTATACTTTATCAAATTGTTAAAAAATTAGTAGTATTTTCTATTTGATAATTGAGATAATTTACAGTGTGTGGATTTGACACAAAAGAAAGTGTGAAGATGTAAAACAGTAGCTTATTTTTTCTAAATAAAAAACTTTATGTATGTACACACATAATGCTAACAACCAATCCTTGAAAAACTGAAATTTAAAATTTAATAAATACCTTCTTCAATTTTTTAAAATTAAGTCTGAGGTTCCCCCAACAGTGCACCATACATTTTCCAGGGGCACTGAGAGATATTTAAAACTTTCTGGTAAACTTAACAGTGTTTTTCAAACATCAAGAAAACCACTAACTTCAAGTGGTTTCAGCATTCAATAGCTAACTTCTTTTTGATGATGGTCTATCTTTATAAAGCCAATTTTTAAGCAGTTGTGATGAAAAGCAGGTATGGGATAACAGTCACCGTGGAATAGGGAACGAGGGTTTGGGATGTTATGGAGTAACAAGCACGTGCCACGTCGTTAGGACATAAACACGTATTAATATGTTTGGACCTAACTATTCAATAAATAAAATTGTCGGCTATTTCTTTTGGTTTAAGGGAGCCATACAAAAATTACTGGAACTCTAAATTACAGAGAACTTGAATCAGTCCATTGATTCACTGTTTGAATCTTGTGTGACAGGTGGTGTTCCATGTTCCGGTATATCGTAGAGCATAAAACAAGCAGGGCTGCTGGTTTCACGAATTTTACCGTCCAGAGCACACAGTTTGTCAAGTTGCTAATCTATGACAAGACAGGAAAGGCAAATGAATTGCACTGAATAGAGTGAATGCTATCTACTGTGTATATGCCTTGTTATCACCTGCTGTCCATTTTCACTCCTAGATTTTTTTTTTTTATTACATGTGTTCTATGTCAGGGTTGTTCCTAGGTAACACTGTAGGACAGATGGAGTCTCTGGCATCCTTTTGCCTTCTTTTTGGTTTCTTTCAACTACTCATGGCACAGTGGCTCTTCAGGTCTCCAGACTATCACTGGCTTTTGTGGCAGCACGATGTTCTTTATTTTATCCTTTCTTCTAGGATTGCTTTATTAGAAATGGCCCATGTTGCAACCTACATCTCCTATTTCACTCATCTATTAAAACATCCATTTTCTGAGTAAATTGCTTTTTAATGGACTAATTCAAATTAATAAATGGAGTTACTTCAGTAGAAATATATGTATATGCGCTCACATATTGAGTATGAACTCAGGAGAGTATATTATGGGAAATTCTTAGGAAAGTCTTATAGGGTAACATAATCTACTCATCTCATTGAAAAGGGAAATCATCTATCATTTTTTATAGTTACAAAGCTAGATACTTGATTATCATATATTTATTTATTTATTTATTTATTTATTTATTTATTTATTTATTTATCATTTGTCCTCAGTAGGTTCCTTTGTATTCCTTCTATACCTTGCCTATTTTAGTTGCTTTGTATTACTACCCAGAACAAATCTCCCCCTTCATCTTCTCACTCTCCCTATCTTTCATACACATACACTTTCATAACATTTATCTAGTCCAAGTATTTCTGCAGGTTAGAACACCTGGAAATTTATGCTCTTCTAAGTCATATCCTTAAATCCTTTATGGTCAATATTCTCTGATAAATTTAACCTATAACAATCTCACTTCTTCTCTCAGATCCTATCATTCTTATTATCTGTATCACCCACACTTTTCCATGTGGATTTTCTCTCTAATTCTTTATTCTGTAATTTAACATTTTTGTCTCTTCTGCATTACTAACTGGATTATAGACTCCTTTTAAGTTATAGCCTTCTCTGTTACTTCTTGAAGTAATTTTGTTCTAGGATAGGAAAGTATTTTAGCCTTTTTTCCTTAGAGAAATTAAGCCTGAATAATTATTTATATGCCTACACTTTCTTGAAAGATGTAATTCCAAACAATGGTGAGGGGAAAAGGGATATGAGGCAGAGACAATGGAAAAGCAAAAATAAGATAGGACTTTCCAGCACTGGTCACAGTTTCACCAGAAAACAGAATTGACCATGTGGAAGGTCTCTGAAGAAGCTGCATGAATCACTGCCTTGAAGGGCAAAAACATGATATGATGGATCCTTCTTATATTCTGTCTCTCATTTGCTAAAATTTACCCTAAGGAACACTGGCTCCTTGAACTTGCTGTTCAAATACAAACACAAACAAAGTCTCTGTTTCCAGCCCTCTGGGTCACTTTTGCAAAGCTTCACCCTGTGCCGTCCCTGGCCTGGGCAAAAAAAAAAAAAAAAAAAAAATCTAGTGTGTTTTATTTTTATAAGGAAAAATCATGCTCAACATCTGAAAAAGAATATATTTTAAAATTTCATATTACCTTATGGTAATTACATAGTAAAACAATGGTAAATTTATTGATGTATTTATTTAGCAAATAACGTATTGCATACCCAAATATACTAAACATTTATTTTAGATGACACTGTTAATGGGAGTGAACTAATAGACAAACGACTTCTTACCATGTAACCCCCATATTAATGGAGAGAGATTAACACATAGTAAAATAACTAAGTAAATTCTGTGATATTTTTGATGGTGATAACTCTATGAGAATGAAAGCAGTGATTTAGATAATGTGCTGAATGAGAGTCTATGGAATTTAAAATAGGCAGGTTTGGGGACCCCTCTTTTTTTTTTTTTTTTTGACAGAGCCATAGAGAGAGCACAAGTAGGCAGAGAGGCAGAGGGAGAGGGAGAAGCAGGCTCTCCACTGAGCAGGGAGCCCAAAGTGGGGCTCGATCCCCAGACTCTAGGATCATGACCCAAGCCAAAGGCAGCCACTTAACCAACTGAGCCACCCAGGCGCCCCTGGGGAGCCCTCTTTTAAAAGATGGCATTTGAGCAGAGATTCAAAAGAGGTGAATGAATGAGCAAAAATTTAAAGGAGAGTAAACTGTTTAAGGCAGAATAGAAAGCAAGAGCAGAGTTCCCGACATGTTAATATTTTTGTTGTGCTCAAGAAGCAGAAAGGAGGTCATTGTGGCTAAAGCAGAGTGTGTTAGTAAAAGAGAATATTGGGAAATAAAGTCAAAGAGATAATGGGGCTCAGAAGATGTTAGGCCTTCAAAGCTATGAACAGACTTTGGCTTTTATTTTGATGGAGGTGAGAAGGCATTATAGGGTTTTGAGCACAGGAGAGACTTGGTCTGACCTATTTAACATTTTAATGACCACTTCATTAAGACTAGTTAGTAGGCCAAAAAAAAAAAGACTAGTTAGTAGGCTATTGCTGTCATGATGGCTTGCCTCAGAAAAGTTGATGTGGAGTTTTGTATTGGAAGATCTAAGATTTTATTTTTTAGCTGGACATCTACCAGCCTCCAGACCGTACCTCACCTTAAGTTAATGAGTTTCACTTTACTGCCAGGCCACAAAACTATTCCAACAAGCCACTCACCCATGGGAACCAGGAGTCATCCCCTTCTCTTATTACTAAAAAGCCTGCCTCCCATAGCCCCTGTTGGTTTACTCTGTAGAACAAAGTGGTACACTTTAATTATATGTGAAAGTAAACCAATAAAATTTGTGTGTAGATTGAGTATGGATTGCAAAATAAGAGGTTTAAGAATAGCTCCATGAGAGAATGAAAAGAAAAGAAAAATCTGTGCTTTTTAACCTAAGCTACTGGAATAATACAGTTGCTGTTAACTGACATCGGGAAGACTGAGAGGAACATATTGGGGTGGGTGGATCAGGAGTTTAGTTCTGGATATATTTTGTTTGAGGTGTTGTATCATTTTGGGATTGGCCATGCAAATGAAATACTTTATGTATTTTTGGAATGAAGCCATAAGAATACATGAGATAAAAAGAGACTTCATGTGGGTAGAGGAGAAGAGGTCTGCAGAGGCTGTGGAAATGAACTGCTCCGATCCCCCTCCGGTGGCTGGAAGCCCTATTAGCACATAGCCTCCCATCTGAGAACTGCTTCAGGGTTTGCTTTAGATGCCCTTGCTGGGCAATCCATATCCAATGACTGATGGAGATGGAGACATAAAACCTAGACAATTTCAGCCCAGTCCAGGGCAGTTCTGAATCTGCTCCCAGCAGAGTCCACTGAGGCAACCACAAGTGTGCACATTAGCTCACTTCTCTCACTGCCCAGTCCTGCTGTCTCTCGCTAAAAGAACACAGGTGTTCTTCCCTAGTGCATGCACTGCGGGCCACACTCTATCTCAGTGTTTTTTCTCAGAGAATTGAACCTGGAATATGGTCCAAAAATTGAACATAAAGAGCCCTTCAGTAGTTAGAGGTTAGAGATTCAAGGGCAAACCAGAAGAGAAGACATCCAGGGAAGTGAGAGAAAATCTGAAATGCCTACTTCCTGGTAACCTAAAAGATGATGGTCATTCAAAAAAAATGGGGACAACACCTGTATCAAAAGTTGCAGGTAGAATGAAATCAGAAACGTAGAATTATCACTGGATTTAGCATCTGTCAGTGATGACTTTCAGAACAGTGTCGGTGGGAGAGCAGGTCCAAAGATTAAAGTAGTTTTAAGCAGGATGTGAGGAGTTCAGAGAGGTTTTTTTTTTAAGAGGGAAAAAGAGTAATTTTGTGTGTTGATTAGGAGGAAGTAATGGAGAAAGTAAAAATAATGCAGAAGAGAATAGGAAATGCAATCTAGTGCAGAAGTGGAGGGGTTAGATTGAATTTCAAAAATAGATCATTAAAATAAAGGAAGTAAAACAGCATAGAAGTGAATAGATGCTAGTCTATAGAGAGTGTTGAAAACATATGAACTTTATTAAACATAATTCTTATGGCACAGCCAAAGGGGAGGTAGCTTTTCAATCTCCTTTCTTTTATAGACTCCAACTCCTTCTCTGATTACATCATGAAAGATTATTTCAAAGCTCATTAAAATGTTCATCTCTCACCTCCCTTATTTAAACACATAGACATGTGGCCATGATGTATTTTGTTTCTGATTATTTTTTTTGTTAAGATATATTTTCTATTCCGCCATGCACCTTACCTACCTTTTCTTCTCTATCCTTAATTCCTTACTCTATAATTATATCAACAACTTGAAAAGGGACAGGTATAATTTAGAGTATAATCTTGTTCCTCTTTATTCCCAGCCTCTCCTGTTGCTACCTAGCACTCAATAAACATTAATTGATTTTTTTGGTGGGGGAACATTCATCCTTCACTACTACTTCCTTCTACCTTTTGGAAACTTCCTCAATTCCTTCAACTCTGCTTAAATTTCACTTTGATAATGGATGGCTATTCCCCATACATTGCCCCGTGACCACCCACTCCGAATACATTGCCCCATTATTTCTTCCCTAACCCCCAGATACTCCTTTTCCTGCTTGTATCACTTTCTTATGTACTATGCATTTTGCTTATTTATCATGTTTATTAGACAATGTCTATCTCCCCACCATGATGCAAGCCTCACAAAGGCAGGGTCTTGTCTTTTGTTCACTGATGATTCTTTAAAGCCTAAAGCAGTGCTAGACACAGTGTAGGTGCTTAATAAAATAAACAGATGAATCCATTTATAATTCCTATACATTTATCACAGCAATCCCATTGTCAACTTTTCCAGATTTACTTAGGAAACTATATAAGGTTATCATTTTCTGTAATATTTTAGGCACTTAGTACATGTCTGATATTACGTTAAAATAAAAAGCCATGATCTTCAACATTTATTTAATTCAAGAAATACTTATCATAGGGGCACCTGGGTGGCTCAGTGGATTAAGCCTCTGCCTTCAACTCGTATCATGATCTCAGGGTCCTGGGCTCTCCGCTCAGCAGGAAGCCTGCTTCCCCCTCTCTCTCTGCCTGCCTCTCTGCCTACTTGTGATCTTTCTCTCTCTGTCAAATAAATGAATAAAATCTTAAAAAAAAAAAAAGAAATACTTATCATACAAATAAAGAAGCATTTATTGATCAAATGATGTTTTGCGTTCTGTGGCATATGATATACGGCACTTGTTCCTTGCTACCTCAGTTTATAGTCAGCTACTAACAAATGACAATGAAAAAAAAGAGTATTTCATATCTAGTGAGAATTGTGATGAATTGGAGGCGACTCCTTAGAGAACTGCACTGAGGGCAACTGGGTAACTCAGTTGGTTAAGTCTCTGTCTTTGGCTCAGGTCATGATTTCAGGCCCTGGGATGGAGACCCACTTTGGGCTCTCTGCTCAGTAGGGAGTCTGCTTCTCCATCTGCCTCTGCCTCTCCTCCCTGCTCATACCTCTCTCTCTTTCTCTCATACACACACACAAAAATAAAATATTAAAAAAAAAAGAAAACTCTGCTGAGCTGATATATCTGTCAATTAGCTCTGCTCTCTAGCCTCTTGTGAGTGGGTTATGGTCTCATGGGTGCCATGTAAGTACTAGCTCTACACTAAACTGTAAGTTATGTGAAGTTAGGGATTGCCTTTATTTTGTTCACAATCCCCTTCTCTGAAATTAGCATATAAGGAGGGCTTAATAATTAAGTCAAATAAATAAATATCAATTGATAATGCAATAAATTTGTGTAACAGGACTTTAAGGTAAAACCTCCCTTGTTTCACTGAGGAGCTGGTATTAGAGATATACTAAAGCATGAGTAAGACAAATCTCCAAATGCAGAACTTGCAGAGGAAAGAACTAAAAATATAATGTGACTCTTCAACTCTCTCACCCATTTCAACATGTAGAAATAAGTGAGGATAGGGAATGAGGGAAAAATGATATTTCGTGAGAGGCCCATCTCTTATAAATATGTGGTGTGAATACCCATGCCATGTGTTTATAGGGTAGGGGTGTCTATCACTTTGGGGTCAGAAATATCATGAGGTGGGGTATTCCATGGGAATACTTGGAGAGAGTGGAAGGTTCAGGAAAATGGTGAGTCAAGAGATCCCTTAACTTGAATCACTAGTCATCCACTCCACGAAGACTTACATGGTTGAAATCCGTGGTTGTTTCATGGCATTTAGATAGAAGGCTTCAGCTGTCTCTATCTCTTGGCATATATCTGTACCTTGAAACACTCATAGATATTTTGTTTCTATAAAATTAGGGTATGCACATCATCCCCATTTAGTATTATTTTTCTGGCTTTATGAGTAAAGTATTAAATCAGCTATCTCATGGCCTCCATATTACTCAGGTAGAAATCAGGTCTTTTGTGTAAGTAGCTTTAATAAAGGTGACAGAATGACCTGTCTCTACACAAGAATATCATTAAGATTTAAAATGTTATTTTAACATTTGAATGTGTAATTGATGAAATGTATCTAGATAATTTTGCATTAATTTAGCATTCCAGTAATCATAGGCCTTATTTTGCCTGTTACTCTAAGAACACTTATGCAGAGATAGTGCTCTTCTCTTAGTTTAGTTAATCAGCATTAACAAAGGTGAAGTAGGCATCACTGTCTGCCAGTGAATTGAGCATTAATCATTGACTGGATTTTAGACATTCTAACAAGTTGAATATAGCTTAGACCCTCAGTGCAATAAGGAGCTTACAGAACTATAGGATTATGATCTCTGTATCATTTACCCTCACACAATTTATGGTATAGATGATTGGACAGCAATATAGTTACTCCAAAATTTAGTTTAAATTATTTTTTGCCAAATTTTTAATGTAAGAGCATATTCTTATAGCATGACTCTCATTTTAAAATTAGGGAAAATTTTGATTAATTGAAATCGTGGCTATGTTAATCAAAGTTTTACTATATCTTCTTTCAAATTCACCTTTGATGTTAATTAGAAATTTAATCTTTAATTCTCATGCCTATGTGACTATAACTATCCTCTTTACATATTGATGTACTTTCAATTTTTAAGATATATCATTAAAAGATTATAAGGTACAAAATATTATTCCTGACATGGGAAAATCTTAATGAAGGAAGGAAAACTTCAAGTAGTATATTATAGTTATTAGTAAATTGATTATAAGCCAATCTTAAAATAATAAAAGCCATTCTATATTTTATTTTTGTTAAATGTTTATTCTTAATTATCTTATATCTTGATTCATCATAATAATTTTAAGTTTTAGAAATGTATTCAGTTTTTTTTCCTAAATATCATTTTTAGTGTATCTTTGAAAAGACTCATTTGAACTTCAAATACCAAACTTTGGCAATCAACTGATTAAAGAGAATGCAGACCAGGAAGTAAGTTAAATTATTCCATCCCTTTATCCTCTATTCATCCATGTACTCCTTGAGATTTAGTTCTTCATAATGAGTCTCTGGAAGGATAAATTCCTGACACAAGGCCTTTGTCTAACTGATGGCATATTTTCTACTACAGTAAACAACCTATTTGGCCCATTTACTCCTACAGAAAAGATTACATTATCCAGTGACTTTGGCATAACTTAGTGAATTTCCTAGGTGACCAGATAAAAAGCTTTTCTATGTGCAAGGCAAAATACACTGAAATGCCAGGCAGTGCCTCATGTAAGCTATAAAATTGTTTAGATTCCAAGTTCAGAAAGCAAGCCATGACATTTTAGTTCTGATTGGCCACTAACTGCTGTCCAACTTTGTGTCCAACTTCTCTGAGTCTGTTTTATCTGAGCAATGACTGTAGAAGTTCATTCTACATATTTGGTAGAATTGCTGTAAACATTTTAAAAGTTTCTCAGTCTTTGAAATTTGATGTATGTTTTCCTTTGTTAATGATTTCACTGATCTGATTTCTACAGAGAAGACCTTTACTGTAAGCCATCCTAGTCACTGTTGGGGTTGCTCGGTATCAAAAGAACAGCTGCCCCCCCCACCTTGGTAGAAAGAGAAAATCAAAAATTACCAATGAATAAAACAGAGCAAAATTATAATGCTCAACTCAGGCAGTTTAAAACATGTTGCTTCTATGTTTTTTAGATATCTGGATTTCACCCTGTATTTATAATTGAATTTATGCTTACTTTGAGCCAAAATGAAACTGTGACTCCACTTACTGGTTAAGAGATTGATCAGTTCTGCAAGAACTAAGAATATGAGAAAATGAAGGTCAATGTAGCACTCATTATATGAAGAAAGAAAATAAAGGTGGAAAGTACAAGCTAGGTCAATAAGTAAATGAAGGGAAGGAAATTTGATTTCTGTTATTTTTCTGACTCATTTTTAGAAGTTGGAGAGATGTAGAATAGGGGCAGGTAGGATTACCTTAAAAGTATCTCAATAAAAAGCACTTAGGATCACTAAGATAATTTCATAACGAATTGAGTAGGCATCACAAAATGAGTTTTGCCAGCAGAACTTAACTCAGAAGCTCAGAGATTCTGAATATGTCAAAAGCACGATTTATGCCTCGAGTGCTGTTGTTTCCGTAAAAATGACAGATCTTTGTTTAATACAGTAACAAAATTTGTCCCGAACAATCCAAAATATTAATTTATCATACTGTTCTTTCTGTGAAGAGAATACAGGGATATAAAATACAGGAATCAAAATGTAGGGATTTTAAATAATCCTTAAATTAGCAGGGTGTGATATATGTATCAAAGAAGAGATGATAAAAGTTAAAAAAGAAGTAGAAAATTTTAATAGAAACTGTCTTATTAGTATCACAAAGATCAGGATGATGCTAATAATGAAGCTAATTACCAAGTTAACCAAAACCTGCAATTTCAGCAAATTTCTTAAAAGAAAAATGTTATGCCTTTGACACCATTGTGAAAATAGCTTCAGGAAGCAATAGTCATTTCAAAAACTAAAATGAAATATTATTTTAATTCTGTTTCAAAAAAGAGATCCTACTAAAATATCCACAGTGAAAGAATGGATAAGAAGAATGGTTACTCTTAAATCATTTGGTTGCTGGGAGAGGTCATGAAATCAGATTTAAATATCAACTTTAAAGTCACAAACACCAAACCAATATTCTTGCCAAGTGCTCACTCAACCAATATCTGAATATTTCCAATGATTCCATATCCAAGACTGTTCGTTTTATCTTGAAATGAATCTGAATGTTAGTTAGCGGAATTGCTGGTTAAATTTTATGTGAAAAATATGAATGCACTCAAGTAGCCTAATAGTAATTCGTTGAAACTAGGCAAATTCACTTAAATAGTTCAACATGTGAGTAGTATACAGACCTTAGTTATCATGAGAAATGGTCTAGGTCATAGAGGATCAAGAAGAAATACTTGAATTTTCAATTTCATTTGATTCTATTAATTACCATTTTAAAAGTACTCAAGGTTTTGAGCAAAACAATGTTTAGCACCACCCTAGTGCCAGTGTTCCAGCTGTATCTGCTTACTAGACAGATTGGGGGTGTGTCAGCAGTGCTTAATGTTCAGCTGTTCACCAAAGCCCCACTGCCAAGATGAAGGGTCGTCAGACACACATGGCATCTCTGCACCATTTGCTAATATACCGAGGCAATAAGCAATATCATGTTTGTATCCAAGGTTAGAATAAATATAAAAATACTTTTGACTCCTTCAAATGAAGTTCATATGACCTACAGTAGACTTTATCATCAAAATTTTAATTCAAGGATTAAAAGAATTATGTATCTCCATATAACCATAATGAAATTGGACACTATGCTTGTTTCATTTCTTTTACATAGGAATTAACATGATTTTCCTTTATGTCTTCTGCATTAGGTTGACTCAATAATTTATGAGCTACTCTTATTCAGACAAAGAAATAGAATGTGGATACGTTAAGATTTAAGCCATTCCTTTTTGTATATCACTTTGTTCCTATTCCAAAATAATCAATTTTAATTTTTAGACTCATATAATATCTTCAGAAGACAAACTTGAAATAACCTATCCTAAGTATATCCTAAGCATCCACTGGGGAATTTATTGTAGCATTAGAAACTGGGCAGTGTATAGAAATATTTGTCCCATTCCTGAAAATAACTCTGTGGAATAATAACTCACCAACCCTCTGCCCAGCAAATTGTTATAACCTCAATTTCAGATTTCTGGAATATACTGTCTCTAATGACAGCCTCTTTCCAGAATATAAGTTCAATGAAAGTATTGTACAAAATTTTAATGCGCTGGTGGAAAGCTACTCATTTTGACTTTCAGGGAATATTTTAAAAAATATGTAACTCAATCATCATAAGTATTTTTTTCTTTACTATTTCCATGTCTTCTATAATATACCTATTAAAATTTTGCAGACTAGGATAAGATTGTGCCCAGATGAACTCAGAAAACAAAGAAATAAAAACTATTTATAATATTCCTATTAAACACATAAGTGAAAGAAGGGCCTTTGAAATACAGCTTTTTATAAAATGAAAGAAATCCTATTTTTCTATTATTAAGTTAACATTAAAAGAATGTTCCATGGTACTAAAAATGATTGTTCCATCAGAAATTCATAATATTATCTAAGCAGAAAGGGCCATATAAATATGCTGTTAAATATGAAGCTTATGTTCCACATTTAGAAAATATAAAGTCTCACGATTTTGTTTATTTCATAAATGAAGACCAGAGATACAGGATAGTGACTAAGTAACTTCAGTAAATTTTCTTGACTGGGGAATATTTCAAGTTGTAATTTAACTCACTGAACCATGAAATGGCTCATATTGAAGTAACTGGAGTTTTGTTGATTAATATGCCACTATTTGTATGGTAAGATGAAAAATTATAATAGGGAGAGACAGATTGTTATAAGAACTCAGCAAACCTAATCCAGTCACAAACATTAGATGAAACGATAGAATTAATCTAATAATTATTTTATAAAATAATTGTATCTGTGTCTTTCAGATAAACCAGTAAACAGTTTTTACATAACTGTAATAAAAATGCGGCTGCACAAGTTTTTTGGGTTTGGTTTTGTGGTTTTTTTTGTTTGTTTTTGTTTTTTTTTTACAAAAGATAACTTGCATTTGCTACCATGGCAAAAAATCTCCAAGGTTCTTGTCTATCAGTCTATGACCCACTGGGTTTGGTGATGTGTGTGTGATCCTTTCAGTATAGAGATAAAATGTTATTATTCTGTGTTCTGATTCATTGTTTTTAGAGTAGAACATCTGTATTGGGGGGCAGTCAGGGCACCCATGGTTTTTGGAAACTAAATTACATGGAATCATTAGTTCCTCTGGAAGTTTATCGTTTCATAGTTAAGGTCTGTTAAAATATTTATGATTTCTATTCTTATATTTCATGGGCCATCTTATATTTATATGTTACTGCTACTTGTGATAGTTCAGAGAAGTGCTTTTGAATTTGAGAGTAAGTGAAAGTAAAGAAGACTATTGTTATAGTTTAGATTGAAATGAAATATTAACTCAAATAATTCCTTTCAAACCTTTGCTTTAGGCCAAGAGAAGGGTAAGGTTTGCTATTAAAACCCAAATGGTTAGAAAATACATAAACTACTTATTCTGCTCTGTATGTGTGTGTATGTGTGTGAATGTGTATGTGTGCACATGTGTATGTGTGCATGTTTGTATAAACTGTATGCTTATATATTCAGGGCTTCTGTTGCTCAGCCATTAAAGGATGATACATTCTATCTCCATCTCATTGGTGGGATGTCAAGATGAATCAGACAAAACTATTTCCCTTCTTCCATAATACTTACTCATTTTTAAGTATGGGAATTTACAATTTATTATAGACATTTCTGATCTTAAAGTAGTGAGTCTCCTATTTCAGACATATATTCTGAGATCCATCTTTTTGGAAGAAATTATATAAATAAAAAGCTAGTGATTGGATTATTTTATCTTTTGGGTGTGCTGTGCTTTATTAATCTTGAATTATATTGCTGAAGTCCCATTTCACTTTTATGTTTTCCTGGGTTATGCCATTGTTTTAGAGACTTGAATAAATCTATATAGCTGGAGTTCATTCAGATCAGTGCTTCAGTATTGCTCTTTTCTACTTTTTCTTGGCAATTTTCTTTTCTTTTCTTTTCTTTTTTGATATATAGTACACATTTTGCCTTGGTTTTGAAACTATTTGTGGAAGTATACTGTTCTTTCTTCCATCAAATTGTTGGGTAAAAATGACTATTATTCCATTCTCCTGTGAAAATTACCTGCTGTTTATTTCACATTCTCCATTTATCTGTTAACTTCTTTACTTGTGGTTGATGACTAACAAAAAGCAAAAGGGGAAGTGACATCATCAAGATAGTGGCATGATTGTTCCTGACTGCTCCCTATCACAAGAAACAAAAGTGTTTAATAGCAAGATAGCACTGAGAGAATCCTAGAACCTAGGGGTGAGGCCAAAGCATACCTTGCACTTCCGAGACCAAGACAGACTGCTTTAGAGGGGTAAAAGAAGGGACTGTATGTTGACAGCTTTCCTCTGGTGGGAAAACAGAACCTAGCAGGGACAATCAGACCTGCTCAGGTTTGTGAGTTGCTTTGTGGGAGCCCCTACTCTGATCTCACACTACAGGGATTACAGGTGAATCTTCAGGGCTCAACCACTGGGAATCTGATTAAGATAGAGTAGAGGAAAGGGGCTTACAAACGGGCACACAAGTCTTGGCAGACTGAGTTCATAACTGCTCTGCCCAAATGGTAACCTTAACTGGGAGCTTTGCTCATCTGCAGAACCAAGGTGGGGGTACACAATGACCAAGGAACTTGGCAGGGTGCAGAACTGCCTGGTTCATATCATCACACAAAAACTAGCCCTAGAGCACAATTTGCCCATGCCTAGCTATGCTGCCCAGTCACAGTCCCACCCTCTGTAGAGGATGTCATCCAGCCCCATCTGAGAGAAGGGCTGGAACCAGTGCAGCACAGTGTTACTTCAGCTGAGAAATGGGTGGGCAGAGCTGATTGCTCCCAGAGCAAAGACAGTGCCAGTAATGGAAAATTCCCATGCTACACAGGCTGGGGGATTAATTCAGAGCCAAGGCTTAAGGTAAGTCTTGGACCCTCTCAACCACAGAAACTGTTTAGGAAATTGAGAGTAGTCTGGAGCAGCCCCTTCTCTTCTTGCCCAGGCAAGGATATGAATCAAAGCCCCACCTACTGTGAAGAGTGTCTTCTGGCCCCATCAGACCAGAAACCCTGAAGACAACTTCTAGAAGCTGTGCAGCCTTGTGGCACTCTAACCAAGAGGCAGTTAGGTAGAGCTGATCGTTTGCAGAACAAAGCCGCTGGCCCTGTCAGGTCAAAGAACTTGTGAGTTGGCTTCAGTTAAGACAACAAAGAGCTTTCCCAGCTTAGAATGGCTTCTCCCACTGTACCAGGGCAGGAAATCTAATTCATAGTTCTGCTTATTACTGAATACAGCCTTTATCCTGTCTAACCAGAGCACACAGGAAGCTGCATGACCTATTTTAATAGCCTTAGGTACAGTGGAACTTGACTAAAGGGCCCAGCTCACAGCTTCCTCATCTGTAAAGCAAAACCAATGGTGTCATCTGACCAGTAAATTTAGTGCATACTCTGGCCTGATTTGGGTCCCCAAACAATAGCTGTACAGACTCTAGGTCCTTTGCTGTCCTGCCAGGGCAAGGAAGCTAATTTTTTGCCCCATTTATTACTGAATACAGTACCCAGTCCTGACTATCTATTAATCCAGGCAACTGCACAACCCGTCCTACAGCCGCATTTAGGTAGGGAATCAAGCCTGTGGTCTTTTTTTTTTTTTCTAAAGATTTTATTTATTTACAAAAGAGAGAGAGAGTGAGAGAGAGTGAGAGAGCGAGCAAGGGAAAGAGTGAGAGAGCACAGAAATGGGGGGGGCAGACTCCCTGCTGAACAGGAAACCTGACGAGGAGCTTGATCCCAGGACCCTGGAATCATGACGTGAGCCAAAGGCAGATGCCTAACTGACTGAGCCACCTAGGTACCCCAAGCTAGCCATCTTATCTAACTGCCAGTGGCACACACACACACCCCTGTCCTTTTCCTCAGAGGTCTAACAGTTGCCTCACCCCAGAACAGACCACAGTAGGCTACATCTGCACAAGAGCATTAGCAGCAGACGTAGCCAGAAGGCCATACTGAGCTGACTGGTGAACTGTCTCTGCCAAAGCAAACCTGTCAAGTTTGAGAGGAACCTAATGACTCAGATGTGCAGATAGAAACATAAGGAATCAAGGATCATGAAAAGTCAGGTAAATTTGACACCTCCAAAGGAAACCAATAAAACTCCAAAAGCTAACCCTAAAGAAATAGAGATCTCTGGACTGTTGAAGAATTCAGCATGATTTTCTTAAGGAAGCTTAATGAACTACAAGAAAACACAGACAGGCAACTAAACAAAATTAGTAAAATAATACATGAACAAAATGAGAAGTTTGATTAGGAAATAGCTACCATCAAAAACAAAAACAAAAACAGAAATCCTAGAGTTAAAAATATAACTGAACTGAGGAACTTGATGGAGAGTTTCAAAAATAGAATCAACCCTGAATAAGATGGAATCAGCAATATGGAAAATTGGACATTAGAAATTAGAGGAGCAAAAAGAAAAAAAAAGAATGAAAAAGAGTAAGGAAAGCCTGTAGAAATTATGGGACACAATGAAAAGAAACAATATTTACATTGTGGGAATTTCAGAAGGAAAAGAGAAAAAGAAAGGAACAGAAAATATATCGAAGGCAATAATGGCTGAAAACTTTACAAACCTGGGGAAAGAAATGGACATCCAGGTCCATGAGGTCTAAAGGATCCCAAATAGGTTGAACCAAAATCGAGTTATGCCGAAATACCTTACAGTTAAATTGTCAAAAGTCAAAATCAAAGAAAGAAGCTTAAGAGCTGTAAGAAAAAAGACAGAAGTTACATAGGAAGGCACCCCCGTAAGGCCTTTGGTGGATTACTCAACAGAAACTTTTCAGGCAGGAGGGAATGGGATGATATATTCAAAACATTGAAAAATAACTGTCAACCAAGCGTTCTATACCACGTAAAGTTGTCCTTCAGAAAAAAGGAGGGACAAAGACTTTGCTAAACAAACAAAAGCTGAGGCAATTCTTTACCATTAGATCTGCCTTACAAGAAATAATAAGGCGATTTCTTTAAGAGAGGTAAAAGAAGGTTAATTAACATTATTAAAAAAACATAA
Organism: Procyon lotor; assembly: GCA_028646535.1. Classification (NCBI taxonomy): domain Eukaryota; kingdom Metazoa; phylum Chordata; class Mammalia; order Carnivora; family Procyonidae; genus Procyon; species Procyon lotor. Next base: position 33,374,298 of record CM053605.1, read on the forward strand.
AAAAGTAGTGTGTCACTAGTAATGATAAATATATAGTCATAGTTAGATTCTGCAATATGGCAATAATGGTGTATAATTCATTTACAACCCTAGTATAAAAGTTCAAAAAAGTGGTAAAAATAACCATAAGTACAATAAATTGTTATTGTTAACACAATATAAAAGACATGTAAATTGTAACAGCAATAACCTAAAATGTGAGGGGGAGGAAAAGTAAAAATATAAATTTTATGAGTTCTATTGAAATTAAGTTGCTATCAGTTTAAAATTGGGTGTTAGAGTTTAAGATATTTCATGCAAGCCTCATGGCAAACACAAGGGAAAATCCTATATTAATTACACAAAAGAATACAATAAGAAGTTAAAGCATACTGACACCAAAAGACATCAAAACACATAAAAAGGTAGCAGGAGGGGGGACCTCGGTGGTGCAGTTGGTTGGGTATCTGACTCTTGGTTTTGGCTCAGCTTGTGATTTCAGGGGAATTGAGCTTTGTGTTGGCCTCTGTGTTCAGGGCAGAGTCTCCATGTGATTCTCTCTCTCCTGCCTCTCCTGCTTGTGTCCTCTCTCTCTCTCTCAAATAAATAAATCTTAAAGGTAAAAAGGTAGCAGGATAAGAAACAAAGAACAAAGGTTCTACAAAACAACCAAGTAAACAATTAATGAAAAGGCAATAGTTATCCTATCAGTGGTTACTTTTCTATCATTGAAAGGTTACTGCCTATCAATGGTTACTTTTAATGTAAACAGATTAAATTCTGTAATCAAAAGTCATAGAATGGATGAAGGATTAAAAAAAAAAAACCAAACAAACAAGAAAACCAAGATCTAACAATATACTACCTACAAGAGACTTTAGCCTTTTAAAAATAGACACAGGAGCACCTGGGTGCTGCAGTTGGTTAAGCATCTGACTCTTGGTTTCACCTCAGGTCATAATCTCAGGGTCCTGAGATTGAGCCCAGCTTTGGGCTCAATGCTTGGTGCTCAGCAGGGAGTCTGCTTGAGATTCTCCCTCCCACCCCCATGCACACTCTCTTTCTCAAATAAATAAATCTTTAAAAAATGCATTACTTATAAAAAATAATAAAGATAGACACAGACTATGGGTGAAGACATGGAAAAAGACATTTCAAGAAATTTGTTAGCAATAGTTAAAAAACAGGTGTAGGTATACTAATGTCAGGGGAAATAGACTTTCAAGTAAAAATGTTTAAAAAGAGACAAAGGTCATTATATAATGATAAAGGGGTCAAAACTTCATGATGACAATAGTTATAAATAACATATGCTCAATGCTGGAACACCTAAACATATAAAGCAAAAAACAGAGCTAAAGGAAAAATAAACATTAATATAATAATATTTGAAAACTTTAATCCCCCACTCTCAAGAATGGACAGATCATAAAAAAAAAAAAAGAATGGACAGATCATTTAGACAAAGAATCAATAAGAAAATAGCAGATTTGAACAATGCTATGGACCAAATGAACCAAACGAACATATACTGAACATTCTATTCAACAGCAGAATACATACCCATTCTTCTTAAGGCACATAGCACATTTTTTAGGACAGACCATATTTTAGCCTATAAAACAACTGTAAGCAAGTTCAAGGAGATTGAAATAATATAAAATATCTTCTCTCACCACAGTGGCATAAAACTAGAAATTAGTAATAAATAGAAAAGTGGGAAATTTATAAGTGCATGGAAATTAAATAACTCTCCCAACCAACCAGTGAATCAAAAAGAAATTAAAGGGGAAAAAATATTTCTTTATACAAAATAGAATGGGAACATAACATATCAGAACTTGTGAGACATAGCAAAAACTGTTATAAGACGGAAGTTTATAGCCACAAACACCTATCTTAAGAAGCAATGAAGATCTCAAATAACCTAACTCTACACCTTCAGGAAGCAGAGAAAGAAGAAAAACCAGAGTTCAGAGTTAACAGAAGAAAACTCTTAGCTAGCCTAACAAAGGAAAAAAGATAAAGGACACAAATCAACAAAATTATAAATAAAAAGGAGACATTAAAACTGATACCACAGAAGTTTGAAAGATCATAGGAGGCCACTATGAACAACTATATGCTAACAAACTGGACAACCTAGCAGAAAGGAAATAATTCTTAGAAATGTACAATTTACCAAGACTAAATCAGAAAGAAATAGAAAATCTGAATAGAATAATTACTAGTAAGGAGATTGAATCAGTAATCAAAAATCTCCCAACAAGGAAAAGCTCAAAACAAGTTGGCTTCACTGATAATTTTTAATAAATATTTAAACGATTAACATCAATCCTCATAGTCTTCAAAAAAAAAGTGAAAAGGAACAAACATTATCAATCTCATCCTATAAGGCCAGCATTATTCTGATACCAAAAATAGAAAAGGACATTACTAAAGAAAATGAAACTATAGGTCAATATCTCCAGTGAATATAGATATAAAAATTATCAATAAAATACCAGCAAACCAAATTCAGCAACACATTAAAAGGATCATACAACATGATCAAATGGATTTATTTCTGAGATACAAAGATGTTTCAACATACATAAATCAATCAGTATGCTACATCACATTAAAAGAATAAAAGAAAAGAATCATTTCAAAAGATGTAGAAAAAAACATTTAAAAAGTAAATTTACTTTTTTTTTTATAGGTTTTATTTATTTATTTGTCAGAGTGAGAGAGAGAAAGAGAGAGCACAAGCAGGGGGAGCAGCAGGCAGAGCAGGCAGAGGGAGAAGCAGGCTTCCTGCTGAACAAGGAGCCCAATATGGGACTTGATCCCAGGACCCTGGGATCATGACTCGAGCTGAAGACAGCAGGTTCACCAACTGAGCCACCCAGGCGCCCCAAAGTAAATTTACTTTTATGATAAAAACTTTTTTAAAAAATATTTTATTTATTTATTTGACCGAGAGAGACACAGTGAGAGAGGGAACACAAACAGGGGGAGTGGGAGAGCGAGAAGCAGGTTTCCTGCTGATCAGGGAACCTGATCTGATGCAGGGCTCCGTCCTAGGACCTTGGGATCCTGATCTGAGCCAAGGCAGATGCTTAATGACTGAGCCACCCAGGCGTCCCTATGATAAAAACTTTTAACAGATTTAGGCATAGAAAGAACACATCTCAATTGTGCCGAAATGCCAACCTGAAATGAGAGAGACTTATTTGCCAATCTGGGCAAGTCATGTAATTTATTTGCAATATTTATCAAATGAATGAGATGACCCAACATTCTCTAATTCTGCTATTATAATCCTATTTCTCTCATGAAGCCTGTGTTTATATGGTTGTCCAGGACACAGAATGGAACAGATGTCTTCAAATAACTTAGACTTTTTCCTTTTATTTATTCTTACATACTACTCCTTGACATATATCTAATTCTCAGAATCTAACAGTTTGGAAGGGAGAATGGGCTTCATGATTCATATCATATCAGCCAGTGAGATCCTTGCCTTTCTGCTCAATTCAATATTCTTCATATAAAGTCCATAATGTTATTTTCCTGTTCCTTTTTTCAAGCTCTGTCTTCCTCCTAAAATACCTTCTTCCTATATCAGTAAACACTGTCCTATGACATCCTTCAGAACAAGTCAAGAATTTTAACTTAGCAAGATTTGTTAGTTTCTATAATTGTGAATAACTCTTAGAAATAATGTGTTATTATTTATAATTTCTTAAACCATTTGTATGGTTTCATTTCATTCTAATTAGTCTACATTAAAGAAGAATCACTGCATTCCATAGCACAGCCAGAGGATGACTGAACGCATCCTAATAAAACATTGAAATGCTATGGTAATACAAAAGCTTTTATTGCCCCCATGCTATAATTACAGTTCCTTTAGATTTAATCTAATGCAATCATAATAATTAGATATTATTGACTAAATTTGTTATTTGGAATTTGAGATAGATATTAATGCAATGACCAATTTTACTACACACTTGAACACACTTGTTTCAGTGTAAGATCTATAGCAAATAAAGACAAAATATAATTTACTTGTAAGGCTTATATTTGAGCTTCATTTTAAAACTATTTCTTCATTAAACCAAGTAAATTGGGAGATTATTAGGTATGTAGGTATAAATATGGTAAGAATTTTATTCTTCACATTGTGAAAAAATGCATAAAATATTTATACATCTCTGGGCATATAGTATGATTTTAATCTCTCTCTCTCTTTTATTTTAGAGAGAGTGTGTGTGTGCAGGCAGGGAGGGGCAGGCAGAGGGAGGGGGAGAGAGAAAATCTTAAGCAGGCTCCCTGCCCAGCATGGTGCCCGATGTGAGGCTCCATCTTAGCAACCCTGAGATCATGACCTGAACCCAAATCAAGAGTGTTAGATGCTTAACTGACTGAGTAACCCAGGCACCCCTATAGTATGATTTTAAAAAGCAGTAGAAAGAGCCTAAAAAAATTGAAGGCAGATGGGGAGAGAGAAGGAAGGGAAGAGAAGACAAAGGGAAGAGAAAGGGAGGGAGGAAGGGACAAAGGAAGGAAGGAAGGAAAACTTTTTTTTTTTTTAAGATTTTATTTATTTATTTGACAGAAAGGGGAGAGATCACAAGTAGGCAGAGAGGCAGACAGAGAGAGGGGGAAGCAGGCTCCCTGCTGAGCAGAGAGCCTGATGCAGGGCTCAATCCCAGGACCTGGAGATCATGACCTGAGCCAAAGGCAGAGGCTTTAACCCACTGAGCCACCCAGGCACCCCAGGAAAGAAGGAAAACTTAAAGGGAAAGAGAAGTAGAAAGAGAAAGTAGGAAAGAAAAAAATAAAAAGACTGAACAAATGAAGGAGGAAAGGAAGGAAGAATTCTCTATTCTAGGTTCTTTCATGAAAGTTACCGTATTTAATTGTGCAAAGTAAACCTGATTGTCTTAGTTTTACATTTGGGAAACAGTAACTTAAGAGGGGCAATCAGGATTGCAATTCTAATCCACTGTGGAATTGTGAGTTCTCTCTCTAATATAAAGTTTAGTAAATACTATCTTTTCTTCAGTGTGTCCATTAGTGAGAAAAAGATCAAAATGCCAAGGTAAATGTGGACTAAATCACCTAAAAATGTTGAAAACAAATGCCCTGACCTAACTTGCAGGACAAGATTGAATAAATCTTAATTAAACTCAATCATAGCAAGATGAGTATGAAAATTTTCATACAGACATTAGTTTGTATTTGAAACAAAGTCTGGTGTCAGTGCCTTAAATCCTGTTTTCTGCCTTTCATTAGGTCATCTCTGACCTCAGTCTCTGCCTAGCCCCAAGACTATGCTTGTGTGATAATTGGAGTGATAAAGAAGCTGGGCTCAGGATATTCATATTCCTTTTCTTATTCTCTTTTGGGTGGGTAGGGGGTTATGCTAGAATAGTAAGAGATGAAGGGTTACAGTATAGACATGATATAGAGCTATATTTACCTCCCCACTTAATATTTTCAAAACTATAAGTGCTTATCTGGATGACCACTGAGCATGTGCAGTAAAGACCCACTGCAGTATAGAAAACCCTTCCCCACACTGTTTTGAGTTTTTAAAATAATTTCCTGAGAAAAAATTCAAAGCTTTTTTTTTTTAAGATTTTATTTATTTATTTGAGAGAGAGAGAGAGAGTGAGAGAGTACAAGCAGAGGGTAGAGGGAGAAGCAGGCTCCTCACTGAGCAGGGAGCCCTACAGGGGACTCAGCCCTGGAATCATGACCTGAACTGAAGGCAGACATTTAATCGACTGACCCACCCAGGGGCCCCAAGTTCAAAGCTTTTAATGACTCTTAAAAACAAGCAAACAGAAACAAGCCTCATTTGGAGGAGCTTAATACATTGACAGAAAGAGTAGCTGGGGAATTTGTGAATAGATTTCCTGAGGTGAGTTACTTCACCAAAGAGAAAAAGTGGAGGGTGGTACTTCCTTTATCTCAAGTGTAGATAAAATAGGTTCCAACAGGATGACTTGGAAAGTGTGAGATGTTCTCTGATTTGGGAGACATCATAGACTTGTCTGACTCACTCCTGAGGATAATAAGGAGAGTGGGCAGAGGATCAGGAAATCACAGCACTCCACCAAAGGCTGGACAGAGAGTGCTGAGTTATTGACTCCATGTGGCTGTCTCTGGGGAGAGAAATGGCTCGGGGCTATATTAAATCCTCACCAAAGAGAGAGAGTCTAGAATAGCATGGATCACCACATCCAAGAAAACATGAGGATGATGAGAGGCACTGCTGGAAGGACATCCATAGTGTGCTTAGGAGAGTAGTATTCCCCAGCCATGTGAGAACTTTGATGTCCTATCTCTAGCAGCTCCCTTCCTTTCCCCCACTGTGGATCCAAACCACAGCTCAGGTGGAGAATACAAAGCGGAAGTTGAAAGAACAAGAAGCCATAGTCTCTTGTCCCAAAGTAGGTTGTCAGCCAACAAATGACCATTGCTGGGACAAAGTGAGTGGCTTTCAGCACTGGATAAAAATTGATTGATATCTTGGATTGGGCCATTTTAAATGCTGATTTATTTTTTACTGTATATCTTATAGAGGCCATGGGCCTGTGTATTGTTTAAGAGTACACATAAGGGCACTTGGGTGGCTCAGTTGGTTAAGCAACTGCCTTTGGCTCAAGTCATGATCCTCGAGTTCTGGGATCGAGTCCCTCGAGTTCTGGGCTCCCAGATCCGCAGGGAGTCTGCTTCTCTCTGACCTTCTCTCCTCTCATGCCCCCTTTCACTTTCTCTCTCTCTCAAATAAATAAATAAAATCTTAAAAAGAAAAAAGTGCACGTAAAAGTGCTATGGTAAGTGCTGTGATATATCTAAGCTTGATGATTCACAGACATGTACCCCTGGGGCAAATAATACATTATATGTTAATAAAAAATAAAAATTAAAATTAACAAAATGCACATAAAATAATCCTGGACCTTGAAGAACTTTAGTAGCAGGGGGAAAACTTTCTCCATTAAATGAGTTACAAATGGACAGTAGAGATAAAATAAAACTGGACTTTGATGTGATCTCACACATGATGTTTATTCCTAACAATAGGTACACTGATATTACTAAAGGTAAAATTTTTATTAGTAAAATACCATGCTATTATAGGAATGATTTAAATAACTCAACATATCTGTATTTTGCCATATGATTTAAATATTGAGATAGATGAAAGTGTTTTGTCTGGCATGTTATAGACATTGTCTAAATTAGCAGCATGTAGCTGGTCATGACTACATAATGGCTGAAGCTGGGCTTGCCTCCCTCCAGTTTTGTCATTGTTAGGCTTTTTTGTTTGTTTGTTTGTTTTTAACTTCTACGTCTCCCGTTAATACCTAATCAAGATAGCTTGACTTTGCTTTCATTTTAACATAGGCTAGGGCTCTCTGCTTTTTAGTTGTCATATTTCTCTCCTTCCCTTTGAATGTATCTATGCCTCATTAATTTAAAATTACTCTCCCTTTTATATCCAGTATTAAAAATTAACCTGAAATACTGGGAGATTAGTCAACCTATAAGGAGATATTTAAAAGGCAGGTATGAGTTCTTCCAAATAATTTCCAAAGGAAGGCAACCGCAGTCCTCAAGTAGTTACACCACATTAAAGAGTTATAAATGGTTATACCTTCTTTACTTTGTAATATGTATGATACATGTTTAAATATTTTAGGTACGCACACAGACACACAGACATATATATGTATATTTCAGAAATTTGAATATACAACGCTGTCTACTCAAAATGTTGATTACTGAAAAAAGTATTGATAAGAACAGATCTCATATGTAACATTTATTATAATCTTTTGCAAGATGCAGACTATTATGCCGGTTAGTATTTTGTACTTTCATGATAAAACATTTTTTTATTTCAAGCATTTAAAATGAATAGAACATAGCCTTAAAATCCAGATTCTATTTGGTTTGAAAGGAAAAATATCTAATTCATGATTTTTGAAATAATTTTCCATTAAACTAAGAAAATACCTTTTAGAAAATATAAATAAAAAGTCCTATTATGCAATGGAAGTATATCCACACAGAAGTGATTTGCTTAACATATGTTTTTAAAACTCTATGTACAAATAGCCAACTTTTTATCTTCACAGAAATGTTAAAATACATAATTGGGAATTCTCTTACTGTGTAAGTAGAAAATTTACTAAACAAGAATAAAAACATATTTTACTGAACTTGACTGCCATATAAATTGTGGTTAAAAAAGAAAACAACTCAGTGGAGTATTTCATAAACATTACTGTAACTGCCTAAGTGCATTTCAAATGAAAACAAGAGTAAATATTCCTTTAAAAAGTTATCCTAATATTTACAGTACTTTTTAATACCTAAATTATTAATTAAATTTATTCTTGTGGTGAAACAGATGCTTAAAAATATATAAAAAAATTTGCATATTTCTTAATTTGTTTTTATAGAAAACTAAAAAAAATGCATATTTAGTAGGAAGAGCAAGTTAGTATATAGAATTACAGAAACTGAGAGACTGAATTGCAGGACTGTTTTTTCAGACTTTTCATTTTTATTTTCCTCCTTTGTTCCCCACATCCTGTAATATACACTGGGCCTTCAGTCAATGAGGCTTAGAAGGGATTTCTTAGATGAAAAAGAGATCTACGCATTAGCTTTAATTTTATCTCTAGTGCTCACTGATCCACAGAACAAATATTAACTCCTCTGGAGATGCCAAGCATATGAAAAGAAAGCCCTCCTAAATTATATTATGTACTCACACAACTTTTAATAATACTGTATGAGAAATTAGAAACACATCACATTACAGAATGATAGGCACATTTATACTAGTTTTCTTAGGAGAATCGCTTATTTTGAAGTTGTTGTGGATGTTCAGATTTTAGTTATTGCTCCCAAAATTCACATGCAGAGTTTAAATTTGACCCAAATATCACATGTGCAGAACAGAATGTATTTTGTGCAAATATTTCTGCAATTACTATTTTTTGGCATCAAACAACAAAAAATGTAAAAATCAACTATTTTGGCCTTCTGCCTCCATAGGATGAAAATATTTTGTGCACATGTTCACACATACAGAGATAATAAGAATGTGTTTTTTATATTTGATTTCAGCCAAAATTTGGATTACTTCATTAAAATTAATATATGCACTAGATCAGTACTGAATTTTATGAATATTTACAACCTTACTGCTTGACTTTTCATGCACCAGACCCCTGAAAAAAACAATATTGAGTAGAATGACATAAAAGCAGAGTTAAAAGCTGTATTTATTGCCAGAATTTTAGAGGCGATCTACTATTTTGTATTCATTTTAAATTACCACAGGTATCAGGCATTTGAAAAGTTGATGTCCTTTATTCATTACATCATAATATTTATTAAGTATCTATTCCAACTGAGCCAACCCTACAGGTACAAAAGTTGCCACAACATATAGTCTTAGCTTCATGTTGTTGACAGCAGGTTCATACTCAGTGCTTATACTCCAGTCTGATACCTTTTGCCATAAGGAGAGCAGAAGATGCTCTATAGGCATATTGACATATAGAGCCTGCGTCTTCAAGTCTCACTGAAATGTCCATTTTTACTTCGGATGTTTTGACTGATGCAGACATTTCTACTTTGGGTGTATTCATCACATCTGTACTTTCTCTCTTGTAATCTCTAGAGATTCTCAAAAATATATTGAATTTTGTGGAATATTGGTTATAATCCCTGGTGCTTATTTAGCATTGTGATTTTTTTTTCTAAAAATTGTCTATACTTAATTGTCTATACCAAGGCAGTTCACTAACATCAATTAGCAGGTTCATATAAAGTTAGAAAAAAAGGATTATGTGTATTTCTTGCTAATAAGAAACCACAATCTGATCGATTCATTAAGAACTAAAACCCTCTGAAGAGGAAATAAGAATGCCAGATCTTTAAACAGTTTGAGTAAATATGAATTTTAGGCATGCTAATTTGGAGTTGGAACATACTACTTGGTCATTGGCTAAGCTAGCCTGTAAGTTTCAACATCTTTTAATTTAGATTTTAGAAGAATGTTACTATAATTGTTTCAATTTTTTTTTTTTTTTAAAGAGTTTATTTATTTGACAGCGAGAAACACAGCGAGAGAGGGAACACAAGCAGAGGGAATGGTAGCGGGAGAAGCAGGCTTCCTGCTGAGCAAGGAGCCCGATGCGGGGCTCGATCCGAGGACCCCGGGATCATGACCTGAGCCGAAGGCAGACGCTTAACGACTGAGCCACCCAGGCGCCCCATAATTGTTTCAATTTTTATTTAAAAGTTCTGTGTGTCATGATTTTAAAGCATTTTCTAAAAGCTGTCAAAGACAGGAAAATGATGAGTAATATAATTATATAATAAGACCTAACATTTACTGATTATTTTTACCATGTGCTGGGCACAGCTTTAAGTGCTCTAGATCACTAACTCATCTAATTCTCATGACAGTCCTGCAGAGAAGGACATTTAGAATTACATTCTCATTTTATAAATGAAGAAGCTGAGGCAAACCATGATTAAATATCTTTTACAATGTCTCATAGCTAGTAGGTGATGGAGCTAAATTAAACCCTGTCTGACTTCATAGGCTGTACTTTCTAACCACACTGCCTCTAATTTGTCTCATAAGAATTTTTCAGTTTTCTCACTATATTACTTTATGCTACAATAAAGTCTTCTTTTTGCTACATTTAACATTATATTAGTCCATTAAAAATTGTAAGCCTGATACAAATATCAATAAATAAATGAACAAAATACCAAACCAACCTACAGATGAAAGTATTAAAGGAAATGCAAATACCTAAATTCAGTGCACTGAATGTACCTACCTAGTATTCTATTTTACCTTACCTTTGTAGAATTTGTTTTTTTTAAAGATTTATTTCTTTTTAGAGGGAGAGAGAGACAATGTGCATGTGCACATGTGCGACAGTGGGTGGAGGGGCAGAGGGAGAGGGAGAGAGAGAATCTCAAGCAGACTCCCCACTGAGCACTGAGCATGAGGCCAAGGTGGGCCCAACTTAAGGCTTGAGGCTGGGCTCCATCTCACGAGATGGAGATATCTCACTGAGATCTCGACCTGAGCTGAAATGAGGTGTCAGACGCCTAACCAACTGAGCCACCCAGATGCCTCATGTAGAATTTACAACCTAATTTATTAAAGGATTTGTTGTTTAGAGCATTAGTTATGGTAAGCAGTATACTGCTTTTCTAAGCCAACATGGTGCCTATGTTGAAAAATCTTAAATAATATAGGCTCTTACTACCTGGACTGACATAGCCACTTATTTAGAGTAGGAATCTGTTTCTAAATAAATTATTATAACCCAATTAGTTATAATCATAATTCAAATGAATGATTTTTATGAAATTTATTTTTTTTCTATTTCTGGTTAATCTACAGCTATTATTCACATCATTCAAAATTATGCTCTGTGTTCAATGTAGTTTACACACTAATCCTATTTTTATTGGTCCTTAATCTACAATATGGCAGACTTGGAGTAGTGTTGTTTTCCTTTTGCCAAATATGTCCATGCTATTTGAGTTGTGTAAGTATAAGCCCATTTTTTCATAATTTCTAGGATTTATGTACCATAGTTTCACTTTTTAAATTGACCGTTGATTGTAAGACACATCAATGAGTTAGTAAAAATTACTGTACTGAAACTAGCATTGTGAAACCCATTGTTCATGTCTAATGTATCTCACTACAAAAGATTCCATTTGCTACACTCAATCCTGAATATTGGCTAGGCCCTCCCTCTATAAGTAAGGTATGGAAACTTTAGGGATTTTCCAATAAAGAGTACTGGAAAACCAGTGAATAATTATGTAGAAAATTCATCTTTTTTTTTTTAAATTTTATTTATTTTTTTTTTCAGTGTTACAAGATTTATTGTTTTGCACCACACCCAGTGCTCCATGCAATACGTGCCCTCCTCTATACCCACCACCAGGCTCGCCCAAACCCCACCCCCCTCCCCTCCAAAACCCTC
>CM053605.1:33386823-33458196 GCA_028646535.1 Procyon lotor
GGTGACTCTGTGGTTATAGTCTGTTTCTTTTTTTTTTTTTTTTACTTGTCTTCTGAGGGAGGGGCCTGGCCAGTTGTTTTCCAGTCAGTCTTGCTTGGGTTGAATCACCCTGCCCCCCAATCAGGGGGCAGAGCTCTGTGGAACCCGGTTTCTCAGCCTTTAGCTCTCTGAAGGCTTTTGGCCTTTTGTAGCTTTTTCATCTTTTCAGAGAGTCTGAGCAAGGGATCTGTCTGTCAGTACCCAGACCTCCCTGTCACAGAGAAGCCGCAGTCTGCTCCCCTCTGGGTTGTCCAGAAGGGACACTCCCCTCCACAAATCTCCCAGTGCAGCCTGTCCCAGGTGTGGGGCACTCAGTAGTTCTGAGACTCCGAGCCCTCCCCTGCTCTCGGGGCAGTCTGCTCCCCTCTGGGTTGACCAGAAGGAACACTCCTCTCTGCAAATCTCCCAGCGCAGCTGCCTTTTCCCGGCAGCGTGCACTCAGCAGTTTGGCGGCTCTGCGCGACTAAGCACGCTCCCCTGCACTAGGGGCTCTAGGCTGCGGCGGGGTGTGGCCAGATTCCTGCCAATATTACTGCACCCGCAGGCAGCACAGTTCTTGCCTTTGGTGGTGCACTGTCTAGAGAGCGCTGTACACGGAGGAAGGCTGTGGGCTCCTCCAGGACCACAGCAGACTCTCTAAGGTGCTTTCATGAGCGCGCGCATCCCGGCCCACAAAATGGTGCGGGGAGCGGGTCCCTGCCCCCCACTGGTCTCTCTTTGAGGGGAGCCGTGTCCTTCCTGGGGGCGTGGGTCCAGGCTTGTGCTTACGCCCGCCCCCTTCCACTCACTGCTCCTCAGAACCTTATGCTCTTTTTAAGTGTTTTTAACCGGGCTCTAAGTTATTGCCGCTCCGCAACCACCTGGCGCTTTCCTTTGGGTTATTACTGTCCTTGCGCCGCTTCTGGTGGCTCCCTCCCCCGTTTGTTTATCCACCGTTTTGCATGTTCCTGCTTTGCTTTACCTCTCTTCCGCTGTCTTCTGCTCCCGTAGAGATCCAGAAGTGAAAAGTCTTGCTCCTCCGGCTGATTTCATGGGTGTTCAGCGTGGTCTGGCAGAAATCCAGCTCACTTTTGGGGACAGGTTGCAACAGGGTGTCCTACCTCTCCGCCATCTTGCCCCTCCCCGAAAATTCATCTTCTAATTTCTGGTCCATGAAATGAATTTTTAAATAGATTTTGTCTAAAAAACACTGGGAGAAATGGATAAACAAAATATTTGGAACAAGATATAAAGAAATAGAGATTCCTGGGACTTTCAGATTCAATAATATGAAAATGTACACTTAACTTTTTTCTATTTACTTTTTTTGTAACTTTTTTCTATTTCCTATGTTTTAAGCCTATCACCAGCTCATTTAATCACTCTTGCTAGAGAATGTGTATTTTAGTTCCTGTTCCTAATGCTTTTGTGCTTGTGACTATAAGCAGGTAAAATTAATGAGTCTAGATTTCAGCTCTGCTCTTTCACATTGGTTAGGACTCTCTTCTTTTGCATGAACCATGTTTAGTCCAGAAAAGTAAATAGAAATACAAACAAGACATCTCTGCACATGGCTCTCCATAGGTTTCTATTCGCCGTCTCTATTGAAAACATCCTTCTATGTACACATTATGTTTTATTACCACATCTGTGTCTAGCTCCTATTTGTGTTTTGTTTTTTTTTTTTAATTTGGTTTATTCTTTTGAGAGAGACAGAGAGAAAGCACAAGCAGGTGGAGAGGCAGAAGGAAAGGGAGAAGCAGGGTCCCCGCTGAGCTGGCAACCTGACATGGGGCTCCATCTCAGGACCTAGAAATCATGACCTGAGCCGAAGGCAGATGCTTAGCCATCTGAGCCACTCAGGTGCCCCTAGCTCCTGTAAGTTTATGGTTCAGTTCAGTAGGGCAAGCGCTACTATTCCCCATGGTACTAAATCTAGCAGAAACCCATTGTGTGATCTAAATCTAAAATCCTACTTCTGGGATGCCTGAGTGGCTCAGTCCATTAAACGTCTGACTCTGGTTTTGGCTTAGGTCATGATCTCCTGGGTCTTGATATCAAGCTCCATTTAGGGCTTTGCATACAGCAGGAAGTCTGCTTGAAGACTGTCTCCATCCGCCCCTCACCCTACGTGCACGCACACTCTCTCGGATAGATAAATCTTTTAAAAAATAAAATCTTACTTCCTACAATTCTGTTTTTCTACTATATATGTGTTTAAGAATGACTACAATAGTATTATTGCAAATACTTCAAAGTATTATGGCCAAAGAATACAGAAGAAATAATGAGAGCATAGCCATGATCACAGACTGAGGTTTAGAATTTCAGTTTGATATCAAATATTCAGTGTCTGAAATATGATGTTGCAAAAAAAGAAAATAAGACTTTAACTAGCTATTTAGTAGGAAAAAGAGAATGAGGAAAGATTATTAAAAGAAAAAAATCAGAAAGAAGAGAAAGAAAAATAAAAGAATGAGAGAAAGGAAACAAAATGGTACATGTTAAGATTTCTAATGGACCATCAGTTTTATTAATTATCAACTACAGATTTCTTACAACAATGTCTAATAACTACTAGAATTGAGATAATATACTATCGTACTGGTTTTGTGTCTTTTGTAATTAGTAAGGGTATCCATGAGTTATGTTTTCATGTAGAATGAAAGGAGCAGAAATTATTTGTACATTTTCTTTCAAAATATTTTGAAATTGCTAATTATTTGGTAAACAGTATTTTAAGACTTAAGTAATTACTTCATTAAAAAAATAGATTGCCCTTGGGGTGCCTGGGTGGCTCAGTCCATTAAGTGTCTGCTTCGGGCTCTGGGCTCCGGTTGTGATCCTGGAGTTAGGGATTGAGCCCCATAGAGGGCTCCCTGCTCAGCGGGGAGTCTGCTGCTTCCGCTCCCTCTGCTTCTCCCCCTGGTCAAGCTCTCTTAAAAAAAAAATTGCACCTATAGTGTTTCTTACAGGCCAGTTATTTATATTAGAGGAAAATTTTCTTTGGAAAATGAAATCTCTTTCTTTTCTTTTCTTCCTTTTCTTTCTTTCTCTTTCTTTCTTTCTTTCTTTCTTTCTTTCTTTCTTTCTTTCTTTCTTTCAGATTTTATTTATTTATTTGACAGTGAGAGACACAGCAAGAAAGGGACACAAACGGAGGAGTAGGAGAGGGAGAATCAGGCTTCCCGATGAACAGGGAGCCTAACTCCAGACTTGATCCCAGGGATCATGACCTGAGCTGAAGGCAGATGCTTAATGACTGAGCTACCCAGGTGCCCCTGGAAAATGGAATTTCTTAAGATGTTTTGGGAAAGATTATATCTGTCATCTTAAAAAGTCATGTTAATCATTTGGTTAAGGATTAAATTTATCATATTAATTTTGCAAACAAAGTGTTATTATGTGTTAATCAAGATGGATAGAATCTTCAATTGGGTCACATTGTATCCTTTACGGACACTACTATTTTCCTTTATGGTATATTCCATGTGTCAAATTGACATGATTTTAAGAAAATAATTGTGAGGTATAAAGGGAGATTGGAGGGCTGGAGGTTAAGTAGCTTGTTCCTGTCCTGGCAGATTCTCCTGATTGAGATGTAGAATTTGATTGCTACTCTTTTACGAAGGGGAAAATATAATTACTAACACTGATTATTATGTTCTCTTACAACCCTACACCTCACAGAAAGTAAGAGAACCGAAATAAATTTACCACATATGATTCAACCCATAATCTTAAAGATGGTTATCATGAGAGCTTTTTGTTCCACTAGGGGGCAATTTCATATTAGACATTTGATAACTCTCACTCTCAACAAAGAAAATTCTTAGATGTCAGCCTGGAATTATTGACAGGCAAAGTGAATTTTGAAAGAGTAAAATCTGATGTCTGACATCAGAGTCAGCCTTAAATATACTGCAGTATTAGGCAGTCTTTTCGAGCCAAGAGGGATAGGAAAGGTAGCATCTGTTGAAATGTTCTAGGATGAGATTGCTTTTTGGAAGCAGGAGGGAAAAGATAATTTTGTCATGGAGAGAAGGGGACTTAATAAAGGCAAAGCCTTTTGAGGGTGACTCTGTGTGTATTACTTTGAACCATGCTTTAATTTTAGAAGCCTGTAATACAGAGTCAGAAAAACGCCTAAGGGTTTTTTATGGAAGCATATTTTCTTATATAAGTGATAACACTAGTTGATCTATTTGTTTGATTCTAACACATTTCTTTATAAAACTGGGTTTTTTTTTTTTTTAACAATAACAATACCTCAGTAAGCTCAGTGCAATTTTTCCAGAGGAAAAGAAAAAGAAATTTCATGATTTTAAGCACTGTTTTATTATGAATCAAGTTACTTTCAAAAACCCATGGAGTGCATTCAACCTGCTTCTGTTATATGCTTTGCATTTAGTAACAGCAGGCCTATAGAGTCTTTCTTACATTGAAACCCCAGCTTCTCAAACCACTGTTTATCTTGGCTGGCCTTAAAAAGCAATTCCCTCTTTAGGATCATAGAATTTCACCACTGTTATCAAAATCTCACCACCAGTTGCCTAATCCTTTATTTTTTTGGTGAAACAGCTTCAGCTGTAGGGAATCAAGAGGTTTTCCTTTAAGAAAGAAAAAGAAAAAAAAAAAAGCCAGATTCACATGCAAACATGAACACACATGCATAAATGCATACACATCCACACATATCACAAGGGAGAAAAGTTATATACTCATAAATTCTGTGTACTTTCACTTATAGCACAATAATATACTTGCAGTCAATTTCCTTCATTTTTAGTGGTAAAACAAGTTCAAATGAACTCATTTCATCAGTTTACCTTAATATAATTATCCTATTTTTTCTGTGATCTATCAATTTACTTTTTCTTAATCCCCCAAGTAATTATTTGTAAAACTAGTGTGATCTGTTTGCACTAGTGTGTTTTTTATTTACATAACTCAGCAAAATTGTCAATAATATCATTTTAACTTTCAGGTACTTATTTTTATTTAAATGTTATTAACAGTAAGAAATAGCAATTGCTAGATTGTTTATAAATGTTTGATAGTGTGATAGATCAATAGATTACTTAATTATGGGAAATGTTTATGGAAGCATGATTAAATTGTTTTGTTGGGATGCCTGGGTGGCTGAGTTGGCTCAGGTCATGATCCCAGGGGCCAGGAGCCTGCTTCTCCTTCTGCCCACTGCTCTCTCTCTTTTTCTCTGACAAATAAATAAAAACTTTTTAAAAATAATTTTTTTAAAGAGCTTTTATTTATTTGACACAGAGAGAGAGATCACGAGTAGGCAGAGAGGTAGGCAGAGAGAAGAGGAAGCAGGCTTCTCACTGAACAGAGAGCCTGATGTGGACTCGATCCCAGGACCCTGAGATCATGACCTGAGCTGAAGGCAGAGGCTTAACCCACTGAGCCATCCAGGCGCCCCTAAATAAAATCTTTAAAATAAATAAATGAATTGTTTTGTTTATTTGGGTTGTTTTATAGAGAAAATTATAATTGAAGCATTGTTTGTACTAGAATGTATGTAAAAGAATAATTTTTTTGTGTGCGAGGAAAGCAACCTGGGAAAACTTTGGTTGGAACTTCTTTACCAATGTATTGGGGAATGTTTGTCTTAGATGTAGGAGGTCAGGGAATCTATCAATTACTTTTTTTGGCAACAAAGTCATGAGTAAGTAGATCTGTATGACGTTATTTGGCTTCTCTGAACAAAGTATCTACATAAGAGTGTGAAAACAAGATATATATAAAATCCTGACAATGAAGGCAATATATGTCTATTATAAAAAAATTTCAAAAATAAGTGAAGACACAAAAGAGTAATGGATACCGTTATTTATTTTAGAAATGTTATGCCATTGTGCAACAACTTTTTTTATGTACACAAATGATTATGAATGAAACACTACCAAATTCTGATTACTGGAATGGTGAAACTGATGATCTCCTCTAGGTTAAATCTGGGACATCAATGCTTCAATTCATTTTCCTTTATAACTCAGTAGAGCACAGTGTAATTATTAGTAAAATATCAAAAGACATTATGAGGATTAAATGAAAATAATGTGTGAGAGACCTTTATAAACAAAGGCATTATTATTAAGCTCCTTGGAGGTTAAAGCCCTAATTCACATGCAACTGCCCAGAACCTAATGTGGGGGCTGGCGTATAGTACACATTCCGAGTTTGCTGCTATAACATACTGAGGATTTTAGTGGAGATTCTGATGATGTAAATAATAATGTTAAAAGACTTATGGAGTCCAGAATTTGGACTTTCAAAAGAAAACCTTTAGGTTTGTGCATTGACAGGTAGTGTGGGATTGAGTAGAAGCCTAAAAAAATGTGATAAATACTCAACATTTCCACTGGCATAGGTCAGGAGTCTAAAATCTGATTGAAGACATATGAAAGACATTTTTACCGTTTGAATATGGTTAAGAAATAAAGGTATAGAGGTTAATGATAATGATGTTCTAAGAAAACAGACGTGAGCTAAAGGCTGCCAAGTATTGATCTATTGCATATGTCAAGGACACAGACAACTTTGAAGAATTGGGCAGTGAAAATATCTATCCGTCTTATATTATTGTCCAGGGATCTCCTGAAATTCAGTCAGGGAAAATATAGTGGGAATGCTTTGCTTGGGTGATCATTTGTGCTTATCAGATATTAGTAGATATGAAGTTTTTAAATAGATATTAAACACATGGCAGTTAAACATATTAAAAAATCATACAAAAAAGCACTAATTTAATGCCTTAGATAAGATTAGGTTGAATTTGGTTTGAGCTTAAGTAATTAGAAATGCAAATTGCAGTAAGATATTACATAAACAATACTACACATATTGAGAGTTAACATCTACTGTAGAGAAATCACATTAACTAATTCCTTGGCCCTCTAGGAGATAATCACAATTTCACCACCTCTGCTGATAATTAGAATTTGGCAAAGTGTTCCTCCTATAGTCATTTGCATTTTCGCTTAAAATAAGTTGAATGATTTCTTCCTCCACCCCCACCCCACACTCACCCAATGCAAAAAATAATTATAATTTACAAATTAGTTTGGGATAGACTTGGCCTAATAAACTTGGCTAATTCAATTTGGATTCCTTAAATCGGGGTCCAGTGTATTTATTTATTTAGTTTTTTTTTAAGACTATTCTTTTATACCAATTTTAGGTTCACAGCAAAATTGGGAGAAAAGTATAGAGATTTCCTATATATTCCCTACCCCACACATGCACAGCTAACCCTGTTATCAAGGTGCCTACCAGAGTGGTACATTTGCTATAGTTGATCAACTTACGTTGACACATCATTATCACCCAAAGTCTATAGTTTACATTAGTGCTCATTCTTCCCCAAATATTTTTTTAAAAGAATTTATTTTATTTGACACAGAGAGGGAGAGGGAGAACACAAGCAGGGGGAGTGGCAGGTAGAGAGGGAGGGAGAAGCAGGCTCCCCGCTGAGCAGGAAGCCTGTGGAGGGATTGTGACCTGAACTGAAGGCAGAGACTTAACTGACTGAACCATCCAGATGCCTCTTCCTTAAATATTTTTAAATGATTTAGTAACTGTACTTGTATACGACAAATACCTTTTTTAAATGTAAGAATTTTAACAGCAAATAAAAGAAGACAGGAAACTAGTGTAAGTGATAGTTATTTTTAGTTTATTGTCATAGGGAATAATATATTTATTTAATCTAGTTTTTATCTAATTCATTCGGAGGTATTTATAGCGTGTGTGACAACCATCATATTAATTTTACTTTAGCTACCACACAGGTTTTTTTTTTTTTTAAAGATTTTATTTATTTATTTGACAGAGAGAAAGAGATCACAAGTAGGCAGAGAGGCAGGCAGAGAGAAAGTGGGCAGTGGGGCTCCCTGCTGAGCAGAGAGCCCGAGGTGGGGCTCGATCCCAGGACCCTGAGATCATGACCTGAGCCGAAGGCAGAGGCTTAACCCATTGAATCACCCAGGAACCCCTATCACAGTTTTTTTTTTTTTCCCTACCACACAGAGTTTTAATTGGTTTTCATCTCTTGAAGATTTTTCCATTTTATCTTTTGTTGTTGGGTTGAGAAATGGTTGCTTATGTTACTACATGTAGTATATATGGGGTAGTTTTGTTGCCCTAAAAATCATCTGTGCTCAGCCTGTTCATACCTCACTTCCCGCAACTCATAGATCACTGATCTTTTTACTGTCTCCCTAGTTTTGCCTTTTCCAGAATGTCATGTAGTTGGAATTTTAGAATGGCTTCTTTACTTACTAGTATGCATTTAAGTTTCCTTCATGCATTTTCTTGGCTTGACAGCTCAGTTTTTAGTGCTTATATTCCATTACTTGACTATACCACAGTTCATTTATCCATTCACCTACTGAAGGACATCTTGATTGTTCCCCAGTTTTGGCAATTATGAATACAGCTGCTGTAAACATCCTTCTGCAGATTTTTGAGTGGATGTAAGTTTTCATTTCCTTTAATCAAATGCCAAGGAGCATGGTTGCTGAATTTTATGGTAAGAGTATGTTTAGTTTTGCAAGAAACCATAAACTCTTTTAAAGTGACTATGCTATTTTGAATTCACAGCAAGAATGAGAGGGTGTTTCTGTTGCTCCACATCCTTAGCAGCATTTTGTTTTGCCATTGTTCAGATTTTGGCCATTTTAATATGTCTGTAGTGGTATCTCATTGTATTAATTTGCAATTTCTTGATCACATATGGTGTCAGTCATCTTTTTATATTCTTATCTGCCATTTGTATATCTTCTTTGGTGAGGTATCTGTTAAGATTGTTGGCCCAATTTTTCTTTCTTTCCTTTTTTTTAAATTAACATTAATGTATTATTTGCATGAGGGATACAAGTCTGTGAATCATCAGTCTTACACAAATCACAGCACTCACCATAGCACATTCCCTCCCCAGTGTCCATAATTGAGCCACTCTATCCCTCCCCTCCCACTCCCCAACAACCCTAAGTTTATTTCCTGGGATTAAGAGTCTCCTATGGTTTGTCTCCCTCCCTGGTCCCATCTTGTTTTATTTTTTCCCTCCCTATCCCTCATGACCCCTGCCCTGCCTCTCAAATTCTTCATATCAGAGAGATCATATGATAATTGTCTTTCTCTGGTTGACCAATTTTGCTTAGCATAATACCCTCTAGTTCCATCCACGTCATTGCAAATTGCAAGATTTGAGGTTTTTTGATGGCTGCATAGTAATCCATTGCACACACACACACACACACACACACACACACACACACTCACACCACAGCTTCTTCATCTATTCATCTGTTTTCATCTGTTGATGTACATCTAGGTTCTTTCCATAGTTTGGGTATTGTGGACATTGCTGCTATAAATATTTGGTACACGTGCCCCTTCAAATCGCTACATTTATATCTTTAGGGTAAACACCTAGTAGTACGATTGCTGAGTTGTAGGGAAGCTCTATTTTCAACTTCTTCAGGAACCTCCATACTGTTTAGTAGAGTGGAGTTTAGTGGAGTTTAGTGGAGCCATAGAGTGGCCCACTAGCTTGCATTTCTACCAACAGTATAGGAGGGTTCCCTTTCTCTGCATCCTTGCCAACATCTGTCATTTCCTGACTTTTTAATTTTTGCCATTCTGACTGATGGAGGTGGCATCTCACTGTGGTTTTGATCTGTATTTACCTAATGTCTAGCGATGTTTAGCACTTTTTCATGTGTCTCTTGGCCTTTAGATGTCTTCTTTGCAGAAATGTCTGTTCATGTCTTCTGCCTATTTCTTGATCAGATTATTTGTTATTTGGGTGTTGAGTTTGAGAAGTTCTTTATAGATTTTGGATACTAGCCCTTTATCTGATATGTTATTTGCGAACATCTTCTTCCATTGTGTCAGTTGTCTTTGGTGTTGTTGACTGTTTCCTTTGCTGTGCAAAAGCTTTTGATCTTGATGAAGTCCCAATAGTTCATTTTTGCCCTTGCTTCCCTTGCCTTTGGAGATGTTTCTAGGAAGAAGTTGCTGTGGCTGAGGTTGAAGAGGTTGCTGCCTGTATTCTCCTCCAGGATTTTGATGGAGTCCTGTCTCACATTGAGGTCATTGATCCATTTTCAGTCTATTTTTGTGTGCGGTGTAAGGAAATGGTCCAGTTTCATTCTTCTGCATGGGGCTGTCCAGTTTTCCCAACACCATTTTTTGAAGAGACTGTCTCTTTTCCATTGGACATTCTTTCCTGCTTTGTCAAAGATTAGTTGACCATAGAGCTGAGGGTTCTTTTCTGGACTCTCTATTCTGTTCCATTGATCTATGTGTCTGTTTTTGTGCCAGTACCATACTGTCTTGATGATTACAGCTCTGTAATAGAGCTTGGAGTTTGGAATTGTGATGCCACCAGCTATGATTTTCTTTTTCAACATTCCTCTGGCTATTCGGGGTGTTTTCTGGTTCCATATAAATTATAGGATTATTTGTTCCATTTATTTAAAAAACATTGATGGTATTTTGATAGGGATTGCATTAAATATGTACATTGCTTTAGGTAGCATAGACATTTTCACAATATCTGTTCTTTCAATCCATAAGAATGGAACTTTTTCCATTTCTTTGTGTTTCCTCAGTTTCTTTCATGAGTACTTTATAGTTTTTTGAGTACAGATTCTTTGTCTCTCTGGTTAGGTTTATTCCTAGGTATCTTCTGGTTTTGGGTGCAATTGTAAATGGAATCGACTCTTTAATTTCTCTTTTCTTCTGTCTTGCTATTGGTATATAGAAAAGCAACTGATTTCTGTGCATTGATTTTATATCCTGACACTTTACTAAGTTCCTGTATGAGTTCTAGCAGTTTGGGAGTGGAGTCTTTTGGGTTTTTCACATGAAATATCATATCATCTGCAAAGAGTGAGAGTTTGACTTCTTTGCTGATTCAGATGCCTTTCATTTCTTTTTGTTGTCTGATTGCTAAGACTAGGACTTCTAGTACTATGTTGAATAGCAGTGGAGATAGTGGACAGCCCTGCCATGCTCCTGACCTTAGGGGAAACTCTCTGTTTTTCTCCATCAAAGATGATACTTGCTGTGGGTTTTTCATAGATGGCTTTTATGATATTGAGGTATGTACTCTCTATCCCAACACTATGAAGATTTTTGATCAAGAAAGGATGCTGTACTTCGTCAAATGCTTTTTCAGCATCTTTTGAGAGTATTATACGGTTCTTGTTCTTTCTTTTATTAATGTATTATATCACATTGATTGGTTTGCAGATGTTGAACCAACCTTGCAGCCCAAGAATAAATCCCACTTGGTCATGGTGAATAATCCTTTTAAAGTACTATTGGATCCTATTGGCTAGTATTTTGGTGAGAATTTTTGCATCTGTGTTCATCAAGGATATAGTCCTGTATTCTCCTTTTTGATGGGGTCTTTTTCCAGTTTTGGGATCAGGGTAATGCTGGCCTCATAACATGAGTTTGGAAGTTTTCCTTCTATTTCTATTTTTTGTAACAGTTTCAGAATAGGTATTAACTTTTCTTTAAATGTTTGGTAGAATTCTCCTGGGAAGCCATCTGTCCCTGGGCTCTTGTTTGTTGGGAGATTTTTGATGACTGCTTCATTCTCCTTACTGGTTATTGGTCTGTTCAGGTTTTCTATTTCTTCCTGGTTCAGTTTTGGTAGTTTTTATATCTATAGGAATGCATCCATTTCTTCCAGATTGTCTAATTTGCTGGTCTACAGTTACTCATAATATGTTCTTATAATTGTTTATATTTCCTTGGTGTTAGTTGTGATCTCTCCTTTTTCATTCCTGATTTTATTAATTTGTGTCCTTTTTCTTTTCTTTTGGATAAGTCTGGTCAGGGGTTTATCAATTTTATTAATTCTTTCAAGGAACCAGCTCTTAGTTTCATTGATTTGTTCTGCTATTGTTTTGGTTTCTATTTCATTGATTTCTGCTCTGATCTTTATTATTTCTGTTCTCCTGCTAGGTTTAGGCTTTCTTTGCTGTTCTTTCTCTAGGTCCTTTAGGTATAGGGTTAGGTTGTATACTTGAGATCTTTTTTCTTTCTTGAGAAAAGCTTGTGTTGCTGTGTAGTTTCCTCTCAGGACTGCCTTTTCTGTGTCTCAAAGATTTTGAACAGTTGTGTTTTCATTTTCATTTGTTTCCATGATTTTTAAAAATTCTTTAATTTTCTTATTAGCCTCCATGTATTTGAGTTCTTTCCAACTTTCCTCTTGTGATTGAGTTTTAGTTTCAAAGCATTCTGGTCTGAAAATATGCAGGGAATTATCCCAATCTTTTGGTACCTGTTGAGACCTGATTTGTGACCTAGGATGTGATCTATTCTGGAGAATGTTCCATGTGCACCAGAGAAGAATATGTATTTTGTTTCTTTGGGATGGAATGTTCTGAACATATCTGTGATGTCCATCTGGTCCAGTGTGTCATTTAAACCCTTAATTTCCTTGTTGATCTTTTGCTTAGATGATCTGTCCGTTTTGGTGAGGGGGGTATTGACTTCCCCTACTATTATTTTATTGTTGTTGATGTGTTTCTTTGATTTTGTTATTAATTGGTTTATATAATTGGCTGCTTCCATGTTAGGGGCATAGATATTTAAAATTGTTAGAATTTCTTGTTAGAGAGATCCATTAAGTATGATATAGTGTCCTTCCTCATCTCTTATTATAGTCTTTGACTTAAAATCTAGTTTATCTGATATGAGGATTACCAGCCCAGCTTTCTTTTGATGTCAATTAGCCTGGTAAATTGTTTTCCACCCCTTCACCTTAAATCTGGAGGTGTTTTGGGGGATAAAATGAGTTTCTTGCAGACAGTATCAATGGGTCTTATTTTTTTTATCCATTCGGATACTCTGTGTATTTTGATTGGGGCATTTAGGCCATTTGCATTCACAGTAACTACTGGAAGATATGAATTTAATGCCATTGTATTGCCTGAATGGCAGCTGTTACTGTATATTGTCTCTGTTCCTTTCTGGTCTGTTAGTTTGGTGTTTGCAAATTCTTTTAGTTTTTGTTTGTCCTGGAAGATTTTTATCTCTCCCTCTATTTTCAATGACAGCCTAGATGGATATAGTATTGTTGGCTGAATATTTTTCTCATTTAGTGCTCTGAATATATCATGTCAGGCCTTTCTAGCCTGTGAGGTCTCTGTGGATAGGTCTGCTGTCAATCTAATATTTCTACCTTTGTATATTCAGACTTCTTGTCCTGAGCAGCTCTCATGATTTTCTCTTTGTCATCAAGACTTATAAATTTTGCTATTAGATGACAGGATGTTGACCTATTTTTATTGATTTTGAGTGTGGTTCCCTTTGCTTCCTGGATTTTGATGCTTTTCTCCTTTGCCAAATTAGGGAAATTCTCTGCTATAATTTGCCCCAACATACCTTCTGGCCCCTTCTCTCTTTCTCCTTCTTCTGGGATCCTAATTATTCTAACATTATTTCATCTCATGGTATCACTTATCTCTTGAATTCTCCCCTCATGATCCAGTAGTTGTTTGTCTCTCTTTTTCTCAGCTTTTTTTTCTCCATCATTTGGTCTTCTATATCACTAATTCTCTCTTCTGCCTCATTTATCCTAGCAGTAAGAGCCTCCATTTTTTATTGCACCTCACTAATAGCTTTTTTTACTTCACCTTGGTTAGACTTTAGTTCTTTTATTTCCCCAGAAAGAAATTCTCTAGTATCTTCCATGCTTTTTTCAAGCCCATCTAGCACCTTGATAATCGTCATTCTGAACTCTAGATCTGACATCTTCCTAATATCCATATTGATTAGGTCCCTAGCGATCAGGATGACTTCTTCTTCTTCTTTTTCTTCTTCTTCTTCTTCTTCTTCTTCTTCTTCTTCTTCTTCTTCTTCTTCTTCTTCTTCTTCTTCTTCCTTCTCCTTCTCCTTCTTTCTTCTTTCTTCTTTCTTTTTCTTCTTTCTTCTTCTTCTCTCTTCTTCTTCTTCTTCTTCTTCTGATGATGATGATGAATTTTTCCACCTTTTCATTTTATCCAGAAAAGAATAGATGATTGAGAGAATAAAATACTAAAAGAATAACAACAACACCAGAAAATATACACTAACCAAGTTTAAAGACACCTGAAACCAGGAGGAAGAAGAAGAAGAATGAACAAGAATGAAGAAGAATAAGAATAAAAGAAGAAGGAGGAGGAGGAGGAAAGAAGGAAGAAGGAAGAAGCAGAAGAAGAAGCAGAAGTAGCCACAGAAGCAGCCGCAGAAGCAGCAGAAGAAGCAGGAGCAGAAGAAGGAGAAGGAAAAGAAGAGAACAGAACCACTCACTTGATTTGGGTTGTATTTTGGTCCATTAGAAGAAACTGCCTCCCAAAATTTTGAAGAAAGAAAAACTTATATATAAAGAAAAATAAGGGTAAACATGATGAAGGAATGGAATATGAGTGTAAAGATGAAAATTAAAAAATATTCTGAAAAAGGAATTGTTAAGACGTTGGTTGAAAAAAAAAAGGAAAGAATGTGATCAGGGTGGAGACTAGAGCAAAGTCATGCACTAGATTTAGGGTATATTTTGATGTTAGGAGAAACTGTATCCCAAAATTTTAAAGAAAAAAAAAATCTATATGTATACAAAAATAAGGCTAAATACAATGAAGCTATAGAATATGACTATGACAATGGAAATTTAAAAAGATTTTTAAAAAGGTATTGATAAAATAGTTAAAAACGTTAAAATAGGAAAGAGGAAATTAAAAAAATAAGAAAAATTAAAATTAAAAAAAAATAACTGAAAGACTAAAGAATCATGGGAAAAAATACATGAATTCCATATACTGTATTCCTGTATTTCTGAGGTTTTGTAGTTCTCATTGATTGGTGAACTTGGTCTTGGCTGGATGTTCTTGTTGATCTTCTAGAGGAGGGGATTGTTGCATTGATTCTCAAATGTCTTTGCCTAAGGCGGAATTGCACCACCCTTGCCAGGGGCCAGGCAAAGTAATCTGCTCAGGGTTGCTCTTGGTAGCTTTTGTTCCCTAAATGCTTTCTGTACAGCTTTGGAGGATGGAAATGAAATGGCAGCCTCCCAGTTCTGGCCCCATAGAAGCTAAAAGCTCAGGGCCCCACTCCTCATTGTGCCCTCAGTGAAACGCGGTCAATGTCTCCTGTCTCCCTGGTCTCCAGCTGCACTCCAAGCTCACCCTGCCTGTTTCTGAACCTTTCTTTCTCTGGCACATGGCCCTGTTTGAAGTCTCCAAACCCAGAAATTCCTGCAGTGTGCTCCCATGCCACTCCTCCCAGAGGAGGAAGGAGGTGGTCTTCCCAAATATGCCACTTGTGGGGTCCCTACGAGAAGAGCAGTAACCTGATTGTGCCTTGGATCACAGTTTAATGTTACCTAAAGCTGAGAGCCCACTCCTCATCTCTGTCTCTGCATCTGGCTCCCCACTCTGATACCTGGTGGCTCTGCCACACTCAGACACCCCTAGTCTTTTTGTGACCCTGTGGCTCCTGAGACCATGCCCTCACAGGGACTCCACCCTTGCATAGCCTCTGGAGCAACGTCCTTTTGAGCAGACTTCTAAAAGTTCCAATTTTGTGCTTTGCTGCTCTACCCCTTGCCAGGAGCCGGCCCCTCCCGGCGTGGTCTATCTTTCTGTATGTTGCCTCGGATTCACTTCTCCACATGTCATATCTTCCAGAAAGTGGTTTCTTTTCTGTTCCTACAATTACTGACTTTCTTTTCTTTGATCTCCTCTTGAGTATATAGGTATTCAGAATGGTTTGATAACTATCTAGCTGCACTCCTGGGACCTGATGATATTAGGTCTCCTCCTCTGCCATCTTGCTCCTCCTTATTATTTTCTTATTGTTGAGTTTGAGGAAATTTTTATATATTATGGATAACATTCCTTTTTCAAATGTGTCCATTGCAGGTATTTTTTCCCAGCCTGAGGCTTTTTCTCCTTCATTCTCTTGAAAATATCTTTAGTAGAGCAGAAGTTGTTAATTTTAACAAAGTTTAGCTTATGAACTCTTTCTTTCAAAGGTTGAGTTTTGGTGTTGTATCTAAAAAGTTGTCACCATATCCAAGATCATCTAAGCTTTCTCCTGTGTTATCTTTTAGGAGCTTCGTAACTTTAATTTCACATTTAGGTCTATGATTCATTTTGAGATAATTTTTGTGAAAGGTATAAGTTCTATGCCTAGATTCATTGTTTTGAATGTGGATGTCTATTTTTACTAGCACCATTTGTTGGGAAGATTATCTTTGCTTCGTTGTATTGTCTTTACTTCTTTGTGAAAGATTAGTTGAGTATAATAGGTGGGTTTGTTTCTGCAATCTTATTCTGTTCCATTGCTGTATTTTTTTTTTTTTTAACCAGGACCACCCTCTCTTGAATTCTGTAGCTTTATAGTAAGTCATGAAGTTAGGAAGTGTGATCCTTGAGCTCTGTTCTTATTATATGTTATGTTGGCTATTCTGGGTCTTTGGTAATAAAATAATATAATGTAATGTAATGTATAATGCAATGTAATGTATAATGCAATATTATAAATAAAACAAAAATAATGTTTTTAAGACTTCCTGCCAATAATTTTATTCTGAGAAAATTTGTACAAGCTTTTGTAAGCCCAGACATTGTTTCAAATTCAGAAAATCTCAAGTAAAAGAAAGAATGTCCTTTTCTTAGCTTTTATAATATACAGGACTTAAGAACTGTGTAAGAAGGGTTTTTGATTTGAAACACATTCAGGGCTGGCTCAGGTATGTCCTTGAATGTGAACACTGATTTGGACTATGTACAGTGCTTATTAAGAAGTACTGAAAACCTTATTTAACTTTTAATAAACATTACTGAGGAAGATATTAGATGCTATGATATAAACAGCAAAATATTAACATAATAGAGGAAGAGAGAAACTTCTTAAATAAAGGTAGAATTTATAATATGTCAGATAGTGACACAATAAGTGATGAAGAAAAAAAAGCCAGAAAGAGAATGCAGGGTGGCAGTTAAACTTTGAAGTATATTAGGATAGGAAAGACTTCATGAAAGCCTCCTAAAGACCTGAAGGATATGAGAACATGGAACTGGGTGACATGAGCAAAGGACTGTATGAGATACAGCAGAGGTCCAAGGCCTAAGATTGATGACACATTCCAACGTTTTGAAGTTAGTGAGATGCTGTAAATCAGCAAAAGGCATAAGAAGAAATGGCTGAGGATGTGGGAAGCAAATGAGGAGTACATTGTGTTCTGGATGCTTATGAAGGAAGTTTTCATCTTTCCTTAAATATCTTATCCACTAACTATCAGATATCCTGCTGTGCCCACATAGGTAACTTCAGATTCTTCTATTGGAAATATTAGGAAAATATGTAACACTGAGTAGAGAATAGATTTCACAAAGTTTATTAGATGTTTTTCTTTTTTATGATAAACTCAAGCCCTTTTCCTGTTGTATTGTCAACAGTTATTTCACAAGTGACAGGTTGACTTTTGGAGTATACTGTCAGAAGTAATTGATATGATCAGAACAGTGGCTTTCATGAATCTTTACAGTCTTAAAACTTTTACTACGAGAAGGACTACATTATCAGAGTTATATTCTTTACACTAAAGTAGCTTCCAAAGAAATACAATAATTGTAAGCATGAGAAATTTTAACATGTGTATATATAGATTCCTTGCCTTATTGCTAAAATCAAGCATGTCAAACATATAAAACCTCATTAATGACTACAAATGAACATATAAAGGCACTGTATATAGTATTGAAGATATTCAGATGAAGGTTAAAATGTTCCAGTTCTTCAATAAGAATATAAGTTTTAAACTAGAATAAAATACATGTAACAAGATGTTAATAGACTATCATTGAAAGCTCACATGGATATATACAAATGGGCTAGCTGAGCCCAGAAGAGTTTTACTTAGTTGTGGTGGAGGGGTCTTTAAGGGGTAGCAAAAGGTGTCACAGGCAAAGAAAGCAAGGACTAAGTGTTATGTATTAATATTCCTAACATTTATAGTATTTCCTGCTCTATAAATGCTCATAGTTGGGAAAAAAGGAAAAAAAAATGAGCATTTAAAGACACGCTAACAACTTGTAATATCAATGATTAGAATGACAGTATGCCCCATTTTCATGGAAAAGTTTGTTTATGCCTCTTTTCTATGTGTATGTATGTATATAAAATTCTTAACTGTGTCCCTTTAACTTGTGGGAAAAGTAGATTAAAAAATTCCTTATACAGATGTATGGAAAGAAGATGTGGTATATGTATACACAATGGAATACTATGCAGCTATCAAGAGAAACGAAATTTGGCCATTTGCAATGACGTGGATGGAACTGGAGGGTATTATGCTAAGCGAAATAAGTCAGTCAGAGAAAGACAATTATTACATGATCTCTCTGATATGAAGAATTTGAGAGGCAAGGCAGGGTTTGTGGGGGGGTGTGGGAAAGAAATGAAACAGGAGGGGATGGGGAGGGAGACAAACCACAAGAGACTCCTAGACTCACAAACCGAACTAAGGGTGGCTGGGAGGTGGGGGGATAGGGATAGGGTGTCTGGGTTGTGGACATTGGGAAGGGTATGTGCTATGGTAAGTGCTATGAAATGTGTAAGCCTGACGATTCACAGACATGTACCCTGGGGCAAATAATACATTATATGTTAATAAATAAATTAATTTAAAAAATTTCTTATAATTCGGGGCACCTGGGTGGCTCAGTGGGTTAAAGCCTCTGCCTTTGGCTCAGGTCATGATCTCAGGGTCCTGGGATTTAGCCCGGCATTGGGCTCTCTGCTCAGCAGGGAGCCTGCTTCTCCCTCTCCCTCTGCCTGCCTCCCTGCCTACTTTTGATCCCTCTTTCTCTGTCAAATAAATAAATAAAATCTTAAAAAAAAATCCTTATAATTCTTATAGACAAAATGAAATTTGGAGAAATGCATCTAAATTTCAAAAGAATATAGATTTTTGTCCTCTTTATTATGCATATTTTCTAAAATAAACATAAATCTCAAAAATATTTTTTTGAAATAGAGTGCAAACTAAATGAAACACACAATCCTGGATTAGATACTAAACCAGATATTTTTTTTTCCCTCTGTTATAAAGTTCACTCTTTGGACAATTGACAAAATGTGAATATCTTTAAATTAGATAACATCATTATATCAATGGTTATAGAATAGAATGTCTTGGTTTCAGGAAATAGACACTTTAGTATTTAGAGATAGAGGAATATCATGTCTACAATTTACTTTCACACATTGGAGAAAGGTGATAAATAGATCTATTATCTATCCATCCATCCATCTAGCCATCTAGCCACCTGGGGTGGGGGAGGGAGAGAGGAGAGAGTGAGACAGGATGATATGGTGAAATGTTAGCACATTTTGAAATCTAGGATTTCTGTCCTATTTTGGTAATTTTTTTCTAAGTTTGAATTATTTCAAAATTTTAACAAATTTTTTAAAATATAGCAATTTTTTAAAAAAGAACCAGAAATATGTATGCATATAACATGGACACCTACACTGGACTTGAATCTAGTATGTTCTTGAGTTTTCAAAATTAAATGAGAAACAAAACAAGTTCTGATTCTAGGACTAAAGAGACATTATAGTTCAGAGATAAAAAACAGGCTTAAATTTGGAAAATTTAAGTTGGATTTCTGAATCATCACAATATCCAGGCAGCTATAAGCACTTTGAATCTCATATTCTTCAAATTAAGATGCAAGACCTGCCCTAAATAATTCATATGGATAGATTTATTCTGTCTATTCTCTGTATTTAGATTTATTATTTGATTTATTAAGAAATGCACCATCATTAGATCTCGTTAACAAAATGTGTATATTTAACTGAGGAATAGAGATTATTTATACATGAGATTGTTACTGATTAAATTCTAAGACTATGTCAACTGTATTCTAAAAGATGATGAAGTGTGAATGACACTGTGCAGCCTTAAATGCCATGCATCATAGGGTTCAATTATGAGTAACTTTAACTTTAAAACTTTATTCATATCATATTGTCATATGTCTTTTTAAATTATTATTATTATTATTATTTTAAGTATTTATTTGTTTATTTACAGAGAGAGAGAGAATGTGAGTGGGGGGAGGGGCAGAGGGAGAGTGAAAGAATCCTAAAGCAGACTCCCCGTGAGCATGGAGCCCCACACGGGGCTCAATCCCAGGACACTGAGGTCATGATCTGAGCACAAATCGAGAGTTGGTGTTTCAAACGACTGAGCCACCCAATGGCCTCTATTATTATTTTTAATGACAATTACATGGTTCCAATTTTGTGTTAAATTATACTGAAGAAAGTAGATTATTAAGCAAATAGACTTGAATTTCTTTTATGTGTTTATATATACATGTATAATGTGTGTGTGTGTGCGTTTGTATGTGTGTGTATTCTATTGTGAAATTCTTCAAATATCTAAGCATGTCACTGGGAACTAGAAAACATTTTGAGGAGAGAGAGAGAATTTACATGTTTCAGAAACAATAAAAACTATATTAACTTTAATGTGAAAATATATATGGTTTATTCATATATTATAATGATTTTTGAATATATGATCTAGTAGAACTACTATGATAATTCTAATGACATTATTTTCTCTTAGAAAATATTTAAATTAAATCTTGTATTACTAGGAAATACTATAAATTTGGAAGAATTAGGTCATGTAAGAGAGTAGCATCTTAATGCACTGTAATTTGCAACCAATTTAGGATGTGTCCAGAGTCATACGCTTCTCTGAAACTGTTCTGTCATGTAGTGTTCTTTTTTTTTTTGATTTAAATAATCACGAAGTATGTGATTCCATCATTCTAATCCCAAATGCACATTATGAGTAGTCTTGGAGAAAGCTAATTCTTGCATTATCAGGTGAAATAATGAAATAATTTAGAAATAACAGGCATTTTCAATAAATATTATGACAACTTTTTATTTATATTTTTAAAAATTGTGTGCATAATAACATTAGAGTATGTGTTAATTGCGTCTGTACTAGTCTAGTTTAATATGATAAATATAATGCATTCATCTTTATTCTTTAATAAATCCTTTAAAATGTAACTTTTATGGATAACTTATAGCAAAGAAGATCAAACATCTCCTGCTTTATGTCAAAAATTTAGAATTTTTAATTAAGTTACATATTTTTTTAGAATTCCAAGTTAGAATCTTGTGTTTGGAATATGAAATTTAAAACTTTATCTAAAGATAATCTATCTGGTTAAATTTCTGCTTTACCAGCCATGACCTAACTTGGTGAAGTAAACCTGTTAAGGGGGAAATGATGGTTTGAGCAGACAGCATTTTTGGTGCTATGAAATATTTTCAGGCATATTATAAGAAATAGCTTATGTGGGGAGGGGAAACCCAAGAATATTGACTTTCTTATTTATCATTAATTGGTCACCAGAATGGGCTCTAGAAATGTGAAGATAGTATCCATCTCGATTTTATTACCTGTTACACGGTAGATATGATATAAATATTTGGGGGGAAACATAAATGAATAAATAAATAATTAAATGTATATATAAGGAAAACCATCTTTAGGATACCCACCGCAATGGTCATTATAAAATAATCTTAAAAACTTATTGGGCAGAGTAAAAATTACTACAAATAGAATAATACTATCTTATTTCTATACACTAATAGAGAAATTTTTCATAAAATTGGAACATGTACCACTGACTTCAAACCTCTATTACCTATTTTTCTGTTTATCACCCTAAAACATCTGCTCTCACTTTACCCTGCCTGCTTTCATCATTGCCATGCATCTCTTTAAGGGTTTTCCTTAACGGCTTGATCTTTTTTTCTTTTTTTTTAAAGATTTTATTTATTTTAGAGAGAGAGAGAGAGAAAGAGAGTGCAAGCATGAGGACGGGGGCGGAGAGAGAAGCAGACTTCCCACTGAGCAGGGAGCCTGATACTGACTCAATGCCAGAACCCTGGGATCATGACCTGAACGGAAGACAGATGCTTAACTGACCGAGCCACCCAGGTGCCCCTAGCATTTGATCTTAAGTAGAATTAGAAATTCTTACAAATTTACTTTTCCTTGAAATACAGTAATTTATTTTTAAATTAGCTCATGGCTAAATTTTTAAAATATAGGTAGCATTTATTTTATATTTCAAAAAAATATCTGAAATTACTTTTGGTCTTTAAAAGTGACAAAAGAGTGCAGAAAGAAAAAAAAATTACATTGCTATTGTTAGCAAACAAAACATTTTTGTCCTGATGTTTTTGTTCTGGATAATAGCATAAATAAATCTTAGATAAAAGAATGAAGGAGAAAAAGAGAGGGAGGTTTTTAAGTGAAAATATGTAGTAGTTTAAAATGTTAGGAAGAAAAGAAAAATGTTTGAAAGAACAGAAATGTAATTAAAATGGTTAAAATTATTTCATATAACATCAAGAAAGAAATATTTTTTTTAAGATTTTATTTATTTGACAGAAACACAGTGAGAGAGGGAACACAAGCAGAGGGAATGGTAGTGGGAGAAGCAGACTTACTGCCGAGCAGGGAGCCCGATACGGGGCTCGATCCCAGGACCCTGGGATCATGACCTGAGCCAAAGGCAGACGCTTAACGACTGAGCCACCCAAGCGCCCCAAGAAAGAAATTATTGAGGAGATGATATATGAGCAGATGTCTAAATGATGAGGAATAAACCCAAAGGAAGAACTTTCCACATGGCAAAGGTAATCACTCAAGTATGGGCAAAGTTGGTATGCCCAGAAGGACAGAAAGCAAGTACTTAGGATTATAGTTCTCTGTTTAAGGTAAAGAGTAGTATGAGATTAATTCAGTGGTTCTGTGTTTCAGAAGAGATCCTTATTCTAGAGACAAGGCCAAGAAGAAACCCTAGCATTGGGTGATGTGGAGAAACATAAATGTAAAGAATTAACATTTTTTTTTTTTAAGAATTAACATTTATACTAGGTATGACGGACGGATTTCCTCAACTTCTTTTCTACTTTTCTTGATTTTAGAAGCAGGAAAGGTAAAAATCATGTTTTCAAGACTGCCTTGATGTGAGAATTTTGGATGCAGTTTGGATTCCTCCAATTGCCTACACTTAATACT
Organism: Procyon lotor; assembly: GCA_028646535.1. Lineage (NCBI taxonomy): Eukaryota > Metazoa > Chordata > Mammalia > Carnivora > Procyonidae > Procyon > Procyon lotor. The sequence goes on from CM053605.1 coordinate 33,410,000, forward strand.
GTCAAGGTAGACATAATGTAGAGACCATGTTTCTTCTCTGCTAAACGCAAGATCATAAAATCTGGTGTTTAGAAATAGTTACCACACCAGAGACCCACCAGCTTTCTGAGGCTAAGAGACCTTTTTTTTTTTAATTTAAATTTTAAAAATTTCTATTTATTTTTATTTTATTACTATTATTTTTTGTTAGCATATAATGTATTATTTGCTCCAGGGGTACAGATCTGTGAATCATCAGGCTTGCACAATTCACAGCACTCACAATAGCACATACCCTCCCCAATGTCCATAACCCAGCCACCCTATCCCTACACCCTCACCCCCCAGCAACCCTCAGTTTGTTTCATGAGATTAAGAGTCCTAAGAGACCATTTGAATGGAGGTGTGATGACTGTAGCAGTCGCTTTCTGACCTCCAGATGTCAATACATTAATGTCCTTGCATTTAGACAGAAGACCTGACTTCTTTTCCTGGTATTGTCTGGTGATTTCATGAGCACTTAATTCCTTGCATTAATGTTCTTTCTGCTTAAAATTTCCAAGTCATCATTCTTAGTGTTTGAACTAAACACTCAAGATCACTGATCTTGCAATCACTGCAACTTATTTCAGCTCAGATAGCCAGCAGAAAAAACTAAAAACTGACTCAGATACAATAATTCATAATGAAGCACTGTTTTAAATACTGTAAAACATAACAAGTCCTTCCAGAGAACCATATTCCATGACCTTACTGCAAATTCTCGTATTATGAAAAGCCTTCTTTCATTAATTCTTGTTACACTCAGATTTTCTTAGAGAGAGCCACTGGATTACTTCAGTTTCTATTTTGGCTTTTAGCAAAGATAATTTAAAAATTACCAGTACAGTAAAACTCTATTATTTTGGTCTCCTTGGTTTATCTGATACTTCCAGGACTTCACTGATCCCTGCTGGTGCTAAGGGTGAAGGAGTTTGCTTATGCTGGGCTCTCCCACTATTTCTCAAAGAGGGAGGGAATTCTCCAGCCCAGAGGAAGAGAGACTTCCTAGTTAGGCTGCTTATTAAGATGCACTCTCTCAAAAAAAAAAAAAAAAAAAAAAAAAAAAAGATGCACTCTCTCCTGCTTTGCCCTTGTTTCCTAGCTACCCTGGTAACCAATGGTGGAGGAGGAAAGTCTTAGGGAGTAGGAACGCTTGTCCTGTCCACTAACTGTTAGCGAGGTTCTCAAAAAATCTCCCATTGCTGCTAATACTGGGCTTACATAGTGCTTTTGGGAGGGTTCCTGTATGATGACTGCTGATTTTTTATGACTCAGGAATGGCCTAATTTAATTAAACTCTACATAAAAATAATAGTTTTGAATGTTTAAAATACTCTCATTAGGATGTGATTACTCACAACACAAAGAGTTTTCTACATATTGAAAATTTCCTTGAGATTGCAGCCATGCTACCTGAATAATATAACCCATTTACATATGAATTTTCAGGAACATTACTATTGTGTATAGTTTTATATATCTATATTAACAGATATATCAACATGATCTAGATACAAGTACATGAAGCACATTATATTTTATTAAGAATTTATTGTTTTATGAAAAAAATCAAACATATTTCTATGGTGAAGATGCTATTCTTGGAAAAACAAATTTGATTTTCCCAAATGGTTTCACATCCATGTGAAGCTATTAAGATTTCTAATATTGTTTCAGCCAACCTTTAATGTAAACATTCAATATTTAATTAAAAATTTTATTTTTTTATTCTTATAATACCAACACACACACACACACACACACACACACACATTTGTGCAAGGGAATGACACTGAACTCCTTAAACCTCATGTGCTAGGGTATATTTCTAGTTTTTGACCTGTGGATTAGCAGTACAATAGTATTCCATCGTTTTATAAGTTTCAGTAGTTCTAAGCATTGTATTTATAAGTTAGAAATTTTGATCTCTACCCTAAAAACCATAGATAAGAAACAAACCAGCGAATATTCGACATCTTACTATTTGTATGGCATTTTTGGTAGATTTGAAGGGGACTACAAAAACTGAGAACACTACTTACAGGAACTTATAATTAAAATTGGAGTAGTGGAACACTAACATCTTACGGAGGATGTGAATCATAGATTCAGTTGTGCCGCACTGATACGTGTCTTTACTTTTTTTTTTTTTTAAAGTTAATTCTAAATCAGAGCCCTGTCCAAGCATTCATCTACAATTCAAATTCAGTCTTAGGACTTGATTCCTTCTTTCGGTCTACCAATGCTGTACAGTTACTCGAGAGTCCCACATGGAGGAGGCTTCAGTCTTAATTCACTAGTCCTAAGTAGTACCCACTGAAACACCTTTTATCTCAGTCTCAAGGGGCCTTTTAGGTTCAGAAACTCTGCTGTTTTTATGCTATCTTTGAGGTCCATGTAGAAAAAAAAGAAACAACAAAAACTCAGTACCTCCTTCATTGGAGCATAAGGTGACTATTCTCTGATATTTTCCACTTCTTCAAGGTGTTGCCAGCGAGTAGGACCCAAGGCCTCTGTTAAAAAGATCTATAGCCTTTTTATCTTCTACCCAATCTCTCTTAATTCTTGTCCCACAAATCCTCACTTTTTTCTTCCCTCACCTGTGCCAGCCCTTCTGGAGACTGAATGGTAAAAAAGACAGAAAAGCTAATGATTTCAGCTACCTTTAATCTCCGCTTGCTGGGTTCTCCGAGAAAAGAAAACACAAAGCACCTATCTTTCTAGAAACAAGTAAACAGGATTCTTTGGGTTATTCTATTTGTATACTCCCCTCCTACAATGACTAAACTACTAGATAAAATCAAATGCTTGAATCAGATAATAAAATTGCAGAAGACAGTATGGGAGGGGATTGTGGTGGCACGGAGTACAATCAGAGTAGGTACAGTAGAGAGATGCATTGAAAGTATACAAATGGTGTAAGGCTAATGATAGGAAGATAGCATGGCTGTGCCATTTAGAATGAAGGATTTCATGTAGAATAAATAAGTAAAATGAGTTAATAAAAAGTGCTTTTTTAATGTTTTCTAATTATAGGTTAGGTCTATCAGAATATAGGTCCGAGTTTATAATGTGTGAAGAAATGGCAGAACCATCAAAGTTAAAAAAATGCCAAATTAGGTATGATAGAATAACTATAAGTATAACGTATAAGTATAAATATAGTAACTATAAAAAGGAAATGAAATAAGATGAGCTTCATATCTTTTAAGTCAGTGTGTCACCATTACACTGTATGATATTGTAAGCACCCTGATTAGATGCTCAAAGGCATGTTATATATGACATCACTGACTGTTCATAATAGGAATATTTGCTAGCACACAAGTAAAGATAATCATAGATAAGGAAAAAAAAATCTGTGTAACTTTTGAAAAATACCAATGCTTATTCCATAAGTGCTATAGGCTTAGATAATCTTTAAAGGGTTGGAAGTCAATTCAAGATAAATGTGACTTGTATCACATGATCTTACTTTGAATAGGGAACTGAAAAAGTTGTATTATCTAAGTGAGAAAGTATATTTTTAAAATTTACATTATATCATGACAAAAATTTTACTGTTACATAAAACTTGAACTGAGATGCTAGCCTGTAAGTTAACACATAATACATGTCATGGTTCATGTACACAGAAGAAGCTATAAAGAGTTTTCTGATGGGAATAATAAAAAACAACAAAAAGAACAAACACCACAAAACAAATATTTTTTTCTCATCCTAATTGTTATATTAAACGTAATGTTAAATTTTTCATTTTTATTTATTTTCTAGTGATGGTATATACACATCTTTATAAGGCAACCAAGAAATGTTTATCAGTTATTTTCCATGTAATTATCATCACACCACACATAGTTTATCTACCAACTCTTGCTCAGTATGGAACAATTTTAATTATATATCTTGGGAAATTATATAGTTTTCTAGATCATGTGTATTAGATTGTAGATTGGAGTGGTTACCAAACAGGATTTGGAGTCCAAGTACTTGGTCATTTACTATTGTGAAAACTTGGATAAAGATTTCATTTCTTCAAAGCCTCTGTTTCTTCAACTCCAAGTGTTGGAAATAATAATACATAACTTAGTATTATGTAGATTAAAGCAGTTAAATTAATCATAGTACTGATCATAGAATCTAAACTATTACTATATGTAGTGTAAAAAATGATGAGAAGGTAAACAACTGTATAATAGGAAATGGTATGAGAGAAACTTGTTGTAGTGCCCTGATTCCTCAGGCATCTTGGATTACTCTGGTTCTTCAGCTGGAACCCAGAGCATTTACTCTCTTGGATTGAGATTATCTTTAGTAAAATGCATTACCATGAATAACCAATTAAGCTCTTATTTGTCCAAGTTTGTCAGATATATGTTAAAATTCTGCATGAACACAGATGTAAAAATTCTCAACAAAATGTTAGCAAATCAAATTCAGCAATATATAAAAAAGATAAATCATCACGACCAGGTCAGGTATATCAAGGAATGCAAATTCCATTCAAGAGTTGAAATCAAACAATGTAAAATACCATATTAACCAAACAAAGATGAAAACCCATACATTTCATTATGCAGCAAAAACAGACAAAATTTTATATCGCTTCCTTTTGAAAACTCTTACCATATTAAGATTTAAAGAAAACTTTTTCAAGATGCTAAAGGTCCTTAAAACAAGCAAACATGAAATAAACAAATCTATAGCTGATGCATATGCATAGCCTAACAGAGAAACATGAAAATTTTCTTGTAAGATAAGTCCTAAGCTAAGTATGTGTGCTTTCACCAATTTGGTTCAACATTATTCTAAAAGTTCTAGAAGTATAATGAGGCAAGGGAAAAGAAAGACAATCAATTTGGAAAAAAAATTAAAACTAATTTTCCAGATAGCATAATTTTTTTTACATGCTAAAACCTGTGATATTTTAGGAATATATACCAGAACTACTAGTTGAATTTATCAAGATGCAGATTTAATATTAATATAAAAGTTGAATATTTCTGTATATTAGCAATGAATAACCAGAAAACAAAAAAATAAAACAATTTATAATATATAACAACACCAAAAAATGACATCACCTACCTTAGACTAAATCTAATAAAATATCAGCAAGACTTCTACATTTAAGCTATAAAGTCTTTTAGGGAAAAAATTGAAGACCTGTGTAAATAGAGATATATCCCATTTATGGGTTGGAAGGTAATATTAAGATTCTCTCAAAATAGATTTATAAAACTTTCTGCATGTATATAAAGATAATTGATAATTTGATTTTAAAATTTACTTAGAAATTTATAGGATATAGAATACGAAAGCAATTTTGAAAAATTAAAGTTGGAGATAGTATACTGTATGATTTTAGGACTAAAACATAAAGCTACAGTAGGAAGACAGGACTGTTTTCAAGATTACTCAACTTTGAATATTTGAATGACTCATAGGTCACTCGCAGGCCAAGTATATGACACAGTAAGAAAAAGAGAAAGCAGACAAGCATTAGTTTTGAGAGACTTCCAGATGCAGATCCTCCAGTTCTTACATAAAGAATACACTTCGTCTCAAGAATAAATCATCAAGGGGGCGCCTGGGTGGCTCAGTCTGTCTTTGGCTCAGGTCCTGATCTCGGCATCCTAGGATCCAGCCCCGCATCTGGCTCTTTGCTCAGCAGGGAGCCTGCTTCCCCCTCCTCTCTCTGCCTGCCTCTCTGCCTACTTGTGATCTCTCTCCTCTCAGACAAATAAATAAATAAAATCTTTAAAAAAAAGGAAGAATAAATCATCAAGATTTATGTGATGACCTTCTGTAGAGCTCAAGGTAGAAATTTCCAGTGAGGTCTTATATGTTCTGGTCACATAACCAAACAGACTGTGTTTGCCAGTTGAAAGCCACTGAGGGGATGTCACAAAGGGAGTTTAAGATTAAATATCACATCACTCATTATTGGTGAGTTGGTTAGCACACAAACCATATCCGGCTAGCATTCTGAACCATTTGACATAACAATCAATACCAGATACCCAGGTTTCCCTGAGAATAAGCAGAGTTCTAGTGAGGCAATGAAATAACTCTGTCCTATATAGTAAGGTATTCACTTAGGTATAGACAAATAAACCAGTAAAATATACTAGAGAGTCAAATAAACCTTCACATACATGATCAACTGATTTTCAACAAAGAGCCAAGAAAATATAATAGCATAAGGAAAGTCCTTTAGTTGAAATATTATACATGCACAGGAAATTGCGAAGATAGTACAGAGAGGACCTATATCTACCTCTCCCTGCTTAACCTTGTTTGCTCCATTGGTTACATTTAGAATGTCTTTAGTACAGTATAAAACAAAGTACGTGTACAGTTCTATGTAATTTCATCACATGTACATTTTTGGAATCACCACCACAGATACAGAAATAGTCCATTACCACAAAGATCTCAGTGTTACTTATTTATAGTCATTCTTTCTTCTCCACCATCTCTAATCCCTGGAAACCACAAATCTGTTCTTCAGATCTATTAATTTTTTCATTTGGAAAATGTTATATGAATTATATAGTACATGACCTTTTGGTATTGACTTTTTTTCACTCAGCCACAATCCCCTTGAGATCTACTCAAGCTGTTTCATGTATCAGTAGCTCATTTATTTTTATTGCCAAGTAGAATTTCAAAGTATGCCTGAACCACTGTTTTTTATTTGTTTTTGTTTTTAACTGTTCACATATTGTAGAATGTTTTGGTTGTTTCTAGTTTTTTTGCCATTGCAAATAAAGCTGCCTTGAACAAACATGGGCATGGTTTATATGAACATAAGTTTTATTTTCCTGGAATAAATGCCTAGAATGATGATTGCTGGGTTATATGATAAATATGTTTAACTTTTTAAAAAGTGCCATACCATTTTCCAGAGTGACTGTACCATTCTACATTTCCATAAGCAGAGTATGAAATATCTTGTTTCTCTGCATCCTCACCACAACTTAATATGTCACTATTTTTGTTTATTTGTTTTAGCCATTCTCTTAAGTATGTAGTGATAACTCCTTGTGATCTTAATTTGCATTTCTGTAGTGACCAGTGATATTGAGCATCATTTCATCAGCATGTTTGCCATCTCTGTAACCTCTTTGGTAAAATGTCTCTTCATGTCTTTTGCTCATCTATTAATTGGGTTGTTTATTTTATTACCATTATGTTTTAAGACCTTTTTATGTACTCCAGACATGAGGTTTTTGTCAGCTGTGAGATTTGCAAGCATTTTCTCCCTATTAATCATGTTGCTAGGATGATTGGATTTTTATGTGAAAAACAAAGCAAAACTGATCTCTTTCATTCAACACATAAAAATAATTTGAGATAAATCATAGACCATACTGTAAATACAGAATTATGGAACTTCCAGACAAAAGCCTAAAATAATATTTTTATCCTTTGGGATAAAAGAACAGCTTCTTGAACAAGTACACTAGAATTATTAACTATAATAAATAAATAAACTGGACTTCAACAAAATTGGAAAATTTCTGCTTATCAAAAAACATAATTAAGAAAATTAATATATAAGTCACAACAGGGAAAAATTATTTGCAACACATAGGTGTGACAAAGGACTTCTATCAAGAAGATACTGAGATCTCTTACAAATTAGCAATTAAAAGACAGAGATTTCAGTTTTTAAAAATGGGTGAAAACTTGAACAGTTTTTCTTTATCAGTAGAAGTATTTTCTTTAAAAAAAATAAACTTTCTTAAAAAAAGAAGATATATGGTCAGTAATCATACATAAAGGTCCCAGAGAAATGGAAATTAAAACTATAATCATTTCACACTGACTGGAATGGCTAATATAAAAAACCTCAAAACATTAAATATTTGTAGAGATACAGAGCAACTGGCACTTTCAGTCATTGCTGGTAGAAACTTGAATGGTTTAATCACTTTGGGATTATACTTTTTAAATAAAATGAAACATATGTCTACAATATGAGCAAGTAATTCCATTCCTAGGTATTTAGCCACGGGAAGTGAAAACATAAGTCCACAAAAGAATTTGCACAATAGTTTTCTTAGAGTCACGTTTATGGCAGCCAAAAAAATTGGGTAAAGTGTGTCATCAATAGAAGGATGCATAAAAACAAATTGCTGTATATTCATACAATAGAATACTAATAAACAGCAAGAAAAGATTAAACTATTGAAGTGAAACATATTAACCAAAAGAATCCAGATACAATGTGTATGTACTGTATGATTCCATTTATACATAAATTCTAGCAACAGAAAAAAATAATCTAAAGTGATAGGTACCAGAAAGTTGATATGGGAAGAAGCACTTATAGTTGGGGACATGAAACTTAATGGTCTGATGGAAATAAATAATCTTATATTTTGTTTGCCTAGTGGCTACACCTTGTATACATCTGCTCAAATTCATCTGGCTGGATATTTAAACTCTGTCCATTTTGTTATATATTAATTATACCCTAATTTAAAAAATGTTAAGTAAGAATAGGCAATAAGGAACAAAATAATCAAAATAGAAGGAATGCAAATGGCCACTAAGCATGTGAAAATATGTTCCACCTCACTAGCAATCGAGTGCTCTCAATTAAAGCAACACTATGGAATAATTTTTCATCTATCAGATTCATAAGATTAAAGAATGAATGATAATTTCTAGTTTTAGCAACTTTATTTGAAAAGAGGCACTCATTTATCTCCAGGGAGAATGTCAACTGGTACAAATTCCGCAGAGAAATTTGTTTCTAAAACTTCATGGCATCTCCACCCTCTGTATATTAAAAAACATATGTAAAAAGGCTACTTGATTTGTAGCTTCTTCATCTGTAAGCATGAGAATAATAGAACATGCTCTACCTTATTTTAAAATATTTTTGTATGTAAGAAAATAATATTATTTAGCATAAAATGGCTGCCCCTTATGTTGTGGAGAAATGGGAGAGCCCTAGGAGATTAAATAGACAGAAGGGATATTACATTGGCCTAAAATGTAAATGTTCCTTGAATAGAGGAATATGATTAACTCAAGTCTTTGCACCTGATTCTAAAATAAATAACAACAGATGTATAAGACAATAGGATTGAAAAATCTTTGAAATTTCAAGTACTTTACTTAGTAAAGTGCCACTTAAAATACACACTATCACTGCCAAGTTTCTTCTGCACTTTTGCTCTATTACTCACTGCATCACACTAAACTCACACTGATCCTTCAAAACTTAAGGTAATGCTGAGGAAATAAGGGGATAAATGATGTGATGATTCCAAACTTCTCAGGATTAACAGATTAGGACTTCAAAGTTTTCAGCCTAGGCATAGGATAATTACCTGAAGATACATATAAATATATTATAAACAAACTGTTTTCTCTCTCTTTCCAACCTAGACTAATTAAAACAGAATCTCTGGGTGCTAGAGCCAAGACATTGATAGGTTTTAAAAGCTCCTGAGGTGATTCGAAGGTGAAAGAATCTGGGTTAGATAGAGTTCAGGATTAGGGATTTTACTCACTACCGAGGGTATGGAAACTGCTTATTCAAATTCTTTTTAGAAATATAATGTAATTTGCAAATATTGCAAGGTTAGAGGTCGGCTATTACACCTACATTCTTTTTCAGGTAGGATTATAGTTTTAGGCTAAAAGTTTTCTCCATTGACTTGTTTTTATCACAGTTGGTTTGTTAACTGGATACAGGGTCTGGATTCCTTTGCTGTGAAATGTAATTCTGTTATCAGCAAAACCACATTCTGCCCAAGGTGGTTTCTCCAATGGCTTTAATCTCCCTTTTCAAATCCCATGAAATAAAGAGCCTTCCAAACTAAAGAGTGAGTCATCATTTGGGCTAAAAAAGACCTTTAGTTTAGATTTCAGATATTCTAACCCACTGTAAAAGTTTGATAAAAAGTGAATCCGAGCTTTTAATTAATTGTGTACAGAAAGCTGACAAAATTCTATTGGGAGACATTCCTAATAATCCATGCACATAATAAGGTGGGAATTGTTTATAAATATAAATGAATTGAAAGGTTTACAACCCTGGAACAAGACGATGAAAAATCAAACCATGGTTGGCAACCTCACAATTAAATTCTCAGTTAGTAAATGACTTACTTGAGAATTCTGTTTAATCTTTGTTTTTCAATATGTTCCTGGAAGCAAAGAGAAAAGAAAAATCTCGGTCAGAATAGGAAACTAAGCCAGACTATATTACATACATGTAATTTTAATAACTCTTGGTTGGTTTTGAGATATTTGAATGAAAACATAATCTCCTTTTTCTGTGTGTGTGTGTGTGTCTGTGTGTGTGTGTTTTCTTTCTCTCCCTCTATGTATATGTATATGTGTGTGTGTGTGTATATATATATGTATATTTGTATGTATATGCAATATAAGTTTGACAGAGATTGTGATGTTTCCAGCTACAAAAATTTTTAAAAATCAAATTGTGGTTTTTGAGGGGAAACTCTTATTTCTTTAAAAATTTTTAAAAAGGTTTTATATATTTATTTTGAGGGAGAGTGAGAGAAAGAGAGAGAGCACTAGTGGGGGTGGAGGGGCAGAGGGAGAGGAGACTGATGTGGGACTCGATTCTAGGACTCTCCTGAGGAGGGAGACTGATGTGGGACTCGATTCTAGGACCCTGGGATTATGATCTGAACCAAAAGCAGACACTTAACTGACTGAATCACCCAGGCACCTGGGAAAACTATTTCTGAAAAAGAAATTAATGTGTGATGTTTGCCTATTTTTATAGCTGACATTTTATATTGAATATTTTATAAAACTAGGATCAAACTTATTTAATGGTGAGTCTAGATACTTGCTCTAATATGTGGCCATACAGGATTTAGCTGCTCATAAAATTATCCCCCAATCTTATGTTATAAGCAGATTCATATGCTTAGTTATCCAAGTATAAACAAATATGTTTGCATCAAAAGATTGACTCTTTAAAATTACTTCTGGTGTCACATTTTATCCTCTCTAAAATTATATCAAGAAAGAAGAACTCATTTCATCACTTAAAATGTCAATGTATATCTTGTACTTGGTGATACTCTGAGTGCCTACATTTGTCTATCTTCCATACTTGATTATTGCTTTCTTCAGGGCAAGGAGTGTGACTTTTTCTTACTCTAGTATATCATTTAGCACAGTCCCTGGAAAATACTTCATGGATTATAAATTACATTTTTTAAGACAAACTGAATTAAACTTCATTATATCTAAAAATACTCCCATCTGATAAAATCATGTCATTTATTCATTATTCATATTTATGAAAACTCTTAATGACACTCATTCAAAGGATGATTCTTCTCCAAACTAACTTTACTCACTTGAGATGTAGAAAATGATCCCTTCTTCCACAAGCTGATTGGTCTGAGGTGCTCATATATTTTTCACCACCAATGTACTAACATAAAACATGAGGTTACTAAAGCAGAAAACCTATTTAGTAAGAAAAATTAACCAGTGTCACAAACATCCAACCCTCACTGTTTCCATTGTCATTATGTTTAGGCATGAATGCGGTTATAATTACATATGTACTGACAGCAGTGCTCTACTCAGCATCAATTGGTCTGCTCAAATTTAGTGGCACTAGTATCTTAACAGCTGAAGGAACCTAGATAATATGTTTTATAAGGCAAATATTTGCATTTACTCCATCCAAAGAGTTCTCAGAACAACCTTGCAGAACCACAAAAGCATTTCAGATACATGATGGCACAGAAATACAAATTGGCAAAAACAGAATTTTCAATTAATTCTGACAAAGGAAAAAACTGTTCATGCAGAATATGCTAATGTTCCATGATTAACAATCTTTTTAATGAATCATACATGATAATCGTTGACTATAAAGTATATAAAATGTTTCTAAATTTTAAGTCATTTTTGATAAATGAGATTGATATAAATTTGACCTTTTTTCTTTCTGGTACTCTCCACATTATTTCTATATAATTTTTCTAATTTTTTTTGTAATTCTCTGCATGCTTTATAAGATAATATCTTACATGTATATACAGAATTAATTTTTATTTGAGAATGGTGTCCAGAGCCAGCTTATATCTAAATATTAAAAGTGGTGATATCTTAAGTTCTTTTTAAGTTTAATTAGAGGCTATAAACACTACATTTTATAGACAAAGAGACAAAAACCTAATTTCCCATTAAAAAATGGATCCGATATTGGTTAATTTGTTTCCTTCCTAAACTGACTATACAGAATGTATATATTTCCAGCCCCACATTCATACATAAAAGATAAAAGTGTACTTGTTAAAAGACTGATACAAGTTGGGTCAATATTTCTTATTGAGCAATAACTTTGAAGTATTTCACAACAGAACTTTAAAATTTCTTTTAAGAAAAATATATCATTGACAGGATGCCATTAAATCTTTAAAATAAGAGACAGTGATGAGATCTTCTAAGGAGTAGTAATTTCTATTTTAGTTTCAGAGCTAAGGTTATTCATTTTCCCCAAAACAAGATGGTCATTTCCAAGTGAATAGTGTATCTTGAATGGCACAATATGGTGTAGCCTTTAGGTTTGGCTGCTTTTATAGTTAGACTGGGTTTGAAGCTTCAGTTATACAATTACTACCTACATGATTTTGGGTAATTATTATATACACCCTGTGCCTTGGTTTTCTAAAGTGTAAAATAGCAGTAACATTAGGTTTTGTAATGATTAAATGAAATCAATACATGTAAAATGCTATGTTGGGTGTAAAGGAGGTGTTCAATATAAGTTATATATTATCACTCCACTTGTTTAATTAAATCCAAAATGGCATTGATTGTAAGATCACACTATTGTTACACAGAACACCAAGGAGAAAACGCTGTCATTTAAACCAGGACATGTATTATAACTTAGAATTTGTATTTTATATTTATTGAAAGGGCTCTTCTGCCTTTAGAAATAGATTTTAATCATGTATACCTATAGTGCATGCATAAAAAGGAGGAATAATTGAAACAAATTGGATAGGTTATCTCAAAACTTCTTAACATGCAAGGTCCAACATCTCTGAATAAGCTTTGAGTCAGCATCATCAATGTCCAAATGTTTTCAACTGTGTATCGCTCTTGCAGCCATCAAGGACATCACTAATTCCCCTTTTCTTAGGAGTGTTACATTATGTCTGATTTCTGACCACTGTCACTCATCATGAAATGTTAATGCTGGCATTTTCTTAATTTCCCCAGGTGATGTCACAGAAGGGTTTTCAGAGAACAATGGGTTTTATATTCTCTTCTCAAATGATTCTTGAATAGTTGTAGTTGTCTAGTTAAGTCCTCTAAAGTAACAGCCGGGTTAATGACAAGTAGCCATTAACAACTTTATCACTTAGCTGCCTGTCCAACAGTACTCTCAAGACTTAACTTAATCTTAAGAAATTGAGTATTACAGGCATATAGATCTTAGAGATGTTAAAATGGGGGATGTAGGAGACTCTTTAGAATCATGGAATTCTCTATCATACTCTGATCTCTTTTCACTCTTTCCTTTTTTCCATGAGCCTTGGGTATCAGAAATGAGGTAACTTATCTAATTAGTCAATTTGGGAAAAAATAAGCTGGTTATGCCCAGCTTGACTCTTTCTTTTTAGCAAATGACCTCTCCACACAAAATGGACCCCCTGCTCTCTGTCCCAAAGCCAGGCTGTCCATTCCACGATGAGCCCTTCTCTGATCCAGCAGTGTCAGTTCCTGGATTGGTCAATCTTTCAGGTCTATATTGGTTTTATTTTAAAGCTTGTGTTTCAACTTAGTCCTTATCAGTAATATTTTTGTCTGCTAAGTCTTATATTTTTTCTCAATTTTTATTAAATTCCTCCCATCATACATACACAGACCACAAAGTAATGTGGCTGAGAAGTGGGCCTCACACTGTGCTCTCTGCTCCATCTACCACTTGCTTGTTGTTTGCTTAGATAGATTTTATTAGTTTGGGCCTTATTCCACACATTCTTTTCATGGATTTTTTTTTAAAGCTAGTTGTCTATTTTGTGAGAGTAGGTTTAATCAAAACTGGAAAATGTTGGGCCCACATAAACTGCAATATGTTAAAAGAAAAGAAATAAGGGAGGGCTGCACCGTTAATCCCTCTAGGTCATGGAACACCACTCCCTTCAAGTAATGTTTTCAAATTCCTGACAAATATCAATCTTCAGGGTTTGGAAGTGGGAGAAATCAGAATTACCTGGAGGTGTAGCAAATATTCAAATTTTAAGTTATTCTTTATCTCAGTAAATTTATATGGTAATGAGTGAGCATGATAATAAATAGTGAATAATTTTTTTCAAAAGGACAATACTAGACATTTCAGAGGTTCTCTATAAAACAAACTGAAATAATGTAATAATATACTAATATAATAATAGTATGAACTAATACATAGTGACAAGATTTTTTTATTTCATTAACATGTAAAAGTATTCCTACTTGATTTAGACATATAATAAAGAAAACATCAAAAGAATGAAATATTAAGAGGAAATGAATGCCAAGTGAAAATAATTTTAAAAATGAAAGCTAATACTACATGCACTTAATATCTAAGTTATTATTTTTAAAATGGTATTTTGGAATACACAGAACATTACTTACCCTATTTGATCTTCATTTCATAACAAATATTCTAGATGTAGAGAAGTTTCTTTTTTTGTGTTTTTGTTGTTGTTGACATTAACTTAATTGTCCAGAGGGTTTACAAAGTCTCTACAGGTTGTGTTTAGTTCATGTTGCTTTGTATCAGTTCATTACTTTTTTATAAAGATGAAAAGATTTTTTCTGCTCTCCCGGGGTTTGATTTTTCCGTGAATGCATTGCTTTCACAAATTTAGACTTTAGATTAATTTCCAATTTCATATGACTGTTCCACATCAACATTTATATCTTCTCTTTGGATTTTATCTGAAGTATTTACAAAGAACTATTGCCTATAGTGGTTATGCAACACAGGAAAACTCCACCAACTGCTAAAAGCTGTAGAATCTACTTCCAGGCCCCTCAGCTAGATGTCAACATAATACTCTAAGAGTCTTATCAATATATATTAATATTACCCAGTAGCTATTATTTTTCCATTGTTTTGATAGAGTGAAGTGAATTTTACTCTTAATCTCAGAACCTGGTCATTTGACTCTGAAAGAATTGTAATTTAATAATATGGGTCAGTTCACTCCTTTTGGTATTGATTTCATATTCCAGGATGACATAAACAATCCACCTTCTGCCCTAGATGCATTATAGAAAGTAGCAATTTCTGTGGAATGAGTTTTCATAAGGATGGAGATATCATTTGTCTTTTTAAAAAAAAGAATAGCAAAGATGACATACCTGCATTGGGCAAGCACCAGTTTTCCAGAATAGTGAAGTCTCTGCCTACTTCATTTTTCAATTTTCTTTATTTCTTAGTTAAGCTATCTCCTTCTCTTTAAGGACAATTCCAGCTATCAACTATCACTCTTCAGATAATTTCCATACTGAGTATGTAAGGCGAATTATGAGAAGATAGATTAGTAGAAGAAAAATCTGATACCTTCCCACTAATTTTAAAACTGGAATAGTCAATTCTATGAAGAAATATATTTTAAAATGTGAACATCATAAAAAAATAAAGTGTGTTCTTATAGTTGACACAAAACTATGGCACATTAGAAATCATTGTGAAGCACTAGTGAATTAATTAGGCAACTCAACAACAACAAAAAAGTTGACTAAACCCCTAAATCCTAAAAAAAAAAAATTACTTTTTATTGAGCTAACTATATTTAATTATTATCAAATAATTTATAAAAACTGTTCTAATGAATTTAATTTCTAAAATACTTGGTTTCTCTGTGGCTTTGGGCTGATAGGGACTATATTATAAGAAACCAGTAACTTAATTAAATTCCTAAAGGAGCAGATTAGACAAAACAAAAACTCATACACTTTTCTAGGATTTTGATATGTAAAACCAATTGAGCAATTATCATGGTAAAAATGAAGTTTATGCCTGAGTATCACAATTAAAAATATAGTAGCAGATGGCCTTTATTTTTTAACTTGCTGATTTATGGCTGTTGGTACAAACTCAACATATATCATGCAAACAGATTATAGCAATAATTATTTCTGTAAATGTAATTCATGTGCATTGCCAAGCCAAATAGATTTTGTAAACTAATGTTATAGGGTACACTGTTCACAAGAAGGAAGTCTATATTACCGCTCTTTGAGCTTCAGAATTTACAAGATGACTTTAGAAGTTTAGGACAAGGATGCACCTTATAGATCTGTATCTATAGTAGGAGTTTTACAGATCAAATACCCCTTCTAAAGAGATACATAACTCCCATATCATACAAAAAATCAATTAATATTGCTCTATCTGGTGGTGTTTTTTATCTTTACATGTGTAAAAATAACTCATTCAATGAAACAGTCTATGCAGCCAATAGACTACAGTTTATCTTGATTGATGGAATTGGCAACTATATATTCATATGAACTTGTGTAAGAGACCATTATAGGAAGCATCAGGAAAATGAAGATTTGTACATCAGCATCATGGTGGGATAAATAACCCTCTCTTCTTGCCTCTCCTTTTAACAGCCAAAATTTGCTATTCTATTTTGCTCATCTATCCATGAGCAAAAGTGCCTCTGTCAGAGTTGTGGGATCCAGCGCAATGTGCCAAGGGCCTTGTGTAGGGTCTTGTGCTTCAGGTAGTAGGCAGACAGACCTCAGTAAGGGCTACGGAACTGGCAAGAGCCTGTAACCAGTTTCAGCTATTTTGGTCATGGTCACAGAGTACGTGGGGGGCAGTCTCCCATGGATAAGAGAGCCTAGAAGTCCAGGTTTCCTGAGGAGAGTTTCCAGCACTCTGTTGAAAAAAAAAAAAAAAGAGTTTGGACACATTGGAGAGGAGGGAACTTTGCCTTCCAAATTGGAAAAGAAGTAAAATTGTCTATTTAATAAATGATGTTAGAAAAACTGGTTAGCCACGTGCAGAAAAATGAAATTGGACATCCATCTTACATCACTCACATCATATCTATCTTCCATCACTGAAGTGGATTAAGAATTTAACCATAACATCTGAAAATAAAACTCCTAGAAGAAATATAGGGGGAAAAAACCCAAAACTTCTTTTTTTTTTTTTTTGACCCTGAGATCATGACCTGAGCCGATGGCAGAGGCTTTAACCCACTGAGCCACCTGGGTGCCCCAAAACAAAACTTCTTGACATTAGTCTTGGCAACAATTTTTGACCATGACATCAAAGCAACAAAAGCAAAACAAAAGCAACAAAAGCAAAAAATAAATAATTGGGGCTATATAAAACTAAAATGCTTATGCACAGCAAAAGAAACAACTAATGAAATGACAAGACTACTTACAGAATGGGAAAAAAATATTTACAAACTCTTACCTGATAAGAATAAGATTACCATAAAATGTTAATTTAAATATATAAATAACTCATATAACTCAAGAAATCAAACAAGCAATCTGATTAAGAAATGTGCAGACGAATCAAATAGACATTTTTCCAAAAAAGGCCTCCAAATGGTCAACTGGTACATGAAAAGATGTTCAACATCACTAATCATTAGAGAAACATAAATCAAAACCATAATGAAATAGCACCTCATCCTTATTAGAATGTTTATCATCAGGAAGACACAAGAGATAACAAGTTTTAGTGAGGATGCTGAGAAAAGGGAACACTTGTCCACTGTTAGTGGAATGGAAATTGTTGCAGCCACTATGAATGTTCCTCAAAAATATTAAACATAGAACTACCATATGATTAAGCAGTCCTACTTCTGTGTATATCCAAAGGAAATTATAACAGGATATCAGAGAGAATATGCCTTCTCATGTTTATTGTAACATTATTCACAATAGCCAAGATATGGAAATCTAAGTGTTCTGTCAGTGGATGAATGGGTAAAGTACACACACAAACAATGGAGTATTGTTCAGCCACAAGAAATGAGGAAATCCTTCCATTTGTGACAACATGGATGAACCCTAAGTGAGATGTCAGAGAATGACGAATACTGCATGTTATCACATATATATGGAATCTTAAAAAGCTGAATTCATAGAAACAGGTTAGTGTGGTGGTTGGCAGGAGTTAGGGGAGTGGGGAAGTTGGGAAATGTTGATCAATGTCTATAAACTTTCACTTAGAATATGAATAAACTCTGGAGATCCAACACACAACATTAAGATTATAGTCAACAGTACTGTATTATGTACTCAAAAGTTACTAAGAGACAAGATCTGAAATGTTCTTATCACACACGTAAAAAATCAATAACAATGAAGGAAAAAGAAAGAAAATAGATAATTAAAACATTCCATATCATCAGATGCTAAAATGAGAGATAATACCTGGTGTTTTATCTGGATATTTGTAAAATTGAAGGTTTAAAAATCTATAAACTTGAAATACATCTCCTCCTAAAACATGATAGGACAGGGAGAAACAAATAGATAATTAATTTATTCTGATCTCTAATGTATACTTTACATATTTGAAAAGTTAGGAGTTACCCTGGGTAAACTCCTGGGTAAATTTGCCAATTTTCTTTGGCAATATGCATCTTCCTTAGTAAGGATGATCTTTTTAAAATCATTCATGATGTTTTATTTCTTGGATCCTTAGCCACCAAGAAAGCAGGTTTATCCGGCGTATTCTCCGTCCAACCCAAGAATAAGCCTAACTGCATTTAGAAAGGTTATATGTGTTGAAATACACATCTAGGACCACCTCCAATGGCCAGCTGTCCCATCTTCTTGTTACCTGAGTATGTGCAGCTTCTTGTACTTAGGCAACTCTGATATGTTGTTTTAAATCAATTTATTTATAGCTAATATTGTATAAAATGATATTATGTACATTATTTCTCTGTCCGTATGTTCATACTTATATAAATACAAGATATATATACATACACATATATATGTATGTGTATATATATAGATATAGATATATATCTCGTAACTCCAAAAGGAAGAAAAATAGTGAATATTTTACTATTACCACCTCCTCCTCTATTATACCAACCATGATTCTTATTAATAACTCAGTGTATGTACCATATCTTCTTTATCCATTCATCTGTTGAAGGGCATCTTGGTTCTTTCCACAGTTTGGCAATTGTGGCCATTGCTGCAATGAACATTGGGGTACATGTGGCCCTTCTTTGTAATGCATCTGCTTCTTTGGGGTAAATACCCAGTAGTACATATACACAATGGAATATTATGTCTCCATTAGAAAGGACGAATATCCAACTTTTGTATCAACATGGATGGGACTGGAAGAGATTATGTGAAGTGAAATAAGCAGAGAGAGCCAATTACCTTATGGTCTCACTTACATACTGAGCATAAAGAAAAACATGGAGGACATTGTGAGAAGGAAGGGAAAGGTGAATGGAGGGAAACCAGAGGGGGAGATGAACCATGAGAGACTGTGGACTCTGAGCAACAAACTGAGGGTTTAGGAGGGGTAGGGGTGGGGGGCTGGGCGAGCCTGGTGGTGGGTATTGAGGAGGGCACGTATTGCATGGAGCACTGGGTGTGGTGCATGAACAATAAATCTTGTAACACTGAAAAAATAAAATAAACATTTTTAGGGAAAAAAATAACTCAGTGTACTTTGTATTTTAGAAATAATTAATAAAAAAGTTTATAAGTTTGCCTTAATTTAGGCAGAAAATCAATTTAATCAGAATATTCTGTTCCCCAGGGATTCTGGCTAAACAAGATTTTGTTATCTCTAAAGCCAAGGAACTTGAGAGTGCCATATCTGATATTTTTTCACCCTAAACTTAGTCTCACTTCTGTGACTTATCTGTGATGAGTTCTCAAACTCTCCTTAGGGTTAAGCACATGTCTGTTCATGGAAGCATGACCGAATTTCAGGTAGAAAAAGTAACAACCAAATGTGATACATTCTAATTGGATTTTGCTGTCATGTAGGCTAGGACCTCTGGTAATAATATATATATAAGAAGTGGAAAGTTGAACATAAAAGGCTAATGAGGGTATCTTAATAAAAATTAAACACTTTCAAAGTGAGTACAAATTAAGGCTGTTGGGCTCTATTTAATTTTATCGATACAACAATTTATTAAACTCCTACCTGCTGCCTTACAGTCTGAGAATGTTATAAGATAAAATGACTTAATCAGTTTAAGGTTATAGAATTCCTAGAGTTTTATTTTATTTTATTTCACTTCATTTATTTTATTAAGACTTTATTTATTTATTTGACAGAGAGAGATCACAAGTAGGCAGAAGGGCAGGCAAAGAGAGGGGGGAGCAGGCTCCCTGCTGAGCAGAGAGCCCAGTGCGGGGCTAGATCCCAGGACCCTGAGATCATGACCTGAGCCGAAGGCAGAGGCTTTAACCCACTGAGCCACCCAAGTGCCCCGAGTTTTATTTTATTAAAAAAATGTTCTTCTACATGTTTATTAGAGTACCTCCAAGCTGTACCTCATTAGATTTTCGTTTCTTGTTATTGCTCTTAAAAAATGAGCCAATTAGGCTAGAGTAGGTTAATCTAGAGAAGTTTATGGTAACCTTTCAGAAGCTTTATGACAATTTGCTTGTCATTCTGCCACAGTATGAGTCAACTGGAGTATAGATAATAACCACACCCACTCTTCAGAACAGCAGTTTAAAAATGGATAATGGATATTCAGACTTTTTAAAACAAAGCAGACAGCAGCATAGCTGACAACATATGTGCTCGAAAATCTCCTAGTGCCTTGTTTGGCACATAGTCCTTAGATTGAGGGCTTTTAAGATGTACTTAATTTTTCAGTTATTATTTACTTTGCCTTTTTGATGTTCTTCTACTTTTGTCTAGTTCTATTAACCTGTCTTTGTCTCACCATAGTTTTCATAATGGTCTACCATATTGCTAACATTTCTAGATGGTTGACGTACAATATATATTTTTATGTAACTACTAAGAATTTTTAAACTTGACATTTTAAAGTATTTTATAACATGAATGCATCTTTTTATCAAAATTTATAAAACTAGGACTAAACTATATTAGCTACATGAGAATCTTTAGCTTTATAAATTCCTCTGTATATAATATTCTAATATAAGAATAACTTTAAGTATATAACATTTTAAGTTTTTTTTTAATGATTTTATTTATTTGACAGAGAGAAAGAGATCACAAGTAGGCAGAGAGGCAGGCAGAGAGAGAGAGAGGGAAGCAGGCTCCCTGCTGAGCAGAGAGCCCGATGCGGGGCTCGATCCCAGGACCCTGAGATCATGACCTGAGCCAAAGGCAGAGGCTTAACCCACTGAGCCACCCAGGTGCCCCAGTATATAACATTTTATTATCTGTGCATTTATAGTCTCAAGTCAAACCTTGAACATTGACATTTGCTTGAAGAATATTGAATGATTACTCTTAAGTACTATGATGGTTACTCTTAAGTGCCACTTTGGGCTAAAGAATACATTTGGATGTGTCTCTGAAAATATTGTGTTAGAGGTTAGGATGTGAATCAGTAGAATGAATAAAAAAGATTGCCTTCACCAGTGCAGCTGGACATCATCCAATTCATTGAAGGCCTGGATAGAATGAAAAGGGGGAAGAAGGGTGAATGTGCTCTTTGCTTGAGTTGAGACATCCATATTCCCTGGTACTTGGACATTCAACCTCTTGGTTTTTAAGTCTTCAGACTCAGATGGGGACTTATACCTCTGGTTCCTTGGTTCTCAGGCCTTCATGTCTGGACCACCACCTGGCTTTCTTGGGCCTCAGACAGCTTTCAGACTGCAAGTGGTGGAACTTCTCAGCCTCTATAACCGTAGAGCCTATTCTTCATAATAAATCTCTATGTATTTATATCTCTATCTCTATTTTTCTATTGTCTCCTATTGGTTCTGTCTCTGTATTTCTGTCTATCTATCTGTCTATCATCTCCCATTGGTTCTGTCTCTCTAGAGAATCCTGAGTAATACAAGCAGTTTGAATTTTTTTAGTTTATAATAAATATGTAATGCTCCTTTGTTGTGAAGAACAAAGATCATAATCATCTCCTAGATTTAGCTTGTGTGACAAAAAGTATAGCCTCATATCTTACTAAAAACATTTATTATCTTGTTTTATTTTATATTTTATCATTGTTGGCTAATTTCTTGATTTAGGATAAATGCCCTCTCTAAATAACTCTTTAGTTAATTTAGTGTTATCAAAATCTAATTAAGCTTTTAAATTATAGTTAAGTAATTTATACTATAATTCTACAAGATAAAAAATACATATATATCTTGTCCCCTCATCACTTTCCTTCTGATTATAAAAGTATGGAATAGGACATAGGATTCTCTTTAATGTTTTTTGGTAGAAATATATTTTCATATGGAAGGTAATTGTGAATTACATGATTTTTTTTTGTGAGGGATACAAATGAAATCCGAAATTTCTTAATATGGTTATTCTTGGTTCCAGAATTTATCATATGTTACTCAAGACATATGCATATCTGTCTATTATCCTAGAAACATAGTTGATTTATAGGTTTTACACTATGTATTTATTAAAGAAATATTTATTGCAAGCCTATTATACAAGTTTGTCATGTGTTTGTTTGGGAAAAAAAAAATGGATGGCATCTGAGATTCTGAACATTAGCTTTCCTTATAAGTTGCTTATCTATAGCTGACCCCTTGACATTCTGAAAGAAGATAATCATGTACAAAGGAAAAGTACAGTACATACTGATTACTAAATAAGAAATTTGCCCCCAGATCCATACTTTACATAGAACTTCTGCTTCTCATCAGCTTGCCTAGACTAATTTATGTACTAGGGAGACTCCTTTTAAGGGAGGCCTAGACATTTATTTTTTTCTTGTATTGTTTAAGGATTAATTATAATTTTTGACAAGGGCTTCTATTTACCTATGACCTTTAGCCTAATAACATATATGCTGTCCCTGCTTTTGTAGGGTCCAATGACAGAAGACACGTGGAACCAGAAATAAAAATGTGTTACTGCAGGATGAAACAAAGGTAGGATCCCTTACTTAAGGAATTAAGCAGAATTGAAAGAAATGGTTTTGCTCTTCATATTTTTCTAGTTGGGGTTTTGTCTTTAACCGTAGTATATGTGTTTCATTTATTATGTCACCTAATTTACAGTACGACTGATCTTTATTTTTCTGATCTTATCACTCCTACATAATGAGGACATGAACAAAGTTTGTTCTTGGTGAATACTAACTAAAGACACAAAGTCATTTATTAACAATGTGTGAAATCAGGATCCTCTATTTCCTTAATTTTATGTGTACATAAAAATATTTCCTTGTAGGTTTTTATTAGTATAGAACATGTGCATTCAATTAATAAGGTTCCAATTATTTAAACTTCCTGAAAAAGTCATTCTTCATTCTTGTTACATTTAGAGAGCAAAATAATGTAAAGTTATTATATAAA
This sequence comes from Procyon lotor, assembly GCA_028646535.1. NCBI lineage: Eukaryota > Metazoa > Chordata > Mammalia > Carnivora > Procyonidae > Procyon > Procyon lotor. Next base: position 33,433,544 of record CM053605.1, read on the forward strand.
TGGTATGTGTATTCTGTTTCCTGGTCACATTTGCTTTGCTTTTAGGCTGAAATGCATTTCTAAACGCTTTGATGAAAGGTTTACATTCTAAACTGAATTTAATTCTGGAACCACTACAGAGCACTCTGTGATGGAACATTGCCAATAAAATATTCACCTATTTTGATGCAATATAGACAGTCAAGAAAAAAGTGTCAATGTTCCATAATTCTGGTATGTCGTCTTTAGGTGGCACTATGGTTCCAGTAGTAAATTGAATATTAGAGTCTTTTGTTAGACTTATGAATAAAGAACTCTGCCACTATTTTTGCATTTGTTTTTTATAATTAGGCCTTGTATTGTAGGGATTATCCTGATTTATAGAACTTTTTTCATATATTATTTCACATTGTTGTATGCCTAAGAACAAAGCAAAACATTCATTTTATTCCCCTTGGACAGATGGCAAAAATAAGGCGCAGAGAAGTTAAATGATTTTCACAGGCCTCCTCATGCCCTATAGTAGATTTTGAAAAAGAAGATGTTTTACTTTTCTTCCTGGGTTGTGTCTGCTTTAGTATCAGGTACTTTCCCAAGTCGTCCAGCTCCAGTGTGACTGACACTGACTTTGGTAATGTTTAGCACCTGAAGGTCTTGGACACTGATACTCACTTGGATGATGTTGCTATTAAACAGAGCAGAGAAGGTTTCAATATGCCATGATCCTCTTAATTTCTTCATCTCTTTGTTCATCTTTGTATCTCTGTTCTAAAGAGGACAAAAAGAATTGAATAAGAGTTTGGGTAATTAATGAACATAGGCAATGCAGTTTAGAACTTTATGCTAAATAAGACTTTTCACACAGTACAAAGGAAACATATCTAACAAGATAAATCTTTCCCTTAGTGTTCCTTGAAAGGGGTTCTTCCTTATATGTCCAGTTCCTAAATTTAATACTCTGTTTCAAGTTTTTGTGTATCAGTTGAAAATATCTTCTTCCTCCAAACTTGAATGTACAGTCTAGATCCAACTTTGGGAAAACCTAACACTACCTGTGTAGTTGGTATCCCCACTTCTCTAGAAAGGTATTTCCCCAGTTTGACATCTCTAACCAATAAAATGTTTCTGGGGCTTCAGTTAGAAATTCTGCAGATAGTCCTCAGAGCAGTCCATTAGTAGGCTAGGCATTCTCAAGTACATACTCTTTCTTGGTTATTTCATCAGAGATAGTTGCAGACATGTCTCTGTGATTTTCCCTTTTCTGAGTTCATTACTTAAATATGAATCCATGTGTGCATGAATCCATGTGTGCATGAATCCATGCACACACACACACACACACACACACACACCCTATAATTCAGGACAATTAGATATTAATTCCTAAACAGAGTACCACCTAAACTCTGAACTCTAAGAATGAGAAAACTATTTTCCTAATTACCTCATAACTTTCCAGACTCCTTTTCTTCAATGGGGTTAGTACTTCATTATTAGATGGAGCACCATCTCACTTTCAAATTGTGCTCCTTTGGCTGACATAGGATAAGATTTGGGTCTATGCTGATCCATATGATCTTATTCACCATTTCTTTGATTATAACAAGATCTGACTGAGGTTTCCTACTTCCATTTGCAAGTCCTCAATTAAATTCTTAGTGAAAGACTCTTCTCTTCCCTAGGCTGGATAGAAAGGAGAGAAAGAAAGAACTTGTTCCAATTCTAGCTGAAACTGATTGATTGCAAATATGAATTATGGAAAAAGAATCCAATGTCAGTTTCTTTAATGGTGCTTTCTATCTCCTCTTCATTCTGGTATCCAAACTTATCTTTTCTTGGAGTTTATGCTTTGTGACTTCAAAATACGTTTCAAAATGTTGATTGCGTACTGTGAAATGTCAAAGGGAGGGCAGAGCTCGTAATCACAGGGAATTCTGGACAGAGGGAAAGGTAGATCCAGAAGGTTGGAAATAATGTAACTGACTAATACCAAATTACACATCAATTTTGCAATACCCAGTTGGGTTTCAAAAGTTATATTTGAGTGATCTCTAATTTCTTAGTGCCTTGCTTGTAATTTTCTTAATGCTTTTAATGTCATGTCATATTTGGGTCACAATATTGTAGTATTAGGAATACTACAATAAAATGATTATGCTTTATATTTTTATTTTTTCTATCATAAAGTCTCTTGTGGCTTACCCTTGCAGTATCTTACTAGTCGAGGATTAGAGGGACAAATTTACTTAATTCCACAGTGTTTCTCAAATGTCTGTAGGCCAAACAAAGCTTGTTGTATTAACAGTCTTAAAACAGTAACTTTAGATTCCGATACTCATTCTCAAAGTTCCTATAACCACATATCTATATATGTGACAAAGTGAACAACTAATAGATGTGAATTTGTTGGATCCCTGAAACAACCTAAAAGAAGAAATATAAGAAATAAGAATCCACATTGTTTTATGAAGGATGGAGATTATATCCATTTTATAGATGAGCTTGTTTTCAATAAGAAGGCCAATCATTTCCATTATTTTTACTACATTCCCTACATTTCTAAAGCAAAAGTCACAGTATAAGAAATCAAAGTAGAAATATTTTCAGTTATAAACATGAAAGAGACAAGACTCATATTTTTCTTTTAGAGAATTTAAACATTTTTGGACATCAGAATTATACAGACACACAGGAGACCTTAATATACTGACATGATTAAAATAAGTTGCTTTTTTTAATATTGCCATGGAACATATATTGTTTTGACAAGATGAGACACATATTTACAATATTGTATATAAACCCGGACTTCAGAGTTTTAAGTCTCCACTATGATCAAAATTGTCATTTCTTAAGAACTGTGAAATTGTATTTGGAATCTAGGGGACAAAGACTTGAAAGGTAAGTGAAAATTTACTTGAGAAAACTGCATTAATGCCAAATAACCTAGAGAAAAAAATTAAAATAATGAAAATAATTAAAATAATAAATAATGAAAAATTAAAATAATAAAATAATATATATGCATTATTTAATTTTTAAATTATTTTATTAATTTTATTTATTATATTATATTATATTTTATATATTTAATAAATAAAAATTTATTAAGTTTATATTAATAATATAATATATTATATATAAAATAAGTACTTAATAAACATTATTTTTAAATTATTGGCAATTTTTCTAGTGCATTTCATCTTCATTAATGATTATTTTAAACCAATGAAGTGAAGGTCTGTTTATACTCTTACTGTCAAAGAAAATGAGCTTTAGGTTCATAGAGGACTGCATTTCAATCAAGGTTGTGATACTTTCCAGCTAAGTCTTTTTAAACAGTTTCTTAATCTCTGAAAACTTGGATATAATTATTCTTATAATGAGTTTTGTACGTGGCTCATGGAGTAGCTGTGAGGGTGCAATGACATGACACATATGAAATGTCTACCCAGGTGGCATTGTAATGGCACAGTGACAGTGTAATAAATGCTAGCTGTTACTTTGAGCTACTGTGATGACACCTTATATCCCAGATCTCAAATCAGTTTTTGACATATTCTAAACAAATGACAGCTGCAAAGATGAGATTTGATAAATTTGGTTAATGATTAAGATATATACTTTAAGAAGTGCACTTAGAAGTTGCTTTGTGCTTTAGTCTGTAGGTATTCTATACTAGTTATTTCATTTTATTACACATTTTATTACAGACAGAGTGCATTTGGCAAATATTCAAAGTTCCCTTTAGGAATTACAAAAAATTCTGAAAAATATATATTTTAATTGTGAAGAAGTGATTTCATGCACTGCACTGTCAAAATTAAGTATAATTAATTCGTTATAAAGGAGCCACATTTAACGATAAATATTCAGCTGAAGTCAGCAATAGTAACATTGTCTACTTCTTTGCTTGAGTTTAGCATTGCTAACTTTGGTATAGCAATGATTTCGAGTAATTCTTTGGTCAACTTCCTACTCCCAGGACTGATGCTTATTGTTTCTCTGCATTCTATTTCAACAAGGCAATTGTGGACTTTTGCCAAATTTAAAAATTTTGACTTCATAAAAATTCAACATTATGTTTCTGTTTATATATTGATAAATGTTCTTACTAAATTTCCTTGCTCTTCTAATTTTACCAATGAGTACCCCAAAAGTCTCAATTAAAGAGTTTAGCTAAAGGTCTGATATATTTTTTACATGATAAAAGTGAGTAGTTATTTTGATGTATCTCTGGACTAATACCATTATTCTATAACTTAAGAAGTGTAATGAGTTTTGCTATCATGTCGATAGCTTCCAACAGGCGGCAACATGGCCCATGGTTTTCAGCATGTAGCACTCAAGAACTGAGATCACATTATCAAAACAGTGAAACAGTGAATATAAAATTGTACTCACCCAAGACTCTTCTATGAAGAACAGAGAGCCCTTGCTTTCTGTGATCCAGAAGAATGAAAAAAAAAATCTTTAAATGAATTTGCAAAAGGAAACCATCAGTGAAGCATTTTTCATACCAAAGAAAGAAAGAAATAGTATTGGAGCCTCTGATGTTGTTAGCCCTCCTTCAATATAATCTCTAAAGCCCTATCCCCTCTCCCTCTTGGGCAACCTCACTCCATTCATTATGAGGAATCATGCCCTTTTCATCTTTGTATTCTAAGACATAGTGCCTATGACTGCTAAAGATTGGGGGCTGAGGAATCATTTGGTGAATATAAGTTAATGAATTAATTAGTGAAAAATGGCACAGTGAAAGCATAAACTAGAAAAAAAGAAAAATATATTTTATCAGCCCCTGCTTGTGGTTGTTATATTAGAAGACAAAATTCACTGCTCAGAAAAGTTAGACTGGTTACAGTTAAGAGACATATATAGTAGAATTCTAAGAATCACTTCTGCTACTATTTTCTGTCAAGTTTAACATACACAAAATTCTCATAGAAGAGGAAAGGTCTCCTGAGGAGATTTGATAAGGCAATTCTCTCAAGAGGTTTGGTGATTGTGGAGTGTCTTAAGGAAAGTTTAAGGAGCACTTTTGCTAGGATGTAAACTAGCTAAACTAGATGTCACACTAGAAATAAGATGTAAATGTAAACTAAACTAGATGTCACTCTGTTCATTTAAATCCTGTACATCAAGAAACATCTCTTCTCCATGTAGCTCTTGGGTTGAATTCTCTCATTCACATGAAAGTCCCTTTCAAAGCTCTGCAGTCCTTATATGTACGGTCTTCTCTCCAGGTGGCTCAGTTACTCAGTGTTCCAGTCTGTCCTCATGAATCAGGACTTCTAATTCCCTAGCATCCTTTTTTTGAGTGATTGGGAAGGCTGAGCAGAGAAATTTCTTGTCTTCCCTTTTGACTTCCAGGGGAAAACCTGTAGCTTGTAACTTGATTGAGAGTATTCTAGCATGTATTTCTGGACTTGTTCTTTGTTTGTTTGCTTCAGCACCTGTGTGAAGTCTTCACTTCAACCTATACAAAGAATAGACTTTTAGAGTTTTCCCACCTCCTAGTATTTTCCTCTTCCTCTCCCTTTCCTAGGATTCTTGCAGGTTCTTCTTTCAGATTATCAACAAAAATGAGTTTATTAGCCACTTCTCTCGCCCCCAAATGTCACTTGTTTTCTCTGGAAAATGGATGGCTATAGGATCTTTCAGGATTCCCTTGGGAAGTCCCCGTTCTTGAAAAAGTTAAAATTCTTAGCAATTGATCTTTTTTCCCATTCAACCAGACCACCAGTACGGCCAATCAAACAAAACATATTCACCAGGGTATCTCACTCCTTCCCTCCCATTTAAAACATATTTATTCAAATAATACTTTGTATGTGTTACAATCCTATCCAGATTTAAAATTTCTTGAACACAGAAATTAAACTATATAATTACTTTCTTTGTATGTATGCTCTTAAATATCTGTTTAACAAAAGTATATGTGTAGAGAAGTCTTTGTAATTTTGTGTTTGTTTTGTTTTTATGAAAAAACACAACCTGGGTAGACTGAGACCAAAGCTCTAGAGAACTGAAGGAATGAGAGTAAGCAACACATATCTGTGTCCTTTAGAAGCTACAGAGTTCTCCTTGAACTGTGATTCTGGAAGAACATGTAAACACACTGTGTCGGAGGAACTTAATCAGATCAAGTTATTATATCGTATAAGACAAGATGACAGAATTTCATAGAAGACATTTTCAACATTATTTCAAGTAAAATAACCTCTATTTTTAATTCCTCACACTACACATAACTTCTCTTGAACCATATAGCTTTTGGTACTACTGAAAGAGGGCAAAATTCCCTTTTAATCCTGATCATATTTCCTCCCTCTCTAATTTCAAGAAGACAAATTTTCTTATCTTTGAAGATGTTTAAATCCTCAAAATGTTCTTTGTGCCTTTGGTTTCTTAATTTCTAAAGTGCTCTTTACAGACTAAAAGACACTGTTACTTAGCAATAATGTAAATGCTAACCATAACAAGATGTAGTTGAGAGCTGACAAAGCATTCTGGGTAATGGTATAAAAACTAGCACATTAAGCATTTTTTAAAAACTGCATTCTGATTAAAGCTTATAGAGTAAATCAGTGATGCTCTTCATCATTAAATTGAGGCTACTAATAAAATGATAAATTGAAAAGAAAAAGAAAAATGTTAATAGTGTTTGATAGTGTGCTTTCTTATACATAATCAGTTCATTGCCAAAGAGGTGTAATAAAAATCCTACCATTTGTGCTGGTAGAGTAAAAAACTTGACTTAAAAACAATTAAATTCCAGTTTAAAATAAGTATATTTACATGCCTATTATTTTTTATGACATAAGTAGAAAAGAGAAAAGAAGTATTTTGTGTTCATGTCTGTTGTAATAGTAGCATCTACTCTTACTGCTGCTTTATATTTATAGAATTTCTTTCTGATATCTATTTTCTCCTGGGCATTTCTATCGTTTTAAGGAAAATAAGTATTTGGCTTCCCCTATCTCCCCCATATGATGCTTGAATGAATTGTATTTGAAAAAAAAAAGAGTTTTAAGTACTTGTTTTTAGTAAATTACATTTCTCAGTAAATATTTTTAAAGAAATAGATGCAATTACCATTTATTGTCACATTCAGTAGGTACTTTGTCTTTGATTTATGGTTCTTTCTCTAGAACTTTTGCATTTTAAAATCTTGTCTATAATCCACATAGCTTGACTATTAATATCACTTGTTCTGCATTCTTGAAAGTTCTTGGAGGATCATGATGATTATGGAGCCTATGTTTAACTTATGATGCATTTCAATGTCATCATCCCCCACCCAAAACATACTCTCATTGATTTCCAAACAAACAATCCTGTTGAGACCCTGAGACACTGTGTTCCAGCCAGGATTTAACATCCCTCTCTCTTTCTCACTTCCATGCATGTATATTTCTTGGTCTTTAGTAGCCACCTGTCTACACATTCATAACCTTGACTTCCTTTAAACATCACTTCAATATCACCTTCTCTGTGAAGTTTTCCCCGAACAACCCTATTTTTCTTCAGTCGGTCCATTAATTTTGGCATCTCATTAGACATTTAGGCATGTAACTCAATAAGGCTATTGAGTGATTATGTTCATGTTTCTTGTACATATCATTGGATTTTTTTCCTTGTCTTTGTCCTGTGATTTACATTAGGGGTATGAATTTTCATATATTGTACCACAAGTTCAAGGATTCAGTAGTTTACCTCCCAGATCTTCTACCCACTGATTCATGACTCATTATTTTTTCCTGTAAAATAGGACAATAATTAGTGTCTTTGATGGTGTCATCATATTCATTAAAAATATTAAGCTTGAGGGGCTCCTGGGTGTCTCAGTCAGTTAAGTGTTTGATTCTTGATTTTGGCTCAGGTCATGATCTCAGGGTCATGGAATTGAGCCCTACATCGGACTCGTACCCAGCAAGAAAGTCTGCTTTGCTTGAAATTCTCTCTTTCTCTCTTCCTCTTCATATGCACTCTCCCTCTCTAAAATTAATAAATAAATAAATACAATCTTTTAAAAAAATCACTGTTAAATTGGAGGATTCCATGTTGAATATAGCATATAGTTCTATAAACTCTGCCTTAGGTAGCTTGTCTCATATTCTAAAAGATATGTATATTGACATGGAGAAGAAATTCTAAAGGTGAATACTTTATAAGTATTTTATAATACCTAAATGCTTAGTCACTTATTTTTAATCACTAATTTATTATTAGCAATTATCATATGATTTTAAAACAGAACATACTTTAAAACTCATTCCAACTCCTCATTTACAGTTGAGAAAAACTGAAGTCTAGCAAATGTTGGTGACTTAAGACCATTTATAGGAGGTAATAATCAAGTATGCTACTTCAAAATTTTATATTTTTCTTCTAAGTCAATCTTGTAAGTGTGTCAATTATTTTTCTTTGAAGTAAGACTTCAGAAAAACAACCCTACAAAATCCTATTGTAACTGGTATATATTTTTTAAAGATTTTGCTAATTTATTTTAGAGAGAGAGGGAGAGTGGGGAGAGGAGAAGAGGGATAGGAACAAACAAACTCTCCACTGAGCGCAGAGCCTGACATGGGGCTTGATCCCACAACCCTGAGATCATGACCTGCTGACATCAACAGTCGGATGCTTACCTCACTGAGCCACCCAGGCCCCCCTGGTATATTTTTAGTGAATGAATGAATGAATGAAAAGATAAAAGAATTGCTGCTCATCTTCAAGTCCTAAATGATTGCATATTTTGAGATATGTCAGTAAGGATGTCCATGTATGAAAACAATTACTAATTTTTCAAAATAGTAATTTATAATACTTCTTGAAAGAAAATTTACAGCATATCTAAATTATGTTGAATAATTGGAAATATTTTGAGTGTTGTGCCCAGATGGTCATTTAGTGTTTTCTTTAGGAAATTCTTTATAGGCATTACTTGAGAAATGTGTATAATTTTATGAATCTCAAATAACTATCAGTTAAGAAATCAGAAAAAAAGAGAATGTATTATAACCCTCTGGTTATAAATCTGTATATATATATATACCAGTTATAAATTTACTGGAAAGTAAATCTGAACCATCAACATAAAGATGTTACTGGTTAACAGGAATTAACCTAAGTCAAGTTGAAAATAAAAAATGTCAGCATGCAGTCACAGGTTAAAGTCAACAATTCCAAGAATATGAAGTGGAGATTTAGTCAAGATCTATTCTCATCCATCAATCTTATTTCTAGCTCTTGCCATGTTCTAAGTGTGTGTTCTGGGGCCTATCAGATGCTAATGATAAATCAGTCTTGGACATAAAATAAGTATTAATTAATTCATGTGTAAATTTTAGTGTATTTTACATAGTATAATATATTTTATATAGGTCACATGAGGCTATTCCAAAAAAATCAGTTTTGGAAGCAAAATAAGCGTTTAACAATTAAACACATAATCGATTCCACATAGTGCAGTTAAACTTATTAGTAGGTCCTAATGCTGTATTTTTCAGATAATAACCAATAATGTTTTCTTGCATTTTTCAGTGTTTGATTACTTGCTATAGGATCCAAGAATTGTATATATTGCTATCTCCTATAGCAAATAACCAAACACTGAATGTGTGTGTGTGTGTTTGTGTGTGTGCGTGTGTGTGTATAATTTCAGGAATTCTTAATAATTTCAAGAATTCAAATATCTTGCTTCCAAATCCCAAAGATTAATATTTTCAAGAGATCCGGTAACCCTAGTGTTGTTTATAAATAGTTATTCATTTCCAGAACTAATTATACTATTAAATTAGTTTGTGTTCAGACTTTTAATCAGGAACTTTAGTCTAGGGCAGGGTATATCTTTTCAGCACTTTCTCTTGAACTTAAATATATTCAATATCCTAGTTAGTGTAGTGTCAAGTTGTAATTGTATAAAATGTAAAGATGAAGAGTAGATGGTCAAAATATCAATTCAATTTAACATGATAATTATTAATTAATCATCCTCCATCTGTAAGACCCTGAGGGAGATTCACAGATAGTCAAGAAATTGTTCTATTCTGTGATAAGTGTGCAACATAATGAGGGAAGTGAACACATAAATAACCATAATGCATCAGTAATAGATATATAAATAATCTGCTTGGGCTCATCCTCTCAGCTGAATATTTTAGAACTGGGAAACAATTTTGAGTGAAATTAACACAGGCTCCTATTAAGTATGTAAGTCTCCTAGATCTTTAAGATTTTCTGTTTTATACATTTTATTCTTTTTACTCTGTAGATAGTAGCAGTATTAAGATATCTACTGTATACTGAACAACTCTGGGACAGGCATTGTAATATGTGATTTATGTTTATTATTTCTATTCACAAGACAAACCTGCAAAATTATATATATATCATTATCCATATTATTATTTTACGGAGGAGGAAACAGAGAATGAGAGAAGTTAAATGACTAATGATTTACCTCAACACTCAAAACTGTCAGCTGGGGAAGTTTCAGTCATACCTATATATCTCTGAAGTTTATTCAGAACATGATGTGAGACCAAGAGTCTCTGTTACAAACAGATGTGAGTGTGTTATGGAGGAAAATCAGTTTATAGTCCTATTGTTCTGTGTTCAGCTCCATAGTGTGCCTATTTCTAACTGCATAGCTTGCTTATTTGAGTGTTATTTTCATAATCTGTACAATTAATTGGAAGAAGCAAATTAGTTAATTTCATCAAAATTTAACTTCATCAGAATTAAAAAAAAATTGCTCCGTGAGAGACTTACTAAGAGCATGTAAGGACAAACTACTAACTGGGAGAAAATATTTATAAAGCTTAATTATGACACAGAACTAGTACCTAGAAAATATTTTTAAAGTCTCAAAATGCCTCAGTAAAAAGACCAAGCAATCTAATTAAAAGATGGGCAAAAGTCATAAAGAGAGATTTCACTGAAGGAGATAGATAAATGACAAGCACTTGAAGGGATGTCCATCATTAGCCATTAGGGAAAAGAAAATTGATAACACAATGAGGTATCACTATACATCTATTACAATGGTTAAAGTAGAAAATAATGACAAAACCAAATGGTGATGAGAATGTGGAGAAACTGGTCACCCATGTATTGCTAGTGGAATGTAAAATGGTACAGTCAGTCTGAAACTGCCACTAACATACAATCCTACTGTTGCACTACTGGGCTTTTATCTCAGAAAAATGAAGACTTATGTTCACACAGATCTGTACATGAATGTTTGTAGCAGTTTTATCTGTAATAGTAAAAAAAACCTTGAAATTACCCAGATATCTTTCAGTGGGTGAATAGTAAATCAACTGTGGTACCTCCCTAGCATAGCACACTACTAAAGAATAAAAGGGAATAATTTATACATGCAACAACTTAAATGACTGTCCCAAGAATTATGCCAAATGCACAAAGAAAACCCCAAAAGGTTCCATAAATGTATGACTCCATTTATTCAACAACATCCTTGAAATGATAGTACTGTAGAAATGGAGAACAGAAGAGTAGTTGCTAGGGTAAAGGAAATTCTGGAGATGGGAGCGACCTGTGTGGGGGCGTATCAGGCAACATGAGAGATCCTTGTGTCAGCGGAAACATACCAGGTCTTGACTACATCAGTGTTTTTTTTTTTTTCCCCCAAATACGTTTATTTTATTTTTTCAGGGTTACAAGATTAATTGTTCATGCACCACACCCAGTGCTCCATGTAATATGTGCCCTCCTTGATACCCACCATCAGTGTTAATACCCTGCTTGTGATGGGGTGCTACAGTTTGCAAGATACTACCACTGAGAAAAAAATGGACCAAGAGTATAGATGATCTCTGATTATTTCTTATAACTGCATGTGAGTCTGCAGTTGTCTCAACGTAAAAAAAGCTTCATTTAAAAAATGTGTGAGAAAATTACAGTAGATAAAACTGAAAATGCACGAGGAGCCAGATTATGAATCATTTTGAATGAGGTGCCTAAATAAGTCTAGACTTTAGACTTAGCCTTCTAGATGAGGCAGAATCTTCAAAATATTCTATATACAGGGTATTTATACTTTGGAAATGCACTGCCTTTTTTGGTAGTAATACAACGCAGTAACAATGTAGTAATTTTTAGTAAATTGTTTCAGTTTATTTGGAGAGGATAAAATACCAATAGAAAGACAAACATTTTTCTCCTAAGCACAAGAGTAAAACACATTTAGACTGATTGGAAGTGTAATTGGTGAGGAAGGGTATTGAGAATGGAAAATCAAACCTGACTTTATAATTTCTAGCCTGAGTGGCTGGGTGAATAGTAATGTCATTAACTGAAATGGGCAAAGCAGGCAAAGCAGCAGGTTTATGAAGGGGGGCATGAGAGATGAAGGTAATAGAGATATGGTGATAGATTTTAATTTCAGGTATGCTAATTTTAAGTTGTGTATGGGATATCCAAGTGAGATGTATAGTATGCATGGGGGAATATGAGTCTGGATTTCTGGGGAGACATTTAGGCTGTAAAGGTCTTTGGCAGGCACTGACATACAGGTATGAATTAAAATCATGGAGTGGAAGAAAAAGCCTTAATGAAGGAAACTTAGATGTCAGCAACATTCAGAGTAGTTGAAGAAAGGGGAAACATGAGAAGCTGAGGAGAATTATCAGAGATATAAGACCATCAAAATTACGTAGTTTCCTGGAAGCCAATGAGGGATTTGTTCAAGAAGAGAATGAAAAGTAAGACCATATACTACTTATAGTTTTCAAAATCTACCATTCAGTTTGCAATGAGGAGATAATTTATGAATTTTTGAGTATAATTTGAATTTAGCAATATGGATGAAAATCATATTACAGTGACAGTGAAAGCAAGGAGCTGGAAATAAGCAAAAAGAGGAAAAAAGAGTAATAGTTGTCAGAGCTAGAAGCAAGAAATAGGAAAGAATGGGAGTACATTGGTAGGAGAGAAGATAAAAGATATAAGGTAATTGAAGTGATTTTAAGGTATAAGATATAAGAAAGGGATTTCTTAGAGGAAACAGACACAAGATTGGGGGCTAGGATGATCATCAATCTCCCAGCTTATTTACAAAACACACCCATTTTAGCCCTGAACTTTCAAATGACTTTTTCTGCTGCAAATTTGAATATAAAAGCAATAGGCTTACAAGGCAAGGCAGGCTGCTGATGGAAGTTTTCATTGAAACTGGCAGGCACTTTGGGAACCAGCTGTTGGTTGTAGGTAGATCATTTTAAAGTAGTTTAAAAATCTAAGGGATAATTCTAACTTTCTGTGCTTCAGCCCATGAGAATTCCCTAAGCATTTGATCCAAGAATATTACACATATTTCAAATATAGAATTACCAGCTGCTGTGTAGTTTTTCTTTATGATATATTTTGTCAGTGAATTGGAAAAAAAAGCAATATGCATTATGCAGTTGGTTATTGTAATGATTATCCAATATATAAAAGATGAAAAAGGGGAGTCCTGACATTTTACTAGATATTTCACTTAGGGAGTTGGTAGAAACCCATTTTACTGTAATTCCATGTTATATTGTTACTATAAAGCCCAAGACTTAGAGGAAACTACATCCCTAGATATAAGGATAGAGCTCATTTGGATCACTGGCAGTTCGCTGAAGATCCTTACAGAGCTCTTCAGTGAAATCCACACCTTAACCCTTTGCAGTGTTGTTTCCAGGTGTTCTCACATCCGTGGACAGTCTGTTGGAGCTTTTGTGTTCCTTTACACCAGTGGGTTTGCTTCAAGAGTTGCAATGACAGAACTTTGTATATTAGGTATACTTTGACATTAAGAGTTGGGTTCTGGAATCAGACTGCTTTCATTCAAGTCCTGATTCTAGTACTTAAGCTGTATGATTTGGGGCAAATCACTGAAACTCTCTGTACCTCAAATTCAAAATAGCTCCTGCTACACATATAGAGATGTTTTGAGACTTAAATTAAGAGAAGCTCAGGTAACACATAGAGCACTTAAAATGACATAAAGAAGGACTTTATAAATTATGGTCACTATTTAGTGATATGTTTATACTTCTTACTACCGTAGATAATACTTTCTTATGTCTTAATATCTTAATCATCTTAACTGGGTATTAAATAATTTCAAAAAGTATCTCAACTATAAATATAGTGTTAAAGCACTGTCTACCTGTATGAAATGGAAAAAAAATCTAAACTGTTTTGATGCATTGTCAAGAGATCTAAATAATATTTCAGACGAAAAGGTATTGTCAGCTGATATTTTCATTGACTTGATCATGTTTTTTCCATAAGTTACCTGGAATAACTACAATAACTGTCGTGATCTTTTCATTTCCACATATTTAAATTTGAAAATATAGAATTAAAGTTCCTTGTCTTGTAAATGACTTTTTGGGCCAACCAAATCCTTAAACATGGTAAAGATTTTTTGGTTCCTATTTCAAATCATTTCGTATGCTCCTAGGAACTCACACAGAATATCCCTACAGTACTTTGCAGCAGGAAGACAGAATTTCTAGTGTCAGGAATGACAGAATGCCATTCGGACTTGGAAACCCTCTGGGTAATTTCATTTTCATTTACTAGTGAAGCAGAAAAATCAACATGTTGTGTGTCAGAGTACAATGAGAGCTTCTCCTTGGCAGTTTGAATTTTAGCCATTGGTGAGGGAAGAAATGTCTGAAGCTGGCTGTCAAGGTGTAACTTCACATAGATAAGTCTGGTTTAAAGTAGGCAGGTAGTCTGCATTTTGATATTATCAGAAATAGAAAGGGCCCTTTAGCTTGAACCAAATGCTATAGGGAATTATAACTCCTGTGAAATCTGATGCTCGGATGGTCGATCGTCAAGTCTGAAATGAAATAAGTCTTAAAGTCTTCCCTTTGAACATTTCTACCTTGCTTGGACTTTATAAAGATAGAAAAAGGAAACTGGTGAAGGGAAAAGAATTGCTATACTAGAATTTCACACTGAACTAGAGAACTTTTCAATTAAAAATAATTTATTATAACATGACAATTCTAAAACTTATTAGGTTGACTCTTTTTTGATCTGGGAATATTATTTTGCATATGTATTTTACTGAATGGGACAATAGGACAGCTTAAAATAGATTTTCTAAATGACAAAGTCAAACATCTTATCACTTCTGTATTATTTTATATTGTTTATATTTTTGCAGATTGGGATTCATTAAAAATGATGAATGTTAATTTTAAATAAAATAATTCACAGTGGAAAATGTTATAATGTTAAATAAAAATATTTCTCCATCATCACTGAAAATTCCAGTCCCCGGAGCTAGCCACAATAAACATTTTCATGTGTGTTCTATAATGAACAAATATTTAATGGTATGTGTACAGACACACACATAAACATGCAGAAAACAGACTTTGTGTTGGCAAAAATGGTATCAATCTGTACAGACTATTACATAAATTATTATTTTTGACAAAATTACGTTCTATATTAACATTTGGGTATGACATGTTTACATTAGAGAGTATTCCATTAATTGAGCAATAATTTTAATTATCTTTACATATTGTTAACTTTTCTAGGAGAAACTATTATAAATATTTCTGTAGTGAACATGGATTTTTTTTTTTACAGAAGACAAATCTCTAGCATTGAAATTATTGAAATAAAAAGAAGCATACTTTTTTAAGTTTTTATTTAAATTCCAGTTAGTTAACATACAGTCTAATATTAGTTTCAGGTGTACAATTTAGTGATTCCACACTTCCATACAATACCTAGTGTTCATCACAAGTGCCTTCCTTAATCCCCATCACCTGTTTAACACATCCCCTCTGGTAAACATCAGTTTGTTCTCTATCGTTAAGAAGCTGTTCCTTGGTTCGCCTCTTTCTTCTCCTATGACTTTTTTTTTTTTTAGTATTTTTTAAAAGATTTTACTTATTTATTTAATAGTACTTATAGGTTAAGTATACCCTTTTTACTCGTTTATCCCTTCAATAAATAGCATATACTTAGTTGCATACCAGGCATTTCACCAATGTTGTACATGGAATTAATGATTAGATGGGTGGATTAACAACAACAAAAAGGAATATGTAGTTTGAATATCAAGAAAAACTTCATGAAATAGAAAGCACAATGCATTTGATATGGGGCCTAGTCAAGAAGGCAACATTTTTGATATTTTATTGTTGCTGGACAAGGATTGTTTATAGGAGGGAAAAGAACATGTGCATGAATGGCAGCTGTTTAGTCTAAGGCTATCTGAGGAAAAAGTAGTAGTCTAGATTGTTTTGTGCTTAGAACACCAGCACAGTAGAAGCATTCTTGCAAAATGAAAATTACTTTTGAAATAACTGATATTTTTAAAAGTTGGAATCTTCTGGACCATTATGTCAAACTCTGTTGCTTGCTTCTATTTGCAGACGTTCCTACTCCTCCTTACTGATAGAGTTAAGTCCTTCACTTTCTTTAAGTTCTTTCACTTTGCTCAACTGTTACTTTCTTGATGACCTGATCATCCTATTAATTTCCACAACACCTCCACCAAACATCCTCAATCCTTCTCATCCCGGTCTCTCCCTATACACACCTTTCTTTTTCTATTACATTTAATCATTTACTATATTCTTTGTTATTTAATCCATATGCACTTTATTTTTCACATGAGAATGTAAACTCTGGGAGGGCTATATTTGTCACTTGTATTTGAAAGGTATTTACCAAGTGACCAGAACAGTACCTAACCTATGGTAGAGATTCAGGAAATACTGTGGTGAATCCCCATTTAACAGGTGAGAAACTGAGACTCATAATAAATTACTTTTATTTATTCTCATACCTAAGAATTCTCAAACCTAATATGGGCTCAGCCCTGATTTTTGTCTTACTTCAAGAAACTGCATACTTTAATGCCATTTGTACTACCTCCTTTTAAGAAACTGTTCTCTGAGCTGTCTTTATTTATTAGCCATAAATTGAATCCACTACCCTGCTGTAGTTGTTTAGCTTAGAATCAATGACCCACCCAAAGGAAGTCATCCAGGCTTATAGTGGACCATGATGTGCACAGATTAAGGAGTAGGTCATTGTTTACTGAGTGATGACTTACCAACCAATCAGGTATATTCTCTTGTGAAATTTGCAGAAAAACTTAAGTTGGAGTTTAGTTGTGATGGCAACAGAAGAAATGGATAAAGGAAAAGGTATCTGATTGCCATTATAGTGAATAGTTTGAAAAAAGAAGAAAGTAGTTGTGAAGACAGGACAAGATCACTGACAAGATCACTTGTTATATGTGTTGAAAAACCATCTGCTTCACTCAGAAGCTGGGCTGAACCTCTTCTGAAATGCTTTTCATTTTTACCTTTATATTTATTCTTACAGTTACCCACAATCAGATTAGGAAACCTTCACATATATTTGTTCTTTGTAACTCCATTGTGCTAAACAATCCAAAAAAATCATCCTGATGTCAGGTGAGGATATGCAGGATCATCTTTTCCTACTGTGTCTTCTCTCTTGTTCAGCTATTTAGTGAAATTAGTCCTTCACAAAAGTCTTATAGGAGATATAAAATGGTTGTGATATTTTCTCTTTATCTTGAAAATAAATTTCACATTTTATATTCAAGGAACAATACATTTTTGTTTTTACTTTTCTGAAGTCAAATTCTACCACACAAAACTTATGCCCATTATACCACAAAATACAATTACTTATTCCTCTGCCTTAAATGGCTAAGAAAAACACAAATGGATAAGCATGTAAAATAGATTGTTATTGCCATTAGTTTTTATTTTTGTTGAAAAATCTATTCTGTAATTTTTCATCCTTGAAGTTATTGTGCTTGCTTTCATTTATTATTTGATTAAATCTATCAGGATTTGATTTTATATCCCTTAGCCTTCATGTAAAGCATTGATTTAAAGCCATTCACATTTGAGATCCTTATACATCATTAAATTGCTTACTATTCTTCATTATGGGTTCCATCACAATGATACCAATATATTTTTTCATTTGCATATTGTTTTACCAGTTCTAAATAGATTCTTAATATTTTCTTCTCAAATGTTCATGTAAATTTTAGCTGTTAAATGTATAAATTAGGATAATTTTTATACTAAAAGATAATTCTCAATCATTATGTTACTTTCTTTTTTTTTTTAAATTGTCTATCAAGGAAGAAATACTAAATGCATGAGGAGTTGGAAAAGGAAAAAATAATTGCAGTTTGTGCCTTTAGTGGTATTAATATAGTGACATTCATGCATATATAGCATACAAAATTATTTTCTTGATTGCCTTCTCTTTAGGATACAATGCATGAAATCTTTTAATCATGTTAAAACCTAGACCAGACACTAGAGATACAATTGCGATTGCTTTTTTTTTCCACCCATAGTATTAAGAGTAAACAGTTAGAAGACATTCTACTTGCAAGACTGTCTCATTTGTGGTGATTTGCATTTACATTAATTCATTGTTGATATTCCTGTGGTACTTTTTCATTATTTCTATGAGGAGATTACTAAGAATGATACAGATGCTACTATTGTCATTCTTTGTAAAGAAAGTTCTTCACTCTAAGAAGGCCTTGGAAATCAAGGAAGGTAATAAGTACAACCAAGAAGCATCTTTTATCTTTCTGTGTGGAAAATATTTACTGAGATATTTATTTGCAGTTGTTCTTGTATTTTTCCCTCTCCCTATTTCAGCAGGTAATTAATGTCAGTGCTACATTTATTCTTTTGTGGAACGTCTATAGAGGCAAGCATGGAAGATGAATTTGCATGAAGTTCTTTCTCAGCCCTTGCTCCTTCCCCCTTTCTTTCTTACTATTTTTCCCCTCTTCTTCCTTTGTTCAATCCTAAAGTAATTGAAGAGATTACATTAAGTATCCTGAGGGACAAAGATAGGAGAGTGACTGAAGGTCAAAAAAGAAGACAGAAGTAAGTCAAGCAGAGCAAGACAATTATTGTATGATTTCACTCATATGTGGAACATAAACAGTAGCTCAGAGGACCATAGGGGAAGGAAGGGAAAACTGAAGGGGAAGAAATCAAAGAGGGAGATGAACCATGAGAGACTATGGACCCTGGGAAACAAAGTATGGGTTTCAGAGGGGAGGGGATTGAGAAGAAGGGGTAGTAGGGTGATGGGTATTAAGGAGCATGTGTTGTGATGAGCACTAGGTGTTATGCATAACTGATTAGTCATTGAGCACTACTTCAAAAACTAATGATGTACTATACAGTGGCTTACTGAACATAATAATAATAATAATAATAATAATAATAAAGACAGGAAAGGTTTTCAAGTAGATTCCATCATTAGATTCATATAATAAAAATAAAATTTTTGTGACTCTTTAATCCCACATATTGCTGATGCTTCTGTTACTGCCCGGAGCAGTACAGCATTGGTACTTAGTCTTCTCACAGGAAAAAATTTAGACAAGAGACCAGAAGCAGGAGCAAGCAGAGATTATTGAGTACACTCTCAGGGATGAGTCAGCAGCTTGAGAGAGACTGAAGTGGGCAGAACAGAATTGGATGGACTATCCATTACTTTGGGTGGGAAGCAGGGTCTTTTCTTCCTGATTTGGTCAGGGGTTTCCTGTCATGATCTCCACCATCTTGGGTCTGTCTGGTTTGATCTGGCTTCTTGAAGAGCCCTGTCTGGCTTCTGACCTTCCTGATAGCTGGCCATGAAGGAAAGTCATGGTGTGCCTGTGTGAAGCTCTTTTGTCTTATTACCTAGCATCTCCTAAGAAAAGTTGTGGGGGGAAGGTTTGACAAACCACAGTGCTAATGTGGATCCTGTGGCTTCTCTATTAGAATTTCCCTTGGCCATCTGGGCAGGATACACCTAATTGTGGGTCTCTGACATCTCCCTCCCACATCTGCCCTCCCTCTCCACCCACTTCCTGTGGGATTCAGGCCTCACACAACAATCTAACTGCCCACCACACTTCCATCCTGTTATTTTGGTTCAAAATGACATCTCAGATCAGCCCTTATTATCTATAGTATTTATTATTTACTCTATTTCAAGATCTTTGAGTGCAAGCGCTCTTGTCTTACATGTTTTGAGTCTTCAGCATTCAGGCTAGTATTACTTAATAAAATTTTCAACAATGCTGAAAATATTATATAGCTGGGCTGTCAAATATGGTAACTACTAACCACATGTACTTGAAATGTGGCTAATATGAATGACAAACTGATTTTTAAATATTATTTAATTCTTATTAATTTGAATTGAAATAGTTACATGGACTAGCGTTACTATATTGAACAGCAGAGATCCAGGCTAGTGTTTTACATGCAATATTTTCTTAATAAGTGATCTGTGATAGTGATAGAAATTCGCTCTTATTTTTTTTTAACATTTTATTTATTTGACAGAGAGAGAGCGAGATCACAAGTAGGCAGAGAGGCAGGCAGGGAGAGAGAAAGGGAAACAGGCTCCCCGCTGAGCAGAGAGCCGGGTGCGGGGCTCGATCCCAGGACCCTGAGATCATGACCTGAGCCGAAGGCAGAGGCTTTAAACTACTGAGACACCCAGGTGCCCCTCGCTCTTATTTTATTATTAAAATACGTCATTCTCATTTTTCTTATATGGCATTAGTGGCATCCACAAAAAAGGGCTGTTAGTATTTTATTTAAATGTGTAAATGAATTGATACTAATACATCTGGGTTTCCTCTTATCTCACCCATTACTATTTAAAAGAATAAAACAAACAAGAAACATGAATACATTTTTCTGGAAAAAAAAGTATTTTCCTGAAAAAAAGCATGCTTAGAAAATTGTTCAATATTTAATTATAGTATTTATCTTGTCCATTTGAAAATAATAGTAAAATAATGGTCCATATATTGCACATGAAATAGAATCCTATAGTGTAAGCATAAGTTATGAGTTGCAATATTATGTCAATGCATTTCATTTGCATGTGCTAATTAATTACTATTTTATGCCATCAACATTGGGGACCGAAGGGTTTATTAGCTAGAAGAAGTTCTTCTATAATCTGAAACTAAATAATGAACAAATTTAATGAAGGTCACATATTTTTCTTCATGTTATTATAGGTTAATTGTAAAATTAATTAGATCCATTTGTAACTTTGATATGAGCAATATACATTCATTTAGAGTTGACATAAATTTGAAATTTTGAATGGTAATATATATAGTAAATATTTAATAAAACTTATTTCTGTAATATTTCAATAAATATAAAGTTCTGAAAATTCAGTTTGATAATCTCTGGGGAAAATAACATTTTCATTACATATGTAATGATATAATTTGTCTTAGTTTTTAATCTTGTTCTTTTTTAATACTGGATTTTTAATAAAATATACAGCATAAATGATAATAAGAAAGTCAAGCTTCAATACAAAATGATATTTTCACTTGTAATCAATAATAAAGTCCTTTTCAGATAGATATATAGTCTAGGTATATTTTAAAAATTGATTAGAAGCACTTTTAACCTCAAAATATGCACATAGATTGAAATTAAAATGTATTTCAATAGAGAAAGCTTCTTCCCCATTCCTGATATTTCCTTTCTAGAAAATAATATTAGTCAACATTATCCTAGGCCTCTGGGGTTTCTCCTCCTCTTGAAAGAATAATCACTTATTGTCCGGATAATTTGCAGAGAAAAACAAGCCTTCCTATGCTTTCTTTGCCTTTTTTAATTCTTTGCAACTGCCTGAATACAATGTGCTCCCTCTTCAATGGGCTTGTCCACTCTTTGGGATCTTGACCTTCTCTAGGATTTCCAGGGTGTGGTTGAACAAGTCTGTTTATTAGTGTCATTCACTGATATATTAGTTTTCTATTGCTGCTCTAACAAACAACTACAAATTTAGTGGCTTAAAACAAACAACATTTTTTTCAGTTTTTGTTGATTAGAAGGCTCTCTAGTTTGGCTTGGCTGGTTTCTCTGTTCCTTATTTCCTGAGGTGACTATGAAGGTATTGGGCTCATGGGCTCTTACTTGGCACCTCTGGGAAATATCCTCTTCTAAACTCATTGAGGTTGTTTGCAGAATCTAGTTCCTGTAGGACTGTGATCACTGTTTCCTTTAGAGACAGTCTTTGTTCAGAGAAGTTGCCTGTGTCTCTCTTCATTCCATTTAGGTCCTCTCAATGGGTTAGATTCCTCTCAGGCTTCAAATCTTCCCAGTTGTTTATTCTGCCTCATTTCTAACTCTAGCTGGGAAAAGTTTTCTGCTTTTATGAACTTATGGGATTTAATTGGGCTCACATGGAAAACTCAGAATAATCTCTCCGTTTTCAGATATATAGCCTTAACCATACCTATAACGGCCTTTTGTGTCATAATGTAACTTATTCACAGGTTCTAAGAATGAGGGTATAGACATCATTGGGGAACCATTTTCGCCTATCACAAGTATTATCAGGGCACACCTGGGTGGCTCAGTTATTAAATGTCTGCCTTCAGCTCAGGCCATGATCCCAGGGTCCTGGGATCCAGTCCCACATCAGGCTTCCTGCTTAACAAGGAGACTCCTTCTCCCTCTACCTGCCACTCCCCCTGCTTGTGCTCACTTTCTCCTTCTCTCTCTGACAAATAAATAAATTCTTAAAAAAAAAATAAATAAATATCATCAGGCCCACTCTGCCAAAACAAATAAAGACACATTTATTCATCCCCTATAGCAATAAATGTAATATATTGGGTTCCATATTAATTCTTTCATCTCCTCAATTGTTGAGAACTCAAGAGGGAAAGAAGTTTCATATTTGTTGGGGCTTCCTCAAGGCCTCCAACATTATGAGTGAAATTTTATTATAGAATTCCTTCAGAGGAAAAT
This sequence comes from Procyon lotor, assembly GCA_028646535.1. Classification (NCBI taxonomy): domain Eukaryota; kingdom Metazoa; phylum Chordata; class Mammalia; order Carnivora; family Procyonidae; genus Procyon; species Procyon lotor. The sequence continues at coordinate 33,456,370 of CM053605.1, forward strand.
AAAAATCTTTCACTTTATATTTTAAAGCTATGTCTCAATAAGAAATTTCTGTTACTTTGTGCTCTATTATTTTATTACTTTGTGCTTTATTACTGTATTACTGCACTTTCAAAATAGTAAACGGGATACAATAGATATCATTAATACTAATATAAAGCATATTCAAGATTTTTTGACAAAGCCAAATTTTTAAGAAAATTTGAATGTTTTCTTAGAGATCCTTTGTCATTCCATTTCCTCAGATATAAATAAGAGAAAAGAGACATGAATGCTTAAAGGTCCATCAATAGATGTCTACAATCAACTTAGAAATACTGAATTTCTATGACATGATTCATAGACAGGAAAATCTTAGGAATATAATAACATGAAGAGAATTTTCCTCTGTTGAGTAAGATTCTTAGTCCAAATGTCAACTTCAAGTACATTTTATCGTGCTTATCCTTTCTCTTTGTTATCTTAGAATACCCCTTCTTTGATTGAAAAGGAGAAGTCTCAGAGAGATTTAAAAATTATTTAGCATTTTATTGCATTAGAGCAGATAATCATAAAAAATGTTTGAGGCTAACAGACATTAGAAAATCATTGCACTTATCTTTCTCTCTCTTTCCTAGTGGTGTTTTCTCTCTTTTGATGATTTTCTTAATTCCTTAAAATGTATGGCTATATCAGGAGATCCAACTGAAGACAATTCATATTTAGAACCCACAGAAATAACCAGCAAGGAGAATCTGATTCTAAATATGGGAGCATGTATATGCACATGTGTGTGATATATATATATTTCTCTATAAAATATATCCACCACCTGAAAGAGATGTTGTTAGAATCTCTTCCATTGGAATAGAAATCAATCTGTTCTTGGTATTTTCTAGAAAGAATTCATATTCACATTTATGCAAAGGTAGAAGCATATTTTGGAAAAGACATTAGAGAATGCACTTGTACTTTTAACCCCCTGAGCCACCCAGGTGCCCCTGCATTTGTACTTTTAGAACTTAGGATAGTTATTGTAAAAATTTGAGTATAGCAAATAGGTATAGAAATAATTAAAATAACAAAGAGGTAATAAGGTCTTTAAGTAGAACTAAGGTCAAATACACAGTGTGCACAAATAGATCTTTTGTTGTTTATGGATGAGTAAACATTAGGACAAATAGCTCCTTCAAATAATATTGAGCAACAAGAGAAAAGAACAGTGAGAAAGGAAACGTCATCTCAATATTCAGAGAAACAGAAAAATTGACATTTAGTCAAAAGACTAAAATAAACTTTTATTTATTTACTTAAAGATTTTATTTATTTATTTGTCAGAGAGAGAGAGAACAAACAGGGGGAGCAGCAAGCAGAGGGAGAAGCAGGCTCCCCACTGAAGGGAGTCTGATGTGGGACTCCATCCCAGGGCTGTGTGATCATGACCTGAGCCAAAGGCCTAACTGACTGAACCACCCAGGCATCTAGAAGACATGCTTGACATTCCTTGGACAAGCATATAATTTATCATATGAGGTGGGACACTTTTGAGAATGAAAAGGGGCACTGTTAATAATTACACCAGAACAACATCCTGAATCTAGGTCTATACTGGGCAAACTGAGATGTATGGTCTTCCTAGCAAATAGAATAACAGAAAATGTGTATATATATGTCACATGAACAACCAAAATGACAGATAAGAAAAGGAGAATAAGTAGTAAAGACAAGAAGCTAGGAGTTTTTAAAAAAGGATGGACTGAGAAAAGAAAAAATTGCAAAGAATCTGTAGTGATACCTGAAGTGGAGGGGAGGAAAACATTTTCTTCAACCCCCTAAGGTTCCTGGCTGGCT
>CM053605.1:33458696-33511987 GCA_028646535.1 Procyon lotor
TGCAAAAACGATATTTTCTTGGATGAGATTTCAAAACTAAAACATAAAACAAATCAAAAATTAAAAAAGAATCTTGCCCAAGACTAAATATATATGTTTTAATGATTTTATTTATTTATTTGACAGAGAGAGAGAGATCACAAGTAGGCAGAGAGGCAGGCAGAGAGAGAGGGAGAAGCAGGCTTCCTGCTGATCAGAGAGCCTAATGTGGGGCTCAATCTCAGGACCCTGAGATCATGACCTGAGCTGAAGGCAGAGGCTTTAACCCAATGAGCCACCCAGGCACCCCACCCAAGACTAAAAATATTTAGCTGGACTCCAGTGTCTCAGTAATGCTAATCATCAGGTAAAAATGAAATGAATAAAATATGAATTTTAAAAGTAAAAGTTGTATCCAAACATTAATAAAACGATACTTTATTATTCAAACAGTCAGAAAATATACTTTTGGATGACCCTTAAAATGTTATTTCAATATATATCCTGGCCTTTTTATACTGAATCAAAAATCAGAGCTAGAGATAGGGAAGGTTTCATACTCATCGTGTATAAAACACTGCACAAGCAAAGATGAAGAAGACAAAGACATTGCTTTAAAAGAATTTTAGACTCTATCCAGAACAAGCTATATGCAGTCAATTCAGAATAAAAATAACACTATAATAAGTGTGACTTATACTGAGGTGACGCTTAACATATACTATGGGTAGTAGGAAAATATTGAGTTAGGGGCATTTATGGTGGACCTTAAAAACATTTTGCATGTTTTAAAAGTTGGAAAGGTTATTCTGAAGAAAAAAAATAAGAAGAAAATGTGGAAAAAGTTTTGGGAGACCGAAGAGAAGTACTGAAACTTTAAGTATCAAAGAATTGAGTCATATTATGGAGGCATTGAAGGTCACAATGGGGAGCCACTGAGGAACCGCTGCAGTGTGATGACTTACTATTATTCATGATGCTGAAAGTGTTAATGATATGGCTGTTAGAGAACTGGGAGATCTGTTCTGAGGTTGTAGATTTCTAGAGAAGAGATCATAAGAAACTGAACTCAGTCATTCCCAATGAAAATTTTTTGAAAAATAGCATATATTGGAGAAAGGTTTTAAAGGCTGAATTGTCAAGGCTTGGAGATTGATTGGTTGTACAGCTGCAGGAGATGGATGACTATTATATTTATATTGGAAACATGCTATCAATAAGTAAGATAAATAGCAATTAAGCAGTCACAGTTCTAAGAACTTTATGAATATTACAGTCACACAGGAATTAATGATAAAAGTAATATTACTATTAATTATTACTAGGACTATTTTACAGATGAGGAAATTGAGGCAGAGAGTTGAAGAAACTTGGCCATTATCATGTAGAGGTGATATATCCAGTCTTTGAACTCAAATGGTCTAACACCAGAGCCGATATTTGTCACCACTTTCAATCAGCAAACTATAATTTGAAAGAATTTTAAATGGCCAAGCTAATTTCAAATCAAAGTAATATCCAGAGAGATATGTGAATCAGGTGTACATTAGCACTCATTAATGATCTCAGAGCTCATTGTGTGACATGGATGAAATTAGTATACATATGATATTTGGAATTATGTACATAGATAATGCTATCTAGTAGACAACATTTGTTTTAGGCAGAGAGTAGATATAGGATAGAAATTATGCCAATCTCTTCAGTTAATTTCCAGTGCACCTTAAAGCAAGAATGCTATTTTTAAATTGCTGTTTGAATTTTCCAACTTTGTAAAATTTTTATTTTTAGAAAGGGATATGTAATAAATAATTATTTACAGGAAACTTTTCTTGTAAGATGAATAAGTTAGCATCTTACTATTGAGTATTTCTTCAGAGTTGTGAAGAAAGAATTTATACTTTATAAGCAATTTCCTACTGGTCTTTCTGTTAACTGCAACTGGGAGTTATATGTCATAATAGTTTATACAGTATTACTTATTTGCTACATAAGAATGCCAAATTGACTACACAATATGTTTATCTATATGTATCTATCTCACAGGCTTTCATTATTTCTTGTAATTGATAATTTAGAAAATCACATTCATTAAATGCATTTTTATATTAATATTCATGAAAAGACACTTGCTACATGTTTGCACTCTTACTGAACATAGAGTGAAATGAAGGTGACTAAAAAAGCAGCAGAAATGTGGTGCTAGATTCTCTTTCTTTTATTTTGTTCAATTAGCCAGCATATAGTACATTATTAGTTTTTGATGTAGTATTCATTGATTCATTACTTGCATGTAACACCCAGTGCTCATCACAACATGTGCTGTCCTCAATACTCATCATATGGCCACCCCATCTCCCCACTCTCCTCTCCTCTGAAACCTTTGGTTTTGTTCCCAGAGTCCAGAGTCTCATGGTTTGTCTCCCTCTCTGATTTCTTCCCCTTCAGTTTTCCCTCCCTTCCCCTATGGTCCTCCATGCTATTCCTTATGTTCCACATATGAGTGAAACTATATGATAATTTTCTTTCTCTGCTTCACTTATTTCACTCAGCATTAATCCCCTTCAGTTCCATCTATGTCGATGCAAATGGTAGGTATTCATTCTTTCTGATGGCTGAGTAATATTCCAGGCATCTGGGTGGCTCAGTTGGTTGGGCAACTGCCTTCAGCTTAGGTGATGATCCCGGAGTCCCGGGATCGAGTCCCACATCAGGCTTCCAGCTCCATGCAGAGTCTGCTTTTTCCTCAGACCTTCTCCCCTCTCATTTTCTCTCTCGCTCTCCCTCCCTCAAATAAATAAATAAAATCTTAAAAAAAAATTCCACTGTATACATGAACCACATCTTTTTTATTCATTCATCTGTTGAAGGGCATCCTGGCTCCTTCCACAATTTGGCTATAGTGGCCACTGCTGCTAAACACTGGAGTGCATATGCCCTTTCTTTTAACTACATCTGTATCTTTGGGGTAAATACCTAGTAGTGCAATTTCTGGGTCATTAGGTAGCTCTATTTTTGACATCTTGAGGAACATCCATACTGTTTTCCAGAGTGGCTGTACCAGCTTGCATTTCAACCAACAGTGTTAGAGGGTTCCCCTTTCTTCATACCCTTGCCAACATGCTAGATTCTTGGTTACTAATGGCACTTTGAGATCCATGTCTGGGAAGTTTTGACTGTAGAGGTGGAGCTGCCTGGGGTGGGGGAACAGGGAAAAGGGATCATTTATCACAGCTTTTCTTTTTCTTCCTTTACAACACACTCCACTTTTTCATTCACTTTCCAACACTCTTTTATTTCAATTAATATTAATTAGAGTTCAACTTTAAAGTGTTAAGATATCTTGGGCAAAAAAAAAAAAATACAGTGTTAAGATATCAATTCACTTGCTCCCTAAATTAAAGGAAAGATTGAAGTTCTTTTGAATTTTTAAATGGTAACTGTAATATTTTGTATGCATTGATGGTTTCTCCATTTCACCCATCCTACTGAAGTAATTCTTCAGAGAATCTAGGTAGGGAGAATATGTCATACAGAAGATAAAATGGGACTAAAAAAAAAAAAAAGAAAGCACATTTCAAGTCATCTCACAATATTTCCTATTGATAAAATATATTTTATGTTAGCAGTACTAACATAAGAACACAATTAAAGTAGAGGAAGTAAATAATACCTGGATCCCAAATAAAGGAAATTTTGTTCCAATTTAATGTTATAGAAATATATTTAGTGGAGATCTTACTTGGTCATCTGCTGCAAGAAAGAATAGAATTCTTATTTTATTATCTGAAAAAATGTGTCCAGAATTTGAATGCTCTATTGGAATTGAAAAGCTAACCTAGGCAGTACTTCCTGCTCTAAATTTATGCTACAAATTATATTGTGTTTATAATTACAAAACAATTTTTTTCTCATTTAATTGAAGTTGTCTTTAATTTCTGGCTATGTTGAATTAGATAAGGACTTTCAGTGTTATTATTCACAGAAGAGATATTTGGGTAAGAGTACCAAATGCATCACAGTTGGTGTGATACTACATGTTAGACAAAACCTATCTAAAGCAAATGATCTCAATGATAGCTGGACCCTTTTAAAGGCAGGTGGCAGAAAATTAGCAGATCATTTTCTTCTTCTAGTAAAATTTGATGATAAATGTCCTTTATACGGAGTTATGGAGGCTATAATAGCCTTGAACCTTAAAACATCAAGGTGAATAATGCTCGTGTGACAAAAGCTAAAATAGTTCTATAGTACAACAGTTAATTAAGAGAGCAACTAGGATGATTTTATGGTACTGTGAAAGGAATGCAATTCACCACTGTTGTGTACTCTCTAGTGCTTTTGATTTACTTACAACCAACTCCTTGACCCTTTGGTAACTGGCGTCTCATTGCCATAAGGCTTTAAATCACCATTAAATGTTAACTGACAAACACTTAAAATTTAATCTTTCGTTAGAGTTTACATGCCTAACAGTCATTTTTGAAAACCAAAGTCTAGTCCAAAGAATCAATCATGCTGCAATTTGAATTCTATAGAGAAGGAGGAGATATGAAGTCCTGTAGGCCTCTGACCCTGCATTGTGTATTAACTTAAATTAAGGAAATGGAAAGATAATTTTTATTTATGCTGACATCTTATTTAACCATCAGTGTGCCATGTTAATATAGTCTTGCGAATTAATGTAATTGCATTATGAATAAATTTTTGTTGCATTTTTTTCTGTTTTTCTCCTGCTATTAACTCTGTACTTTGATCAGTAATGTAGAGTGGGAGATTATTTGTACAGGGGATAAAGTATAATTGCAGTTATTAAATAATAGATTTCCCTTGTATACTTTTCTCTGTCATTTAGAATGGCAAAAGGTTTGTTCAGAACTTTGCAATACCAAGGACATATTTCAAATGCAAGAAAGGAATAAAATAATATAAATACATATATATATAACTAGATTTATGCATTATAGATAAAAGGACAGACAAAGAATATTTTACATTCGGACTGAAAACTCAATAAAAGTTTAGATTCAAGTAAAGCATTTTAAGATGTATTAAAAGTGGACCTTTTCCTTCCAGCTAAGTTAAAATAATAGGGACTGAATTCAACTTCCTACCTAAAACAAATGAGCAGCCATAACAATAACAAGACTAATGACATGATTCCTGTGATACTACAGCTTCTGCCCTTGGGAGAATTTTGAGTCAGTGGCTGGAGAAGGGAGAACCCAGATAGAAACTGGTGGAATCCCTGAACTGGGGAGACAGAATTGGGAGTCTAGGGAAACTAAAGCAACCACAGTTCACAGCACAGAGTACTGGAAAAGGAGAGTGGTATGTTAGAGTATAATTCTGGAGATGGGCCAAAAGTCCCTCTGGACAACTCCATTGAGTACTGATCAGCATATGTATATGGGGGAACTACTCAAGATGGGAAAGGATCAGCCCAGCAAGTTTAGAGGTACCATGGCTGGTGCCCACAAAGGGGGAAGAGAGCTGGTTTCCACAGGCAGACTGGAACAGGGCATTGTATAGCATACACAGAAGTGTCTTGTCTAAGTCTTGGAGAAAAATGAGCTTTAGACTGAGTATGTTCCAGTTTTATCTAACCAATTTTAAAAACAAGATTCCTCCCCTGCCCCATTCAAATTATTTCTAACTATATCCCAGGACAAATCCCAAGTTTATAGGGAAACATAAATATTCTGCACCCAAGAAGGTAAAATTGAAAATGTCTGATGTTCAGTAAAAAATGGCAGTCATGCAAAGAAGCAAGAAAATATAATCCACAATGAGAAGAAAAATTAGTCAACTGAAACTGACTTAGAACTGACATAGGTATTAGACTCAGTAGCCAAGGTCATGTTAAACTATATTAACTGTATTCCATATGTTCACAAAATTAGATAAAGACAGGGAAAAAATATATATATAAACCCTAAGCAGTAATTAGTGGGAAATTTATAGCACTAAACACCTGTAGTAAAAAAGATGAAAAGTCTCAAGTCGGTGCTTTCAGCCTCCACCTTGAGAAAATAGGAAAAGAAGAGCAAATTAAACCCAGAATAAATAGAAGAAATAATAATGATCAATGTGAAAATAACTGAAATAAAATAGAGTGAAAAACAATAGAGAATATCAATAAAAACAAAAGGTAGTTTTTTGAGAAGATTAAAGAATTTGCTAACCATTAGCCAGAATGACCAAGAAAAAATCCAAGAAGATTCAAATTAATATTATAAATAAAATGCATTATGTGTTTTAACTCTTAAAATTTAGTTATAGAAGGAAATAGGAAATAAAATAAATTTCACCACACTAGGGAAACTATAATAAATAAGGTTAGAAGTGCCCTTCTAACCTGTTCTAATTGTTCTAATAAACAATAACATAGAAATATACACTTTAGCTAAAAATACAGAATTAGAGAAAGATGAAAAAAAACCAAAATAAACAAACAAAAAACTTGCGCCTGAGGCACTGGTTGTCAGTAGAATTAAAAAAAAATAAGTATATGGGATTCTACCCTATGAATAACCTGTTTTTTTTTTTTTAATTACATTAGGGAATGACTCAGTTTTCTTAAGAGCTAATTAACTATAAAAGGAAATAGTTGAATTAGCTAATTAATTAAAAAGCAGATTAGGAAACATTTTATAGGAGAACAAAAGTAAAAGCTACACAACTAATTGTCTCCTCCAAAGAAAGGCTATATGGAACATATCACACAAAGACCTTCACCCGAAGAACTACATGAGGATATTCTTTATGACAAATGAAATTGCACCCGACAGGCTATAATGTGGTGCAAGAAGGGGTGGTGAAGATTCAGTCAGTAAGCATGAATGCTACATTTAAATTGAGAAGGGAAAAATAGTGAGTGCCAGGATGGGAATGGGGATTGGTATAGACTAAATGTGGTTTATTAGTTTATGACTGCTACTGTACCCTGTCTACAAATTTAGTGGCTTAACACAACACAGATTCATTATCTAAAAGTACTGAAGTTCAGAAATCCAAAATGGACATCACTGAGCTAAAATCCAAGTGTCAGTAGGGCTGTATTCCTTCTGGAGCTTCCTGATGAGAATCTGTTTCTTTCTCATTTCCTTTTTCTAGAGGCTGCCTACATTTTTTTTGGTTCCTGCTCTCCATCCCACAGTCTTATCATTTTGATCTATTCTTCAGTTGACATCTTCTCTCACTCCTCTCCCTACCTCTTTCATATATAAATGAATATGAAATATCACACTCCTGTGATACATTGGGCTTACCCAAGTAATCCAAGATAATCTTCCCATCTCAAGATTTTTAATCACATCTGCAAAATCCGTTTGCCATGTAAGGTAATATATTCATAGATCTTGGGAATTAGGATGTGAACACCTTTGGGGATGGAGAGATCATTACTCTATTTACTGCAGAAGGCATTAAATTCCAAAACCACACAAGTAAGATGGGGAAGGGGAGGATAGGAACTAAAATTTTTTGAAGTCCTTGCTTCTATTTCTTGAAAAGAGAATATTAATTAACTTCAATCATTGATGAATCAATTTTCTTGAGAAGTATATGTGTTAAAAATACAGTGTATGTCATGAAAACCAGTGGAAGGAACAAGGGATTTTTTTTTAAAGAGTTGAGTTATCCAATATATAAGAAACAAATAAGAATACTAAAAGAAATATAGAAAAACATGTTGAATTTGAATTAAAATGTAAAAGAACAAAATCACCAGTGTTTGGATGAGTATATTCAGATCAATTTTTTTTCTTTTTTTTTTCTTCAGATAAAATTTAAAATAAAGTGGTACATATCTAAAACATAAGGATATTGAAGGTTTAAAAATAAAATTATGGTAAAAGGTACAGAAAACAGGTTCTAGAAAAGAAAAAAAAAACTGGTATATCTGGATTAGTGGTTCTAAACCAGGGTCGATTTTGCACCCCATGAGACAATTGGTAATGTCTTAAGAGATCTTTGTCACAAATTTGTGGGAGGGGGTCTTCTAAGTAATGTAGCTTTATAATAAGTCTTTAAACTAAGTAGTACTAAGTATTCCAATTTTCTTTTACTTCTTCAAAATTATTTTGGCTAAATAAACAACCAACAAAATACTTTTAGCCAATAACTGTGGAATACACATTCTTTTAAAATTCATATGGAATATTCACAAATGAAAACTATATTCTGAGTCATATAGCAATTATTTTTAACAAATTGAAAATAGCTGAAATTATATAGAGTATATTCGCTTAACAAAATAGAAGGAACATAAAAAACAATAACCGGATGGCCATGATAAATATTAAAGTATTTGGAAATTAGACAACTTTCTTTTAAATAACCCACAAATAAAAGCAAGGAAATGAGAAAATATTATAAGGTAAATAAAACCAACACCACAACATATCCAGATTTGTAGATTGTGTCTAAGTAGTGCTTAGAGGAATATTATAGCTTTGTAGGCTTATCACTACACCAAAAATTTCCAATAAAGCTTCCTTTGTACAGCTGCCTCATGAGATTGATCATGTAGGAAAAACCTAGGAGGGGAAACTATAAAAAGATACCACTAAGAAGAAAAGTTGCAAGAAAGACTGAATATTAATCAAGAGAAACAAGGAGGAAAAGGCCACGAGGAGTCACATATGACATTTTATTGCCAAGAATCCCATTTCTTATACTCCCCCATTATTTATGGCTTTTTCAATTATAAGTAAAAGACACAAATTAACATAAAGCAAAAGGTGGATATGGTAGTTTATGCAAACTTCAGAAAGAATAATATGGCTCCTTATTCCAACAGAATCGTCTTTTTATTGATTGCAGCACATTTACCTATTTTTCTGAGAATGATGGCAACGGCAGAAAGTGCTCTGACGAAACATAATGTGATGACATCTCCTGTAAACTTGAGTTCATTCAAAGGAAAGAACACACAGCAAACTTAGTGTCATATTCATATACTACATCCACTTCCAAGTCTAGATTTTCTCATAGATTTCATAATTATTTTTAGGTGTGACTCTAATTAATCTTTAGGTGTGGCTCTCCTTAATCTTGTGTAAGGTCTAAATATTCATGGCTCAGTGTACCCTAATTTTAAGGTTAAAAGGCAAGCAGGTTAACCATTATGAAAACTCCCACTGAGAAAATAAGAAAAGGGAACAGAACATACTGATCTCTGAAACCTACTATTTTTCCTGGAGAATGATATTACGTATTCATCTCTCTAGAGCTGAAGTAAATTTCCTGATTTACTAATGTAACCGAACCACATTCTTACACTCTGTGTATTGGTTATTTCCATTGTTCACTTTTTTCCAAGTCCAGACTTTAGTAAGGTGACTCTTATGAGGAGCTGAACCACATTAGCCATTCTCTTTCTGTTGGTGTCATTATGGGAATCTTGGAATTGACTTAAAGATTGATCTGTGACAGGTTCCTATTAGAGTCTGGATTTATCTGGCGGTGGAGGAAGAAAACCAATAAGAGAGAATTACAATATTTTTAAAACCTTTGTTGGTTTGCTGTTTATTTCATCCTAAATGACCATGAGGAATGTAATTTTTTTTTTAAATAAACCTGGGTTGTGAGTCTAAATTCAGAGTAGGATATTAAAGAATCCATCTTTTCCTATCTCCTTAAGCCACTGATTAGTAGCATTTTTCTAGACTTTTGCATTGTTTATGTGACTCTCTAGTTCTTTCACCAGATAGCTCACATTTTGAGTTACTTTTACATTTGGTTCTATACGCTAACTAAATCTTCATTGAATTAATTACAATCACCTCCACAGTTTGAGTGCCGCCCTTGCGATCTGGTGGATATTGGTGTTCTCACTGCGGAGAGAACTCCAGCTACCATTTGTGGCCCAGGGCATTCTGCTGGTGCCCTCAGTTTCTGTGATGAGCTGAGGGCATGGCAGTAGTCAAGAGGAGAGAAACAGAGGGCAACTGCTCTGGGAATAAATTTAAAAGTGTTCCTGCTGGAATTATGGATGTTTTAAAGACAAGCAGCCAAATGTGTTCATAAAGGCACTTACTGAGTGAATTGGCAGCTGTATTTTGTCAAGCAGTTAGAAGCTGGAATCCTAGGATAAAGGCTATAGAAAATAAGGAGTAGAATTAGAAGCTTCTGATCCTGGAGAGTAGATGAATTTCTGTTTCACATCTTCCACTCAATGTGAAAGAAATGGGGAAATAGTCTTTCATTTTGACTAGACAGGAAGTTCATGGGGCTACTCACCTTCGTATGTAATGTTCCGAGGCCTTGAAAGTGAGGGTGTTTTCTCTTTTAGGATATTTATTTTCACAGATATTTCAGGTGGATTTTCATGCCAGAAAGTTTATCATAACCACCAGAGAGCAAACAGAACTCCTTTAGGCTTGGCTGCAAATGAGTGACATATATTATGATTTTTTAAGTAACTACTTTATGAAGTGCTAATTTAAAATACTTTTTTATATAAAAAATGGTTCTCACTAATTATTCCATCACTGAAATGATACATGCACAGCAATTGATAGTTTGTGGTTGATTCTGCATACAAGAAAGGATGAAAGAAGAGAAGAGTGCTATTTTAATCAGAGATCTTTTGCAAAAAAAAAAGTTAAAAAATTCTGAACTATACATTTTTCCTTGATGATGTTGATGATATATAGTGTAAGCATTCATAATTGGCATCCTACATTAAGACCTCAGCCTTAGTATCTTGTCAAAATAAAAAGAAGACTTTTGCAAATTCTGCTGCAAGACTAATCTGGCAAGAGACTGAATAGACCAATAGAGTAGATGATCTATAGAGAGTTGGAACAATGATCAAACCATCTATAGAAATAGAACTCTGACTCACAACTAGTCCAGGAAACCAAACCCTTTTCTTTAGTAACAAACCCAGGAAACCAGGCTGCTATAGAGTCAGACTTGGAGAAAGTCATGCTGGTATCTTGACTAGCAATCTAAAATCCAAACAACAGCCCCTGTAACAATTGGCCCCAAATAGCCACAACTTAACTGGCAGCTTCCTTAATTTTTGTACCTGCTTCTAACTTAAGACTAGAATAAGCCAAAGATGTACTCTTTTTTTAAAATTTTTTTCAAAGATATACTCTTAACCAATCACATAAAAAGCCCCATTTCTAGAAAGAGCACCTACAGTTTCTCTGTACCAACAGCCTTCAATGAGGGCCGGCCTGGAGACTTCTTTTTTCTACAAAGCTTACCCACTTTTCTGCTTCCCTTTGAGGCTCTACCACAATTCAAATGGTAGTGGCTGACATCTATAGCAAGGTTTTAATAAATATCCTTTCCTTGTTCTTATTTGGTTTATCTTCATTTATTTCCACACTGGTATATCTCAGACCCCTTAATAGCAATTTTACAAAGTGAACAGAAAAAATTTTAAAGCTATGATGAGGATTTTGCATTCTTTCTGTACTTACTCAGTTTGACAGACTTGCTCTTGAATTCAACATCAAAGGACATGCTTTCTGTTTTCTAAAACTCCACTTATAAACCTTTTATTTCACATCAAAACTATAGGCAAGCTCTAATATCTAAATCTTTATCCTTCGCATTCATACAATCTATTGTTTATCTCCATTTATTTAGTATTTCAAATGCTTATTTCAATGGCTGCAGTTTTCATTTTTTGGATGTTTTGTTGGTTCCTTGTCATATTTACCTGTACTTGATTCTCCCTGTAAGGGATCCTTACAAGATCCCTTATCTGCTTTATAGACTTGGGATTTTTATTTTATAGATGCACTTATTTGAGAATTTAAAATTCTAATTTTAAAGCACTTACAGATTGCCATATTATTTCTATTTCTGTCAGCATAAAATCTTCCATCTTTCAGATTTATTGGGTAACTTTATTAATATTAGCTTCTTTATACATGTGTGATTGGGTTTTGAGAGCTTATTGTGTCTTGAGGGAGCTTTTATTTTCTCTCATCCTCTTTCTCCCTTTTCTGTTTTGTGATTCCATGATTGTCTCATACAAAGACATCCAGGTTTCAGAGACAGTATTATGTTAGCTCAGACTTTCACTCCACAATGCTATTGTACTATAATCCCATCAACCCCACAGTGGCAACAATCCACTTTCTAGTTCCCAGTTATTGTTCCACACCATGTGGTTGTTAGTTGTGTTTTTCTGTATTCATTGATGGGAGGGTGAGCAGGATTCTGATTACTGGCTTCTAGTTGTAATTCTGATTACAACTAGAAAAGTCGGTTCTAGGTTTTCATTTCACACAAGATGTAATCAGTTTCATTTTTACATGGGAGTAAATTGTCTCCACGGCTTACTTTTGGGCTCTGAATCCTTTCCTCACACCCTTACTACCTATATAATGGCTTCACTCTGTGAGTCTCTTATTCTATTTCTGCTTGTGATGTTTTTTCTTTGTGTTAGAAGGTGGCTATGTATTATTTATTTTTAAATGTTTTATTATTTGGATATAGTTATATACATTAATATATTTTAGGTGCATGACATAGTGATTCAACAATATTCTACACTGGCCAGTGCATACTACAGTAAGTACAGTTACCATCTGTCACCACAGAACACTATTACATTCATACCTATATTCCTTATCCTGTACTTTTCATCTCTCTGACTTATTTTATATTAAGAAGTCTGTACCTTTTAATCTCTTTTACCTATTTTGCCCATCCTCCAGTCCCCCTTTCTTCTGGCAACCACTAATCTGTTCTCTGTATTTACGAGTCTAAGTCCTGTTTGCTTGTTTGTTTTTAACTTCCACATATAAGTGAAATCATATGATATTTGTTTTTCTCTCTATTTCACTTAGCATTATACCTTCTAGGCCCATCCATGTTGGTGCAAAGAGCAAGATCTCATTATTTTTTTATGGCTGAGTGATATTATATATAATATATATATTATATATAATATAATTATATATATTATTATATATTATATATTATATATTATTATATATTATTATATTATTTTATTTTATATTAATATATTATTTATATTAATTAATTAATAAATATTAATTAATTAATATATTATTTATATTAATATAATATATTATATTATTTTAATATATAATTATATATTATATATAATATCCACACACATATAACATATACACTTCTTTATCCATTCACCTATTGATGGACACTTAGCTTACTTCCATATCTTGGCTATTGTAAATATTGCTGCAGTGAACATAGGGGTGCAAATGCCATTTCTGCTTACTTTTTTCATTTTTTTGAGGGGTAAATATGCAGTAATGGAATTACTAGATCATATGGTTATTTTATTTCTAATTTTTTTAGAAAACTCCATACTGTTTTCCACACTAGTAACATCAATTTACCTTCCCACCAACTGTACACAAGGGTCTCCTTTTCTCCACGTCCTTGCCAACACTCTTTACTTCTTGTCTTGGTGATACTAGCCATTCTGACTGGTGTGAGGTGATCTCTCACTGTGGTTTTGATGTGCATGTCCCTGATGATTAGCGATGTTGAGTATCTTAATAATAAGATTTATAATTTATTTTCATTTGGACCAGATAAAAGTGGTTTTAAACTGTAAGCTGTATTGATAAACAATTCACCAGCTGCTTTATTGCCTATATCAAGTCAGCTATTTTTCCCTTCAGCTTTATTGATTTATTCTTGACAAATAACAATTGTATATCCTAAAAATGTCTTTTGACTGGAGGATTATCTCAAAATAATTATATGCATTTAAGTGTATCTACTTTCTGTCTTTAGGTGTACTGCTTTCTGGCTACCAAGTGTAGCTTGCTTAAGATAATAGGCTTTGAAGTCTGATCTAGTTTTGAGCCCTGCTTGTACTGCTTATTAGTGATCTGACATTTGAAAAGTTATTAGGCCTTTTCAACCCTCAGTTCCCTTATAGGTAAAATGAGAATAAAATTAACCCTCTCATAGCATTCACAGAGTTAAATAACAAATATATAGCACTTACCATGGTGCCCAAAACATAGCTGACACTAGATACTACTATGATTGCTATAATTGTTCTTCTTAAGCTGAGACCAAAATGCCTTCATTTTTTATCTATCATTCATCTATCTATCTATCTATCTATCTATCTATCTATCTATCTATCTATCTATCTATATCTATCTATCATCTATCTATCTATCTATCATTTATCTATCATCTATCTATCATCTATCTATCTATCTATCTATCTATCTATCTATCTATCTATCTATCCTAACAATTATATTTTTCAATTTCCTACCCACTGCTTTGTGCTTTTTGGTTATTGGTGTGATCATTTTAATCTGGTTATGAAATTGGTATATTCAGAACTTCATTCTATAGTTTAAAGATTTTTCTTTTTCTTTTAAAGGAAGAAGTACTAATTTAATGCAAAATAATTTTTGAAAACAAGAACATAATATTTATTTATAAACCAAATTATGCTTTAGTCCTCAGGAACATACATCATAGAAATAAATATTGATGCATACATGTCATACCATTATGTAGAGGGCCACAGTGTAGAGAATAGTACACACCAAAGACCATATTCACAATGGGACTTGATAAATACTCATTTTTTAAAAAAGATTTATTTATTTGAGAGATAGAGAGAGAGTGTGCGGGGGAGACAGGCAATGGCAAAGGGAGAGGGAGACAGCATCTCAAGAAGACTCTACACACACTGAGCATAAGGTCTGATGGGGGCTCAAACTCAGGACCCTGAGATCACAATGTGGGCTGAAACCAAGAGTCAGAAGTTCGACTGACTGCACCACCCAAGCACCCTGATAAATACTCATTTAATAAATACTTTTGTGCTATAATTTTCCATGAGACTTTTATTTTATTTTATCTTATTTTATTTTATTTTGGTGAGTAATAGATGATTTTGGTGAGCAATTAATGAAAAGAAATTATATTCCCAGTGATAGAGTTATCCAGGTTTAAATCTCATTTTTCAATTTTGAATCTATAAAAAACACAAAAATTATAGCATTACAGGGATATTGGGTTTCCTTTTAGCTAATCAAATGCAGTGTTAGTGCAAGATTGATATTTGCATTTTGATTTTATTTTAAAATAGTATACATCTGATGAAATGCTGTAAACCCTTTATGAAGGACAAATTTTAATGCTTAAGACTTTAATAGTATCCTATTATTACAGGATCTTATGCAATGTAGTAAAGTCATGTTATTAAACAAAAAGTCTATGAAATAAGACACATACACATGCATACATACATACAATATCTGTCCTTTAGATTGAGTCTTATTATTGTGTTTTCCAGATAAACATTAGAAAGTCTACTAATATTATATTTCTCATTTCAAAAGCATTCACTATTCGCTGAATTTTTCATCTTAAACTAAATTGTCATTAATATGCACAAATAATGATTTTTTTTTTACTTCATGGGATTTCATTCAGAGGGAAGATAATGCTTTTTCTTAAAAACAGAAAAAAATTCACTCCACACTTTATTTATAAATCATATAAACTATATAATTTTTGCATTTAGATTTATAAAGTAGACAAGAAAATCTTTAAAATAAATATTTTATAAGTTCTACCTGTTTTGATTGTGTATACTTGAGGCTATTTAAAAACTTGATTTTAATATTTGTGTTTTTTTAATATTGAGTAAGATAAAGCCAAATTAATCTTAGTTTTAGTGATACAATGACCTTTGAGTTTACAGACAACATCTGGAGGAAACAGCTGGGTAACTGATCAGGTGTTTTTTCAAGTAGAAGTGCAATGTGGTGTTCCTGTGGTACTGTTTAGAGATTTTCAATTCTCACATCATGTAACACACAGTGGTGCTATTAATTAGAAACTGATGGAAAGCCAGAAATAAATCCTTATGTCAAGTAGAATGTCTTACATGGAGGAGATTCGAAAGTCATGCAACTTTCTGAAATTGAAATGTTCAGAGTAACAGCGAGGATAACAGACTCCCTGCTACCAAGTCAATGTTTTCCAAAAGCTAAATATTAGTTTCTCTAATACCTGGTTTGTCTTTTAAGTACATTACATTAAAATGGACTTTCCTATTATTTAAAAAATTAGTGACACACACACAAAAAACCGTTATTGTTCAAGTTCCATTGTATATGCCTTATAAAATAAATTCAAATATTATGCATTTCCTACTACTGTAAACTTAATAACCGTAATATTAATGTTATTATTCCCTCTAACTGTAGTGCATTGCTTTTTTTCTTGACCTCTAGTGATGAGTATATTACTACCTCATAAATCATATGTAGGTCATAAACTTCAATTTCATCTTTGGCTGGTAAACTGGACTTTTAGAATGTCTAACAGGATTTGTGCTCTTAATGCCTGCCCTGATACAATGGATAGTTCCTAGTGCCATAGTTTCTTATCTACTCATTCATGACATATCTGACCTTGTCAAGCCTGACTGACCATTAAAAAATGTACAGTTCATTGCTATTCAGTGTGCAATCTGCGAAGCAACAGCCTGGACATGACCTGGAAGCCTGCTAAGAATGCAGCATCTCAGGTCCTACCCAAGACTTACCAATTTAGAATCTGCAGTTTCTCAGGGTGTCTGGATGACTTGTCTGCACATTAAAGTTTGAGAAGCTCTACCTTGGAGCAATGGTGCTCTACCATGGTTGCACAGTAATGTGCTTTTGGGGTTCTAAACTGTTACCTGAACCCCATAACGAAAGAGGAGAGTCAGCACTGCATTTTTTAAAAGACCTCAGGTGATGTTGAGGTAAAGAGAAATTTTAAAAAATTATCTGGTGGGTGACATCAGAATTATCTAAGTGTGCCTGTGAAAATGTGGATTTCTGGATCTTTCTCCAGAGATCTATATTCTCTTATTTTTTTTTAAAGATTGTATTTATTAGAGAGAGAGAGAGAGAATATGAGCATCAGGGAGGGGCGAAGGGGGAGGGACAAGCAGACTCCTCACTGAGCAGGGGGACCCATGTGGGGCTCGATCCCAGGACCCCAGAATTATGACCTGGCTGAAGGCAGGTGCTTAACTGAGTACCCCGGGTGCCACCCTCCAGAGATTTGTATTCCTTTTTTTTTTTTTTTAAAGATTTTATTTATTTATTTGACAGAGAGAGAGAGATCACAAGTAGGCAGAGAGGCAGGCAGAGAGAGAGGGGGACGCAGGCTCCCTGCTGAGCGGAGAACCCAATGCGGGGCTCGATCCCAGGACCCTGAGATCATGACCTGAGCTGAAGGCAGAGGCTTTAACCCACTGAGCCACCCAGGTGCCCCAAGATTTGTATTCCTTAGTTGATTGAAAGTCCCCAAATTATCATCTCACAGTCCTTTTTTTTTTTAAAGTTTTTTTTTAATTTTATTTATTTATATGACAGAGAGAGAGATTGTTAAAGTTGATGTAAAAAAATCTGAACTTTTAAACAGTTAACTGAAAAAAATTACAGTTAACTGTTAACTGAAAAAACACAGTTAACTGGAAAAATTACAATGTTTTCTATATGTATATGGAATATAAATAATATGGAACATAAACATAGAAATGTATACTCTAGAAAAAAATCGCAGTTTTTAATTTGTAATAATAAGTAATCTTTTTCAGTTTTTTAAAGAAATAATTAAAATGCATCACTATTTAAATTTAATGCATAGAGCAAGATAGTTTGATTTGTATATATTGTGAAATGTCTGATTACTGTAGTAGGTTCAGTTAACATGAATCTTCTGTAGATAAGATAAAAAGAAAAGAAAGAAGAAAAGAATAAAGGGAAAACAATTCTCCTTGTGATAAGAACTCTTAGAATTTATACTCTTAATAACTTTTCTATATGTCATATAGCAGTGTTAGCTACAGTCATCATGCTATACATGACATCCTTAGTATTTATTTGTCTTATGACTGGAAGTTTGTACCTTTTGACCAGCTTCCTCCAATTCCTTCTTCCCCTAATCTTGGCCTCTGGTAAGCAGAAGTCTGATCTTTGTTTCTATGAGTTGTTTGTTTTTGTTTTTTGTGTTTTTTTGTTTCTTTTTCTGGTTTCACATGTAAATGAGATCATATAGTATTATAGTATTTGTCTTTGTCTGTCTGATTTATTTCACTTAGCATGATGCCTTCAAGGACCATCCATGTTGTTGCACATGTCAGGAATTCCTCATTTGTTATGACTGAACAATATTCCATTCTGTGCACACACACACATACATGCACACATACACACACACAACTTTCTTATCTATTCATCCATTGATGAATACTTACGTTTTTTCTATGTCTTGGCTATTGTAAATAATGCTGCTATGAATATGAGGGAACATGTATCTTTTTGAGGTAGTGTCTTCCATTATATTTGGACGGAAGAGAAATTGCTGGATCATACGCTAGTTCTATTTTTAACTTTTTGAAGATCCTTTATACTGTTTTCTATAGTGGCTGTACCAATTTACAAGCTAACTAACAATGTACAAGGGTTCCTTGTCTTTGGATCTATGTATAAGCATTGGTGTCATTTGTCTTTTTAATGATGGCCATTCTAACACACATGAGGTGATAGCTCAGTTGTGATTTTGCCTTTCCCTAATGGCAAAAGATGTTCAGCATCTTTTCATGTGCCTGTTGTCCTTTTGTATTTCTTCTTTGGTGAAATGTCTGTTCGTGTTCTTTGCTCAGTTTTTAATTGAGTTATTACTTTTTTTTTACTATTGAGTTATATGAATTCATTATATATTTTAGATATTAACCCCTTATCAGATATATAGTTTACAAATACTTTTTTTCCAAGTCCATGGGATGTCTTTTCACTTTGTTGATGGTTTCTTTTGCTGTGCAGAAGCTTTTTAGTTTGACGCAGTTTCACTTATTTACTTTTGATTTTGTTGCTTGTGCTTCAAGTGCCATATTCCAAAAATCATTACCAAGACCTATGTGAAGGAGCTTTGTTCTTATAATTTTGTTTTGGAGTTCCATGGTTTCAGGTCTTATATTTAAGTCTTTAGACCATTTCTGGTCATTTTTGTTAAGTGGTATATGATATGGGTCCAATTTCATTTTTAATATGTGAATATAGAATTATCCCAGTGCTATGTATTGAAGGGACCATCCTTTCTCCCTTGAGTATTTTTGGCTCCCTTGTCAAATATTAGTTGATTGCATATGCTTGGGTTTCTTTCTGGGCTCTTGATTCTGTTCCACTGGTCTGTTTTTATGACAATACCATACTATATTGATGATATATAGCTTTACATATATAGCTTGAAATCAGAGAGTGTGGTACCTCTTGATGCTGTGTTCTTTCTCAGGATTTCTTTGTCTATTTGGCATCTTTTATGGTTTTATATAAATTTTAGGAGCATTTTTTTATCTCTATAATGTATGCCATTGGAATCTTGATAGGACTGCATTCAATCTCTATATGGCTTTTATAATATTGCTATTTTAACAACATTAATTATTCCAGTTCCAAATATGGGATGTCTTTCCATTTATTGGTGTGCCTTCAATTTCTTTTATCAATATCTTATAGTATTTAGAGTGGATATCTTTCATTTAAGGTAATTAAATTAACTTAATTTTAAATTTATTTAAATTTAAATTTATTTAAATTTATTAGTTAAATTTATTATTTAAATTTATTTCTTTGTTTTATTTGTTTTTTAAATTCAATTAACCAACATACAGTACATCATTCGTTTCAGATGTAGTGTTCAATAATTCATAAGTTGTGTTTAATACCCAGTGCTCATTACATCATGTGCCCTTCTTAATTAATGCCCATCACCCAATTACCCCATCCCCCCACCCACCTCCCCTCCAACAACCCTCAGTTAAATTTATAAGTATTGTTTTTAATGCTATTGTAAATTAGATTGACTTCTTTCTTTTTCAGAAAATTTGTTGTTAGTGTATAGAAATGCTACTAACTTTTGTATATTAATGTTGTACCCTGAAACTTTACTGAACTCATTGATTAGATCTAACAGATTTTTGTTTGGGTCTTTAAGGTGTTCTATCTGTAAAATCATGTTGTATGCAAAAGATAAATTTTTACTTTTTATAAGATTTTATTTATTTATTTGACAGAGAGAGAGAGATCACAAGTAAGCAGAGAAGCAGGCGGGAGTGGGGGAAACAGGCTCCCTGCTGAGCAGAGAGTCCAAAACGGGGCTTGATCCCAGGACCCTGAGATCATGACCTAAGCTGAAGGCAGAGACTTTAACCCATTGAGCCACCCAGGCTGCCCAATAAATTTTTACTTTTACCTTTCCAGTTCTGATACCTTTTATTTCTTTTTATTGCTTGATTGCTCTAGCTAAGACTTCCAGTACTATGGTGAACAGCAGTAGTGGGGGTAGGTGCCCTTGTCTTGTTCCTGGTCATAAAGAAAAAAAACTGTCATACTTTCATAACTGAGTATGATGTAAGTTCTGAGCTTATCATATATATGGCCTTTATTATCTTGAGCTATGTTTCTTCCATGCCTAATTATTCAGTTCTTATCATGAGTGGCTGTTAAATTTTGTTGAATGCTTTTTCTGTATCTATTGAGGTGATCATATGATTATTTTCTTTTATCCTATTAATATATTAATTTCATATATTTATCATATTCTAGTAATAATTTTTAATAAAGCAATGTATTAAATGTATTAAATTATTACATTAATTATGATTTTATTAATTTATTAATTCTATATAAATCTCATTGGTTGACCTCCATATATGGAACAATTCTTGTATCCCAGGGATTAATACCACTTGATTATAGTGAATGATCCCTATAATTTGCTGCTGAATTTGGTTTGCTAGTATTTTGTTGAGAATTTTTGCATTTATATTCATCAGGGATATTGGCTTATATCTTTCTTTTCTAGTGTCATTATTTGGTTTTGGTATCAGGATGATGCTGGTGCCATAAAAGGAGTTTAGGAATATTCCCTCCTCTTCAGTTTTTAAAAAGACTTTGAGAGGGATTGGTGTTAATGTTAATACTTTCTTAAATGTTTGGTAAAAATCACCAGTGAAGCCATCTTGTTTTTGTTTTTGTTTTTGTTTTTTTGAGAGGGTTTAATTATTGTTATTGATCTATTCAGATTTTCAATTCCTGTCTGATTCAATCTTGACAAGTTGTATATTTCTTTTTTTTTTTTTTTTTTTTTTTTAAAGATTTTATTTATTTGACAGAGAGAAACACAGAGAGAGAGGGAACACAAGCAGAGGGAATGGTAGCAGGAGAAGCAGGCTCCCTGCTGAGCAGGGAGCCCGATGTGGGGCTCGATCCCAGGACTCTGGGATCATGACCTGAGCCGAAGGCAGACGCTTAACGACTGAGCCACCCAGGTGCCCCGACAAGTTGTATATTTCTAAGACTTTTTTTTTTCATTTCTCCTAGATTGTCCATGTTTGTTTGTACATAGTTGTTTACAGTAACCTCACTATCCTTTGAATTTCTTGGTGTCAGTTACATTGGCTACTGTTTAATTTATAACTTTGTTGGTTTGGATCCTTTCTCTTTTTTCCTTGGTTAGTGTAGCTAAGGATTCTTCAATTTTGTTTCTTTTTTATTATTTATTTATTTATTTATTTTTATTGGGGGAAGCAGGCTCCCCGCTGAGCAGAGAGCCTGATGCGGGGCTCAATCCCAGGATCCTGAGATCACGACCTGGGCCGAAGGCAGAGGCTTTAACCCACTGAGCCACCCAGGCTCCCCAATTTTGTTTATTTTTAAAAAAAACTAACTCTTAGTTTTGTTACTCTTTTCTATTGTTTTCCTGTTTTCTAAGTTATTTCTGTTATAACCTTTATTATTTCCTTTCTTCTGCTAACTTTGGACTCAGTTGGTGATTCTTTTTCCAGTTAAGGCATAGAGTTAGGTTGTGTTTTGGGATCTTTTTTGCTTATTGGTGTAGAAGTTTATTATATGAACTTCCCTCTTAGACCTGCTTTACTTGCATCCCATAAATTCTGGTATGTTGTGTTTCCCTTTCCAATTGTCACAGAAACCTTTTTTTTTTTTTTTTCAGCTTTAATTTCCTCTTAATCCATTGGCTGTTCAGAAGAGTATTAATTTCCATTTTCCAACTCTAGGATTTTTTTTTTTATTATTCTTGCTATTTCTTTGTCAAACTATCTGTTTTGTTCATGTATTGTTTTCCTAATTTTGTTAGTTTGTCTGTATTTTCTTATAGTTTGTTAAACTTCTGTAAAAGGATTGTTCTAAATTCTTTGTCTCAAAGTTCATAGATTTTCATTTCTTTAGGTTCTCTTAGATCTCTATTAATTACTTTTGGTTGTATCTTAATCACCTGATTTTTAGTGATCCTTGATTCCTTACATTCGTATCTGTGCACTTGAGTAATTTGGCTCCTTTTCCAGATGTGACAGGTTTGCTATGGCAGAGACAGATCTTCACCAGTCAACTCAGTTTCAGTTTCCTGGTGTGTCTTCTGGTAATGTCTTTGCAGAAGTAGGGCTGGCTATTATGGTTTATTTTTGCATGAGGCACCTGTTTGCACTCTGACGATAGGTATGAGGCGGGAGTGTGCCACTATTTGAGATCAGTTGGCTGGGACTGCTGGCTTTGTTCCCTACCCAAGTGAGGCTGTAAGATGGGCTCTACAGTTCCTTGAATTCCTTGGTCAGACTTATAGAGGTCTTATAAAAACTGTGTTCAGTAATAGATGGAGCTATGAATTTCTTCCCTGTCCTTGCAGGATAGCAGGTCAGGGCCCAGGGCCTGTACAAGCTCAATATTTGGGAGCTTGAATCAGGCCTGAGTGTGCATGTAATCACCTGGTCAGGAGGCCCCTGGTTTTGCTCTGCAGACAAGTGAAGACATGGTCTGTGATCTCTGTTCAAGTGCCACTGTCCATTGGGCTATTGAATTGACTATACAGTGTCCTGTGTGCTCTTGTTAGCTTCCCTGATCAGACAAGCTGAAGGCTGTATTCTCTGGTGAGCAGAGGTTTACATTAGATTTCTTTCTTGGGCCTAGTGGGAGAAGCAGCTCTAAAACTGGTAAAGTTCTTAGGTTGTTGTCTTAACTCAAAGCCAACCTGCACCTCAGGTTTTTTTGGCTGAATAGGACTACTGGCTTTGCCCTGGAGGTGATCAGCTCTGTTTTCCTGACTTGGCTCAAGTGCCGCTGAACTACCTGAATTAATCAGCTTCCAGGAGTTGTCACAGGCTTTCTCATCAGATGAGGCCTGAGGACTTTCACCACAGAGGGTATGTCTCAGCTCCCCTTGCCTAGGATCAGGTTACTCCGGTAACCCTGTACATTCCAGGCTAGTCTTGGTTTTCCAAAGAGTCTCTCCTGTTGGGAAGGGCTAAGAGCTACCTGCAACCTTGGCTGTGAATTAATCCCCCTTGCCTGGACATAGCTCATGAGTCGCCATGTCAAGTACTGGCTTTCCTTTGGGGCAGATCAGCTCTGCTTGCCCACTTCTTGGCTTAAGGGCCACTAGAGTGCATATCTTCAGGATTTGTCACCAGTTCTTCTGGTCAGATGGGGCTGGGAGACACTTTCCACAATAAGTGGTGATGTGATTCAACATCTTGCCAGGATGTGGGCAAACCAGACTCTTGGGCCAACACAACTGTCCACTGAGGAACCAAATGAGGCAGATCTGTACCCTGCCAAGTTCCCTGGTCAAAGTATGCCCCCAACTTGGTCCTACTGATGGGGGAAGCCACTGGTGGAATTACTACTTGAGCCCTATTGGTATAAACCTGGTCTGCCAAGATCCCAGTGCTGGTTTTTGGAAGTCCCCCATGCACACCCCCCTTACCTGCCAGTCAGATTCCCAATGAGTGGGAACTTCAGATTCCCTGGCAGTCCCCATGGTGCAAGATCAGAGTAAGCCCCCCCCCCAATGACCCACAGGGGAGGCTGGTTGTCTCCTGGATTCTCTTTTCCCAGGGGAGGAGCTGAAGGCCCAGGAGACCTGTCTGGGTGTTAGGATGCTGGCCTGGAGGGTGGGGAATGTGGTCAGTGTATAGCTAATTCTCTTACCCTTCTAATGCAGTTGTACCCTTCTAATGCAGTTGTCATGTCTCTCAGATGGAGAGGGTACTGCACACTCAGCTCTATATTCTAGGATTCTTTTAGTGGTGTCCTGTTTTTGAATAGATGTTAGTTGCTCTTCTTGTGAGGGAGAGCAAAGTCATGAATGACCTATGTTGCCATCTTGTTGATATCATTTCCTAAATAATACTGAAAAAAATGTCTTGACTAAATTTGTGAATGTCTTATCTATCACTAACTGGTATATAGCCAAGTGAAAAAACAAAGAATTTTTTCTAAAAATTATGTTCATTTTCATGCAATGGAAACAGTTTTTCCTTCTTTCAGTATATATTTAAATTCTAGTCACAGACTCAATTTCACCATATGAAATTTTATAATATGAATTCCATGTTACATTTGAGATAATCAATCATGTTTCAATGTAATCCACATTGCATAGGAGACTTTTATTATGAGCATTATCGTTGTAGTATAGTAAAGTGCATTGTTAATGAAGCATGGAAAAGGAATAATTTCAACTAATAGGCTTATATGTCAAATTTCAATTAGGACTATGTTGGAATCCAAAAAGAGATATGAGCATGTAAATTTAAACCTTTGACCTTCACCATAAAGAACAAGGTCTGAGAAAGAAATTAAACTATTTTGATGTAACATACAAATTTGAATAAATTAACTCTTTGTCCTGAACTCTTTGTCATGATTCTTAGACTGCATATGATTTTTAAAAATTTTATGTACTTGGAATTTATAACTTTGAACTATTTAATCCTATTCCACATATTAAAATATTAATGAATAAAACAACAATAACAACATTCAACAAAAGTTTATTGTGTGACTACTGTATTAGGCAATATACCAATACTTACGTGACCTGTCTTGAATTAGTGACCAGTGAAATATGTGAGGCTTACAGATTTTTTTCCCTAAGAAAACAAATAATTCCTCAGTATTATTAAATATTTAGTGAATTTTCAAGTTTCCTTTATATATATATATATACACATGGGGGGGAGAAAGAAAGAGAGAGAGAGGTAGAGAGATTGTACTTGGTTTATTTGAATCATAATCCAAATAAAATTCACATACCGAATTTAGTTGATGTCTTCTTTAATTCTATTTTAATCTGTTGGCTGCCTTTTCCTCCTTATAATTTCTTATTGATGAACTGAGTCCTTTTTCCTATAAACTTTCCTGTGTTATCAATTGTTTGATTGCACATTTGTAATACATTTTAAAAATTGTTACTCTGCCCATGCATTTTTATAATTAAATTTGGAAGCTTCTGATTCAAGTATGATTGTTTTTAAGAATATTTTATGAGGATTGCAATGTTACAGATGGTTTTAAAAATGAGTGTCTTACTCAACATCTAAAAGGGAATTGTTTTAAAATGTGAGAATATATACACACAATCATATATATATACACACATATTTGGAGAATCATCTTACTTAATGAAACCACACACACATATATTATTTGATAACCCAGTGACCTCTTTAAATTATAATTGTCCATTTAAAAAGTTCTGAAAATTTTTACTTCATACTCTTTCTACATTCTGCTTTAGCTAAAAACATCTCCAGAATACTCCCTTACATTTAGGAGGACATTTACTTTTTGCTTAAAAGTAGATTTTTTTGCCCCCATCCTTAGTCTTAAAACCTAATCTTTCTCTTCTTCTCAAGCCATTTTTCAGAGCTATACATATAAAAGGCAATTTATTACATACGAAATGAGATAAAGGGCATAAAATTTAGGAATTGAGATGGATGACATGTTGTATATTGTTCTGAGCTGAGGTAACCAAGGTCAAACAGAAGTAAGATTAAACGGTTATGCCCTGGATTCTCAATGCCTTTTCCAAAAATACGTAGGAATGAGACACAGAGAAATTTTAATTCAAATGTCAACTGAGACATAGTAATCTATCTAAAATGCTGAGATACAGAAAAAGATCAACACAGTTAAAGTAATGCAGCATACTGCAGACAATTGATAGAACTGTCTCAGAACTAAACAGCACTTATGGATTAATGGTGAGGAATATATTTACTTAGTTAGAATTAAAAACAAATATGTTATTTGCAGCATATAGTTTTTATCAAGACGTGTGAGTGACACAGAGCCAGCTTGCAAGATTTTAAAGATACAGAAAATAGGAACTATTATACATTACAATAGTTTTGAAGCTATATCTTTAAAATTACTGCGAGTAGGGGTGCCAGGGTGGCACGGTTGGTTAAGCGTCTGACTCTTAGTTTCTGCTCAGCTCATGATTTTAAGGTCCTGGGATCCAGCCCTGAGTCAGGCTCTGCACTCACTGGGGAGTCTGCTTAAGACTCTCCCTCTCCCTCTATCCCTCCTCACCCCTGCACTCATTCTCTCTCTCTAAAAATAAATAATTTTTAAAGTTGCTGTGAATAAACAGTAAAACTATTTAATATTGTTAAAGAATGAAATATTTATTATTTTCCTGTGACCTCAGGTTCCTTTCACTAAATGTTTTTCATTTAAAGACAAGGAAAGTGAAGCCCAGGAAGCTTGATTTGAGCCTGTTAAGAAAACAAGTTAAAGGAAGAATAGAAACTTGAAACTTGAACCTAAGTTTGAAGACGCACTGCTGTTGTATGTGTGTGGTGGTTATTGTTGTTTGTTTTTAATAGCTCCTCAGTCACTGACTTATTTTCATCTTCTGGAAAAGCTTTTTTTAAATATAATATAATATTTCCATTAATTTAGTGTATAGTCTAGTTTTATAAATACCAGTTAACACATCAAGTTTGTAATATATATAAAACCAAAATTTTTAAAGGATAGTTTTTGTGCTTTTCATTCTTTAAATAGAGGCATTCATTTCACATACTAAAAGAAATGTATGTTTTATTCTCACTTTAAGGTGAAAAGCTCACTAAATGCTTTTACTTGGATTTTTACACTTGGCAGTGACTGGGATAATGCAATATAGATCTTCCTGGACTTTCTATGGGGTTACATCATGATAAAGCCATCATAAACTGAAAATAACCCAAGTCAAAAATATATTTAATATGCATCACCTATGGATTGTTATAGCCTAGCCAAGCTCACCTTAAATGTGCTCAGAACCCTTGCATTAGCTGACAGTTGGACAAAATCATCTACACAGGCCTATTTAGAAAGTGTTAAATATATATATATATTTTAAATTTATTTGTTTGCTTTAGGGAGAGAGAAAGCACATGTGCACATGGGTTGGGGAGGAGGGAGCAGAAGGAGAGAATCTCAAGCAGACTCCCTGTTGAGTTTGGAGCCCAAGACAGGGCTTGATATCATAACCCTGAGATCATGACCTGAGCTGAAACCAAGAGTTGGACACTTAGCGGACTGAGCCACCCAGGTGGCTCCCCGAAAGTGTTAAATATCTTATGTAATTTAATGAATACAGTTTTGAAAGTGAAAACAGTATGGTTATATGGCTACAGAATAGTTTTAAGTCTGTAGGTTGTTTGCCTTTGCGATTGTCCGGCTGCTGCCATGCAGTTTAACAGGAGAATGCCATACTGCATATCCCCAGTCCAGGAAGAGATCAAAATTTAAAATTTGAAGTATGGATTTCTACTAAATGTGTATTGCTTTCACACCAATGTAAAGTCAAAAAAAATCCTTAAGTTGGGAGCTGTCTGTAATTTCCATTCTAGTAATAGTTTATTCATTCGCCCTGAGAAATTATTTAATACTTGGTATTTCAAACTTAATATTTTCTAATAAATTTGTTGGTAAATACATTCCATCTTGCTTACTAAGGGATATTATGAATTTGTACACTAAGGTCCTTGTCTATTTCTCATGAACTTATGTAAAAACTTTATGTTTATATGCAAAAAACAAAAAAAAATCCCCAAAATCCCGGAATGGTAAGTTGCATAGTATTGGTCCGGTTTCTTTGATTTTATGGTTTATTCTATGGTTTTATGTCTTATGAAGACATCTTATAGCTTACTAATTTATCATAGCAATCCAGAAAATATCGACACATTTCATATTTCACTGAAGGGGCAATTTGATTTTAAGCCATACAGGCCTAGGTTGAAAGATGCTGTGAGAGCAGGTGAAACAGGGAATCTGATCATCAATATGGTAATTTTGTTTAAACAATTATTTAACTTGGACTGATGTCTCATTTAACTTTAGAATATGATGACTATTTCATCAAATTAGTGATTTTATATGACTGGAAATGCACACCATAAATCCAAGTTGATTGATAATTTCTATAGAAGCTACTAATGATGCAGTTCACATCATTATGGCAATTTCTTGAACTATATTCTGTGACTTTTAGGACTATTAAATGTTTGTATCTTTTGATTTTCCTCTAATCTTACATACCACTTAAGATCATTTCAAGAAAGGCATGTTCAATAATAAGTAAAATTTAAATTGCAAAATTAAAAACTATGTTTCAAAATGGGAGCTAAATTTATAAGGTAAGTTCATTGGTATAAAAAAGGAGATACCATATTCCATTATTCAGATGATTATGCTTATTAGTGCAAAAGTCACTTGATGTGTATGATAAGAAGGTTTCTAGCAGATGTCTCTTTGATGTAAGATATAAAACAGCACATACCTCATTAAACAACACATCAAAAGCATAAAAATGCAACCATTAATCTATATTTCATAATTTCCCCATAATAACACTAAGTAAAACTCATTGAACACAAATGAAAGAGCTGTAGAAGAAGGTGATATTAAAATTCACATATGGTTCAGTCCTGTTCCTTTGAATTCTATCAGGCATCTGTTGGTCCAAATTGAATATAAAGAATGAAAAACATTTTAATAGATGAGTGATAATTTAGGAACTTTTCCAGTAGGAAAGATGACCACTTTTGTGAGTTCATCAAAAAATGTACATGTTATCAAAGAATGTTAGATTTGGTTGAGGTAATAAGTACCATCTAACTCAATCCTTACACTTTCAGATGAGCAAATTGAGGCACATAGCAATTACCTAACTTGCTTTAACTCACCCAATGAATCATATTAGAATCTTGATTAGATTTGAAAGCTTTAGACAAATATTTCAAAGCACTTTGTAATAGTCTGCCATGCTTTTAGAAGTTTACTTTCTATCTCAGAGAATCTTCATTTCTTAGAGTTGGAAAATGCCTTCCTCGGAGATGTGTGTAATTTGACAGCATAAACAAAGCCCCAAGGCAGGTAATATATGACAACAGAAAGAAGTATCATCAGTGCAGAGCACCTCTTTATTCACTTAATGCCTATTTAGCTTTATTATTCCTCAGTTATGTCAGATATAACTTTCATAAACATTTCTAACACTGATGTTTCTTATTTCTGTCATTATTTTCCTTGTCCTCACAAGAAACCTGGTGAGAACTTCTATCTATGCTCTTTTTCTTAAGTCAATGGTATATGTAATCTTTTATGTAAATATAAAATATATATAATCTTTTAACTGTCTTCAACATTTACCTAACTCTATGTCCTGCTTCCTGAAGTCCTGAGACCATTTTTTTCTTCCGCAGTGCTCCACAGTGACCCTTCCTAAATCATTCACCCAGCAATTATCACATAAGCTTAATAGGATATTTACTTGTTCATCCATTGTATGTGCCTTGAGGGTGGGAATTGGATCCAACACACTGTTGTATTTCCAGCATTTAGAATTGTATCTGGCTTATTGGAGACACATAGACACACCACACAGACAATACATACCTTTTTGACCAAATGAAGTAATTAAACCATATTTTAGGAAGAAATCCCTGATTACTTATTTTCAATTTCCAATTTTCTCTGAAGTGTGTCTGTCATTTTCTGGAGAGGATAACAAGTTCTAAGATTTTAATGGGGTTTAGTCTATTGTATTATAGTTGAATGGATTGCTTTTATGTACTACTGAGATGAACTCCTTCTCTGGAAAACTACTTCATCATGAATAATTGTCCCATCTTTTGCTATAAAATATAACATAGATTTTTGGTCTCGTCTCTCCTGCTAGATCATTAATGGCTATTTGGAATTTATTTGTGGCAGTCTTCAGTAAAGAAATAACCAATGATCGGTAGTAGTTTTGTTTGCTAACAGAGTGCCTGTGCAAATATCTTTATTTTATTAAAAATGCCATGGAAGAAAAATTTCTTCCATGAAATTTAAATATTCATATAACATCAACATATAATAAAAAATCACAGGGAAGAATGATACCAACAAAACAAATTATCTACCCTTTACATATACCTCCAGGGTCTTGAAGTCATGCTAACATATATAAACTGTAATACAACGTTACATGAAATGGTAAATCAAATAATTTTTTGAAAGTTTATCAAAAGCTCATTCTTATTCTTAAAAACTGCTTTATTGCAAAAACATTGATTTTTATTATATTATATAGTATCTTTGTTACATAGTGTGTCCATAGCATCCTCATACAATTTATTTCTGTAAGGGGAGGAACTACTCTGCATAATGCAATTTTATTTACTTTTCTCCTCCCTAGCTCTATTACCTGGATTGAAGCCATTGCTAGCCTTCTGTGCTTGGATGAGATGAGTAGGAACTTTTACTCAACATTTAATTGCAGATATTTAGACTTTAAACTATTCATTATAATTTTGGGTACATTTTAATATAGCTATTTTTCATAAAGTGAATGTGTTCGCTGAAAAATAAACATAATTAGAAACAAGTAAATCATTAACAATTTTATTTACATTTTGAGTAGATTTCTCTTCTTGCATTTTGTTCAGTTACATACTACACAGAAGTAAAGTTATTAAAAATTGAAACTACACGTAGATTTTATGGGCATCATCTATAACTACAATAGTATTTGGACTTAATCTAAATTTAATAACATTTTTTGAAAACAAATAATGCCAGCTAACAATTATTTAGTACTTCTCAGTGTTTTCAATGCATTATGCATCAAATCCTATGCCCAAGGAATTTGGTACTATTTTTTTTTTTTTTTAAAGATTTTTTTATTTATTTGACAGTGAGAAACACAGCGAGAGAGGGAACACAAGCAGAGGGAATGGTAGTGGGAGAAGCAGGCTCCCCGCTGAGCAGAGAGTCCGCTGCGGGGCTCGATCCCAGGACCCTGGGATCATGACCTGAGCCGAAGGCAGACGCTTAACGACTGAGCCACCCAGGTGCCCCGAATTTGGTACTATTTTTATCCTCCTTTTACAGATGTGAAAAGTGAAGCACAGAGAGGTTAAATAAATAATCCAAGGTTACATGGTTTGTAAATAGAGGATCCAGATTTTGAGCACAAGCAATTTCTCTTGACACTTTTAACCGCATCACTATTCTACTTTCCCAAAGAAGGTATTTTCAGCAATACCCAGAACTTTAGTTGTCCTGAAGTGTTTTTATGGTTATTTTTTAATAGTATGGTATTATTTTTAATAATAATATTATTATATATATTATATATGATATAATAAATATAATATATTATATTATATATAATATATATAATATAATAAAATAACATATAATAATATATTATAATTATAATAAAATAATATTTCTAATATGCTTGAAAATCATATTAGAATCCTATTATATGAATATACATATAATATACATATAATATAAAATAACATATAATATAATTATAATAAAATATTATTTCTAATATGCTTGAAAATCATATTAGAATCATATTATATGAATATACATGTAATATACATATTATATGTATATTATAATACATTATATTATTATTATATTATATTATTATAATATTACATTATATTATAATATACATATAATATGTATATTAATATACATATAATATAATAAAATAACTTATAATAATATAATTATAATAAAATAATATTATTTCTAATATGCTTGAAAATCAAAATCAAACAAGTGAATCTAACTTTTAAAAAAACATTTATTTATTCATTTTAAAGAGAGAGAACATGGGAGGGGCATAGAGAGAGGGAGAAAGAATCTGAAGTGGACTCACACTCAGCCCTGAGCTTGACTTGGGACTCAGTCCCACAACTGCAAGATCATGACCTGAGCTAAAACCAAGAGTCAGAAGCTTAACGGACTAAGCCAACCAGGCGTCCCAGGTAAATCTCACATTCTTAGAGCAAAATTGGGATCACAGTTATACTTCTAATATTATTAGAAATACATTTATATACTTTTTCATTTATATTTATATACCAGCTTTTTAGTATAAGAATACTCTATTTACTAAGTTAAATTAACTTGTTTCAGAAGAAATGATTTGGAATTTGGATTCACTGAGGCAAATCACCCGTCTGAAATTTCTCTTAACAACCGGTGATGTTTTTTAATTTGTCTTTTAATTCCTTCTTGGCCAATTTAACTGCGGAAAAATTTTTGATAGCTTTGTTTTTAAAGTGATTCATTTTAGTTGCCCAGCTGGATCATCTGCCTCACAGTCATCTTTAATATGTTAAAGCATCATAGTATTCAGTACAGCCTTCCTGATGTGCTAGTTTACTTGTCTTTATCGAAAGATAAAGTCTTGTTATCAAGATTCAAGCAATGCTTAAGTTGTAATTCAAAACACAAATCATCCACCTTAAAACTTCATTTCATAAAATAACAAAAGATGTAAAAAGTTACAGCTTTGCTTAGATTTAGCTGCAGATTAATGGAGAAACTGCAACATATACTGGAGTGTGTTTGATGCGTTTGATAAAAGAGATAAAAGAAGGGTGTGGTCCAAGGATTATAAATTCAAATACCCACAAGGGCCAGGCAGAAGCAGAAAAGAGGGCAAAGGAGTCAGATAAGGGTGGTAGCAAACCAAGAGATGTACCCATTTCAGTGTGGTAGCTCCAACTAATTGTTGACCCTCTGGGAAGTGGATTTACTGGAGCCAAATCTCACAGGTCCAGAGAGAGACTACATCCAGATTTGTGCGGAAATGTCTCCTGTTCACATCCAAGCAACTGATCCAAACATTTTTATATTCTCCTTAAACCAGTCAAAATATAACTGCTGAACAGACCTAGCCTAAAGAATACAGTTTTGGCTTTTTTTCTTAAATTTTTAAAATTTTCTTCCAGAATTTTTTTTTAATTTAATTTTATTTTTTCAGTGTTCCAAGATTCATCGTTCATGCACCACACCTAGTGCTCCATGCAATATGTGCCCTCCTCAATACCCACCACCAGGCTCACCCAAGTCCCCACCCTCCTGCCCTCCAAAACACTCAGTTTGTTTCTCCCCCTCCGATTTCTACCAATTCACCCTTCCTTTTCTTCCCCCAATGTCCTTCATATTTTTCCTTATGCTCCACATGTAAGTGAAACCATATGATAATTGACTCTCTCTGCTTGACTTATTTCAGTCAGCACAATCTCTTCCAGTCCCATCCATATTGATAGAAAAGTTGGGCATTCATCCTTTCTGATGGAGTCATAATATTCCATTGTATATATGGACCATATCTTCTTTATCCATTTGTCTGTTGAAGGGCATCTTGGTTCTTTCCACAGTTTGGCTCTTGTGGCCATTGTTATTATGAACACTGGGGTACATGTGGTCCTTCTTTTCACTACATCTGTATCTTTGGGATGAATACCCAGTAGTGCAATTGCAGGATTATATTACGAATTCTTGAATGTTATCTCTATTGTCTATTTAATTTTTTTAGTTGTTTAAAAAGATTTTATTTCCTTGAGAGAGAGCATGCAGGAGAGAGCACAAGGAGAGGATGGGCAAAGGAAATGAGAGTCCTTGTCTCAGGCCTCCTGCAATGTGTTGTCTTGACTTTCAAAAAAGCAAAAACTGCCTCACGTTTTTTTTCTCAAAAAATTAGACAATAGAGATAACATTCAAGAATTCATAATATCACTGTTATAATCCTAGTTCACATTCCTTGAGTTTAGTAATTCTCAGTTAGTTGCTTAACATCCCTATTCATTAAAATTAATTAAAACTAAAAATTCCTTTAGTTAAGATAAACGTTTTAATGTCAGAACTAAAGGATAACACCTGAATATTGAAGAAAGAAGGAAAAGAACTTAAAAATGCTGTTTAATAAAGTAAAATATTTCTCTGGATGTCTTACAAATAGTAAGTCTATTTAAAAGTCTATCTAAAAAAGTCTAAAAAATAGATTTTTTTAAAAAAGATTTTATTTATTTGCCAGAGAGAGAGAGAGTGCAAGAGAGCAAGAGATTGCACAAGCAGGGGGAGCAGCAGGCAGAGAGAGAAGCAGACTTCCTGCCAAGCAGAGAGCTGGAGGCGGGGCTCCATCCCAGGATCCTGGCATCATGACCTGATCCAAAGGCAGACACTTAACCAACTGAGCCACTCAGGTGTCCCACAACTGACTCTTTAAAACTCAAACTAATGCAAGGTCTCAATCAACCAATTTTGTTTTTATGTATAATATAAGACTCTTGGTCCGATATCCTTCTAGGCCCAGGCCTCCTGAAACACTTTGCCATCATCTCTGAGGATTATGGAGTTGAGCAGTTTTATATTATCTGCATTTAGTCCCACACCAGGTCCTGCTCCTTGACGTTCTCAGTTGTTTTGATCAAAGAATTCTCCACCTACCAACCTTATTCCCAAGAAATCAGTACTCAGATATGGTTTCTCATGAGGTAGGTATTCAGAAGGAATTAAAAGAACTGGTTCATAAGAAGGGTTATAAATTGATAGCATGAATATACTCATATTGGAGCCATACATGGGAACCATCACAAATTAAATCACATTATTATAGCATTGCTTAGAATTACTACATTTCTTAGTAACAAGTCCAAATGTTTTCCAAGAGTAAATGTTTATGTCTTTCAATTTCATTTTCACCTCACTCTGTTTAAGAAATTTCTTTGTGAGGGTATTCAGTATTTTTGTATTCTAGAAGAACATAATTAAATATTTCCTTTCAAAGGATCATACCA
The DNA here is from genome assembly GCA_028646535.1 of Procyon lotor. NCBI lineage: Eukaryota > Metazoa > Chordata > Mammalia > Carnivora > Procyonidae > Procyon > Procyon lotor. Next base: position 33,493,636 of record CM053605.1, read on the forward strand.
GTTATACAACAGACTTAGAAAAAACAAAAAGATACCGTCTGCCAAAATGACATGCAAATTTATCTATTTCTAATGTGAAAATTGGATTTAGAAATGAGTCAAGAAATAGACTGAGGCTTATAGGATTGCTACCTTTCTGAAACTACCTAACTACATCTTCAATATGATTTAATTATTTTGTTTGAAGAATAAATTAACAAAAAGAAATTCCAGGGGTGCCTAGTGGCTTAGTGGGCTAAAGATCCTACTCTTGATTTCAGCTCCAGTAGCCATCTCAGGGTCCTATGATGGAGCCCCAGGTCTTGGGCTCCCAGCTCAGCAGGGAATCTTCTTCTCTCTCCTCCTCAGCCCTTCCTCCCCCCACACATGCAGGCACTCTCTCTCTCTCTAAAAAATAAATGAAGCTTAAAAAAAAGAAAAAAAGAAATTCCAGTCTACCCATTATCCAAATACAAACCCACATAAATACAAAAATGCAGTTCCCAATCCTTAACAAGAGAAAACAAAACAAAACCTTGCTTTGATTTTGAGTGGTTGCTGTTACTGTTACTTGCCATTAACTTAAAATCTAGAATTAATTACATGACCATAAGGAGGGGGAGCAGGAGAGGGAGAAGCAGGCTCCCCACTGAGGAGGGAGCTGGATGCAGGGCTGGAAGTGGGGCTGCATGGGGGCTTAATGTAGGGCTAGATGCCAGGACCCCAGGATCATGACCTGAACAGATGGCAGATGTTTAACCACTGAGTCACCCAGGTGCCCCAGTTATACTATGTTTCTCAAGATAGGTGAGCAAAACAGTGAACAGAAATTTTCAAGCTAATATGAGAACATCAGTATTACATTTGCTACCAAGACTTAATAAACTTGCTTATGTAGAAGTCACTCTGCTAGGCACTCCTCAGGTATGTAAGGAAGGGAAGAGAATCTCTTTGTGTTGGTAACTTTCTATAAGCCACAAATGGGCTATGCTATTTACATGAGTTATTCTATTCTCACCATAATGTCCTGAAGTGCGTTTCATTGTTTGCATTTTGCCTGTGGGAAAACTGAAGCTAAGAGAATTTAATTGCTGTCTATCTCAACTAATAAGCAGCAGAGCCAAGTTAAATTCAAACATCTTCTGACTCAGTAGGTTACTTGTTTCAGACATGTTGTCTACTCCTAAGGCATGTTCAAACAGATTTGATGGAGATAAGACACGTTCACAAAAAAGAGAAAAAACGCAAAGTAGTATGAGTAACATGTCCAATAAGTGACCTATGGAAATTCAGTGATTAATCCCGGGCTTATCAATAGAATGGTTAAGAGAGTTAGGCTTGTTTGAGATCTTAAAGGAAAGAAACATAAAATGAATTAAATATAAATAGAGTAGAAAATGTACAAAAGAAGAAATATACATGGGTTTTCCTGAAACTTTGAGGAGAGACATTAGCCTGGGAAGGGAAGAAGTTACTTCAGGGAGTAAAGGGAGAAATGGTGACATAACAGTTCAGATGTACAATAGTGATTACATTGTACTCAAACTTTAGTAACTCATTTGAATTGTGAACTGAGGGAAAATAACATCAATGGTAATATTTCTGTAAAAGACATGCACTTGATCATTTCTTTAATTTCTAAATACAATTTAATAAAACACAAATTACACAGACACACACACACACACAAACATGCACATGCACACACACAAGGGCTAGATGATTTTCCCAAAGTAGAAAGAAAGGAAGACTGTTTGCACATGTACATTCATTATCTTTTATGCCTATAAAAGAGACTGGAAGGGATGGTATGGTATAAATCAACAAGACAATTTTACACACACACACACACACACACACATGCGCACACACATGCACACACATATTATATAATTATATGTAAATAAACATATAAGGGGCTGTAAAAGGAAATGGTGGCCACTTCTGGTCCCTTCTACTACTACTACTGCACAAATAATAATAAAACAATAAAAATGCATTTTTACTCTTTTAGTGGACTATCCCAAGAAAAGCAGTATCATCCTACCACCCTATAAATTTAAGGACTCTTTTCTTTAGTATTTCAAGATAACAAGAGTCATCACTTTGAATCCTCTACTCATGATACTTTTTTAATATAATGCTAGTTAGTTTTGAAATGATTCATTCGAATGTATTGCAGACATCTAAATCTTTAAGGGGAAAAATTCCTGAAACTGGTATTGAATTTATATATACATCTGTAATTTTAGCCAGCTTATGAAAGCGTGATATCACTCCCCTGAAATTTTGAGAATTCATTCATTTAGTAAGCACAAATGACATACAGAAGTGAAATTGATTCATATTGGAACAAAATCCCCAACTTGTAAATATTTTCAGTTTTCACATTTTTGTTGAGAAGCACTGTCTCCTCCATTCTTTCTTACCTCCAGCGCACAAACATTTAGTACATTTTACCCCACTTGTTTCAATTGTTTAAAAACAAAACAACTTAAACAATGCATCTAAGAATGACCAAGCCACGATTACATAGCTATATTCTAGGAAAACCATTATGATTATTTTCCCATAATCTTATCTAGAATTGTGATTGTTCCAAATAACATTTAAACCTGAGATTGGGTAGAGTTTAAAATGCCTATATACCTACTATGTCTTTTTTTTTTCCTTTGAGTACATTTGTATTTACTTCTCTTGATTTAAGACTAAACCAGAGCAAGAAAGCGGAATCATATATATGTTAGTTTTGTTTATTTGAGTAGAAAAAGAAAAACATGGTGATAGGCTACCAGTGATCTATAGGTGACAATAACACCTTGTGTTGAAAATGATTCTATGGTAAGTATAGTTATTCTCAAAATAAGGCCATATATAAATTATAAAAATGAGACAGACAATGCCCATGGGGAACTGTTTTCTACATACTAAACCAGGCATTATTGCCTCATTAATCTTAATTTCTTTCTTACCTAAGAAATCTGTGTTTCTTATGAAAGACTGTTGTGATTTCTACATCAATATATTCTGTGTAGTTTGAGGTTGAAAGCTAGTAAATGCAGGGCTAACTTTGTCACTTAGTAGGGAATGTGCTATCATTTCCTTTTATCTGGAGCACAGGAGACAAGCATAAATATTCATCTCATCTAAAGAATAAGAAAGATTGCCGCTAAAAAAAGATAATGCTATAAAATCATTGTGAGAAGGACATGTTAATAATAATAAGTCCTATTTTCTTTCACTTTATGGCCATAATGTGGTCATGATAACCAGAGTGGAAACATCATGCCTACTAATATGGTTCTGGTAATATGCTTATTCAGAAATTTTATAAAATCCCATTTTCTTACATATACATTTATTTTACCCATTTATTTTAATTTGCTTTCCTATTCTGAGACTACATTTAACATAATATTTTTTCCTACATTAATCCACCTTGTTTTGTGGCTTTATTTCTTCCTTTCTTAGATAAATATCCCTGAATATCTCACATTTGATCCTTGTGATGCAGATAATGGACCAAAAGATTGCAAAGTCCTTGGGTTAGGGCATTCAGTGCATGAACTCTTTTTTATCACATTGTCTCTGTTTTCTCTCTGCACTGGATTGCAGAACCACTCAGCATTCAACCTCCCCACTTTACTTTATTCCCCAGGCAGGGACCTTCGGAGGATGCATGTATCTTCCCTTCAGATCAAATATGCAAAAGCAGAAAAGCTATAAAATTAAAAGGAAAAGAAAACCCCACTTGTAAATACATCTTTTAGTCCCTTATAGGTAGCCAGCCACCCTTCCAAGGTTCTAAATATTTGTCACTCCCAAGCCTGAATGCACTGTTCCCTTTGTTCCCAGCAGGACAGACTTGCTCAAATGAGAAGGAAAAGTGTTAGTTAGGAGACTTAGATTTGATTAAACTAAAATTGTCTAGTAACTCTCAATGCATCCCTGTTTTCCAGTACATTTTGGCAGGGCTCTTTGGAACACTGATGCAAATTTGTCATAAGCAATGGAGAAACCAGAGACAAGAAATTAAACTTATAAACTCCTGTTCCCCATTAAGGAATTTAGGGCGAAGGCGGAAGAAAGCCATTTTTTTTTGAGGTGCATTTTTTAAAGGTGCAAAAAGCTATACCAAGATTAATTTTAGTTGGAGAGCACAGCTACAGCCTATAATATAGCTCCTGTAGGAGGAAATGGACAGTTTTGTTGTTGCTATTTTACTTTTCCTTAAACAACAGGCTTTGCTTTTTCTGACTTTGAGTCTACAGCCTGTTGCATAAGCCAAGAGAGGACACTGAGAGGTGTAAGTTGTGTGTTAGCCCTATTCACTTGTTTTAAGTACCTTCTATGGTCTGCCAGAGGAGGGAATGGGCTGCTTTTCCTCTGGAAACTGGTCAGCATGGTAATCAGACTGAAAAGTACGCATAGCAAAATCTGACTTGATTAAGTAAAAAAGAAAAGCCAGGCATACAATAAACATTGTTTGTATTTCCAATAATACTGTAAGGTAGGAAGATCTTTTGTCTCTGTTTCATTATTTCTTCTTTTAAATTTTTCATCTGATAAATGATGAAAATGAGGATCAAAATTATGTGCTTAATGTTATATAACTTGAAGTATATAGCTGGGATTCAAACTCTTGTCTGTATGATTTTTTTATAAATCTTTTTTTTAATAAATTTTTTATAAATTTATAAAAATTTTATGTCTAAAATTTTTTCACTCTAAAATGCCTACAAATCAAGGATCTGGCTTAGAAAAATTATATTTACATAGAAAGAAATGCGTATTTCTCAAATTATGTACTATGCATGAGTCCCAGGCTAGATACTGGAAACAGACTGGCGTAAATAGGACAGAGTACTTGCCCTCAGTGGTCTCAGATAATAAGTTAAAGTGATCCTGTGACAAGCTTTTAGAATGGACTTATTTTTTAGTATTTCATTCTACACTTAAGGAAAATGTGGCTCAGACAGGCTCAAAAACTGAATGAAAGTCAAATGAAATAAAACCAAAAATTATAATCAAATTTTTTTCTTTTAATTTTAATACCATGATAAATGAGAAGCTTACTTGAACAGGCATTTGAGGCATGAAAATGGTAAATAGCCATTTCTATATGATTATCATTGAATTTTTGCCCTCTATGTCGTTTGTGTAGGTACTATTTTGCTATATGTTTTAACCCTTTTATGAGGTCCTCTTTATTTTTCCCACTCCTTCATTTCTCCATTTTTTTTGTTATTGTTGTTGTTGATATTGTTTTTTTGTTTTGTTTAATTTTGTTTAATTTTTCCTCTAAATCCCAATTTGGGTCACTTTTTTAGTGGGCAATGATTGTTTTGGAATAAAACTAAAAGAAGCATAGAATCCGAGCAAGAAAAATATAACTTACCCTTTATCTCCACACGATAAAATATTTTTTCTTGTTCAAGGAATTTTGTAAACTAATCCTAAAAGCATTTGGAGTTGGAAAGGCTCTAAATAAACAGAAATTATAATCATGTGACAAGCTTTCACTTGGAAAATAGTTTTTTGTTTGTTTTAACCTACTCCAGTTTTTAAGTATCAAGCTGCTAATGAAGAATTATAGGAAAATATTAAAAAACGGAGGGAAGGTGGGTGGAGGGATGGGTGAAGCAGGTGACAGGAATTAAGGAGAGCGCCTGTCAGGATGAGCCCAGGGTGTGGTGTGAAGTGTTGTATCACCATATTGTACACCTGAAACTAATATTACACTGAGTGTTAACTACTCTGGAATTAAATACATATATTTAAATATTTATATATATAAATATATGTCACAGAAATTTTAAAAAAGCATTTCAGAATGAACTATGCTTTGATACTTTTAGAGTTTGACAAATTAAACATTAAAAATTGAAACCTAGATAGTTATCAATAATTCTTTGCTTTTTTCCCTATGATTCTGAAACATATCTTTAAGATATATCATTAGGTATTATACTTAACTTTTGAAAAAAAAACCACATGATTTAAATTTGCTTTCCTAAAGAAAAATATTTATGCTTAGAAATATGGCTTTATTTTTTATTAATTTTTATTTTTAAAAAGTTTCACTAGGCAAACATGTTTATTGTAGAAAAGTTAGAAGATATAGATGAGGTTAAGGAAAAAAAGAGAAAGGACCTTAAAACCACACCTTGTCTTTTAATTAACATTTAATCATTTTCATCCACATATTTCTATTTGTTATTTTCTATGCATCTTTCATATCTATTTGCATAAAAGTTGTACTTTAAATATTAATGTAGTTTATATACATTATATGTACTTGTGCATGTCTGTATGTGTGTTCACTTAATGTTTTAAATTTTTGTTTAAAAAACGTGGTCAGTGAAATTCTTACTCTTTCTGCTTGAGGGACCTAGGATATGCCGCCAACTAGTGAGATAAATAGGCAATAATTAATAATTGTCTTTCCTTTTTGTGTGATGTATTAGAAAACCATCAAGAAACATAATATATTTCTAATATAAGTCATAAATATAATTTTTTGTGGTTATTTAAAAATTCTAGTAGGGTGTACATCTTTATAAACTAGACTATTCATATGTCATATGACACAGATATATATCTCCTTTGATATAATTAAAAGATAACTTATGTAGATATTTGATTCTGATTCTGCTAATAGCTATCTTTGTTGAATTGAACTTATTTTCCTCCGTACAAGGATAAATTTATTTATATGAACACTGGAGTCTTTCTTACAGCTCCAAAATAATACAACTTTGTGACTTAACACATTTCCTTAATCTGCCATCAAATTAAAATAGAATCTAGTTAAAAGTGAGAAAATTCACTATGTATCTGGTAGTAAAAGAAATTGTAAGATAGTTGTAGAAAACTACAGTTCTTTAAGTGTGTTCAATAACAAAAAACATTCACTTCAAGATAAAATTTTACATTTTATTTCTGATAGTCAATTATTACAAATTTTTATGTAACTATATGTAAAAATGTGTAATGTATTTCTTTCCAATCTGAATTTACTTTATTTCCCAAATACGTTATTCTCAGTCATAAGTTCTACTTCAAATGCAAAAAGTGTCAATGTTAATAAAAAGTGGAATATGTGAAAAACATTTGCCATTTAATTTGGTCAAATAATATTAATAAGCTTTTTGAAATATGCACAAATGAATACTTTGCTTTCAAAAATTTCAATTATTTGCTATAAAACTAAACTCCTTTATAACAAATATTTCAAACATTTGTTTTCAAATATTTTCATATTTACATAAAATATTTAGTTCTCTCTCTCTCTAAACAAAGAATTTCACTGACCACATTTTTGTACAAGAGAGTTACTATTGATCCACATCTTCTCTAGCATTTGGACTTGTCAATGTTTTGAGTTGTTACCATTTTTTTTAAAAGATTTTATTTATTTATTTGACAGAGAGAGACACATTGAGAGAGGGAACACACAAGCAGGAGGAGTGGGAAAGGGAGCTTCCTGGTGAGCTGGGAGCCCAGTGCAGAGCTCGCTCAGGACCCTGAGATTATGACCTGAGCCAAAGGCAGACGCTTAACAACAGCCACCCAGGCACCCCTGAATATTTTTAATTATAAGAAGATCATGCATAAATGTGGATGAACTGATATATATTCATTTAGAATAATTATTTCAACTAAAAATATGTGTACCTTTAGTGTTTCTAATTAATTTTCTCCAAGATGGTATATAACATCAATGATTGAACATTATATATAGTTACCTAATTTTTCATACAACCTTGTTTTCATGAAATGCCAAATCTAAACTTTTTTTAAAGATTTTATTTATTTGAAAAAGAGAGAGAGAGAGAGAGAGAAAATGGTGGGGGAGTTGGAGAGGGAAGGAGAAGGAGAGAGGGTTGTAAGTAGACTGGGAGCTGAGCACAGAGCCGGACACCCGGCTTGATCTCATGACTTAGATCACGACTTGAGCTGGAACCAGGAGTCAGATGCTTAACCAACTGCATTGCCCAGGTGTATGGAGAGTGAGAGAACTTTAAGCAGGTTCCATACTTAGCAGACCCTGACATGGGGCTTGATTTCATGACCCTCAGATCATGACCTGAGCTGAAACCAAGAGTCCTAAGCTTAACTGACTGAGCCACCCAGACACCCCCCCATCTAAACTTTTAAGTGTATATTCACACTTCAAAGTTTTTTTTTTTGGTTTATTTCCTTTCCTTTTTAAAGTTTACTTTTGATTTTAACAGTATAAGCAAATGCATAACTCCTTTCAGTATTTATAACCCCTTCTTACCATTCAGCTTTATCTGAGGTATAGAAGCAAAGGACTTTGGAAAGCTTAGCTCATTTCTAGAGATTTGAGAACAGGCATAAATAAAAGGCAGAGAGAAAAATATAAAAACTGCCCTTTGTTCTAAGGTTCTTAGCCAGGATGGATTTCATATGCAGGACCATGATGCACAGCAGTGTTCTTATAAACAATTGATGTCACTGGAAAATGTGGTTTGTTTCTACGTGGATTTTATTCCCCTCTCAACTCCTCCAATGACAGCTTCTCTGTCATTTTCTGTTTCTTCTTAAGTGTAGCCTTTACCTCATTAAGCTTTAGCAACCATTTCTTAGCTTCCTACACAGATCTTGTCTCTCCCGAGCTTCTATTATGTTTTAATTTTTATCTTGTGCTTTTGATTTTCAAGTTTTTACCTCATATTTTATTATAGTCAATTATCTCTTTATTCATTTTTAATATCTTGTTTTATCTCTCATTATTCTGAAATATTAGCTTATCTTTAATGGATTTTTAATTATTTTACTGATATATCTAATATTGTGTCTTTTCATCTTTGAACTAATATGTTTAATTTTTATACACTTTCTATGTTAGACTAGTTATGGATTTAGAGGATTGTGAAACTAGTACAAAAGATTGACAGATTTCACGCCTTGCTTTCCCTGTTACGGACAGCTTATATTACTATGGTACATTTATCACAACTAATGAGCTAGTATTGATACATTCTTATTAACTAAAATCAATTCTCTATTCAGATTTCCTTAGTTTTTATCTAATATCCTTTTTCTATTCAAAAAATCCATTCAGGATAATACATTATATTTAATTGTCATGTCTCCTTAGGCTGCTCATGGCTGTGACACTTTCTTAGACTGCTTGTTTTTGATGACCTTAACAGTTTTGAGTTCTGATGAGATAGTTTAGAACTATCTCACCTTCAGCTGGCATTTATCTAATGTGTTTCTTATTATTAGGCTATAATTAAAGGTTTGTGGAGGAAGACAGGTAAATTGCTATTCTCATCACATCATATCAAGGGTATATACTGTCAACATTGCTTATCACTGTTGATGTTGACCTTGATTACCTGGCTAAGGCTGTGGTTTTTAAGTTTTTCCACCGTATAGTTACTCTCTCTTCTGCCCCTTTCTGTACTGTACACTTTGGAAGGAAGTCACTGTGCCAGTCCACAACTAAAATGTGGGGAGTTTTTCCTTACATTCTTGAATGTCTGCATAAATTATTTGAAATTTATCTATATAAGATACTGATATTTTTTCTTATGCATATTTTGTTCAGTAATTTTTATTAATATGGATATATATTAGATATCAATATTCATATTGGATATTTATTGTTTTATACTTTGGTTATAATCCAGTGCCACTTTAGTTATTCTATTGCTTAAATTGTTCCAGGTGTGGGCATTAGTTGCTCTTTCAATTGACTCCTGCATTCCTTTGATATGCTTCCAATGTTATTTTTTGTTCTTTTGGTGCTTCTCTTTGTTCGTTGGTTTGTTTTAATACTTGACTCCTTTCTGGCACTGTAAGATGCTTTAAGAACATATTGTGTGTTGCCTGCCAAAGTCCTACAAAGAGGCATTTTCCCAAGGAATCTTGATTCCTTTTATTGAGAATATTAGAAACTAAGATATAGGTACTAGGTACAGTTGTTGCCACTGGTCTGCCATTACTTCTTGGTCTTCTGAGTTGAGAAAGTAGATATTTGTGTGTGTGTGCATGGGTGTACGTGTGCGTGCAATTTGGAGCATGATTGCTGGATCATATGGTAAGACTAAGTCTTAGCTTTGTAAGAAATTTTCAAACTATCTCATTGCACTTAGCTTTGTCTTGTAGTACAGTGTTGAGTAGGAGTGGCAAGATAAGACATCTTTGACTTTCCCACTTTCTAAGTATCTTAGTGGGAAAGCATCCAGTCTCTGCCCATTAAGTGTGATGTTAGCTATTTGTTTTCTCTCGATTTTCTTTTTTATCAAATTCAGGAAATTCTTCTTTTTCTAGTTTCCTAAGTTTTTTATCATGAATGGGTACTCGGTTTATCAATGATTTTTATGAAGAAATTGATATGATTATATGATTTTTCTTCTTTAGTTTGTTGGTATGATGGGTTACATAGATTGATTTCTGAATGTTGAACGTGACTAAAACTTATGTGGAATAAATTTTAGTTGGTCTTGATATATAATTCCCTTTATATGTTGTTGGATTCAATTTGCTAATATTTTGTTGAGGATTTTTGTGTCTATTTTTAAAACATATTCTGGTCTGTATTAGGGTAATGCTGGTCTCAAAGAATGAATTATAAAGTGGTGTCTTTGCTTCTATTTTCTGGAAAAGATTGGGGAGATTGGTATTATTTTCCCTTGAGATATTTGATAGAATTCAACAATGAAAGCATCCAGGCTTGGTACTTTATTTTTTTTGAAAGTTATTAATTATTGATTGAATTTCCTTAATAGGTACAGTGCAATCAAGTTATGTACTTTTTCCTATGAGTTTTGCTAGTTTTGTCTTTCAAAGAATTGGCCCATTTCATGTAAATGATAAAATTTGTGGTGATAAAGTTATTTATAGTATTCCTTTAATTGTCTGTGGGCTAAGTAGTCATGACTCCTCTTTCATTTCTGATATTGGCAATTTCGTCTTCTTTTCTTTTTCTTGGTTAATCTGGCTAGTTTTTATGAATTTTATATGTCTTTGCAAAGGTCCAGCTTTTGTGCTTGCTCTTATTTTTGTTTTTCACAACCTTCTAATAGCTGTTTATTATCTTTAATTTTCTACCTTTCCTCTTCTTTTATTTTTTGATTAATGAATGGTAAGAAATATTTTACTAGATCAGTATTACTAAAGATAAGCCATATTTTACAGAGGATATCCATGAAATTTGCTCCATTGTCTCAGTAGCAAAAGTCAATTTCTATATATTTTCAATGCAGCAAACTTCACAGTGTATTTTTATATGCAAAATTTCATTGCTCGCCTTCTCTTGCTGCTCTTTTTTTTCTTTTGCCCTATTGTCTACATTTCATTCAAATTATATTTTATTTGGCTGTGTATTTCTTTTAGGAAGAAGAAACATTTGCACAATAAATCAATGCAGACATAGACAAATGCTAGAATAATGCATACATAGATAAATGCTGGTTGTTGATGACTCACTCCATATCCGTTCAATCTTCTGAGCTCACATGCAGCTGCAGTAGACAGTTCTGCATATCAAGTTTTTATATCCTTCCTGTTTCTTTCCTGCTCAAGCCATATGACCCAGTGGATATAATGCTTTGGAATCTCTTGGAATCTTTAAACAAAATAGTCATATAGACTATTTAGACTCCCATAGACATAATAGACCTTTCACATCTGGAGTAAGGCAGTGTCTTTTTTTTTTTTTTCACTTTTTTTTTATTATGTTCACTTAGCCACTATATAGTACATCCTTAGTTTTTGATGTAGTGTTCAGTGATTCATTAGTTGCATATAACACTCAGTGCTCATCACAAAATGTGTCCTCCTTAGTGCCCATCATCCCTCTACCATGGTCCCCTCTGAAACCTTCAGTTTGTTTCCCAGAGTCCACAGTCTCTCACGGTTCATCTCCCTCTCCAATTTCTCCCCCTTCAGGTTTCCATCCCTTCCTCTATGGTTCTCTGCAGTATATCTTATATTCTACATGAGTGAAACCATAGGATAATTCTGTTTCTCTGCTTGACTTATTTGACTTTGCATAATCCCCTCCAGTTCCATCCATGTCAGTGCAAATGGTAGGTATTCATTCTTTCCAATGGCTGAGTAATATTCCATTGTATTTACACATCTTTTTTATCCACTCATCTATTGAAGGGCTTCTCAACTACTTCCACGGTGTGGCTATTGTGGCCATTGTTGCTATGAACATTGGAGTACATGTTCCCCTTCTTCTCACTACACTTGTATCTTTGGGGTAAATACCCAGTAGTGCAATTGCTGGGTCATAGGGTAGCTTTCTTTTTAATGTCTTCAGGAACCTCCATCCTGTTTTCCAGAGTGGCTATACCAGCTTGTATTCCCACCAACAGTGTAGGAGCGTTCCCTTGGAGTAAGGCAGTGTCTTTTGCAGCAGAGAATCACTGTCAAAAGTAGCTTCTAAAATTGCATTAGACTCTAGTAGAGACTGAGTGATGAATCATGGGGCAGTAAGGCTATATGAGTGGTCTTACTCATCAAGGAGTGGGTATTATTAGATCTACTAAGTAACAAAGTTGAACAGGGGCAGCACTGATCCAGTAATGAAATGAGTTACTCAGAACCTGATTGCAGTTTAGTCCACAGATACAATTAAGTTTTATGAACAAGTAACCTTTTTCTGTTTCAACAAAGCCTTATTCTCTGTCCATACCTATATCTTTGTGGGTAAGGGAGAATTATTCCCCAAAGCCAAGTTTGGAAGAAGACTAGTATCTGGTTTACAGATGGGTCAGCCCAATATGTTGATGCAAGTTGAAAATGGACTGCCAGTGAGCCATAGCTACATTCATGTATACCTATAAGGATAGTTGGGGAATCTTCTCAACAGTCTAAACTGTGAGTAGTACAAATGTTTATATCACCTTAATATCATGAGAGAAGTTACTAGAGGTAAAGCTTTACTCAAATCTTGAGGAATGGCAAGTTGGTTTCTTGGTCAGAAGTCTGGAAGGAGCAACAAAGATCAGAGACTAAAAGCTCTGTAGAAGCTTATTGATGAATAGGAGTAAACACGTGTGCAGTTGTCTTTTTTTTTTTGTCTCATATTAAAACCTCAATCAATAGAGATACTTCATGACTACGTGAATAAGACAGACTCTGTCCTCAGCCACCCCAGCATTTGTACAATGGGCTCATGAATGGAGTAAACATAGTGACAGAGGTTAAATATAGTCTAGGCATAAGCCCAATAACTTGGCGGATCCTTTTATTGAGACTTGTTTGTCTATTGCCCTTGCTGATTGCCTGACTGATGTTTTGTTTTGTTTTGTTTTGTTTTAAGATTTTGGTTATTCATTTGAGAAGGCAGAGAGAGAGAGAAAGCACGAGCAGAGGGGAGAAGGAGGGAGAAACAGATTCCCCACTGAGCAGGAAGCCCAATGGGTGGCTCGATCCCAGGACCCTGGGATCATGACTTGAGCTGAAGTCAAACGCTTAATCATCTGAGCCACCCAGGTACCCTAATGTTGAGTTTTTGATATGGTACCACTCAGTGATAAATTGATTGCCTGAGTTCCTCTTACATGGAGAGAACAGTGATTTATCAGCCCTGAGATTTTAATTGTATTCTGGCTGTGGGTTTGTTACCTCCACCCTCAGTGCTATTTGGCACTCTATCCTATCTTTATATTACCCTACTTATCTCTATCCTAAGACTTTCAGAGTTTTTTATTTACTTACATTGGTTCCTGCTAGAATTGTATTGGACCAAGAGATACTTTTCAAGTAAAGAGAGCTTGAAAATGAGCACATGATTATGGGATCCTTGGGTTCTATCACAGTTTGTATCATCGATAGCTGCTGTCCTGAAAGAATGGAAATATCTTTTTAAAAACACACCTAAGGCACTATTTTGAGAATGAGATTTTCCAAGGTTGGTGTCCTATTGTTTAAGATATTCTTAAATACTTTGAACCAATAACTGTTGAATATGTTGTGTTTCTGACAGATAGATTAAATGAGTCTAGGAAACAAGAGGTTTCCTAGAGGAAAGAGGAATGGTCACCATTCCATCATCATGGTGTGGGGAAAATTGTCCATTATCATCAAAACAAAACAAAACTCAACAACACGCCTTCTCAAATGAATAACCAAAATCTTAGAACAAAATAAAACAAAACAAAAACAAAACTCTTAAAACAAAACTCAACAAAACAAAACTTCCATTCCTCTTCCATTCCTTGTTCTTGTTTAGCTGAGTGACCCACTTGAGAACTATGTTATTTTTGTAATTCTTATCTCCAGAATTTTGGTCTTTAAAGAATTAAAATTCACATCTTCAAGGGAGTACAATTCCATCAGGGCCTCAGTAAAATTCTGATGCACTTAAAACTACAATTTTCATCTTGCAGTTTTGGGCTTCTCATACTAATAGACAAGCAAGCAAAAAAGGAGTTACTATCGTGGTGTGGGGGAAAATTGTCCATTATCATCATGAGAAGCTAGTGTTCTTGTGACATAATGGGATCCAAGAAGAATGTGTCTGAAACTCAAAAGATTCATGCAGGGAATTCTTGGTGCTTCTATATGTGATAAAAAAGATACATAGGCTATTACATCAGTTATATCCTAATAAGGGCAAGGTAAATGAGGATTCACATATCACTGATAAAGTTTTGTCACAAAGAGATGTAGACCTGTGGGCGTGTTGGCTGAAGGTAAGGGAAATCTAGAAACGGTAGTGGAGAAGAAAGATGATGAGTATTAGTGTGGTTTTGAGATTGTGGCTTTTAACACTAAACCTCCTATTTTTAAAATTTTTATTTACTTATTTAAAAGATTTTACTTATTTGACACGCAGAGAGAGAGAGAGAGAGAGAGAGAGAGAACAAGCAGAGGGAGCAGTGGAGGGAAGGGAAAAGCAGGCTCTCTGCTGAGCAGGCAGCCCACTGCAGGGCTCAATCCCAGGACCTTGGGATCTTGACCTGAGCCAAAGGCAGATGCTTAAACAACTGAACCACCTAGGCACCCCATTAAACCTCCCATTTTAAGGCTTTTTATAGACTGTACTTGGTCACTATCCTTAAGTGTAAGTAACAGAGCTCATTTTGGGGTACAGCAAATTTTGATTACTGTAAAAATTTGACAGTGACACATTTCCCAGTCATTAGACTGGAGATACAATATATGGTTCCTTCTACAATGTAATTTTCATCTTCAGAATTTCTCAGTATTCTCCAATAAATAGGATGCAAGCATATGGAACCACAGAACTTGCCTATTAGAAAGGAATCATCCATTAGCTAAGACAGGAAAGAGGCATAATATTGTACATGTTACTTGTCAAATATTCATAAATATAACCTCTATAATTTTCATTTAGAAAATATTTTTGAATAAATATTCAAAAAATCCCATGGCAGAATACTTTTGCACGAAAGAATGGCCTCTATTATGTATCGTGAATAGTATTACATAATGAGCTAAATAAATAGTGGATATAAAACCAAATTGATGGTGACTCAAATAGAATGATTTATGACCAAAACCAGCAAATGCTTTTTAGCTTGAAATTGAGTGATTCCCTGTTAAATAAGCATAATAAGTTTCTGCTATACATTATATCTGACTAGTCAAAATATAAATCTGAGTACAGCTTATGATTTGCTTGGCTTACCTTGAATCTATTAATTAAATGTTGTCTAATCTGTGAAATATAGGATGCTTTTGGCAACTGTGCCCCACAGGATTTAATTCCTGAAATGACTAAATTCCAATCTACTAGCCATCCAATTAATTGTGTTAACCACTAATCAGACGCTCCACAGATTTCTCTGGTTTCATCCCATTTCTAAAAATGGAAATTGTAAGGCAGATATTTATGTATGTATGCACAAACTATGAACTTAATCTTTGCAAAGGCCGATCAAGTGAGAAAAAATCCTCAAATTTTTGAAAATTACACCTGGATTTATTTTAAATTCTTGGTGTTTTTCAAACTTTAATTAACTCCAGATATACTTATTGTCTCTGGCAGTCCTTTAGCAATTATGACTTTTTCAAATATTTTGGTTTTACTCCATTTGGCATGTGATATTTGACTAAGAAACCTAATATTAATTTATATTTTAAGTAATAGCAAATCTAAACTTATCATTTTTGGTGAAATAAGTGTAAATATAAGTTTTAATATGCTATTTCTTTGTTTCATTTGCTCCTCTAGTAGTATATAAGCTAAGATTTAAGAGCTCTGCGATATATAGAAATTTCTCACAATATAGAAATAATCATATTATTTACATAAATAAAACTTGAAAAATAATAACTGAGTGAAAGCTTCTATTATAAAACTTATATTTATTATTGAATTGTTCAATACATAAGAATGTGCCTGTAAGAAGTCTAGACTTTTTAACAAACAGTTTCTGGCTGCTTGAACTTAGTTTTGCTATTTCTCAATAATTTTGACTGATATTATCTGTACAAGTTGACATATTAGTCACTGTAAGTAAATACTAAACTGACCTGAATTCTGCAATTAGCAGTGATGAGATTTGGAAGAGGTCTCTTGGAAGATACGGAAAAAATTTTTGTATTTAAGAAGGAGACTTATACACATAGAATCTACATATGAGAAAAAGGTTTATATTTACATAAAAGTAAATTCTCTTATATTAAATATATTAATAAAAACAAAAATACATGAACAGTATTTTCTTTTTACTTTCAGGGTATTATAGTCTGAGCCAAGTAGAGAAGAAAACATCTATCTCTTATATATCATAAATTAGAAAAGAAAGAAAATAAGCTTAAGGTTTTGATATTTATTCAATTTTATAACTACTTTGATGTTTCATTTTGGAGTGTCCAGGTGTATATGGGTCTAAAGATGGAAGTCAAAAGAATCGGTTCATCGATGGCCCTAGAAGCATCAAGCATAAAGAGAAGATCTAAAACTCAACTGAACTTTTGTAGGCCATTAATTTTTTTTGGCCTGGAACTAATTTAATTTAATTTAATTTATTTATTAACATATAATGTATTATTTGTCTCAGGGTACATGTCTGTGAATCATCAGGCTTACACATTTCACAGCACTTAACATAGCACATATCTTCCCCAATGTCCATAACCCAGCCACCCTATCCCTATCCCCCCTACCTCCCAGCCACCCCCAGATAGTTTTGTGAGTTTAGGAGTCTCTTACGGTTTGTCTCTTTCCCGATACCATCTTGTTTCATTTCCTTTCCCCAACCCCCCATGACCCCCCACTCTGCCTCTCAAATTCTTTATATCAGAGAGATCATGTGATAATTATCTTTCTCTGACTGACTTATTTCACTTAGCATAATACCCTCTAGATCCATCCATGTCATTGTAAATAGCAAGATTTCATTTCTCTTGATGGCTGCATAGTATTCCAGTGTGTGTGTGTGTGTGTGTGTGTGTGTGTGTGTGTGTATATATATACACCCCACATCTTTTTTAATCCATTCATCTGTTGATGGACATCTAGATTCTTTCCATAGTTTGGCTATTATGGACATTGCTGCTGTAAACATTCAGTAGCATGTGCCCCTTCGAATCACTGCATTTGTATCTTTAGGGTAAATACCCAGTAGTGCGATTGCTGGGTCATAGGGTAGCTCTATTTTCAACTTTTTGAGGAACCTCCATACTGTTTTCTAGTGTGGCTGCATCAGCTTGCATTACCACCAACAGTGTAGGAAGGTTCCCCTTTCTCTGCATCCTCACCAACGTCTGTCATTTCTTGACTTGTTCATTTTCAGGAGAATAGGTATTAATTCATCTTTAAATGTTTGGTAGAATTCCCCTGTGAAGCCATCTGGCCCTGAGCTCTTGTTTATTGGGAGATTTTTGATGACTGCTTCAATATTCTTACTGGTTATGAGTCTGTTCAGGTTTCTATTTCTCCCTGGTTCAATTTTGGTAGTTTATGTGTCTCTAGGAATGCATTCCTTTCTTCCAGATTGTCTAATTTGCTGGCGTATAGTTGCTCATAATATGTTCTTATAATTGTATTTCTTTGGTGTTGGTTGTGATTTATCCTCTTTCATTCATGGTTTTATTAATTTGGGTCCTTTCTCTTTTCTTTTCATTTTTTTTCCTTTCTCTTTTCTTTTTGATGAGTCTGGCCAGAGGTTTATCAATTTTATTAATTCTTTCAAAGAAACAGCTCCTAGTTTCATTGATTTGTTCTACTGTTCTTTTGGTTTCTATTTCATTGATTTCTACTCTGATCTTTATTATTTCTCTTCTTCTGCTGGGTTTGGGCTTTCTTTTCTGTTCTTTCTCCAGCTCCTTTAGGTGTAGGGTTAGGTTCTGTATTTGAGATCTTTCTTGTTTTTTGAGAAAGGCTTCTATTGCTATATACTTTCCTTTC
>CM053605.1:33512487-33547086 GCA_028646535.1 Procyon lotor
TTTATTTGACAGAGAGAAACACAGTGAGAGAGGGAACACAAGCAGAGGGATTGGTAGCGGGAGAAGCAGGCCTCCTGTGGAGCAGGGAGCCCGATGTGGGGCTCGATCCCAGGACCCTAGGATCATGACCTGAGCTGAAGGCAGATGCTTAACGACTGAGCCACCCAGGCGCCCCTACAGTTGTTAGATCTTCTTATTGGACAGTCCCTTTAAGTATGATATAGTGTCCTTCCTCATCTCTCATTATAGTCTTTGGCTTAAAATCTAATTTATCTGATATAAGGATTGCTACCCTAGTGTTCTTTTGATGTCTATTAGCGTGATAAATTGTTTACCACCCCTTCACTTTAAATCTGGAGGTGTCTTTGGGTCTAAAATGAGTTTCTTGTAGACAACATATTGATGGGTCTTGTTTTTTAATCCATTCTGATACTCTGTGCCTTTTGATTGGGGCATTTAGCCCATGTAAATGGTAACTATTGACATTCAGGTTAACTATTGACAGATATGAATTTAGTGCCATTTTATTGCCTGTAAGGTGACTGTTAACTGTATATTGTTTCTGTTCCTTTCTGGTCTATGTTCCTTTTAGGCTCTCTCTTTGCTTAGAGGACCCCTTTCAATATTTCCTGTAGGGCTGGTTTGGTGTTTGCAAATTCTTTTAGTTTTTGTTTGTCCTGGAAGCTTTTTATATCTCCCTCTATTTTCAGTGACAGCCTAGCTAGATATAGTATTTTTGGCTGCATATTTTTCTCATTTAGTGCTCTGAATATATCATGCCAGTCCTTTCTGGCCTGCCAGGTCTCTGTGGATAGGTCTGCTGCCAATATAACATTTCTACCTTTGTATGTTACCGACTTCTTGTCCCGAGCTGCTTTCAGGATTTTCTCTTTGTTACTAAGACTTATAAGTTTTACTATTAGATGATGGGATGTAGACCTATTTTTACTGATTTTGAGGGGGTTCTCTGTGCCTCCTGGATTTTGATGCTTGTTCCCTTCACCAGATTAGGGAAATTCTCTACAATAATTTGCTCCAATATACCTTCCACCCCTCTCTTTCTTTCTTCTTCTTCTGGAATTCTAATAATTCTAATATTGTTGTGTCTTAGGGTGTCACTTATCTCTCGAATTCTCCCCTCATGGTCCAGTAGTCGTTTGTCTCTCTTTTTCTCAGCTTCTTTATTCTCCATCATTTTGTCTTCTATATCACTAATTCTCTCTTCTGCTTCATTTATCCTAGCAATAAAAGCCTCCATTTTTTTATTGTACCTCATTAATAGCTTTTTTGATTTCAACTTGGTTAGATTTTAGTTCTTTTATTTCTCCAGAAAGGGATTCTCTAATATCTTCCATGCTTTTTTCCAGCCCAGCTAGCACCTTGATAGTTGCCATTTTGAACTCTATTTCTGACATACTACTAATGTCTTGGTCTCTAGCCGTTGGTACTGCCTCTTGTTCTTTTCTTTAATGGTGAGTTTTTCTGCCTTGTCATTTTATCGAGATAAGAATAAATGAATGAGGGGCGCCTGGGTGGCTCAGTCGTTAAGCGTCTGCCTTCGGCCCAGGTCAGATCCCAGGGGCCTGGGATCGAGCCCCACATCAGGCTCTCTGCTTGGCGGGAAGCCTGCTTCTCCCGCTACCATTCCCTCTGCTTGTGTTCCCTCGATCGCCGTGTTTCTCTCTGTCAAATAAATAAAATCTTTAAAAAAAAAAAAAAAAGAATAAATGAATGAGAGAGAAAAATACTCTGGAGTTCTGCAATTTTCACTGACTGATGAACTTGGTCTTGGCTAGATATTCTCGCTGATCTTCTGGGGGAGGGGCCCACTGCTGTGATTCTCAAATGTCTTTGCCTGAGGTGGAATTGCACCGCCCTTGCTGGGGGACGGGCCAAGCAATTTTCTTGGGTTTGCTCTTGGGAGTCTTAGCGTGCCCTCAGAGGAAAGCAGTCATTCACTTCCATCTCCCTGGTCTCCGGCCCATGCTCCAAGCTCAGCCGGCCCATGACCGAGTATTTGTATCTCTGGCCTACGGCCCCATTTGGAGTCTCCAAACCCCGCAGATTCCTGATGTGTGCTCCTGCAATGACCCTCCTATAGGAGGATGGAGGGGGTCTCTCTGGAGCTTCCCCTTCTGGGGTCCCTGCTTGAAAAGCAGGGGCCCAACTGTGCCTCAGATCACAGTGTAAGGTACGCCGGAGCTGATAGCACACTGCAGGGCTCCTTCTCTGCCTTCAGTTTCTCTGCCCTGACACCTGGGAGCTTGGCCGCGCTCAGACACCCCCAGTCCTTCTTTGAATCCATGGGTCCTAATACCACACTGTTCCCGTGAGGGCTAAACCCTCTGCTTAGGCTCTGGAGCGATGTCCCTCAGTGGAAGAAGACTTCTAAAAGTTCAGATTTTGTTCTCTGCTGCTCTGCTGCTGCTGGGAGCCAGCCCTTCCTATCTTCTGGTTGCTTTGGATTCACTTTTTCCACGCATCCTACGTTTCTGAAAGTGGTCAATTTTCTGCTCCTAGAATTGCTGTTCTTCCTCTCTTCTCTCTCCTGTTGAGTTTGCAGGCTTTTAGAATGGTTTGATAACTAGCTAGCTGAACTTCTGGGATCCAGTGCTCTCTCAGCCTCCTACTCCTCTGCCATCTTGCTCCAGAACAGAAACTCATACCAGCCATTAATATTTATATACAAGGGGATGACATGGTATAGTCTGTGATTCGGTCATAACTGTTGAGATTGAGCCCCTTGAGGTTGTTTAAAGTGAAACTCAAAGTACCCTCACCTCAGCTGCCATTCTCTGCTTTATCTTCTTAGCCTCTTTGCACTTAAGAATTATCCTGTGATGGAAAAGTAATGTTATGCTCATCTCAACAAGCTTCTTTCTTTTCAGGATTCTGGCTTCCTAAGTATCTCTCTGATGGCTTCAAACAGAAATTTGCCTATTTGTTGGTCTACATTTTGCCCAGGTTTTATTGTTGCCTGATTTTGTGAAAAAATATAATTTAAGAAAAGTTTCTCTACCATTATCTAGATTTTTAACTGGAAATCCTTCTCTCACACTTTGACTTTTATTTCTCAAGAGATTATGAAATGGGCAGAGTGGGATGTGTCATTTTTAGTATCCCCTAAATGTAACTTGGAATAGTGATGGAGGGTTTATGGAATGAGCTGAAGAAAAAAGTAGATGGAGAAAAATAGACAGGGATGGCAAGATAGAACATTTAGCCAGGTGTGAAATACAAGGTCCCTGGCACCTTGGTAATATATAAGAGCTGTACGTGGTAGAATCAATTGTACTCAAGGTAAATTTAATGGTCTAAAATACTTATAATAGCTTTCCATATTAAGTTAAAATATACTTTGTTTATCAATAAAATTCATTCTGTATATAAAATTTGAACTTGTTGGGCACCTGGGTAGCTCAGTTGGTTAAGTATCTCCCTTGGGCTCAAGTCATGATCCCAGAATCCTGGGATCAAGTCCTGCATCATGTTCCATGCTCAGCAGGGGGTCTGCTTCTCCAACTCCCTCTGCTCCTCCTCCCCACTTGTGCTCTCTCTCTCTCTCATATAAATAAATAAAATCTTTAAAAAATTGATTTGTTATATACATTAAATATTTCAGTATTTAAGAGTATTTCATGAGGTACCAAAATCATGTTAAACTTAGTCACCAAAGGGAGAGAAAAAAACCAGAACCTTTTTTTTTTTTTAAGATTTTATTTATTTTTATTATTTATTTGAGAGAGAAGAGACAGAGGGGGATGGGGAGCAGAGGAAGAGGGACAAGCAAATTCTGTGCTGAGTACAGAGCCTGATGTGGGGCTGATCCTACCACCCCAAGATCATGACCTAAGCTGAAATCAAGAGTCCAATGTTTAACTGACTGAGCTACTCAGGCGGCCCCAAACCAGGACCTTCTTAAGGGCAATGACATTCATATCCCAGCAAGGTTAGTGTTGAGATGCTTGATGTAGTTGTCACTTTGGTTTATCCTGGCCTCAGAAAAATCATGATGTCCTACAACCCTCACTTAGGATATGTTAAATGAACATTAACCTATGTTTTTAAATTTTGGAATACTTGCTATTAATTTAATTGGATTTTCAAACAATACTTCTCATAGCATTTATGTTATTGATTGAATAATTTACAGAAATAATTGTATGAGTCACTGGACATTTGTTATAGTTGTTACTGCTGAAAACATGGGAAAGAAAATAGAAGCAGTCCTTGGTTTGCTTATTGCAGAGTCAAAATTTTGTATATGCCTTCAAGTACAAGATTCTTCTCATCTACAAGTTTTGTTTGACTCTATAAGTGACTAAAAAAATAAAGAGAGTAGTAATACCTTAAGAGACTTCCAAAGTTTTGATGGATCTTTCTAGAATTCCCAGAGATATTTTATGAGATATTTTATGAGATATTTTATGAGACATCATCTAGGAATTTTTGACCAAGATGAACCTTAAGGAAGCTGTCATGAATTTGAGTGGCTGTCCTATGGAAAAAGAGATGCAAATCAAAGCATTACCAAAATGCATTAAATGCTCCATTGCAAAACTTCATGAATCAAACATGGGCTTAGTCACATTGAATTCTGTTTTATAATTGTGTTGTTTATGTACTCTCCTAAAAAATAATACAAAAATAAACTCTAAGCATCTAAAAAAATCATTAATTTATGGATCCTCTAAAGCTTAGATCTGAGAAAGAATGTTACTTTCCAAATAATGTAAGTTTGGAGAGGAAAAGAACAAACAGCCAGGTAAGTGATTTACTTACCTAAGACCAACTAATGTGTTAATGTTGGAGAAAAAAAAAACAGTACCTTGATCTGTTTCCTCTGCTGTGTACACTTGAGCTGATCATACAGAAATAGTAGAACAAGAAAACGAAGAAAAAAATCAAGTTCTTATTTCAAGCTCCAGCGATAATTTTTCTAGAAGCACCAGTCTGGCTATCTTTTTTAAACACGTAGTTAAACCATTTAGATTTAATCCAGCATTGTAGGAGTAACCATTGCTTGAGAGCATGGGCATGTATCAGAAGTGATAGTAGTCAGGAAAAAAAAAATGTTTGAAGCAAACAAAGCAAGCTTCATTTGCTAATGAAGCAAAATGTTTTGTACATTTTTCAGCTCTCAATTTATATCCTATATTATTATAAGATTATGTTACTTTAGAATTAGGTATGTTATTAAACATTGTCAAACTCAACCTTATTTCATAAAATATTGCATCTGGTATTTCAAAGAAGGTTTGTGAAACTTCCTCATTTACTCAGCATGTGGTATAGAGAGTTCTGTTTTATAAAGCTTTCTGAAAACATACTGTTTTGGTACTGATATATAAAAATAGTAAAATGCCTCATATCCCTTGCTTATTGGCTATATTATCTATCTTATGTCTTGTTACTTCCCTGTAAATCTGAGCATTCAAGAATACTGTTATTTATTTATTTATTTATTTATTTATTTATTTTAAGAAATAGTGTTCTATTTCCTTATAGATATTATGTTGAAAACTGACATAATGCAGCCCAGCAAAACTAATTGTATGGTTACCAATTCACATAGGATAGAGCTACTATTTCTCACTACTCCAGATGCCTTTTCTGGGTCACCAAGGATTCCTTTGTCCCCAACTTCCCATTTAAAGTTAATCTCATTTTAGAGGTTGAGGATATTAGAAGGCAATTTCCAGATATTGAGGATTTCACACTTTAACTAATTTACCAAGATGAGTTGGAGGATATCTTGTTTAAATGGAGGAAAACTCCAAGTCTTCCTTTGTATAAACCTATACTGCAGATCCTCATATCCTAGTGTGAAACCCCAGAAGTGATGTTAAACATCAGAATTGGTGTAAGGCAAACCTAAAGATTGACCTAACCATTTCTGTCATAATTTATAGTTATATATTTAAAATTCATCTATGTACATATATAAATATGTCATGTATTTATAAATATATATTTATATATATAAACATAAAATATATCTTTATCTATTCATTTATTATCTATCTATCTATCTATCTATCTATCTATCTATCTATCTATCTATCTATCTATCTATCTATCCTTGCCCTGTATCTGCTGAATTTAATCACTTAGGAGTACATAACAGAGGGCAGTCCTCAGGTAAGAGTCGCTTGGAACTAACCAGCACAAACATGGTGAGATAAGACATTTTAAGATAAGAAAGATTAAAGCAGAAAATTGAACAAAAATACATGTTTAAGTCACTGAAAAAGAAAGGTGTAGGAAGACTTTGATCAATGATAGTGATGAAAAAATGAGTAACTTCAATCAAAAACACCCAAAGCACTTTATACGCCTAGAAAAATAAATTACTGAAGCCTGGGCAATTTGGATCAGAAGCATGAAAGTGCTAATAGATATAAATGAAAAAGCAGCATCGGTCAATCCAGTTATTTTCTGATGATGCAAACATCTTATCTTCACTGTATATTTGAAATGGTGATCAAAAAATACTTTAATCGGGGGCGCCTGGGTGGCTCAGTGGGTTAAAGCTTCTGCCTTCGGCTCAGGTCATGATCCCAGGGTCCTGGGATCAAGCCCCGCATAGGGCTCTCTGCTCAGCAGGGAGCCTGCTTCCCCCTCTCTCTCTGCCTGCCTCTCTGCCTACTTGTGATCTCTCTCCTCTGTCAAATAAATAAATAAAATCTTTAAAAAAAATACTTTAATCAATATAAATAAAAAGAAGGATTGGTAAATCTATTCATTTTCTAGTGATACACTAATTTCATTTTTACTCCTCATTTCCAATGATGATCAAAAATACATTGAGAATTAAATTAATTTAACAGAGGAGCAGGATTGTATACATCTGTTTATCTTTTGAAGCTCTTGAAAGCAATCGTGTAATTTTCAGAAGTTTTAGTGTTTCAGGAAAAGTAAAATAATGTTAAATAATAAAATTCTTTATTACTTTTAAAGCACTATTATTGGTGGTAAAACATCTATATAAGTAAATATATGGAGGGCTGATATTTTTGAACATTTATTGTATATAAGGAACTATTTAAAGGCACTGTGTGTTTCATCTTATGGACAACCTTAAAAAGTAGGTAATATTATATTCTTCCAATTTTATAGATTTAAAATCTTAGACTCCTAATACATTATTTTTCAAAGGACACACAACTAGTAAGTAGTGAAGCCAAGATACATACCTAGGGAGCCTGGCTTTTGGGTTCATGCCCTTACCTAGTCTGTCTGTCTATCTGTCTATCTATCCACCCATCCATCCATACATCTATTATGTGTCTATTGTCTCTCCCTTTCTCTTTCTCTCTATTATGTAAACTAACTTAAGTGGAGAGCAGTGGTAGAGCAGTTTGCTGAAATTCTCATGACCCAAATCTAAAACTAGACCTTTACGGATCTCTCCCAATGTGAAAAAAGAAATAACTGTCATTTCTAAAATTCATTATGCACTGACAACTAAAGAAGAGAAACTCAAGGTAAAGTTTAGAACCTTAGGTAATATGGAAATAAATAGGAAAATAGAATTTTAAAAGGACAGATATTACAGGAAGAGATATATTAATTTGAGCTAATTCATTCAGTTCTTACAAATTAAAGCAAACTGATCAGGCTTATGATTAGTCAGATTTTATTTTTAATAGCCATTGCACGTATGATCCCATCTAGGTCAGGTTTTCTCAACCTCAACACTATTGGCATTTTGACACAAATAACTATTCTTCCCCAACGTGACATCCACACATGTCTTCAAACATTGCTGAGTATTTCATGGAGAGGTAATATTGCCTCTGAGAACGAATGATCTAAAATACTGGAATTGAATGCCCGTGTTTGAGATCACTTTGGTGAAGTTTGCTAACATCTAGGAGATTTATAATTACTCAGCCCTTTGACAGAAACTCTATAAGTCTGACACAGTCACCCATTTACAAAAAGATCACTTGTAGTGACAATCACACCTTTTAAATGATATAATTTGTTTTGCCCACATAATTGAGAGTTAACTGGCTGTGGTAATTGGTCCAATTGGACATGAATATGTCCTCAGAAAAAGAAAAATTAAAGTGCTTTCATGTCTGTGAAAATTCCCTCTGTGTATGAGAGTGATGAATAATACATACAAGATAAAACATGCTCTGACTCTGGTTCACAGACCTGAGATCCAAAGAGAGGCACAGCACTATTACAGACTTGCTAATCATCAAACTCAAATCATTTAAGCTTTAGGCCTTAAATAGACCAAAACATTAACTATTAGGCATTAATGACATGAAATTTAACAGTCTGGGAGCTAACAAAAAGTAACAAAAGAATCCATTAAAAAAGAAGGAAGTCAGTTTTGAAAGGTATTTTGGCTATGTGTTATTTTTCAGAATTAATTTATATTGTGAGGCAATTTGGATCTTTAGGAACAGTCTTTAAAATAAGTCTTAAATTTAATAATATAATTTTGCTATTAAATTATTTGTAAGACTAAACAGACGTGGTTCCTAACCTGTAAGACTCTGCAGTTTTTAAGATCTTGGCATTAGTATTAGACAATTAAAATTAAAAAATTAAATTAAAATTAAAAAAATCTTTTTTAGAATTATATATTGTATTCAAACCGGTTATCATCTATGTACCCAGATGATATGATGGTAAGTAATAGAAGAAAATTAAGGAACAAAGCATATTTTATTTTAAAAACTCATTGCAAACAATAGTGTTTGAATAGAATTTGAACTGTTTTTGTAAAAATGCCTTCTAAGTTCCATTTCTGTTACTTCTAAGGTATGTGACTTTAAATGACTCACCAAATACTTTTCTGTAAATTGGTGAAAATATTTGTCCTATGTATTTCACAAAGTTATTTTGGAAATCATATTAAATGTTTAAGAAATCATATCAGCAACTGTAAAACTAATTAGTCTTTTTAAGGCATTTATTTCTTATAGAATCTGTCTAGGGGCACCTGGGTGGTTTAGTTGTTTGAAGTCTGACTCTTGGTTTCTGCTCAGATCATGATCTCTGGTTCTGGGATCCACCCTATTTAGCTCTACACTCAGCAGAGAGTCTCTTTTCCTCCTTTCCCCACTTGTGTGCTCTCTCTTTCAAAAATAAATAAATCTTAAAAAAGAAAGAATCTTTCCAAAACAATGCAGTTTCCCCATGAAAGTGAATTAAAAATGACTATTGGTGATCATTTGTATTTCAAGGACAATAGGATTTCAAATCAAAATGCAGTAAGATAATAAAGTCCCATTTACAATTTTGCACAAGGATTGACATCGGTCATTTTATAACAAAAGAATATATGTGTGTGTGTGTGTCTCTGTGTGTGTCACTACGGCACATATACATATATGTATGGCCATGTTTGGTGAGAGAATGTCTTGTGAATGTTTTCACATTTTTGGGTAGATGTTTTAT
This sequence comes from Procyon lotor, assembly GCA_028646535.1. Taxonomy (NCBI): domain Eukaryota; kingdom Metazoa; phylum Chordata; class Mammalia; order Carnivora; family Procyonidae; genus Procyon; species Procyon lotor. The sequence continues at coordinate 33,521,911 of CM053605.1, forward strand.
CTGCATATTGCATAATTTTATAGAGATTTATTATTCTAATTAAAAATTTTTGATGTGCAGTTTTATGCAAATGTGATGGAAGACTAACTGAGGGACTTTCAGTCTTTTTGGTTTTCTATATTTTATTTTATTTTTCCAGACTTGAAATCTTTTACTCAAATAATATTGTTTTTTAATATGTCAATTATTTGTTAGGGATTTGAGATCTCTGAGAAAGTTTCACTTTATCATTTTGAACAATTTCTTCATTTTGCATAGAGTCTCCCAATGCCAACAGTTGTTGATGTCTCTAGAAACAGATGGTTTGTGGGAGGATTGTTGAGTGAGATATTCTGCATCATGGTCCCAAGACTGCACAGTTGCTGTTGGAAAGGTTACAGAAATGACAACTGGTATAAGAGAAGTTGCAAACTAGAGAGTGAAAATAGCCAGACAACTGTATGGAGACTATCCAAATTAAAAGACTTTTTGATGAAATCTTGACATTTCTTACAGAAGAAAATGCAGCAATTGCAGGAAGTTTGGATGGTATTAAGGTGGTTGACATATTGGCAAGGCTTTTCATATCTATTCTTTAACAAGTTTCACAGTTCACCCTGAGAATGATGAATATGTGGGAGACTCTATAGCAGGATTTTTTTTATGTCCTTGGGTTAGAGATAATGGATTTGTTCATTCCCATTTGTACATCATGTCCCTAGTTAAACTAAAAGTATTTTTCTTTCATTCAAAAAATTGAATGGTTAAGGAAATATTAAATTTTTCTCTACCACTTAATTAACTGAGACATTCTTTATCAGAGAGGAGTAAGTTTTGGAAAATGAGATAATAGTGTGGCCCTTGAGTTAAAGTAGCTATTCCAAATATGGGGAATTTAGGTTTGAGTTAAGAACACATACAAGACACATTTCGGGGCTTCCTAGTGTTCACTAGCATCTCTCATGAATGTGTTGTAAGTAAATCTCTTTCAAATGTCAGCTTAGTACATGTTAACCTAGAAGTGTCAGTGGATATGGCTTGATTTTTTTTTAAACTTTTTTTTTCTTACTTACCTCCTACTCTTGCTCCCATCAATAAAAGCACAGTTATTTAAATTGTTAGCAGCTTTCTTTACATATCTGAGTACTTAAGAGTAGAAGAAAGTACATTATACTTACTATTTAATTATCTTATTAAATGTATATTGTTTCCCTTATATGATATCAACTGAATCATACTAACTTTAGATTTCAATTTGTAGTAAAAAATACTACTAGTGATATTTGGATCAATATATTTATTTAAGAACAATAAATGAGGGCTCATACAGATGCTATCACTAACAATATAGTAGCCTAACCAGAAGTAGGAAGCCCCACCTGTCCTTTCCTCTTCCTTCCTGCCTTTCCTGTTTTTTGTATCACCTGTTCTTCTTTCTTTTTCTTTTTCCTTTACTGAAGACTTTAAAGGTTTACTCTTTTAGCAACTTTCAGATATGCAATACATTAGCTTTAACTATAATCCCCAAGCTGTATGTTACATCTCCATGATTTATTTTATAACTAGAAGTTTGTACCTCTTGACACCCTTCAATCGTTTTGCCCATCCTACCTTGCCTCTGGCAACCAGTAAATTATTTTGTGTATCTGTGAGCTTGTTTTGTTTGTTTGTTTGTTTTAGCTTCGACATTCAAGTGAGATCATTTGGTATTTGTCTTTTTATGTCTGACATACTTCCTTAGCATAATATCCTCAAGGTCTATCTATGTTATTACAATGGCAAGATTTCATTCTTTTTCGTGGCTGAATAGTATTCCACTGTGTGTGTGTGTGTGTGTGTGTGTGTGTGTGTGTGTGTGTGTGTGTGTATACCATGTCTTCCTTATTCATTAATCCATTGGATCCCTTTCTAATAACCCCAAAAGGTAGGGTCAATACCATGATATATGTTGAAATCTGAAACACATAGATTCAACATACAAAAGAACTAAACAACAACAACACTCTTCTTACAAAAAAAAAGCTCCAAATCTGTTAATGGGTCCATGGTCATACCCAGCCTGGGAACATGTGGAGGACCAGTAGTGTGTAGCCATCGACTGTTTTAGTCAGTGTAAGGTGCTTTTAAACACCTGTCTGATCATCAATTGGTTTCCTTTAGGGAGTTATAAATGGGAATTTCTGCTCCACCATCCCTGCTTCACCCACAGTGGAATTAAACAGACTGGCCAATGTGATGTAGGTTAAATATATGTTGACAGAAATTCTACTTGACTTTCTCATGAGATTTTAGTTAGGGCTATTTCATTTATAGCAGACTTTCAAAATTTCTTCTTCACTTATCTCTATGTTAATTTAAGGACAGAGACACAAAATCATAGTGAAGTATAAAGAGGCAGGTGGGAGGGAGGATTTTGTTTTTTCTGTTTTTAAATAAATAGACTTTATTTCTTAGAACACTTTTAGGTTTATACAAAATGGAACGTAGGGAGAATTTTCATTTATTGCCTCTCCTCACCCTGCCACATCCTGCCACCCCATCCAATTTCCTTTATCATTAACAGCTTGCATTGATGTGGTACTTTTGTTACAGTTGGTGAATTATTATTGGCATATTACCACCAACCAAAGTCCATTGTTTACATTAGGGTTCACTCATAGTGTTGTACATATCTAGGGATTTTGCCAAATGTATAGTCATGTATCTACTGTTATGTTATCATACAGAATCATTTCAGCACATTAAAAATCCATTGAACTCCATCTATTCATCCCTTCTCCATGACCCTCAGCCCCTGGAAACCACTGATAATTTTGTCTCAACCATTTGCCTTTCCAAAGAAAAGATTTTAAATCAAATACTTTTTTGTTAAATGGTTCTTTTTCCTGAAGGATATTTTAAATTTGAATAGAAATGGCACATAGTTCAAAAAATTATATGATGAATGCATTTGGGAGGACCAGCTGTGTTAGCATTTGCTTAGGACTTAAATGTGGGAATTTGTGTGGCCATTTTAAAAAATAGAAAATATGGACTAATGATGATAATATAGACTTAACTTAATTGTAGCAATTTAAGAATCTTTGCCTCCAGGAAATGCTTTCATTTTGTTGGTTGTTTTTGACTGATTCTTTAGTAATCCAGATACAACCGACAGTGGCAAAGGCTGTTTCTAACCTAAATGTAATAATTGCTACGTTTAGTTTATCGTGGGTCCATTTGGAAAATCAATAGTGATCACAGAAGAGGAGATTGGGGCCAAAGAGATAAGTGGCAGATGGTCACAAAAGAATTCCTTTATAATACTGAATGACTGAGCAAAGCGACAAACTGCCCTCAGAAGCAGAAAGATTTTAAGATGGGGAACAAGCAATGTGATGCTGTTTCAAACTCACAACTGATTGCTTCTTTTATCAAGTAACTTCTAATAATTCTCTAAAGAATTTTAAAGCCTCTTAAAATTCCCTTAAATATTATACCAAGGGAAGGAGGCTATTTTTGCACTAGTAGAGCTTCCAAGAATGATAGTTTGGCAAGCTAAGCTCTGTTTTCTTACTATACAGTACATGGTAATGTTCATTACAACTGTATTGAAATGATCCATTTGGCATAGTACTAAATCTGGTGTAGTTAAAAAATGAATTCAAATTTCATAAAACCCAACAGTAAAGCTGAACATACTTTTTTCTTTTATTGATAATGACCTTATCATACTTAAATTGCTTTTTTATTTTTATACATAATGCTTAAAGATTTGTCACCAATTCTTTTCTAAAGATTAAAAACATTTATTATGTTAGAAAATCAATTAGGTATTTGCCATATCAAGGATTGAAACTCTATAAGCTTTTGCATGTTAACTGTTTGAAATTTTTCTGCTTTACAGTATAGATGATATCTATTTACTCATTATAATATCATTAAAGTAGTCCTCAATTTTGTTAAATAATAGTGCTCAACTCCTTATGATTGCAAATCCATTTATTTAGCAGAAAATATTAAATAAAGATCACAAGAAATATTTAAAATACCCAGTGGAAATTAAGATTACTGTGTACTTTTTTAAGATGTAAATTTTAGAAACAAGATACATATATCCTATTCTATTAAATGTTAGCATTTGAAAAAAAGTTAAATTTGCCATTTTTTAAAAATAACCACAATGTAATTCCCACAATATTATGTAATAGAAAACCCACTAAGAAAGTGACTTGGGGCTCCGGAGCTCTCGTCACCTGCTCTCACACCACCTGTGACTGCATCTAGCTTCAGCTGCCGGCAGACCCTTCCTAAGGGGCCTTGCTATGAGGCTGGGAAGCCTCTCTCCATTCTGCCCCCAACCCTACAAAGTTAAATTTGAAGAGAAAGGAAGAAGGAAACACAGACATGAAGAGGAAGATCCAGCTGGGGCTGAGGAACTGGACCCCGGCAGCTGTCTGAGCACTTGTCCTGGATAATTGCGAATGATATGATGGGAAAATTGAGGGCTTAACAGATGAATGCATGAACTTGGAATTCCTTGGTTTAATAAATACAGGCTTGATTTCAGTTTCAAATCTCCCCAAACTACCTAAATTGAAAAAGCTTGAGCTTAGTGACAATAGAATCTTTGGTGGTCTGGACATGATAGCAGAAAAACTTCCAAATCTCACACTCCTTAAGTGGAAATAATCTCAAAGAATATCACCTTGGAGCCTTTGAAAAAGTTGGAATATCTGAAAAGCCTGGATCTGTTTAACTGTGAGATTATGAATCTGAATGACTACTGAGAGAGTCTCTTCAAACTCCTGCCCCAGAAGACCTATGCAGATAGCTATAAGAGGATTGTGAAGTCCCTTGTTTAGATGCCAAGGTAGATGGTGTGGATGAAGAAGAGGAGGATGAAGAAGGAGAATATGAAAATGAGGATAGTGAGGAGGAAGAGTTTGATGACAAAAAAGATAAAGATGTAGAAGGGGAAGAGGATGGAGATGAAGTCAGTAGGGAGAAAGTAGAACTTGAACACGATGAAGTTGATGAAGGTGAAGACAATGAGGGCCAATACACAGATAAAAGGAGGAAGAAAGTGGGAAAGATGAAAAGAGGAAGAGAAAAACAGATGATGAAGGAAAAGATGATTAAGACCCTGAACAACCTGCAAAAAAAGAACTGTTCAGTTGTGGTTGGACTGCTCATATGGATTTGATAGCTGTTTTGAAAAAAGGTAGCTGTGATAAAACCCCAGGACACCTACACATACAAAGAGCCAAAGAATCATTCCTATGACGTTCCACCTTCCTCCAGTTAGTCTCTCCTGGAAATCCACCATCCCCAAGCTTGGAAACTTCACCCCAACAAAATTGTAAGCATTGTTAGGTTTTCATGTAAGACTCTTGCAGTAGTGTGGAGAGCTGTGGTTGGTGATTGAACCGTCTGTGGCTATCAGTTACACCAAGACTGTAATAACATTTTTACTTTCTGTACAACAAAGAAGCTTTGCAAATAAAGTCTTTAACATTTGAAAAGAAAAAAAAAGTTAATTGTAATTGGAACTGAGCTGAATGGAGTTCCAAAGCTAAAGTTGGAATATCATTAGCTTAAGTCAACATTACATACATTTATTCTACAAGACTGAAGCTCCTTAAGATACTCAATGAAAAATAAATTTGTGTTTATATCTATATCTGAGTATTTAATTATATGCATGTAAAATGTATGTAGATGTATATATCTTGGGTATATTAAATATTAATATATCTGTGTATGAAAATATGCAGTGATTCTCCCTTGTAGGTTAATGTGAGATATTAGAACATCAACCACCTTAGGAATTACATGTTTGAACAATGATTCTCTTGACATATGTCAATAGTATGAACATATGGCTAGAAAGAGCAGAAATAGAATAAATCAAATAAGGTTTACTCATCCAAATGATGAAGAAGTAGGTAAATATAGTCAAGAAATACAGAAAGAATGAGCATTGTTTAAGGGAAAGAAGAGATTTCTAGCCTGTAGGCCACAGCAGTGGGAACACAGTTCCAAGTGATTTCTGAGTGAGGGTCATTATCAGGCATTTTGAAATGAGTACAGCTGTTTTTATATAAATCTTAGATAGACGAGCATGTAGTTTTGCCTGGATATGTGTTAAAGGCCATGTTGCATGAATTACACCAATCTCAGAAATATATGAAACACAGTATTTCTAAAGTATGGTATATGGTACACTCAGGTATAAACATTTTTCATTTATCACTCTCAATCTCTCCATAATGACACAGATGGTTTCAAATATGTTCCTAAAATTCTTTCCCATTCACTCATTCAATTTTTGTACACTGGTTCCAGTTATTTCTTTAGTCGTGGACCATTCATTGTCTATCTTTGCATTTATGGACATACAGGTAATATAAATTCGGACTTGCTACCCACTAGTGACATGAACTTGAATTTCAATTTTTTATTCTTGCTTGATGGGTGTGGGTATTATATACCACTCATTTATGTAATTCTGTATTTCAAGTTGCCTTTCCTTTACTACCATTTATGCTGTCTTATTGACTGATTTGCATATTGTCCAAACACAGTAGCATGGGACCAGCCTAAAGGCCTGGGAACCTAGCCCTGATTGAGCAAATTCTAGAGCTACCTTTATGTAAACTGAGGGCTTAGCAGATCCAGCTCAGCTGTGCCAGCAGAGAAGTGATCCAACACGTTTTTCACAGCAACCTGGCAATAGCTTCAATTGCTTTGCTTGTGTTACAAGTTTGAGAAACATTGCTTTAGAGTGATACTGAAAAGAAATCTTAATTTTAGTTTACGGCTTTGCTGTTCCCTGTGTGTAAACAACAGAAACAAAGAAAAACCTAGTTTTGTACTTTGTCCTAGATCTTCGGGAGCTCTTTATCTATAGGTGTTTCCCCATGTGAAAATGAAGCATTCATTAATGCACACCCTTGAGAGTTTGGGTGGAGATTAAGAAAATGACTCACAAGATATGTATGTCTGCCACTGTTCCTAGCACATAGCAGATGTTTGTTAAACATGACTCTGCTCTTGAGATCTTTAAAATCTACCTGAGAAGTGTGATAATTTCTCATACCGAAATCATTATGACTTCAGCTGTTACCATTATAATGGCTCCTTGCACATGCTAGTTCTCAGTCCTTGTGCCTGAACATTAATTATCTACCAATAATAAAAGTAATACCCAAAGGAAGCTTTTTTATGAGCATTCAATGGCATAGACATATCCTAAGCAATTTAAAGATACCGTGGTGTTTGATAGTTACAGAAATGGACAGGTAGGAAATGTTATTATCATTTCCATTTTACAAATGAAAAAGTGAGATTTTTGGTAATTAAAGGAGACTCTAAGTTCATGTGCCAATAAGTGTTAGCATTACTTGAACCTCTGTCGTCTGATTCCGAATTCTGTGCTCACATCCAATAAGCCCTGTAACAGGGCCACTAGCCAAGAATTAATGGCTTTTCAGGGAAAGAGGAATAATATATCAGAGCTGCCTAGGAAAAAATAAAACTTTTCTCAAAATTAAAATGTCAAGTCAGGTTTGTTTAGAGAGAAATTAGCTTAGGATTTCAAAGCATGACTTGAAAGAGATTCTCACTTACTTTTACTTCATTTTTAAAATTTATTATATAGTGTTCCCACAGGCGTTATCCATTACTGGTGATTTGCATTCTTTTTTTTATATCCTGGAGTATAAATGACCCCTTTTAGAACTTATGTTAGTGATAAAAACATACTTTGTGGCTGTTACATCTTGGACTTTGGTGACTTAAGGTTTTTTTTTGGTTTTGTTTTTTGGTTTTTTTTTTTTTTTTCTTATATATTAGAGGCTTAGAAGTCCTAAATTTCTAAGTTAGAATAACTTAGGTAATGATGTCTATCTTCTCTATCTACCCAACTGTTTATGTACCTATCTATCATTTATCTGTTATCTATGTCTGTCTTTTCATTCTTCTATCAAATATAAATGATAACAATTATTCATTTAATTGGTTTTGGGGATCTGGCAGCACTGGCTTCAAATTTTGATTTCCATACTTGCTAGATGTGTGAACTTTGACAGATGTATTAATTCTATTGCTGCAAAACAAATTACAACAAATTTAATAGTTTAAAATAAAACATATTTATTTTATCACAGTTTTTGTGGTCAGGAGTCCAGACACAACCTATCTTGGTCCCTTGTTCAGGTCTCAAGGAGGCTGCAATGTTGGGGATTCATTCCAGGCTCTGGATCTTTTTAGTATCTTACATGCTTATTGGCAAAATTAATTTCCTTACCATGTAGAACTCATAGATGCTGACTTCTTCAAGGGCAGCAGGAAACTCTGACCTCAGGGAAGGCCTTATTTTAGGCTTGACTCTCAAATCTATGTTTTCTAATTTGTATGTAGATAAAATGACATACACCTCTTAGGGTTAGTTGTGAATATCAAATGAGGCAATAATATAGCAGAGTCTGACACAAATATTCAAATATTATTTATTTTTTAATTAAAATCCAGCTTTTTTCTTCATCATCAGAATAATTTGTCACCTTCCATTCTAGGTTACAGTTAATATATAATTTACTCTTCTCAATTTCTAGGTAAGCTTTATTAGATATTTAGTCTTATAAATTTTATATGTAAGGAAGCTAGAAAATACAGCTGTAGGTATAGTAGGTGTGCAGATTTTCTGTAGAAGTAGAAAGATTTTTAGTGTGATTGTTTCTATTTTACCAATTTAGTGGTGAAGATTATGGTGAGGTAAGATATATGAAAATCTTTACATAATGTAAATATTAGCAACCATTTTTTAAAAAGATTATTTATTTGAGAGAAAGAGAGAGAAATGGGGTGGCACAGAGGGAGAGAAGAGAATCCTCAAGCAGACCCTGACCCCGAGATCATGACCTGAGCCTAAATCAAGAGTCCAATGCTTAAGCCACAGCCACCCAGGTGCCCCAGCAACAAGTTTTAGTGCAGACCGAGAAGGACTTAGTCTAGGGTGAAGATAGAGGAGGAAAACAAAGAAAAATATTATGAAGAACAATCAGATTTGGAACAACTGAATACTTGTGTCATAATATTTATGAACATGGGCACTGAGGTAAGAAGGGCTTCAAGAGATTGTCACTTAAAAGTTTTCTTTTAAAAGTTTTCTTTTAAAAGTTTTCTACAATTTTTTTTTTTTTTTATGTCTGCTGGACAGAGGAAGTCATCCAGAGGTCAGATCTCTTGTTCAGAGAAGAGCAATTTTGAATGCTCCCATTTGTTGTGTAAATCTAAGGATAATCAATCCCATTGCCCTAGGGATCTTTTGTGATAGACCTTTTTGATTTGTGGTGGTCTTTTGAGTAATTTTTGTGTTGATGCTAAGAAACTTCCTTAGAAAGAAAGAAGATAATCTGCCTCATTACCTTTTGAGGCTCAGTGTTTTTATGATCTTTCTGACAAACAGATATGATCTTAACTTCAGTTAAATGGCTGTAAATATAACCTGTTGTCTGTTGGGGAACTCATCCTGAAGGAAAGGGGAGTCTCGCTGGTGTCCTCAGCTTAATATCAAGGTCTGACAGGTAGCAGAAGAGACCTGGGTTTGTCCCAGACTGTGACTGACACTGGAGTCTTCCTCTTACCTGGTTGAGACATCCCCAGGTATGGCGGGGCCATATCTGGGAGCAATGGCTGGATGTGAAAGTAGGCACTTGACTGTTCTTATTTTAATGCCCATCAAAGAAGATTCAGCTGAACAAGAGAGCAGGATCACATTCCTCACAAACTACTATGCTTCCCAGGGGATATGGCTTAGTAAAAGCTTTATTGAGGAATAGATCCACATCAAAAGGAGCAACACTAGTATTAAATGTGGTAGTGAAAGATGCAAGAACAGCTTGACATTGGTATATGCATTTGGATTATTAAGGCTTTTGAGGCAGATCTCTTCCTGGTGTTTGGAAACAAAACTGGCTTTGGGCTCGTTAAAATTTCAGCACTATTTTTAAATTTTAAGTCTCAAGAATGGGAAACTGGATGTTCTGCTAATTTGGGCAGGTTGTGGCTCAAGTGATTAATTTGAATTAAAAAGCTGATGTTGAAGGAAAACCAGATGTGCCTATAAAAGTACTTCAAGGTCTTATTTAAATCAATGCCACCATTCAGCCATTTAACAATCATTTAGCAAACATTTTTTATAACTCCTATGTGTCTGCAACTTACTATTATGCATCAGAAGGTCAAAAAACTTCTTTGCAACACCACCAGACCGTATGAGAAAGTAACAGACCTGTATTTATTTCAGAGTCACCTTGCAACTAATAATGAACAGAAAGTAGAACTCTATTCTCAGTATATTTTCAAGGTAAACCAAGCAGTCACCCATGATTATTTTTCATATCCAATCTTTTAGGGAGTATGAACTTGCTTTGTTCTAGTTTGTGCTTTTTCAAAGCAAAAGCCCTGCATTAAAAATACACGACTGAGAGAAATGTGTGTTGAAGAGGAAAAAACCCAGAAATGTCAGGTGGAGAACCTGGAAATAAGAAAGAATATCGTGGGAATTATTTGAATCACAGTGTACCTTTAAAAGCCAAATGATAGGTTTAAAGTTGTTTCTGGCTTCTTAATTATTTTGGTTCTGCTTTTAAACCAAGGGTAATTTAGCGTATGCTATAGACAAGACTTCAAAAAATTCAGTGTAAGATAAGATGTTTTATTGTTAGGCTAACCACATATTTAATCTAGTCCTGAATTTTTAAAGTTCTGTGTGGAAATGTTCATCACTTAACTTTTCTTGAGCTCAGTTTTCTCACATGTAATGTGTAGAGAAGGATTGGTTGAACTGTCAACACCCTTCTAGATGCGATATTGTGCCTGATATTTAAATATACACAAAAGGAATAATATAAAATACATAATCCCTGTTTTCTAGGAACAGAGTAGATAAATCTAAAATATTAGAAACATTATAATTTGACATTAAGAGACTGGAAAATAATGCCAGGTACAGAGGCAGAAATCTGAAGTCATTTAGTTGGTAGAAAACCTACTGGGAGGGAATCAGCGATTTTCTTTGCCTTATATTTGCTACTTCAGGAAAACCTTAAAGTTGTAGTTGATTTTTACTCAGTTTGCTACTCAGAGTCAACATATAATTAAGTTTTACTGGGGGTTTTACTCTGCCATTTTTAATAAATATTTTCTCTTTATTATTATGTGAGAAATGCGTCATTAGTCACTGCTTTCCTGTCTTTGAATAATATGGCCACCAATAAATATTTTTGAGAAGATATACCTTTTGTGACCCACCAAAATATAGTGGATTGCTTGTGGATTCTGTATTTGTGAATTAGCTTGCCTGCTGACATTTATTTGTAACCCCAGAGTCACTACTCATAATGCTTTTGAATTCATTTTCAGACATGTATGGACATATGCAGGGCAATGAAAAAGTTGAGTTGTCTGCCGTGCCCGTCCCTGGTTGAGGTCAGGCAAGACACAGGGAGACACTGACTTCTTGTTTTAGCTCTTCTAATATAAATGAGTGTCCTTGTGGTAGTGGATGTTTTAGCATTTTTGTGCTTTCTGTTGATGATTCCCTGCTTGATGTGTCCTCCAAGCATAAAGGACTGACTGGTATTCCTAAGTATAAGAAGACTGTGGTGTGCTGTCAGAGAAAGTCCATGCTTTAGGTCCACTTCATGGAGACAGGCATTACATCTAAGTGTGTTGATGGGCATGATTTCAATGTTAATGAACCAACAATACACATATAATAAGAAATATGCCTTAAAAAAGTTATATATTGATAGATTAGCAAAATATTGTGACCAGAGACTCAGAAAATCTAACCCTGTGCAATGGTTCAATATTAATGAACTAATTCAGTGTTCATTGTTCAATGGCAATTTTATAGAATGATTCTGTTGAACTAGAATGAAAAGAAAATTTAACATCTAGACTACTAGAGGTGATGGATAAATATCCACATGTCTGTGAAGAGGCAGTGGGTAGGAGTAGTTTTGCTTTGTGATAAAATCTTCAACAGCTTCTCAGGAATCACAGTGACCAAAATCAGACTCAACATTCTATGCCTCTATGCCTAGGATGTGTGTTGTCTAAAGAGTCTTTGTGCTAATTGACATGTATACAGAAAAATCTTCTCGTGGCACAGTGGAGTCTTTGTATTTTACCTACACCTAAGGGTGGTGGCAGTGAGGCAGCAGCTACCTCTAACATGTGTGAAAAGTGTTTATTCACTTCCTTTTCAAACAGTTATTCAGCACTTACCATGGGCCACATGTTGTTCTACTCGCATAGAAAAACATCTCACAGTCTGTGGAATAGTATATAGGAGATTGCATCCTAGTTCCTGAACTTGAGTGTCATTTGGTTTATGAGAAAGGAAGCAATCAGAGGGATAGGTTATTTCTTTTTTAATTGAAAAATAATTGACATATAGCATTATATTAGTTTCAAGCATACAACATTACGATATTTGTATGGAGAGAGAAGTTTCTGTATAAGGAGGAAGTCTTTCTTTTTTTTAAGATTTATTTATTTATTTGACAGAGAGAGAGAGAGAGAGAGAGAGATCACAAGTAGGCAGAGAGGCAGGCAGAGAGAGAGGAGGGGGAATCAGGCTCCCTGCTGAGCAGAGAACCTTATGTGGGCCTCAATCCCAGGACCCTGAGGTCATGACCTGAGCCGAAGGCAGAGGCTCCAACCCACTGAGCCACCTAGGCACCCGGAGGAAGTCTTTTTCAATAATGTTTAATCTCACCAAGAGACTTGTACCCACCTAAAATGGGTGCAGCTTCTGCAGCCACTGGGTGCAAGATATTTTCAGAGTGATATTTCTAGTCACTTCCAAGTGGAAGACCTAGTGGAGAGTCACACCTCCAGAATTTATAGTATTTCATAAATTTATGAATTTGCGCATTGGAATAGAAATAGCTAAAGCAATAAAAGTGTAATTCAATTTTTTAAAAAATGAATTTAGGTCATTTGAAGACCTATAGAATGATATTTTTCTTCCATCAACATATCCTCTTCAGTAAAGGGGAGTTACCTATCTAACATAAGCAGACATGAACCACATAGGGCAAAGATGCAGTTTGGAAAAGTACTAGTGAATCTGACAAAATAATGAAGATGGTTTGTAGTCCACATCTTGCTTAGAGTTACCACTAATACAATAAGGAGATATTGGTATTTAATACCCTATCTACCTTTATTTGTGGATAAATATTTCGATAATCAGTTGGTAATTTAGCTTAGCCAAATAGTAATATATTTTGAATTCAGTATGTAGAATATTTGAGTCTCCTTAAATAATGACTTTTTGCCAAACTTCTTTTAATAAGTTTAAGCCGTGCATCCAGCCTTAATCCTTGACCTCTTCTAGGCACTCTGTCAATTTTACTCATGCCATTTCCTCTCTTCCTATTGATATGCCAGGCCTAGCCAGATCTTTGTCTTTTCTGATTTCTAAACATATATATCCAAAAGTTTGCCTGACATTTCCACTTGGATGTTTCAAAAGACTCTTGAAAGCAAATGTGTCCAAAAAAGTTTTCTTCCAAATATGCCCTTTTCCTCTGTTCCCTATTTCAGTGAAAGGCACACACATTTATCTAATCACAGAAGGGAAAAACCTTCTCCTGCACTTCACATCCAATCTAAATAAGCTCTTGTTGATTTTAAGTTGTATATTCTCTTCTCCCCATTGCTAATACCATAGTTCATGCTACCTCAGTAGCTTACAATCTGGCCTCCTCAAATCTACTCCTCTTCCTGTCCAAATGCTTCTCTCAGTGAATATGAATTCCAAGAACTGTTGGAATAAACCGTTTTCAAAATCTACTCTTTGAAATTCATCCCATCGCTCCATCCCTTATGTTTTTATTTTTTTCTCAATATTTCATATTTATTCTTAAATCTATACTGTTTCTCGCTACCTCAGAGCCTTTGTACTTTGTGTTGCCTCGAGAAGCTCTTCCCACTCTTCACCCCCATCTTTATCTTCTTATCTCTTATTCATTCTTCAGGTCTCAGCTTAAGTATCAATTCCCATAGAACATTCCCAGACAATGCTTTCCTTCAATTGGATTAACTTTTTAAAATATATGCTCATAGCACTTTGTGTTTTTCCTTCATTGCTTTTATCGTTGCAATGATAAGCTTTGCCATTGAATTTATTTTTTGTGTTTTTTTTTTTTTTTTTTTTTTACTATTTCGAGGAAATATTTTTGGAATTAACTGATTAGCTGAAGAAGATTTGGGCATATTTTAAAAACAACTAAACATCTCTATTTTTTGGCAAGCATTATGAGCAATCTGCAAGCAGCACGGGGCTACTTGTCCACTCAGCAGTGTAGATTATTCTGAGACAGGATGTTCGCTAGACCCTCTGTAAGGTCTGTTTCCAAGATAATGTTTCCTTTTCTAAAGATGTGGATCTAACTTAGACACGTTTGCTTCTGCGTCATTTTATTTAAATCCAAAATATAAATTGTATCTTGTACTCTATTTTTTACATCTCAACAAAAGCAAAAAATTACAAAGCAAAATAGAACAGACCTGCAGCCAATAGAGCTAGCTATAAAAACTATATATATGTATGTATGTATATGTTTGGTCCTGGGACACTATAGCTTTTATTAGTGGGTATTTTCAAACATTTCTTTTCCAAAAAGGAAAGAACAAAGAATAATGAGACAGATGTATTATATCCAACAAAATGGAGATGCACATATTATTGATAGAAGAAACAAAACAAATAAGCAAGAAAACATCACAACTAGCTTCCCTGAATTTAGTTTCAGTGACCTATTCAGAGAATATCATCATTCCCTTTTCTGTTTATTCTGAATAGTTATTTTTGACATTCAGTACTGCTGGCTTGTAGAGTATCCCTCAGTGTTCGTAAGTGCTTATCAGGTAGTTTTCAAATGAAATTTACATCACGATTACCTAACTAGCATTTTTAGAATCCAGATACCAAAGCTAAACCTTCTGAATTGGAATTTATAGTTGTGAGCTCACACATGTATGATAAATACAATAGAAAAACTTTTCAACACAAGTCATGAAGGGGAATCACCACACCAGATGTTGCACACACTGGGAAGTTTTAGCTATTAAATGTTTTCTGTCTAAGAAGTTCTTTGTGATTTTAAATTTAAATATACTTAATAAATCATTTTTAGACTCACTGACTTTTTTTTCCTAAAAAATGTATAAAAAGAAGTTTAAAACTAAGTTTTATTTTATATCTTTCACTATAATACATTAGGTCTGTAATGAGTAATGCATGTGGGATAAAGAGTAGCCATTCATGTCAAGATTGAAATAAAAGGTACACAATATTAGAGTGTATGAGATGTGGGTAAAGAGAAACTTACTGGAATTTAAAGGTGGTTGTGCATTGTTATGGGATACTCAATAGAGTGCTAGCAATAGAGCTGTATGTAGAGCAATAGAGCTATAAGTCTTATCCTATCTGGAAATACTTTAAAATGTCTTTAAATACTGGCTCCTTGGCCAATATTTTAATACTCTGGTAGCCTTTTTTTCTCTTTTCTTTTCTTTCTTTTTCTTTTCTTTTTTTTTCTTTCTCCCTTCCTTCCTTCCTTCCTTCCTTCTTTCCTTCCTTCCTTCCTTCCTTCCTTCCTTCCTTCCTTCCTTCCTTCCTTCCTTCCTTTCTCTCTCTCTCTCTCTCTCTTTCGAGAGAGCAGGGAGTGGGGAAAGAGAGAGAATCTCAGGCAGACACCATGCTCAGCACAGAGCCCAAGGCATGGCCTGGGGTAAAATCAAGAGTCTGATACTTAACTGACTGAGCCACCTAGGTGCCCCCCTGGTAGCCATTTTCTAGTAAAGGTATTATTCCTGGAATAAAAAGCAAAGCCACAGGTATTTGGTTCAAATGGTCAACATTTGAGGTTAGAAGGTAGATAAGTTACTAGACAGGATATCCAGAGTATACATATATTGTATAACAAATGGGCACTTATATAAATCAGAATATTGTTGGCTTCATAAAACTAAAGCCAATTACCTTTAAACATAGAGGAAATGTACTATTTCACATGATTCATAAACTTAACAAAATCCAAATGACAGTTTATTTTTCTCCATCTTTCGGTTCTGCCATTCTCAGCATGTTAGTTTTAGTTACTCAGAATCAAAAGATGCCTTTAGTAGCTTCCAGGATCCCACATTCATACAGCAATTAGCAGAGGCAGTTGAAGAGGAAGCAGTCTGATAGTTTTTTCTGTGTGTATCATTAACTAGAACTATTCCAAATGCCTGAACTTGGTAAGAGTTATAAAACCAGCTATGTTAGCATAGAACATTCATATTTCATCCTCTGGGGATATTATTCATCCCTGAGGGACATGTATATTCAGAGAATAGTGAACAAACCAAGCTTCTATTAGCAAAGATGAGGAGTAAGATACCCAATAACTTTTGGTTAGGGGACAATGGATTTTCTGATGTCAATTAGCATAGCTAATAACAAGATACTTGAACAAGGATTTGTATTCAAAAAAGTTGGAATGAGATAGCATTCAAATACTGGGGGATAACAATAAAGTGAACTGACACTGATAGTTTTGATTGAGTAAGGTTCTAACTTTATGGGAATTTTTTATTTAATTCAGCTAAAAAGCAAGTTTTTCTTGTGGTAAAAGCAGCATAGAATGTGTAGGCCAAAAATGTGAGGAGATAGGATGACTTGTTTTGGTCCTGCTTAAATTCCTCATTAGAATTTATTGCAGTATTGCAAACACTATGGATGATCAATAAATTATCTGAACCAATTGAGTTCCACCCATATTGGTTCTGATAACAACAAGTAAGAGCATATATTGGTTCTTAAAATAGCAAGTAAGAATTTCATTATAGGTATCACAAATAAAAGGCATCATATTGCTTTTTTGTGCTGAAGTAGGAAAAGTGCATCTCATTATTTATTGTGTCCTGGTGACATTATATTTAATTGTTAAAAACTCAGCTTTATATTTTGTGAAAAATAATATTACCAAGAATTATCCTTGTGAAGGAGGAAGTCAGGGAACTCAACAGGGCTTGGGGCCATAACTTGAAGATCTCAGTTTATGATATTAAAAACATTGTTTTTGGAAGAATTTTCCATCATTATATTAAACTTTAACATTTATGTACTGTGTTAGTTGCATATCAAAATTGCAAAATAATTGATAGCCAGCAAGTTCAGTAAGATTACTTAGAGTTTACAAAGGAACTCAATAATTTTCACACACAAAACACACACACAACAATGTGGATTTAAAGTCTAATAGGCTCAGGTTTATTTAATGAAATGTTAATATTTCTCCTTGTACTGAAAAGGTATATTGAGAAGGAAGCTATGATCTTTTTACAATGGATGTAGAGATTATAGGAAAGCACAGGGGGATAAGAAAGGTGAGCCAGTTTAAATGACCTTTATTCAAGCTCCATTGAAACAAACGAATAAGAGGATTTATCTAGTAGAGTATAAAATAGAATTAGAAAAAAAGATCCAAATACCAAATGAATACACTTTCATCAAAGGAAGCTTATAAATGTGTAATTATATAGAAAAGTGTTTACTCTGGATTTTTAAGTTACAAAACCAGTATTCGTTAAAAATGGTATGCATGATTCTATTGTGCATGAATTAAAATATTAATAAAATGCATTTTGTTATTTAAGTTACTGTTACATATTTTAGAAAATGTTCAATTACTCAAATATGTTTATATGTTTACATTCCAGAGAAAATTTCTTAAAAATCTAAATGTTTAGATTAACTGTCAGAAAATTAACCATTATTAATTGATTAACATTAACCTATATGATCTTTTCTGGTATCTCAGAATAGACAGGTAAATTGGGGATAGTGTGTATAAATATATAGAAAAACTCAAAATCAGTATTTGTTCTTAAAAATTCTTCTCTTTTGAATTGTGAACTCCTCAAGTAAAAAATCCTGTTGCTATTAATGTGTGTGCATACATATTTTTTCACATATTTTACTCAATATGGTAATTAACATATAACCGACAGTAATTGCTAAATTATTTGCACCCTCACTCCTTCTCTAAAAATTATGGTTTGGGTTTTTACTGGAATTCCTATTCTTATGCATCTACTAAATATGTCTTGTTTGTGACCTGGGTGGCTCAGTCAGTTAAGCATCTGCGTTCAGCTCAGGTCACGATCCCAGGGTCCTGGGATCAAGTCCCATATCAGGCTCCCTGGTTGGCAGGGAGTCTTCTCTTCTCCCTCTCTCTCTATCTGCTGCTCCCCTTGCTTGTGCTCTCTCCCTCTCTCTCTCTGACAAATAAATTTTTAAAAAAGATGTCTTGTTTTATGAAATATCCTATATTTTTGAGACAATATAATATGTGGGATTATCTTATACTATATTACTAGCTATACTAGGTTGAATCTGTGGACTCTGCTTTCTACTTTGGTAGCCACAAGCCACATGTGGCTTTTTCAATTTTGATTAAATTATTTAAAATTAAATGATATTGAAAATTCAGTTTAGTGGCATTAGCCACATATCAAGTATTCAGTAGTCACACGTAGTTAGTGACTACCATGGCAATGACAGAACATTTGTGTCACTGAAGAAATTTCAACTGAAAAGCACTGCAATAGATCATGCTGTATATTGGGGACATATGGACCAATAGCAAATTGGTTACCTTTACTTTACAAATAATATGTGGTAATTACCTCTACAAGTTGACTATTCATCATTTTAGGTACTCTATAGAACTTTATGGATTTTAGCTATGTCTATAAAAGTCCCAATAGATCATGATGCCCAACCACGTTGGTGATAATTTGATATATCAGAACATTGATACTGGGAAAAGTAGTGTGCTAAGTAGAGGAGAGTATTCAAGTCATTGGAAAATTATTGTTCTCACTGTTAAATGTAAATGTAATTAGATTCTGTTTATAAGTTAATACATCCAGGCCATGTGTTAGAAGCAAATCTCTATTATAGTCCAACGTGGTAAGTAAGTAATGAAGTAATGAACACCATCTTGGGAAAGAATCAAGAATAGGGAAAACATGTTCTTCTGCAAAAGTAAAAACATTTCACAGTGTGGTTCACATTTTAGTCTGGGTTTGGAAGTATGAGTAAGGGTTTGTTCAGCAGAAAGAATGGGAAAAGGTATTTTAGACAAACTACATAGCATGAGGAAAGTCACAAAATCACAAATACTAATGCATTTGTAAAGCAATGAGAGAGTTAAGTTGACTGGAACAGGAGGAATGGGGGATAGAGTGACAGGAGAAAAGACTGAAGAAACCAGTTTATTTTGTTTTGTTAGCATAATTTTGTTTCATAGTGTCTAGATACCCCTTGATAAGTAAATTAAATTGACTTTCCAGACACACAGAACTGTCGACTTGACCCAGACTTGTTAAGTGAGGCTGCACCAATGGGTGCACACACTGTGAGCTGGCTTGATCCATCCGGTTGCTTCTTACCTGTATAAACTACATTTGTTTGTGTAGTGGAACGACGATCATTATGAATAAAATTTTTCATTTCTAAGGTAGACCAGAATTATGATCAAATAGTATTATCTCCTTGGCACAATATTCCACTAGAAAGATATATAAGAATTCTTTCCTAGGTATATATTTTTAGGTGCATGATTAATCTTTCCTACATGTTTTTCATCATTGTTGCTAAAAGTAAAGTCTCTATAGTTTTATATATTTTGGGGGGCATTCTCAGCAATGTTATCACTGGGAGAAGTAGACATGTCTAATAAACTGTCCATTATTTCATGACATGTGAAATGGGGTGAAAAACAGGTAAAAACTGGATCACATTTGTAGTTACCTCTAGAAGTAACACTAAGATTATATTCCTGTGAAAAATAGAAGGTATTTGCAGATATCTTGTGTCTCTATAAATAGTACTACAATTTGCTGGAAAAGTCCCATAAACTAAACAGAAAATAGATTAGTTTGCTGTCAAGGAATTTAACTAAAATGACAGATAAATATCTGGAAAGAAAATGTGAATTTGATTCAAGAAGAATGAAGTAAGACATACAAAAGAATCCTACAAAGAATAGCTTCAGTAATAACAGTGCAGAGTAAATGAAAGGAAAGAGAGTCAAGTTTAGGGATTTCAGTGAGTTGTTTCCAAAAAGAAGGCTCTGCAAGTGAGAAAAGTGGAAGAAAAATCTTCAGAAACAGGCATATATGAAAATAACCTTGAGTTACCTCATACATTTAACATTTGTAAAGAACAAAAAAACTTAAAACATTAATGAATTCTACCAATTAAGAATACAACCAAATATGTTGTCATATAGCTCACAAAAAAAAACCCCAATAAATCTGGGAATATTTCTGAGTTTATTTCCTTCATTGAAGAATTCTCAAAGAGGAATCATCTGATTAGTACCTGCATAAGTTTTACAAAGTGTTGAGATTATTTCACACTAATTATTTTCTCTCTTTAGTAGTTACTATCGTGCTATTAGAAATCTAGGGAATTGTTTTTTTGTCAGGAACATAAAGCAACCTTTTCCCCCTTTTTTAAATTGAGAATTCTGTTTAAATTAATATATATTGTAGGAATGGCAATAATGTTGACTTGTGGTAAGAGAATGATCCACAGATGGTTCAGTCCACTGCATTAGTATAAATATGGGAGTGTTTCCCAGGAAGACACCAAAGGCGCAATTCATAACTTGAATTCTTGTTTGATAGAGAGTAAATGATTACCATGACCATTGATGATCCATAACATTTTATCAAGCATTTTCTAAGTACTCAGCATTGTTCAGTCATGAGGAACACAGATGACGTTTAATCATGATTCTTACAGTGAGCTTATAATTGATTTAAAAAGAGAGAACTAGTATGTCACTGCAGGCAAATTTCATATTGCATTCCATTGCACACTATGCAGTTGGAATTCAAGATAAACTCTTGGAAAAAATAAAACAATTTGGGCTTTGAAAGATGGTTTAGATCCCATGAAATGGAAAGAGGGAGTTTGTAGAAAGGACCCTAACCTAAAGCAAGGTGTATGATATATTGATGTATCAATAAGGGAAAACAAAGACAAAATACCTGGCTAAAAAGAAGGGTGTTCTAAGAAGCAGGAGAGCAGAGGGAGATACATATTTATATTTAACAATTTTTACAAAAAGAGATATAATTCTCACATTTGTAGAAAAGAGATGGAGTTGCCAAATTTTAAATGAACTTTAATACCAAACCATTATACTTGGTCTTAAAATGGCATAATATAGAAACAATGAAGTTTGTAGTATTGTGTGTTTTTTCCATTCAAGATGTGACTGATTAATTGACTGATTTTAAAGCAGTTGCCTGTGCAGAGGCAGATGAATTCTCTGGTTAAAAATTTTTTTCTTTTAGGGGCGCCTGGGTGGCTCAGTCCTTAAGCCTCTGCCTTCGGCTTAGGTCATGATCCCAGAGTCCTGGGATTGAGCCCCGCATTGGGCAACCTGCTCGGCGGGAAGCCTGCTTCTCCCGCTACCATTCCCTCTGCTTGTGTTCCCTCTCTTGCTGTGTTTCTCTCTGTCAAATAAATAAAATCTTTAAAAAAATTTTTTTTTCTTTTAAATCCAGATGAATGACAATTAAGAGCTGGATTAAGAGTAAGAAGAGTAAAGTGAGAAACAATAAAAAGGAAAAAAAAACAGGGCATATATGAAAGGGCTCTGTGAGTAAGATGACTGAACTTGTTTATCCTTGGGCCTCATAATGATATGGGAACCTTAAATTAATAAATGTGATTTTGGATATATATAGCCTAAGGATTTCAGAGTAATAATGTCTTCTCTCAATTCTTACTTGGTTGACACTGTGACCTAAATAAGAATATAGTAGAGAGAGTCTATTTGAAGGATAAAGTTTGAGACTCTATTTTAAATTTTTTAGAGTACTTATAAAATTATACAAAGCAGTACCAAAGTATATAGTGAAACTCCCACTCAAAGCAACTGTGTGCTTGGCAGAGGTAACAGATAAACAGTCAGTGGGCATCCTTATATACCCATGCACATTTTTGGATACATTTTTTTATTTGTATTTGGATCTGAAAGGAAATGTATCCATATTCTCCATAAAAATATTATTCATAAATTTCTTAACCTTGTTTTTTTCTTTACGTACTTTTGCGATCTTTTTGTGATAGCATATGTAGATATACTCTTTAATTTTAAAAATTTTATTGTAATCTGTGGTAGACTGAATTATTGATCTCAATTCTTAACTCTATTTTTATAGTATTTTAGGTCCACATCCTTCCTCTGGCCTCATGGCAATTGTAATGTACTCTCTAGTTTCTTGACTCTGGGCTTGACCATATGCCAGTGGGATGATAGTACATATTGTAAGAGCAGAGTCTTGCAAAGCATTTTTGTGGTAGGACCCACTCCAATATGTTATTGCCATTGTGATATCAAGCCTCAGGGAGCCACTGCCTCTTCTGCTTGCTCCTAATGTAACACACGTGGAGTGGACCCACATTTGAAGTGAATCCCCTTAACAACCCCAAGATCCTCATACTGAAATAGAGATCTCCTAATACAAGCAAACTCAGACATGTTAAGGAGAAATAAATGTTTGTTTTTGTGTTTTACATAGACATTTTTTTGCTCTGATATAATAACAGATAAGTAATATGGATTCCTTTATTTATGGTAGTATATTTACTTTACCATTGTAAAGTAATGGTAAAGTAATGTAAATTACTTTACCATTCTATTGTTAGGAATATATGTTGTCTATTATTAATTATAAATCATACTATAATTAATACATACCTAGTTGTGCACATGTGGGCTTGAATTTGTTAAGGATTTTTATTTTCACATAGTAGAATGTATTGTGGCTCCCATAAGTAGGAAGGAATTTATTAGAAGTATTTTGAAGACTCATGAAGTCAATCAGCTGCTTGGGGGAAAAGCAGCAATTAATGCAGTTTCAGAGCAGGTACCAGAACAAGAATATATTGGTATAATGGAAAGAAAACTTTGGCAAGACCAATAAATCTCAGACGTCTCCCATTTTTTTTCTCCTGTGCTAAAGATTCATTTCCTATAGGGAACATTTGATAGGCTTAGCTTAGATAGAAATTCTATTTCAAGTAGAAGACATCACAGTGTGGTCAGGGGAATTAGACAATGATCAGCCATTTCCTTCTCTTTTACCTTCCCCTCCCCACCCCCCGAAAAGGAGATGATCATTATAGTAATTTTGTTCTGAGTCTGCTTAGCTAATCTGAAACTATGTTTGCAGAACCCCTTTCCTTGTGCAAGACTTAGAAGGTAAAAATGAAGCAAGGAGCCATATATCAGATGCCTAGCACCTTGCTTATGTTTTTGATGATCTGCTAGCTTACCTAATGTATTTTGGGAAGAGCCCAGACTAACCAGCTACCACCAGATCTCTTAATTCAACTTCTACAAACCTGGGCAAAGTGTGCTACAGCTCTGGGGCAAAGGGTGCCAGCTTCTTATTTAGGTTAATCATGGCATGTCATGGTGGTAATAGAGAGACACAGATTGTGGTTTTTCATCCTGTGTTCCAGCTGATTCCAGCTGTCCTCTGGGATGATCCCAGTTTGTCCTAGTAAGTTTCAGTTGACATTATGGATCGTTGCTCTTCTTCCAATCATCTCTCCTGATTGTTGGTCAGACCAATCTGTAGTGACATCAGGATGAATACTAGACTCAGAGTCGATAGCTCCACAGACTAGTCTATTAGCTCCCACAATTACATAAAATCTAATTCCTATAATATTTCCTACATTCTTTATCATTCATAGCAGTTATGCTTTTCTAATTGAGTCCATTCTGGTACATCCAAAACTGAAATAAAATTCTAGAAACTTTTTATTAAAATGGAATTGATAAGTAGAAAGTTTGTTTTTACTTTGAAAGATACGGCTGAAATATCTTCCCAAAATGCTGCACCCAAATGCAAAATTAAAACCTTTGTTAATAGGGTTTTGGGAAAAATGCTAGAACATCATTCACTCTAGCTATTGTGAATTTATAAGGATAAATAATTCTTGCTAGTTTTCTAGAGTTCCTTGATTACTATCAATATATGTTTTTAGTTTTCTCTACATTGTGGAATATGGAAGTTTAAGAAAATAAGGCAGTATTTATTATCTTTACTTAGAGTTTATTTATTGTTTTAAAAAATTCCTTAAAAAGATCTTTACTGGTACAAGAGCATAAATTATTCCCAGCAGCCTCAGTAACATTTTGATATATAATTCAGGTCATTTGTTTCTTTGCTGATGACCTTGTGATCATGTTTAAAATATCAACAAACCTCTTTGTCATGCCATAAAGAGGTCTGTGTGATTTTAACCCTACCTTATTCATCTTATTCCAGGCCTTCCACAATCATACACTGACTTTCTCTTGTTCTTTTAACATTCTAAATTATTTTCTTCCCTTAATTGGTATAAAGTGATCCAGGGTATTTTTTATTGTATCCCATTATATCTAAAATTTGTCCAATTTAAAAAATTGCCAAGATTTTCTTGTTGGAATTTCTCTTGCTAAGCCTAACCTTGGCATTATGGGATTCCTGTTCAGGGACATCTGGTTTCCACTTCAGTTGATAGGTTTAGATATGAAAATAAGGACAGGAATAATAGTTTTCCATTATAACAGATGACATCATTGTTCAGCTCACCCACTGTTGAACATTCTGTTTTTATAAGTCAGAAAATATCCTCATTGGCTGCCCATATATTTTGCCCCTGGGAAACAACCATACATTAGCCATTGCCAAAGTTGCCTAAAGGTCTTGAAACTCTTTGCTATTTCTGGTCTTGCTGTCTTGCATCTGATAGCTAAGTATCACTATTTGGCCTCTGCTACTCCAGAATCCTATTACTTCATGGAAAGAAAGGGGCCGATTCCACAAAAGCATGTTCTACCTGGACTGTAGGAGTCTCAAGAATGTTGACATTCTACTTACCTAGAGCATATGATGCCACTTCATTGAAGAAAATGTTTTTTTGGGTTACCTGGCAACATAATGATCCAGTTGATTCCCTTGTCTTATATAATTAACCCACTCTAGTGTGCCCACTTCTTGAGCTCTCTGGCCTCGTTCTTAATATACTCTGCCAAGGCAGTTCCAACTCCACCTTATTTGCTA
>CM053605.1:33547186-33580725 GCA_028646535.1 Procyon lotor
AGAGAGGGAACACAAGCAGAGGGAATGGTAGCGGGAGAAGCAGGCTTCCTGCAGAACAGAGAGCCCGATGCAGGGCTCGATCCCAGGACTCTGGGATCACGACCTGAGCCGAAGGCAGACGCTTAACGACTGAGATACCCAGGTGCCCCTCAGCAGCTCTTTTGAGTTAAAAATCTATTTCTTCTTGTACTGGGATCTTCATTTAGGCCATGCTGAATACTGACGATAGTTGTTGATCTGGAAAAAAAAATGCAAGAAAGAAAAGACACACTTGATACAGATGAGCATTATCTTCTGAGGCATTCATCTCAAGTGATGCTTTTCCTTTATATTCAACCGCTGGTGGTGGTGGTGGCAGTGGCTGGGACGTAGTCTTCTTTGGCAAGGGAAGGGACTGCTACCAGACTGGAGATATTAAGGGAATTTGGGGGATTTTAAGCTATTCAAGTAAATCCATTCAAATGTTCCCATCCTAGTCCTCAGGACATCAATCTTTCATTACTTCACTATTAAGTACTTGCTTTAGCATAAGTGATTGTTAGGTTGTGAGTGTTTTCTGTGTAATTTTTATCAGTTTTACAATTAAATTTTCAGTTTTATTTCCAGTATAATCTGTACTCCAGCTGCAGGAAATAAGATATCTTTAAATGGTGCCATGGAGGTCTTCTGGCTTTCATAGTATGTCTTGAGTTAGTTACTGGCTGAAACTGACCATTGAATATTGTCTTAAAAAAGTAGTTAAGGGGCGCCTGGGTGGCTCAGTCGTTAAGCGTCTGCCTTCCGCCCAGGTCAGATCCCAGGGTCCTAGGATCGAGCCCCGCATCGGGCTCTCTGCTCTGCAGGAAGCCTGCTTCTCCCACTACCAGTCCCTCTGCTTGTGTTCCCTCTCTCGCTGTGTTTCTCTCTGTCAAATAAATAAAATCTTTAAAAAAAGAGAGAAATACCCTGGGGCAAATAATACATTATATGTTAATAAAAAAAAAAAAAGAAAAAAAAAAAGAGAGAAATAAAAACCTTTAAAAAAATAGTTAAAAAAATCAAACCCACAATGAGATACCACCTTACACAAGTTAAAATAACAAAAATTAACAAAACAGGAAACAACAGATGTTGGTGAGGATGAAAGGGGAACCCTCTTACACTGTTGATGGGAATGCAAGCTGGCACAGCCATTCTGGAAAACAGTATGGAGGTTCCTCGAGATGTTAAAAATAGAGCTACCCTATAACCCAGCAACTGCACTACTAGGTATTTACCCCAAAGATACAGATGTAGTGAAAAGAAGGGGCACATGCACCCCTGTGTTCATAGCAGCAATGGCCACAATAGCCAAACTGTGGAAGGAGCTGAGATGTCCTTCAACAGGTGAATGGATTGAGATGTGGTTCATATATACAATGGAATATTACTCAGCCATCAGAAAGGGTGAATACCTACCATTTGCACTGACATGGATGGAACTGGAGGGGATTATGCTGAGTGAAATAAGTGAAGCAGAGAGAAAAACTATCATATGGTTTCACTCATATGTGGAACATAAGTAATAGCATGGAGGACCATAGGGGAAGGGAGGGAGAACTGAAGCGGAAGAAATCAGAGAGGAAGACAAGCCAGGAAAGACTGGACTCTGGGAACCAAATTTAGAGAAGGGAATGGTATGGGGGGATGAGGTAACTGGGTGATGGATATTAAGAACGGCATGTGTCCTGATGAGCACTGGGCATTATATACAACTAATGAATCATTGAACACTACATCAAAAACTAATGATGTAGTATATGTTGGCTAACTGAATATAATAATAATAATAATAAAAGCAGAGAACTGAATCTCCAATTATTTTAACTTTATTGGTCCTCATGTCTTTCAAGTGCTAGATCCTGTATATGCCAGTGCTTCTCTTTTCCTTTGTACCTCATGACAAAGCATCCTGATAAGAGTTAAGATAAGAGATAAGGCATGTAGTATGGAGAGAAAGTGTGGAAGTGGGTCAAGGAAAGGAGGTCAAATGAAAGAAGTTGGCATTCATGATCAGGATATGCAACTGAGTTTAATCTTTATAGGAAAATTCTAAAAATCTATTTGTGGAACACACTTCAAACTTGTCCCACATAAGAGCAAGGAAGCTGGTATGTTTTTATTTTTTGTGAGTTATTCCTGAGGATGTGAACTCATCTACTATTCTGGCCTGTTCTAAGCCCCACCTGAACTAGCTTCTAGGGCCAGAGAAGGGCAGGTACTTAGGAAGCTGTAGGTGTATGTAGGAATGATCTCTCAAACAGCAGGTGCCATTTGAGACAGAATAAGGAAATTGAATCGTCATCATAAAATATGGCCATGAAGCAAATTAGAAACATTCAGAAGTTTAATTTACTTTGTTTAGTATCTAAGATCATGTGATTAAAACCCGGAGCTTTTACCAATCTACTTTTAGGTTTTGTATTATATTCATGTGTAAATATTAAAGAACACTGCCATATACGACTAAAATATTTCAAGTAGTTTTTGTCTACCAACCTAACAGTTTTCTTTAAAAATATTTTTATGAGTCTTAAGATTTTAGTGATTATTTCAAATATTTAGCAACCTTAATCAAAGTTAGAACATAAACACAGGTAACAAAGCCAGAAATATTTATAGTTTTTGTTTTTATTGAAATTAAGTAAGTTTGAATAATTGATTTACCTTGCTGTTTCCTATGTATTTGTAACAGCAATATAATTCTGAGTCCCGGAATCTTTTATTTGAAGGAGTTTGCTATTGCTAGTTTTCAAATTTTAAATAAATTGTTTAAATTAATATATTAAAATAACTTAGTTTTGTTCCAAAATTGCTTTGTTTTTCCATTATTTTTTCATATAGTTTATTCCTTAAGCTCCAATTTTTGCTGAATATTTTCTTTGTTTCTTCAGCAGCGCAGAAATTATCACAAAATACCATGAAGTTTCTTGTAGAGCTAGAGAGAATTGTTGGCTTTGTTTGTTATTAAGCATTAAAATTGATGTTAAACTGAAGATAGAAAAGAAATGCATTATGCAAGAAGATGATTTGATCAGGGAATTTGAACAAAATAAAAAGCAAAACATCTTATTTTTATGTATTGATAACAAGTAGAAAAAAGTTTAACTATATGTATTTTTTTTCAAAATGAATTCTATTATTTAGATAACAAATCATTCTGATGGCATGTGATAGTAGTAGAATTATTTGAATAACTAAAAGTGATGTCCTTATAGATTGAGAAATATGATAATATTACTGGTCACAAGAAGTAAAATATATGAATAGTTTCAACTTTAGAAAATGAATATTGTTTTAATACAATGATTTCATATTGTCAACAAATTGATGGATCTTGCTCATAAACTTGTGGCTGGTACATTATTGCATATGTGGCTTATTTTAAGCATGGAATTAAATTATATCCACATTTCTCTAATTGTGCTTCAAAATGAAGGTCCGCCGGGTAAATAAGTATGAAATTCATCACCTACAATAGATTGTAAATTGCTATTAAGCAGATAGGAAAGTTACTGTTTAAAAATCTGATCTTGAATTTACTTTAGAAATCTAGAGCCAGGTATTTTTTGAACATTTCCTCTCCTTTATCCTCTCTTTGAATTTTTATCAATATATTAATTTTATTTTTAATTATATAAATTGTGGTAACATTCATTTGCCCACAAGAGACAGACTCTTCAAAGAGGTTCTGAGTAATGGCAGCTTGAATGTGTTGAAGAATCCCTTATTTCCCAATTCTCATCCAACTACCACATAACTTTCTGGGATAGAATGTTCCTATATCTTGCAGATCAGTGAGACCTGGAGAGTTTGATTCAGTTTATGGTCTAGAGAGTTCTGGATAGAGGGTGCTGGCCTGTAATATTTCCCTCTTTGGTCAGTAGTGTGCCTACATAGGGACCAGCAGTAAGGAGGCTTGGGTCAAGGCTGAAAGTATCGAATTCTCCAGAAAGCTTGACTGAGGAAATTCATGGAGTCTGAGAATATAGGTTTTAGCTGGTTTGAGATTGCTATCACCATACTTCTCATCACATAAAACTCTTAGATTTGTTCTACTGGTCCTATGTCTTAATTAAAAATAGAATCATGACCACAAAATGGAAAAGAGTAAGTCACTAAAAAAGTTGTGCATATCCAGAATGATGGTGTGAGATGTTCAATGGAAACTCTCCCTAATGAAACGAAGTATTTAAATAGTAAAAATTATTTTTGAAAAATTTAAAGTGTAATTTAAAAATTAAATTATTTAAATTTAAATTTTGAAACATTAAAAACTGTCATAAGGGCACAAAGTAAATGAATAAATATTCGAGAAAATCTACTAACTTTCATTAAGAACAGTTAGCATCTGTGGCATTTGACCAATAATTCTTCCATTCCTCCCCTCTCTACTCCAGTTAAGTGTGATGACCCCTCTACTCTGGTTGTATGTAGTCAAGAAAACTAGATTCCCTCTCCTCCCAGCTTTCAGGCTATTGCTATGGTTTTACCCCAAGAGAGGCAGGCCATTGACATCTCTCATACCACTCAGTTCTGTATTATAGTGGCTTTATTTGAAAGAGTCATGGATGAGAGGGAGAGAACCAGAATATCCAACCCTATTCACAGAATGTCTGCCTCTAACCAGGTGCAACTTGTTGAGAATATTTGGCCACAACTGTGCCCATCCATCTTGTTCATAGGTCACAAATCTTTTACTAGGAGGGACAAACTGAGAACAGTGCTACCATTCCTACCCCTCAAACTATTTATAGAGAAATGGTGTTGCACAGGGAGGAGTGGCTACTGTCCCTGCCCTTGGCCTTGGTGCAATTGCTTAGAGGCCTAGACTAGAGAAAAAAGCAGATTGTAAAAACAGGTAAGTCCATAGCTTGCCCAAAATGGGGGCTGACTTTATTTGGGTCAGAACATGGGGAAGCTTATTCTTTTTTTTTTTTTTTTTAAGATTTTATTTATTTATTTGAGAGGGAGAGAGAGAAAGTGAGAGAGAGCATGAGAGAAGAGAAGATCAGAGGAAGAAGCAGACTCCCTCTGGAGCTGGGAGCCTGATGTAGGACTCAATCCCGGAACTCCAGGATCATGACCTGAGCTGAAGGCAGTTGCCCAACCAACTGAGCCACCCAGGTGCTCCGGGGAAGGTTATTCTTAAATGTTGTGTTGAAAACAAGATATTTCTTGTTTGAAATGAAGAGAGATTGGTAACTCCATATTATTAGCAATAGGAATAATGGTAGATCAGCAAGAAGTTTAACAGGGAGAATCAAGGAAAGACAAATAAGAGGACTGCCCCTCTAGTCAGAAGAATGTTCGATTCTTAAATGTTGTGTTGAAAACAAGATATTTCTTGTTTGAAATGAAGAGAGATTGGTAACTCCATATTATTAGCAATAGGAATAATGGTAGATCAGCAAGAAGTTTAACAGGGAGAATCAAGGAAAGACAAATAAGAGGACTGCCCCTCTAGTCAGAAGAATGTTCGGAGATTGGCAACACTCTGCATTTGCAAAAAGGGTTCAACTCTAATTGAATTGACTATGGAACAGTTGATACCCCAGAGGAGTCAAATACAATAGAGAGATAATATGCCAGTTAATAGAGGTTATCATATAGGTTCTATACAATAGAAGACTAGCCAGCAGCTTAGTGGGAAAATCAAAGAAAGCTCCAGTCAGAAAGAGCCTGGCAAAATGACAGCCATCCCTGTTGGTCAACAAGTCTGTTCGCACACCCAACATGGTGCTCTTCGAGGAACATCAGAGGCTGCAGGGGAAATAGAGTTCACTGAACTAGTCCAGTGAAGTCACTAAATAATAATAAACTCTACGGTGGAGGAGTCTATATCCAGAGTTGCTACAATATATCATCTACAATAACATTAATTACTTACTTAATTAAAAATATCTGAATTCAACAACAACAAAAATTTAAGACGTTTTAAAGAAACATGGCATTTTCCATTAGGAAGCTCAGACATTAGGCTGAGAAGTAAAGAACTTTAAAACAATTAACTAAGTGCCCAAGATGGTGCCAAACCAGTTTGCTTTTGAGGGTTGCTCATTCAGAAAAAGAGTGCTATAGTCCCAATACTCTAAAAGTTGAGGAAAGAATTAACATTTAGCAGAGATCTGTAAATTGGCCCTGTTAATCTCACAAAATTACAGAAAAATACATAAAACAGTAGGATATAGTCAGAGTCAGACCCCAAACAGACATCTCTGAGTGTTAAAAGGCTGAAAATCTGGAGCAGCAGATGTATTTGTATATTTGTCCTGTATTTTATTTCACCACATATGGTTCCATATTACCACTGAACATGATTATAGTAGTTCTGCTCATGTTGTTAGAGTTAAGGCAGTAATACCATTTATAAACATTTTTTCCACCCAGGTGTTCCAATTATATTTAACTTTATATGTCTTTTATGACTTTAATTTTGTCATAAAGTTAGGTCATTGAAAGCATAAAATATCACAGTGGAAGATTTCCATTTTATTTCTTTCGATAGACTCGGCATCAAAGAGTTATTAAATCATGTGTTATCTCTATATGCTGTCAGTTTTGTTGAATGATTTTTAGAGCAGGCAGAGCGTTACCTACATGCATTCAGTTGGCCACATCCCCTAAGAAGCCTGACGTCTACAAGCCCCAATTTCACATTCTCTTCTGCCCCCTTTGCCTTGGCTTCCATTTCTAATTTTCAGAGAAAAATTAGCTTTGAAAACAGAAGAATCCAGAATCAACAACCAAGGGAATTGGCTTCAATAGGAGACAGTTATCACACTCAGAGGCTGGCAAACCTTTCTGCTTATACAGAACAGGTAGTAAGGGATTGAAAAAAATGATATAATTTTCTTTTATCCCTGTATGATGAAAATGATAATACCCCAAAAGTCACAGTATTCTGAAAGTGTTCAGTCTTACTTGGTAGATTTTATTTGGAAAACTTCTTTAGAGAGTCCATTTGTTTCAATCATATCCCCTTGGCCTGATATAACTTGAAATCAGCACTGCAGCCTCTTATTATGTATTAGAACCTTTGAAGAGATCAACCTTGGACATGAACTCTCTGTAAGCCTACTCTCCTATCTATAAATTAATAGGTGGGTGCATAATGGGAACAGAAAAAACAGTATTTCTGAATTCTTTCTGAATCCTCACAGCTAAGTAAAGCAAACAAAAACCTTGCATTCTGTATCATATGTTGCTTATATTAGCCATCTTAATGAAATCATTTTATTTTGTTAAAGACAAAAGACTGAGTCTTGCTTCTGATATTTTAAAATAAGCTGGTGCGACTTGCTGAGATCTCTGTAAGGAGCTCATACATTTTCTTCAGACCGCTTCCTCTCTTATCATGCCTTATTCTTTTTGTGACTGAAAAGCACACTCCAAGAAAATTCACTTGAAATCAACCAAATTCTTTCAAATTTCTATAGAAACATATGGAAATGGAGGGCATTAAGCTGAGTGAAATGAGTCAATAAAAGACAAACAATTATCATATGGTTTCACTCATATGTGAAATAGGAGTAACAGTGCAGAAGACTGTAGCAGGAGGGAGGGAAAACTAAAGGGTAAGAAATCAGAGAGAGACAAACCATCATAGACTCTAAACTGTAGGAAACAAACCAAGGGTTATGAAGGGAAGTGGGTTGGGGGAATGGGGCAACCGGATGATTGGCATTAAAGAGGACGTGTGATATGATGAGCACTGGGTATTATATGCAACTGATGAATTGCTGAACTCTACCTCTGAAACTGATGATGGCTATATTGGCTAATTAAATATAAAAAAAGAAAAAAAATAGAAACATTGTAAATTTTAACTGCTAATAAATATCTATAATTAGAGTTATAAGGGATCATAGGTATTATTCTGGTACAAACACTATTTCACAGATGGGGAAGCAAGTACTACATTTTATAAAATATTTCCAGTGCCTAAGATTTTAGACTAATAAATGAGAAACTTTAACCAGGTGCTACTGTAACTTTTTAAAGCACTTCACTAGGGTCATATTTAATTCAGATTCTCTTCAAGAAATACAGTTTTGTGTGTGATTTATATGTATGTATTTTGAGCCAGTTATAATATGAAGTTCATCAGAATTGATAATGGAAGATAAATGACTGTAATTGTCACAGTCTATTTAAATGTTTCTATCAAATGTATGTATCTAGTATTGTCCTGTATTCCTAGAATTGACCATATTGCATTATGTTGAATAATTTATTACATGAAGGCATGTCATTTTATACTATATTATATGTTGATAAGCACTCAAAACACAAAGACATGAAGAATACACAATTTTTGTACTAAGTATGTAAAGTAGGCTTGTCTGGGGTCTCAGTCTCTTGACATCTGACTTGGTTTCAGTTCAGGTTATAATCTCAGGGTCATGGAATCTAGCCCCACATTGGGCTACACACAGCACAGAGGCTTCTCAGGATTCTCTTCTTCTCCCTCTCCATCTGCCCCTCCCCTTGCTCTCTCTCTCTCTCTCTCTCAAATAAATAAATAAATAAACTCTTTAAAACAATATGTAAGGTAAAGGCTGATACATAGGAATAAACACAAAAATAATGTTAACAGATTGTTCCAACACAATTTTTTTATATGTTAAATTGAGAATAAATAAATAAAGAATATAAATGCTTGGTAATGGAGTTGTAAAGTGTGAATAGATATAATTAACTTCATATACTTAATTTTTATAACGTGCAATTTATATATAAAACTGATTATATATTTGACTAAAATAAAACTTAAAAATATCTGAAAAGTAAAATGAATGCAATCTTGAATTTTCATAATTCTTTAAAAACTTTAAAAACAGTATTTGTAATTTACAGATAGGTTTGCCTAAACAATGTAGTTTTAAATTTTTAAATGTGAACTTTATAGAAGGGGTATATAATTATACATATTTTTCTAGGACTTCTATTTATTTTACTCATAATTATGTTTCTTAAAACCTAATTTGATAAATATTAAAATATTAAATATCTTAAATTTTATAAAAACAAGTAAATATAAGGGGGCCTGGGTGGCTCAGTGGATTAAAGTCTCTGTCTTTGGTTCAGATTATGATCTCAGGGTCCTGGGATCGAAATCCACATCATCATCGGACTCCCTGCTTAGCAGGGAGCCTGCTTCCCGCCCCCTCCCCCACCTGCCTCTCTGCCTACTCGTGATCTCTCTCTCTCTGTCAAATAAATAAATGGAATCTTTAAAAAAAACAAATAAATATAATCTAATATTAAGAAATACAATATAAACACCGATATAATAAATAAGTAAACAAATTAATAAATTCAGAAGTTAGTTCATAGAAAATTCTAATAAAATAGACAAAATTCTAGGAAATATGATGAAAAAGAGACCAAAGTGAGAATGACAAAAAGAGTAAGAGAAAGCAGATAAAAAATGATAAAAAAAATAGCAGTGATCATAAGTATAGAGAATTTTGTTAATCCTAAGACAATATTGTGTATAACTACTATTTAAGTTATAACGAGTGCATTAAATACCATTTAAGTTACCTGCCATAGTGGCCACCCTCCCCTTGCTCTTTACCTGAAAAAAATGGTTTCAACACTTCCTAATTAAGGCAAAATTTTATGAATATCTTCCTCAAAGTTAATAAAATCTCTTTGAATTCCTAAAGTTCTAAGAATAAATTTTAAATTTTATCCATTACTGTTATGCACTTTTTTTTTAAGATTTTTGTTTATTTATTTGACAGAGAGAGACACAATGAGAGAGGGAAACACAAGCAGGAGGAGTGGAAGAAGTAGGCTCCTGGCTGAGCAGGGAGCCTAATGTAGGGCTCCACCCCAGCACCTTGGTATCCTGACCTGAGCCGAAGGCAGATGCTTAATGACTGAGTCACCCAAGTGCCCTGCTTTTATGCACTTTGTCACTAATTTTTGTTGATTTTTTAAGATGAGGAATTACACTTACTGATTTTCTGATATTAAAATCAACCTGGCATTCTTGGAATAAACTCCATGTTTTTAAGGGGTATTCATTTTCTATATACAGCAGCATTTGATCTCCTAGATTTGTTTGGACTCCTTGCATCTATACTTCCTAGTGAGATTGTCCAGTAATTATTATTTTCCTTCCAGCCCTTGTGATGTCTAAATTATGATAGTCTTAAACAATAAGGTGAGGTGTAATTCTAATTATATCACCTGGAGTAGTTTGTAAGCTTGGAAATCCGTTTCTTTCATTTTGGTTACAACTCTTGATAAAACCATCTAAACCTGGATATTTCTTTTGAAAGAGATTTAAAGTTACCCTTTCAATATATTTTAGAGTTATTCAGATAATACAGTTCTTCTAGAATAAATTCTGTTATATTTTTCTATGAATTTGACCATTTCTCTGTTTTAAAATTAGTGACATAATGTTATTCCTATTAAAACTTCATGTTAGCATCAGTGGCATCTGCAGCCAAGAGATTTTTTACTTTATTGACCAGTTGCAACTTTGCTTTTTTTAAATTAAACTTCCCTGAATTTTATCATTTTATTGATCTCTTTTAACAAACTCATTTTTGACTTTGTTGATCACCTCTGTAGCTTTTTTCCATTTTATTAATTTCTTCAATCTTTATTCAGTTTATTTTTTCAGTTTTATTTTGCTATTCATTTTTTATGTTCTTGAGATAGATGTTTAGTTTGTTAGTTTTAAGTATTTTTTATTTTTGAATGTAAGCCATTGAAAATGACACAAATTGCCCCCATTTAAGTACTGTTCACCTGCACTATCAAAGTTTTGGTATGTCCTGTTGTTTATTGTTAGTACTAAGTATTTGCCAATTTTCATACAATATATTCTTCCTTCCTTAATTTATTTGGAATTAAGCAAGTTAATAATTGTATGGTCCTTTCCAGCTTCTTGTTACTTATTCCAAATAATACTGTTATGCTAGATGGATATAATCTATATGATAATACCTTTTTTGAAATTTGTGACTCATTGTTTTATAGCAAAGTATGATTATTTTTCACAAATACCCTATTTTTAAGTATGCATATTCTGAAGTTATCATGTTTAGCATTTTATACATATTCATTAGTCTGTATTTTATACATAGGACCTTTAGAAGCAATCAGTTAATTGTATTTTACAAATCTTCCAGATTATTTTACCTGCTTGAAAATGAATAATACAAAGTCTTTGGATGGATAGTCTCATCTGATACTCTTTGGATGTATTTTAGAATATCTAGAAAAGATATGAGTGGCATACCATTCAGCCAAATGTCCATAAACATTTTATCTCAATCAAGGTTTTAAGAACTTTCAATTTATATGTGTTCATCTGTTTTGTTTCTTAAATTCTATATATGAGTAAAATCATATGGTATTTAAGACAAGCAACTTCATGCCCTTATGGAGCACACCTAGGAGATGAATGGGAGACGTAGACAAGAAACAGATAAACAAATACATAACAAGATAAATTTAGTTAGTAAAAAGTGTGTGTCAGGGGAAAGGATGTGGTAGGAAACAGCAGTGTGAGGTTTCTTCAGACAAGATGAGGAAAGCTTCTCTGAAGAGGTGATGTCAGACCTGAGACCTAAATGGCGTGAAGGAGCCAGTCATGTAACACTCTGAGGGAACAGTGCTCCAGGCAGAGGGAATAGGAAGTGCAAAGGTCCTGAGGCTAGAATATGCTTGGAGAGAATGTGACACTGAAAGGCCAGGGGAAAAAAAATTATCTTTTAAAATTCTTGAAGAGTAAATTAATGATTGATGACAGTGTATGCAATGTGCAAGTTTTGGTGAATAGAAATACATGATTAGAGAAAATTAATTGTAGGTCAATGTGACGGCACTGGGATAAATTGTGGATTGTAACAGGTTCAGTATATATCTTAAATAAGGAATTAAATCTAATGTACATTCATTTAAGGCTATCACTGATGTAAGAAT
Source organism: Procyon lotor (assembly GCA_028646535.1). Lineage (NCBI taxonomy): Eukaryota > Metazoa > Chordata > Mammalia > Carnivora > Procyonidae > Procyon > Procyon lotor. Next base: position 33,559,157 of record CM053605.1, read on the forward strand.
CGTACATAGGGAGGGATCAGAAACAATCCAATTCTTAAGACTAAGCTTCATGATGCTTACATATTATAGCAATATTTAATGTCATTCCAGGTTCTGTTCTGTATTCTTTGTATGTATATCATACAGCTGACTCCTTTCTCTTACACTTAATTTTCTTCCTACTGAAACACATTCTTTAGTAGTTCTTTGATTGTGGTTCTAATTTCTACCTTTTCTATTAATGTAATAATGTTCATACCGTGGCCTCATTCCTAGTAAGAGATTAGGTGGTTGTTAAAATTATAGATTGACATGTATTTCCCCTTAGCACTTAAAGATACTATTATATTTCTTCTGGCCTATTGTTACTCATTATAAGATATTTATCAATTATTGTTTTTGTATAGATAGTGTGTGTTTTCTCTGTTTGCTATTTTAAGGAAAGCTTTATTGAGCTATAATTTACATACAGTAAAATTAAATTTTTTTTGGACTTCGGTTTAATGAGTTTTTATGAGCACATATGGTTGTATAAACACTGCCACTATCAAAATAGAGAATATGTCTGTTAAACCAGAAAGTTTCTTTGTGCCCACTGTGGTCAGTTCTCTTCCTCTACTCTCTTTTCTCACCTCAAGCATTATTTGATTTGTGTTCTCTAGTTTGCATTTTCCAAATGTCATATAAATAGAAACATCACTGTATAGCTCTTTTTATGTGGCTTCTTTAATTTAGCACAAAACATTTGAGATTCATCCATGCTGTTACAAGTATTAATAGTTCATTTGTTTTTACTTATGAGTAGAACCACTGTACTGGATAAACATATGGATAAACCACTGTATACTTATCCTCTGGTAGATGGACGTTTGAATTGTTTAAACTATTGGCAAATATGAATAAACCTACTATAAACATTCAGATCAAAGTCTTTGTGTAGGTATATGTTTTTTTTATGTTTCTTGGGTAGATACCAAAAAGTAGGATTTCTGGGTTGTATGATAAGTGAATGTTTAACTAGATAAAACACTTCCAAATTTTTTTTCAAGTGGCCTTATAATTTTTCATCACCACCAACAATATCCAGGAGCTCCATTTGTTTTAAATCCTCTCTAGTGCTTTTAATCCTTTCTAGTGCTTGGTAGAGTCAGGGATGTGTGTGTGTGTGTGTGTGTGTGTTGCCATTTAATAAGTATGGAGAACCAATCTATTGTGGTTTTAGTTTGCATTTGCCTGAAGTTTAATGATTCTGAACATCTTTTCATGGGTTTATTTGCCAACAGTATAGTTCTGTGATAAAGTGTCTGTTCATATCTTTTGCCCATTATTTAATTGGATTGTTTATCTTTTATTGTTGAGTTGTAAGAGTGCTTTATATATTTTTAATGCAACTTATTTATCATGTAAGTGTTATGCAAATATTTCATCCAAGTCTATGGTTTGTCTTTTCATTTTCTTAGTAGTGTCTTTAAAAGAGTAGATTTTAGTTTTAATGAAGTTTGATTTATCAATTTTTTTTAAAATTTAATGGTTTGTGCTTTTTGTATCCTTTCTGGAAATCTTTGCTTAATTATAGTTCACAAAATGTTCTCCTATACATTCCTCTAGTAGTTTTATAGTTGTAGCTCATAAGTTTAGCTTTACGTTTAATTTCAAGTTAATTTCTGTTTATGATGTAAAGTAAAGGATAAAGGGTGTCTGTTTGTTTTGTTTGTTTTTTAACAAATGCCCAAATGTTTAAGCACTAGCAGTATTTGGACTATCTTCATTGATTTACTTTGGTACATTTATAAAAGATAAATTTGCTGTATACATGAATGTATGTCTATTTCTAGATTCCCTAGTCTATTGACCTTTATATCTATTTTTATTTTAATTGCAAACTGGGTCAATTGTAAATTTATAGTAAGACTTGTAATCAGATGGTGTAAATTCTTTAACTTTGTTCTGCTTTTTCAAAGTTAATAGCTTATTTTAAAAACTTACAGAAGAATTAAATCCAAATTCTGAGCACAAGCTTCCTAAATCCCTGATTTGTGTGTACTTGTTTTCTCTGGACCACAAATTTGAAGATTCTATTATAAAGAATTTATGTTGTGAGGGTGGCGGAAATATACAGAAAAATAGACTTTCTTTTATATCTCTATTCTCTGCCTCCATTAAATGAAGAGTACCTGGGGCCAACTTTGATGAAAACACTGAGCATCAACACAAGCTCATCAAAATCTTCTTTTGAAGAAGCTTTATAGAATGACTGTGTAGAATCTTAGGATTCAAAGCTGTCTGAACTCTTCTAGTCCCATTTTTACTCAATGTAAATATTCTTTCTTTGATATTTTATAGATGATTTCAAGCCTTTACCTAGAGCATTTAATATTTTATAACATAGTTTCTCCCATTTAAATTGTTCAGCTCTAATTTTTGAAAAGCCGCACCTAATTTTAGCTAGAATCTGCCTTCCTAAAATTACCAACTGCTTGTCCTACAGCACTACATTGATCAACAAGTCTAATAAACCTTCTTTACACTATAGCTCTTCAAATACTTTTAAATGGCTGTCAAATCCTCATTAAACTTCTTTCCAACCTCCTACAACTTTCTTGAATTTCTTGGTTTGCCAACTTTTCCTAGTCCTTTTTTACTCTTCAGATGCGCTTCAGTTTGCCCAAATGAAATATTCAGATATGAACCAAGCACTCCGGCTGGAATCAGATCAATGCAAAGTACTTCTAGGACTCTGGTAAAAATCTCACTTCTTCATTGTAACTGGGTGGATGTCTCAGCAAATAAGACTCACAAAATAAAAGCACCCTTAACAGAGAGCGTTCCCAAAGCAACTCTGCAGCTTGCCTGTGTTGTAATTTTGGGCTATCGTTTGCAGCATTTTGAGACATTTGGATTTGATCATAGTTTATTAACCATGTTATTTTCCCGACTCTTTGTGACAATCCAACTTAAAATCTACCTGCTTCAGAAAGGAGTGTCTGACTCTGTCTTTTGTTTTCAAAATTCAACAAAATTTTCCAATTATATTTAGTTCTGTAGTCCAAGATTATCTTCCAATCACCTCTATTTTTTTCTTTTTTCTTTCTATTTTTAAAGATTTTATTTATTTATTTATTTATTTATTTATTTATTTATTTATTTATTTATTTTGGCGAGAGAAAGAGGGAGTGGAGGGCAGGGAGCAGAAGGAGAGGAAGAGAAAAAGAATCCCAAGCAGACTCTGCCCTAAGTGCAGAGCCCCACATGGGGCTCGATCCCATGACCCTGAGCTCATGACACTGTGAGCCAAAACCAAGAGTTGGATGCTTAACCCTGAGCCACCCAGGCACCCCTCTATTTTTTCTTAATTATCTCTAAAAACAGAATAATAGTATACCTATCTCCTTCCTACTTATTCATTTATTTGTTGAGGTAGTCACACTTCATTTAGGAGACTATTCATCCTTATAATCTTTGGTGTCTGATATATTTTAGGCACAATATTAAACACTGAAACATAGAAGTTAGAATGGGAGAAGTGGAGCTCAAAGAGTCATCAAGTCTTGGACTTACACAGAATATTTCTAATCAGGCATATCGCAGAGTGGGTATCCCGCATTGTAACAGTATTGTGTCCCTTTGTTAGATTTCTGGATAGTGTTCCTGCCACAGATGATTTTGGAAATAAGGTATGCAATATGTGAACAAATATACTAAAATATATTTGCAATATGTGAACAAATATATTAAAATATATTCAGCTTAACTTAATAAATATACTTAAATGTCTTATTCCTGCATTGATCGTATTTACCAACCGAAATTTTTCTAGCACTTATTAGATTTCAAATTGACCGTTTTTCGCAACAATCAGTGGTTGTATTCTTGAGCCATGCCTAGAACTGCTTGAATTGGACCTAAAATGTCCCAAGAATACAAATCCCCAGGATGGGGAAGAATACACCCAGGGGTGTAGGGATCCGAGAAGAGAAGAAACTTATGTTCTCCTTCACACCTGGCACTCTGGACAGTGGAAAGGTTCCAGGATATTGGAGAAAGGTCAGCAGTTTTGTGACAGACCACTGCATGGAGGTCCTAAAAAGATGGACCTGATGAGGCAAGTTCATAGCATCTCACTTGAGTCCTCTAGCTGAGCCCAAGTTGTGAGAGTGAAAGCTGCCTCAGATCTTTGTATGGACCACACAACCCAGGATCATTCACCTCTCCCTGATGCTCCTAAAACCCTCAAAGGTGTACGTACTTATGTGGAGAAGGGATAAAAGATACCCCAGTCTTCACCGGGAGGAAAAGAACGAATACATTTTAAATTTTAATCTGAGCGAATGACTTAGATTTGGGTAAGTTTAACTCTCTGGCAAATTTGGAGTTGAGAAAAATTTATCCAGGTATATGAAAACGAAGTTACAGTTGTGAAAACCCATGTTAAAAGCCTCTGAAATTGTCCCAGTAAATAAGGTAGTTCTTAAAAGAATTGTAGCATGAACATATTGTCCTTGACTAGACTTTGCTCAATCCCCTTTACTATTCTGTTTCATTTAAATAGGAACTCACTTTGTTCTTAGAAAAACCCTCAGAAAAGCATCAAGAGCTCCTTGCAAGTGGATATACTCGTTCTTTACTAAACCCACACAGTCATAAGCAGGCACTGAGAAATTCATTTAAAAATATTCTGAACTACTTAAAATGCAATTCTTTATTTCTTCTTATTGACATTTCAAATTGTTAAGCTTAGACTTTTCCAAAGTTAAAGTAATCAACTGCTTGTTTCTTCTGTTTATAACTATGTACACACTTGCACCAACTAATAACCTTTGTGTTGGAATGAAAGATTAAACATTCATTTAATTTAGCTTAGGTTCCGTTTGTTTTCAATTAAGAAGAGAAAATCCTTTCAAGTACGATAGGTTATTTATATTTGTTTTGCTTCATTTATAAAACCAAATAAGGCTTTCGTGTGTATAGTCATCAATGTTGTTGAAAGGAAATTGTATTAAATGAATGGGTTGAGGAGAAAATGAAAATAATTTAAGAGGTAAAAAATATTAAATTAATTTAGATGATATATTTGTCCTCCAGTTGTAATCTAAAGTTGGTAGCTGTGAGAGCATGAGCTTAGAAAAAACTACATAGTTAATTTTTTTTTCTTTTAATTCATATATTAGGTATATATCTTAGTTAAATTCTATCTCAACCTCTGAGGCACAAAAAACATACACATATTAATGCCTGTAGATCTACCAAGACTTTATTTTCCTGTCAGATACCACTGTGTGACAGATAATATTTCCAAAACATGCATATAAAAACTATAATGCTTTAAACATCTGTGTGATAGGCAGAGTAATTCATACCCTTGCCCAACATATTTATATCCAAATCCCTGGAACTGGAAACTGTGAATGTTACTTTATACGGCAAAAGAGATTTTGCAGATGTGATAAAGATTAAGGACCTTGAGATGGGAAAGATTATCCCCGATTATCTGAGAGGGCCTACAAATCACTTACGTCTTTTAAAGCAGAGAACTTTCCCTGGATAGAGTCAGAAAGAGAGAATCGACTATGCTGGCCTCAGGCATGGAGTAATGATCCTATGAGCAAAGGAATGTGGGCAGCTTCTAAAAACTAAAAAGGGTAATGGAATGGATTCCCCCCTAGAGACTACCAACACCTTAATTTTAGTCCAGTGAGACCTTTGTTAGACTTCCAAGTTCTAGAACCATAAACAATAAATTTGTGTTATTATAAATCACTAAATTTCTACAGAAGCAATAGAAAACTAATACAATATACCATATTTCAGGCAGAAATACTCACTTTTAAAATTGGGACAGATTTTTATAAGATTTTTTAAATCTTTTGCAATATTTTTATGGAAAATTTTAAGGTAAGAAGTGAATGTTGTATGAAGCTACCCTACTTTTTTTTTTTTTTTTTTACAAACCAGTACATTTTTCCTGTAGTATTTCTGAAAATAAAATATTTATATATTCAACACAAATACTCACTAACATTGGTAGTTAAATCTCCTAAATTCTACCATGTTTAGCATGTCATACACACTATTATTATTTCCCTGTGACAAGATTTTACATATACAGTCTGAACTTAACACAAATAGCCTTCTGGATATTGATCTACTCTTTTAGACAGAAAATTCCTCAGGAGATAAAGAAATGAATATTATCTTGTGGGATCATAACTTTCACTCAAACTATGCCAATATCAGGCTCACTATATTTCCAGTTTGTCTCTATAACAGACATTTTGAATGCTGGAAAAAAGGTTGCTCTTTTTCTTTTATTTAGAAAAACTTTGATAGAGTGGAAAAATATCACTTTTGCCTCAGCTTCTGCTTTCTCTACATTTAGTTTGAGGTTGTGACTAAAATCATTTTCCTGAATAAACTTTGCAGACAATAGTTATTTTCTACAACATTTCATAAACTTCACTGAAATCATAGTAGTAGAAGTGAAATCAGTGAGTAAAACACTGTCAAAGCAGGTATGAATCAAAGATTATGATTGGACCAATTTTTCTTTAATCAACAAGTTAAAAAATGCAAGTGGATAAAATCTTATATGAGTCCAGACATGACTGCTGTTGACTTTACTAATCTGAAATAGGCATATAGAAAGTGCATTATTTGCAAAATAATACTGAATGTTTAAAAAATAATTAAGGACAGCTTTTTTTTTTTTTTTTTTTTTTTTTGCTCTTAAAGATTTTATTTATATATTTTACAGAGAGAGAGAAAGTGTGTGTGTGTGTGTGTGTGTGTGTGTGTGTGTGTATTTAAGCTGGGGGAGGGGCAGATGGGAGGGAGAGGGAAAAAAATCTCAAGCAGACTCCATGCTCTGTGTGGAGCCCAATGTGAGGCTCAATCCCAGGACTCTGAGATCAAGACCTGAGTGGAAACCAGCAGTTGGCTCCTTAACCGACTGGGCCACCCAGGTGCCCCATTAAGGACAGCACTAAAGCATTAACTATTTTTTTTAAGATTTTATTTATTCATTTGAGAGAGAGAGAGAGATAGCATGAGCAGGGGGAGAAGCAGAGGGAGAGGTAGACTCCCAATTGAATGGGGAGCCTGATGCAAGACTTGATCCTAAGACTGAAATAGTGACCTGATCTGAAGTCACATGCTTAAGCAACTGAGCCACCCAGGTGCCTGAAGCACTAACATTTTTGAAATCATATTTTCATGCTAAGGAGGCAATTCAAAAATTAAACTTTAAGTCATTTTCATGCAGTATGTATGCATACTATGGTGATTTATGATTTATGTTCAAAATAATGTAACAAATTGAGATTTAAAGAAAATATGGAAAATGTATTCCTATGAATATTTATTTATATTCACTTATAGATAATATAGGTACCTAAATAATATAATTTATAATTACAAAGAGTTACAAATTATTAGTACATGTGCTGCCTTTGTTAAATTGCTAGTATCATCCACCTTCTATAATTTGTTTTCCATTTTTATACAGTAAATAATTTTATTACATGATTTTTAATTAATACTAAGATATATATGCTAAGCTCATTAAATACCTCCCACATTTTTTCATGGCCAATTAATTTTGATGAGAGACTGTGATATATATTTGTAAACTATTTGAAAGGTACAAAATAATTTTTTAAGTAAGATTGTTTTTCTTTAAATCAAATTTTTTTCTCCATTTTACTTTAGATATCTTTGCATTTTTATTCATGCCATATATAATTATTAAGGAGAATAAATGACATCTAAGGTAGAGGTCAAGCTGCCCAGTGATGAGAGGCATTTAGATCACCTGACATATCAATTCCAGTTTGTCCTACCCCTTCATCTTCCCTACTATTATTGATTCCCTACAGTAATAGTTACCTAAATCATGAATTCGGTCTATGTGATTATGTATTCTCCCCCAATTATTCCTGCATCCTTAGAGAAGATAAGAAGGCTTATTTCTGGACAACCTGTCCTTTCTATATGATTTTATTAGAAACATGTCTTAGGCTGACATTTTGTTTGCAAGTCTTTGGCCCTAGTTGAGTGCTTTCACAGGAAATGTAGGCACCCCAGGAGGCATTTATAATGTGAGACTAAAATACTGGATTTTACCTATATTCTGATGCATCTACATTAAGTTTCAATTTCTGTGCATTTATTTTTGATACACATACACATATATACGTACTGTTTCTTAACATTAAGAATAAATAAGAAAACTGTATTTTGAGAGTATTTGCTTAAAATTTTTGGCTGGTAAGAGTGTAGTGTCAGTAAATTAGGAGAAGATTGCTCTGGCTGGCTGCAATGAGGAGAAAGTCTGGCTCTATTAATTATTCCTGACATTGTTTTCTCAGAAGCTGAACACAATTTCTGCTCTCCTTACCTAAAATTACCTTATACCTACAGTTGCTCTAAATTTCCCTTCAAATACCTAGTTCTATCCTAATTCTTTAATTTAGAGAATCCTTAGACCTATGGCTAGCTTTTTTTTTTTTTTTTGAGAGTGAAAGGAAAAGGATACATGTGATAAAGTTGCTTTTGAAAATTTTGATAGAATAAAATGTTAAATAATGTCTATATTAACATATTGTAAATGAATGATTACTTGTTTTCTGTCAGCAGAGTTTTGATATTTTTTTTCTTTTAAAAAAATTCCTGGGTAAGTTTAAGTTACTTTCGGGCTATTAGAACAAGACAAAGGTCAAGCAATTTAATAGAAGCAAACAAACCAAAACCAAAATAAACAAAAAGACTTGGGACTGACTTAAGTGTCTTCAAGGAAAAAAACCCTGCAATTTGCCTAAGTAAAAAAAGAGTAAATTCTAGAAAACAGGGCATAAACCTCTCTCAGATAAAATACTTAATATTAAGTCTCATTTATTTTTTCCTGAAAACCTTTATCCCAATATTAGGATTAAAATATACATTTTAAAATGTCAAAAGGTGATTTAAAAACAGATTATAAAAAAACATATTGGGGCGCCTGGGTGGCTCAGTTGGTTAAACGTCTGCCTTCCACTGAGGTCATGATCCCAGGACCCTGGGACTGACCCCCATGTCGGGCTCCCTGCTCAGGGGGGTACTGCTTCTCCTTCTTCCTCTGCCTGCTGCTCTGACTACTTGTGCTCTCTCTCTATCTCTCTGTCAAATAAATAAGTAAAAATCTTAAAAAAAAAATATGATGCTGCCAGACAAGCAGGCAGAGCACCATGAGAATGTGGCCTTCTACAAAAGTGGTGTTTAAACTCCGCGGATTGGAGAATTCATTGTTTTATCTTCAATGTACTATACAGGCGAGCATATTGTGGCATGAGGTATTAAGGGACTTTGTTAGGCCAACACAATTATCAAATGCTTTACTTTTTGTACTAGGTCTACTTAACTGCAGAACTTATGTAACCACAACGATATCAAGTCTTTTCCAATCTGATTCAAAAGCCCTGGTATGAAGCTGTGTTTCTAATAGGACTGTACCAGCAGGCATGGGGGAGAGGAAATGGGTAGATGCAAGTGGAATGGGAATGGACTCATAAACATCCATTATTAATGGGGGGGAGCATTAGATGCTGTATCCGTGAATATTACCAATTTTTCTGAATTAGATAAATGGAAGAAAAGTAGTGGTGGATGACAAAAATAACGAAGTCTAGAAGAGAATTTATGAGAAAATAATTATGAGTTTGTTTTCACTTATGCTGGGTTCAGAATGACAGCGGGTCTCCAGGTCACAACAGATGGTTGTTTAATTGAAAATGCAGTCCAGCAGATTTGTGAATTTTCTCTATTAAATGAAGCTGTCATATTTAATGAGCTATCTGATAAGGAGTACACAGAGATACAACAGAAGTACAACAATAAGCTATATTTTATGCTGCTGGAGGATATCTACAGTTAAAGACAAGAGAAGCAGAGCTTAGTAAAATAAAATTTAACTTCCAGTCATCTGATATTCTCTCCTTTTTCTTTTTTTTTTCTTCCTTGCCTTCTAATAGAGCGAGTTTTTCTTTTTGGCTGGCTTTTTGTCCTCTTTACCTCTCATGAAACTTCAATGCCTCCTTTGAAATGAAAACTTTCTTCAAAGCAAATAACTCCATCTCTGACTGCTACCTGAATGTACTTGTGTAAATTATTGTCTGTTTCACCCCCCTATCGCTGGATAACTGCCAATTCCACCCTTTGCATTATAAAGAACTGCCATATATCTGGCACCCCTCCACTAAAAGCAGCTCTTAATTTTTCTCTTCTCGTCTTTGATTTCTTTGTGAGCTCAATTTTTTTTCTAATGTGGATTTGGTGCACATTTCATCATACAGTATTCAATTTTAATACATTCATTTAATGTGAAAAGGTTACTATTTTATATTCAGTCATCTATGAAATGTAATTATTCTGGCTATGTATCCCTCCAACAGGAAAATTGCAAGTTAGCATGATAAACTGTGGTATGATCTTGGAACAGAGAGAAGATAAAATCAAGTGAAATATATTTGCATAAAGAAATCTCAAGGAAAACTTTTGATGTCTCAAACAAAGCATACAACCTTGGTCATCTGTATTGATTTTCTCCTTTAGCTGATTTATTCAGGTGTCTGTATTTTGAAATAGTGTCTGAAGTATACCATCCTGCAAATAATTATTTTCTGGTAAGAAAAAAACGAGGTGATGCTCAGGGCTGTCTTTGTCCATGGTATAAATACAGAGAATCTGAAGATGCACCATTGCAACTCTGTGAAATGGATTAGTGGCGTATCTACGAAATGATGTCTTTGGAAACACTTTTCTAGAATGATGTTATGGATATAAATATACACACACATACTTATATACACACACATACACACACCATTGTGTCATGCTGATCTACGACTATGGTGTTGAGACATGAATTTCTTGTGGTTATACCCACTGCTGGAAATATAATAGATAAAACTATAATATATCACTTATTTACGTTTCCTGAGCATTAGCTGTCAGATTTTGCTTTTGATTTTGCCACCATGCTAGCAAAGACTCCCAAGGTTCTTCTAGAGACTACCCTTGAGCATGACTGGGTTAACTTTTGATCACATTTATGTCTAAGAAAACAAGAGATTCTTAAATTTTATGTCAAAATCCATATTAAAATGGAGTCTTGAAACAGGTTCTTAGAGAAGAGAAAGAAAAAAAAATGATCAACCAGCTCCTTACTCTCCCCTCCAACTTATCGTTTAGTTTACCCACCAGATGCTAACTCCCATACACTTTCAAGTTATGTCGTCAGAACTTTCTGGCAGCTGCTGGGCAAATGAATCCTATTTGGCAGCAGTAGTAACCTCCACCACACAAGGCATGGAGCAGACAGCAGTGGGCAAGAATGTAAAAGACAGCAGCTCCCTGTCTACCTTTACATCACAGTGTAAGCTGCTCAGTCTAGCAGAATACATGCATGTGGGCACCATGCATATCCTGTGGCATGCCACACTGCACAAGTGACAGGAAAGCATTCGGTTCAGAAGTGGGTGGTGTAAAGCATGAGGTTAGGCATTATCGAGTTATTCTATGAGACGAGAGCAGCTGCCGTACTGGATACTGCTGGACAACCAGCACTGCAGTGTGGCCTTTCGTAAACGTGATGCTGAAACTCAAACTTTCTTCCAAGAAATAGAAATATTCTCTCTGTGGGCTATGAGAATGTGGTTGATAGCAGAGTGTATCAGTAGCAAAAATTAGAACCCTATGGCCAAGTGCATTGAAGAAAGTACATAAGCTGGGTTCACTCTGGCAATGTGAAGGATGAGTGGCAAGGGTGTTGCAAGAGATATAGGTGAAAGATGCAGAGCCAAAATCTAGAAAATGACTTTGAGCAAATGGTGAGGAGCAGTTTTAAGAAACATTTTTTTCCGGTAAACTCCACTTAGTGAATGTGGAGAGATGAGTGAAGATGGAGTCAAATGAATTATAATTCCTTAGTTTGAATGACTGCATGGGGCGAATTACTTAGACTAAAATGGGGGGTGGTAGAATATGAAATACCTGGTTTTAAACTTAATGCATTTGAGATTCACGTGGTGATTATAGTGGAAGAAGGAAGACAAAGATGGAGTGGTATTTTGAAATGAAAGTTAAGAAAGGAAAATGTTAGGTTTTGTTGTATATTTGTTTCTCCTTTTTTCCTTAAGGACACTGATGTGCAGTATAAACTAAATGGTGTTAGGAAGTTAAGAAATGATCCCTGAGGAAAGAGGTGGTCAAGGCATGGCTCTGGGCTCACTCTGGAGGCAGCAAGTTTGAGTCTGAAAGTCAAATTCTTTTGCCTTGTACACATAAATAAGTTACTTAATTTTTTAAGCCTCAAGGGAAAACCATATCTAAGTCAAAATAAGAAGGTGAGCATATGTTCTGGGAAGAGATTGAAGATATAGATGATTTTGCTGATGACTCACAGTAAACACCCTGTAGAAGCCAATAGGGGTGTGAATTAAGATCAAAAGAGATCATGGATATGAGCCATTTTCGAATATAAGAGATGGCTTGGAAAATCTGAGTTTCCTGTGGGTATGAACAAAGATATGACCTACACTGTATGTTAACTAACTGGAATTTAAATTAAAACTTAATAAACAAAGATACGACCTATCATAAAAAAGGATAAACCCCCTTGATGGTCTGAAGACAAATAGCATTATAGAGGTTGTGTGAGTCACAGTGATAAAGGACTGATCAGTCTGTTACCTTGAGAACTCCAAAGTCTCTGGCCCCCTCTGCTTCTGTCTTTTGGATTCAAAACTCAGAATTTGGATCCACTACATAATATTTCTATTCTGTATTTTCTCATTGGTAACTTTCATCTATTAGAAATCTAAGGCAAGTTGCCTTCTGTTCTTTCTCGTGAAAGAGAAATTCTCGTGATTCTACCTATGGGAGGTATAAGTATTAGATAGTATAATGGTAAATATAATGTTGATTTATTAACATCTTGGCAAGCTCCTGGTGACTAGTCAGGTAAGAATATTTTTGACTAACCTATGTGGCTTAGGCCTACCTGAAAGTTTTGGGCCCAGCATCAAGAAAAAGAAGAGCACAATAGAACATCTTCTATGGATTCTAATTTGAAGAACTGTAATCACATCCAACACTAAACGTGGACTAATGAAAGTCTGCAGTTCTGAATAGTAAAGAGCTAGGGAGGAATGTGTGCTGACAATTTGAATTGTATGCAGAAATGTTCCCTATCAAGGAGGAAGCAGAAATGCTGGGAGGGGGATGGCAGTTACAACAGCCCTACATCATTCATTTTCATATTTTCACCATCATATACTAACATCATCAAATGTAAATATCCAATGTGTTATTTCTCTTGAGATGGAGATCATTATATGCAGCTATCTGCAAGGACATTCTCATGTAGCTCTACAAAGGGTCTCTCAAATTTAGCGTATCCACATGTAATAAACCATCTTTCTACCAAAACCATGATTCCTCATATCATATCCATTTAATTAAATGAAAACACTAATTACCTACTTTCTCAAGCCCACAAACCAACCTTCTGCCTCCCTGCTAGCTCACTGCATACCCATAGTAACAGAAACTTTGGGCTCTGCTTCATGAGTATGTTGTCATATTTTGCACTAATCTCCAATTTTACTGCCACTATTCCGTTCTTCAATATTACAAAAGAATCCTAATTGATATCTATTTATATTTATTTTATTATTTATTTAATTTTCATGTCACTTCATTTCAACTATTGATCGATTTTCCATCTAGCTGTTAAAGCAAATTTCCTAAAATATCCACCTCAGCTTGCCATTTCTATTTTTTTGGTTTCTTCTGTGACATCTCATTGTTTTCCTAACAAATGAAAAGTGTCGTCATTCCAGAGGGTCAACTTTGTTCAACTTGCTTATGTTTCCTCCTTCGTGAATTATTTATTCAATCAGCAAATATTTACTGGGCACCTAGTGTGGGTACCTAGTATGTTGCCCTTAGACACATCAGTGAATAAATCAGACAAAAGACCCTGATGTTGTGTAATATCAGTAATATCCAAATGAAGTATCCACTTGCCTTCAGAACTTCGAACAACATTTTTTCTCCTTGAAAGTAACTTTCATTGTTTTCTGTGATAATACATTCTTCTCACTCATTTGCTAGTACTGGAGTAATCTACTTCAAGATACTTTTCCTTTATCCTCCCTTAACCTTCCCCAATTCTGTAATTTCAGATAAGTTTCAATTCTGTGTGCTAACTTAGCATCACTTCTCCTGCTTAGTTAGTTGCCTTTTGTCTTATTTTATTATTTTTTATTTTATTATGCATGTATGCATTTATTTCATATTTTATTATCCTTGAGAAAGTAAAAGCTGAAATAGTAGAGTCAATTGAGTTTTTTTTTTCTTTTGTAGCCCTGCTACAAATACAACAGTATTTAACACAGAATAATTTTTAAATATATTGGAAAGAAAATTTATGTTTTTATCATTGGTATCTTTTAATATGTAGTCAGTCATGTGACTGCAATTATGCCATCTTACTCCTTTAAGCCAGTATTTAAAATGGTAGAGTAATTTGGACCAGAAATTATTCTTATACATGTAAAAGTCTACAATTATGTTCCACAGAGATAAAATATAATTTAACTGCTAAGAACCTGCTTCCTACTTTGTCTTTGATACATCTACTATATTGCCGCCTCCTGACAGTGCACAGGAGAGGAATGAGGCACAAACAAGTCAGCTGCAAGAGAAAGGGAGCAGGGGATGACAGAAGAGAAGACTGTCACCCCGAACAACTCCTCACTCCCGTATTTATTGGATACAAGATAACAACTAACAAAGGAGCAGAAAACGGCTGTACATTAACCATATGCCTTGTAGATAAACAAGAAGGAATATGAGTTATACATTGATTACAAATCTCATAGATAAGTAAGGAGAGTAGATTATATATGGTCAAGCAGTATAGAATTTATAGTTGAGCAAGCACAATTAAGAGGATAGTCTTGATTAACGGTATGCTGTCTCTGAGGCAGGGGAGATAACATCAAAAAATGAAGTAGAGCAGGCCAGGCGTTCCCGGCTGCTCGGCTTCCAAGACGTAAATCATCCTCTCCCCCAAAAGACCTGTTGCTAATGCATGTTTTTCTTAAGGTAACATTGAAGCATGCTTGCCAGGCTAATACAATTTCTCATATTTATATTTTAAGTAGTACATTGTTTTGAGGGACGGTTACACTATATAAAACAAATGATAAAGAATAAGATTTGACGTAAATAGTCTCCTCTTTGTATTCAGTTAACCAATTTTAAAAACCAGGAAAAATACTGTATAGTTAATTGTAAACTTCAAACCGGAAAAATATCTTTATTCACATTTAAAATATGTTATTTTCTTTTCTAATTCTTTAGCCCTAGTCTCATTTTGACCTTTATCATTGGGAAATGGAAGTTACAGACAAAGGAAGTTAAATCAAGTTTGGTGACCCAACTTAGAAATTTGCTACTGAGGTGATAGTCCCTGTTATATACCTCCCTGTCTTCTTTCTCTAGAAATACATAATTAATGATTTCATTAATGTGATAAAAATACCTACCTTCATAAAATGAATTTCATAAGAATCAAACCATTACATCCCTTCCCAAACTTGCAATAATATATTAAATCACACTTCTTATCAGTATTATGAATTAAATACAAAAAGTAGAGCAACCATTTTCTGAAACTGTCACAGATAATTTTGAACTCTGCAGCAATGGTTTTATTGCCAATATATTCATTAAAGCTTTTATGAAAAGGGATAGTCGTACTTTGGAAACATCCTCCTTAGCCTCAAAATGTACTCTAAAATTTCAGTATGCTTTTCTATTTCTTTACAATTAAATTGATAATGTAAAATGCAACTTAAGGCATGAATGAAAGTAAAGCAAAATTATAGTAGTTGGTCATACTGATCTGACTTTAGCACTACCTTATCTATTCTTACTTACTTTTGAAAAATTAGTGAATTTAAAATTCCTCTTGAACAATTAGGCCATTGAATTAATGTTAAATATTTTTATGAGGGAAAGAATATATTTGTTAATCTTTTTTCTTGATTTTATCCTTCCCCTATATTTCATTTGGAGATCAGAAAACAAATTTTCAAATCCCCTAGTAACTTTGGGGTGATGTGCCAAAGCACTTTATTCAAGTTTATTTCTCACTGACCAAAAATATAGTTAAATGTGTGACTAATTCTTCCTTTTAAATTAAGACTAAAGAGGTGACTGAGTGGCTCATTTGGTTGAGCATCTGGATTCAGCTCAGTTCATGATCCTGGGGTCCTGTGGTTGAGCCCCAGATCCTCCGGCTCCCTGCTCAGAGGGGAGTCTGCTTCTCCCTCTGCCTCTTGCCCCACTCATCCTCTCTCTCTCTCTCTCAAATAATTGTATAAAATCTTTAAAAAAATAAAATTGTATATTTCATTTTAAATTACCTGCCTATCTTTAAAGATATCAAATTCATTGTATATCTTATGGTGAAAAATCAAATTAGTTGAATTTGTGGTCAGGCACCTGAAATATGCTGGACTATTTTTTATCATTTCTTATAAACACTGCTTGAAAATGTGTAATTGATAGCAAAACATTAATAATAGGTACTATTTCAAATTATGTTATATTGGTAATAGATGAGACCCAAGTAATGAACGTGCTAACAATAGTCCTTAACTACGGTAAAATTTACTCTGTCCTAGATACCCTGCATTAGTCAATATGATTAACAAAATAAATTGACCAACACTAAATCCTACAGTAAGTGACATATATAATATATGTGTATTCCCAAAATAAGTATGCATTCTCCCAAGTTGAGCGTACCAAAAAAAAGGCAGTTTTACTGAATATGTTTTTGCAGTACAGAAGTATGAACTTCTGATTGTCAATTTTGCCAGCCTTTATAAAGTAATTGTGAAACTTATAAAATAATGATCATGGTTTACCATTTTTATCTGTTTCATTCTATCTGTGATTTTGGCAGGAAGTTCTTGGTTTTTGCCTCTATAATCTTGATTGTTAAGTTTTTCAAATTATATGTGCTATTCCACATCTATCCAATAGTTTTCTTTTTGCTTAAGTTGTCTGGCATCAGTTTTGTTTACCTGTAAACAAAAATCCGTAACTATAACATGGATATACTCTTTTTTTTTCTTTTCCTTTCCTTTCTTTTTCTTTTTTTTTTTTTTTTTACAAATATACTGTTATGTATTTTAATTAAGAGAACACACATGAACACAACTCTAAAGCCCACACACTGCAAGGGCACAAATCTTATTTCATAAAAAGCCACAAGAAACATGCTCTATTTGATGTGAAACAGAAGTTCAAGAGATTCTGAGAGGCTTTCTTTTCTGGTATACCACGATTGCCTATCAGCTTCAAACTCACCAAACTATACTCTACTTTGTGATGCTTGAGAAAGGACATTTCTGCTCTGCTAGCTCATTCCCTGTTAGTCTCTCCAACAGGGCCTTAGACTAAAGGAAGAAGGGGCTCGCTCCCTTCCACATGCTTCCTGTGGTCAGCTTATGTTCTTTCTGATCTCATGCATGTTGAGCTTCTTCAGCCCAGCAAAGACAATTTCTTCCTGGTGTGATGGCTGAATTTGGTTTCAGTTTTTCCTTTATTTACAAACCAGTCTCTTCGCAAATCCCTTTCCATCCTGGGGTGCCAAAAACAATGGTCAAGACTCCCTCTCCCTACCCAGAAAGTTCCCTGGGTTACAGCTCCACGATGCCTTATCTCTGAGATCCAAGACACATCCGTCACAGCCAGGAGCACACCCTCTTCAAAGGCTTAATTTGCAGGTCTAAAGAGACTCCGTATCTGTTTCCAAATTTTAATGATTCCCTCCTCTTGTATTGATTCCTCTAGTTCTAAGTATGATAGCTGCTTTCTCCAATTGCTGCCTCTCTGATACTTGAATGTTCTCTCATTGACTTTACAGTTATTTCATTAACAATTTTATGTCTAGTTAACAATTTCATATAAAAAAAAATTGCTCTGTTCAAGAGGATCATTTTATGTCTCCTGATTGGACCTTGAATGATACTGAAACTAAGGAGTTGCAGGAGTTCCAGGAAATAGACTCTCAGGGTTGGGATTTTGTTACAATTTTGCCATGTCCTTGAGCTTGAATGTAGTGCTGGTCTCTTCAGCAATGGAAAATAAGATGCTAGCAATCCATTTTGATCATTGGCATCTTTTCTAAATATTATTTATTTATTTATTTATTTGACAGAGAGAGAGAGAGAGATCACAAGTAGGCAGAGAGGCAGGCAGAGAAAGAGGAGGAAGCAGTCTCCCTACTGAGCAGAAAGCCTGATGCGGGGCTTGATCCCAGGACCCTGAGACCATGACCTGAGCCTAAAGCAGAGGCTTTAACCCAATGAGTCACCCAGACGCCCAATCATTGGCATCTTAATTAATCATATTATCACCTGTGGTGGATTCTGAAAAAATATCTACTGAAGTAAGTGTTTTGGGAGACAAGTTGCCACTATAGTTGACCATTTGGATGATAACTACAGTTACAGATACTATTGTATGGAATGAATTCTTCTGAGTACAGTGTAGTGCTTAAAGGACGGAGGTGACAGAGCTTGTGTCTTTAAATTCTCATCTCTGTGATAGTCAAATAATAAGAAAATGTCTAAGGTAACCATTAAAAATTGTTTATTTCTTATAGCTGTAAGATCAGTAGTGCTGAAAATCAAACACAGAATTAAATTATGTAGGTTACATAATTACAATGTAAGTTTTCATAGCATCGCCACTTCTCTCATGTAAGAAAGTTAAAGCATTGATAGGAAGGAGTGAAAGCCTGAAACAAGGCTCAGATATATCTGGTTGGATTCAGACACAGCTAATAATCATGTAATCTGACAGTTTGTCATCCGGTTTCTGAGGAGACTATCCTTTCTGTGCTTGAAATTACCTTCTAGACACATCCACACACCTTTTATTTACATCAGGCCAGTAACTAGGGTGTGAGTTTCCCACCATCCAGAATTTAACCAGGAGGAAATCACTTATTCATCAAAAGGATTTTAAGATTTTTCTAACTTATACCAAAAAAAGATCAGGAAAACATGCATGGGGGTGGATTGTAAGGGTATTAAACCAGAGAGGATGGCCCATACAAAAGGCTCTGCCTAAATTTAGGCACACTTAGCAGAGATTCTAGATTTAATGTGTTAGTTTATGCAACTGGAAGGACTCCTTACTTTTTTTGGTTCATTCAAACTTATAATCAACCCTGGCCTATGCTAATGAGGTTGAAGTACATGAACTTCCCTGGCGTAATGTAGCAAAAGGAAACAATTAGAATAGGTTTGTTATATGTAACCTGCATACCCACTCCACCTACTAAATATGCCTACAGGTCCTACAGTCCATTCTCTTCAATGTAATATTGAGAAATACATTAGTGACAGCCTCCTTGAAGAGTTCTCTGTGGCTTTCCTATGTAGGCCTGTTATAATTAAGGAGATGCCATTGAGATGGGTGGGCTCCCTGATTGATGAAATCCCAGGAGAGCAAAGACCAAGAAGCAGAACTTAAATATTGTCTCCTTCAGACTTCAGTGACAAGAAAAAAAAGAAAAAAGAAAAAAAACACTAGTCATTTGAACATGTAAATGTGATGGAAATAACTATTTACTAGTAAAAAGGGATTACCTACTAAGGGGTAAAAAGAATGCCAACGAACAGAGAAATGGCAGATGTAGGAAGCAGGCCATACTGGCAGGCAGTGTGGCTGCACATTTGCGGTGATACTGAGACATGCTGGAAGGCTGCTGACGGTGGTGTCACTGAAACTGGCTGGAAGCTGCCCTCTGGGGAACCACTTGGGCTTCCCAGAAAGCCACCCGTTATGACACTTATGAGATTCACTGGGAAGGGGTGCCTCTGGGTTAAGACATAATGTTGGCCCAGCTAGATAAAGGCACACTGCTTCTGGTGGTCCTTTGAAATGCTTATGGTGAAAATACATTAGCTATATCAAATCATTCAATACCAGGGACCACGTTGATTTGCTCCAGTAAATATACTCCATATAGGGAAGCAGCTGCAACTGAATTCATCATCTGATTATGCTTGCAGTTGTCCCCAGTCAGTTATCTAAGATCATCAACATATGCACGGGCCAAACTGGTGAGTTTAATGGGAGTGTGACATTATTCTCTTGGTAGGCGGGTAAATTCTAGTTGATTCCATCAAGCCTTTGCCACTTCCGTTGGGGAGCCTATATGGATGATTCCCCATTGTGGTAACTTTAATAAGGGCTTTAGTCTTCAGACCCCAGAGATTTTTTTTTTCCTGTGACATGGAGCAAGCAATAATTCTGTTATGTGGAGCAAGCTTCCCATCTATTAAATCCCTAAGCTTATCATGATCAAGTAGCCATCACCAAATATCTCTGTATTCTCATCATTGATGACATTCTCATCACCATTACAACTCTGCTTCCTTTCTTGGTGATGCTCTCATATTGTTTGGCAGTTATATATTGCAGCTTTGCTATTCTATGATTGCATCATCCTCCTTGACGTCAGAGAACCCATCTCAATGATAGCATCCCCCACAGTTCTATCTGGCCTATAAAGGAGAGAAACCCATAGACTGTTTCAAGGATGCAGGAATCCCCTCAGTAATGTATTTCTCGATACCTTAATGAAGGTAATGTCTTTGGGTCTTTTAGGAGGATGTAGTTTAGAAATAGATGTGTAGGTGGCATGTGATGAATGCATTACCACAGTCCTAATCTTGAAACATTTGGTTCCTTCTTTCATATCATGCTGGGAAAGTTGTGACATGTTAACACATTAAACGCTGGTCTCCACTGAGTTCAAGTTTCAGTCTTCAAACCAGGGAGGTGTTAAAAGCAATTTCAGTTGTCCAAGCTAACATGTTAAATTGGTGTTCCATAGGAAGTATACCCAAATTAATAAATTTGGCTTGATCTAGTGATATATATATATATATATATACCTACTTCTTTGCACTAACTGTCTGAGTCTACTCTCCCATATATTCCCAATGTTTCCACTGATATGTATATATTACATTCTTTTTGTGTGCCGTGAATATAATAAATATAAAAGTATATATGTATATATATACATATATATGTATGCATGTGTGTATATTTGAACATAAGAATTATAAGCTGTGTATGCATACATGTGTATATATACTTATACATGTAAATATATTATAATAATATATAATGCTTTATAATATACATTTATATTATACACACACACACACACACACACGTATATACTTCCTTCCAGGTCATGGTATATACCTGACCCCTAGGCACAGCTTGAGACTTACCCTAGTTAAGGGTTTAGTGGCAACAAGGGGTAGTTGTGGTGGTTTTTGAGGAAGATGGCCTTACTCCTACAAAATATCTATCCTGGGTTGTGATATTACTAGGGTTTCTAAAAGAAACCCTACCTTAGTAAGTAGGTACTTAGTAGGTAGTACCTACCTACTAGTAGGTAAGTAGGTTAGTATTCTTGGACATAGGAGAGCAACCTGTTTCTACTAGCA
>CM053605.1:33581225-33685806 GCA_028646535.1 Procyon lotor
GTTGCAATTGTCATAACAAGCTACCATAGATTGAGTGGCTTGAACAACAGAAATTTATTTCTCACAGTTCTGGAAGCTGGAAATCCAAGATCACAGCAGATTTGGCCAGTCTCCTTGGCTGCCAGACATCCTCTTTCTCACTGTGCCTTCACATTGTTTTTTCTTTGTGCACCTGTGGAGAGAAAGAATGAACTGTCTGCTGTTTTTTCCTCTTCTTCAGTCCTGTTGGATTAGGGCACTGCCCTTATGACCTCATTTAACCTTAATTACCCCGTCAGGGACCCTATCTCTAAATATAGTTACATTGGCCATTAGAACTTTAACATATGAATGAGGAGGGAAGAATTTAGTCTATAACACATAATGTTCAATAGGAAAAGCTCTTTAGTAGAATAAGCCTTAATGTTGATGATCCATAAAGTCTACCAATCAATAATAGTCAACCAACATGACACATGAGTAAATTTTGTTAGCAAATTAATTTTCAAACTTTTAGTAACATTAATCCCATTTTAAATAAGAATTTCTACATGATTTTTAATCTCTTTGCTAAACGAACCAACTAATCAAAACCAAAATGAAACAAAATCAGCCTCTCTCTTAAATATTACTTAATTTTTCAGTACGACTTGATTTTTATCACTATAACAAATATGAATAAGTATAATCTGATCATGCTTTTATTCAAGCATCCTTGCTACCTTGAGAGATCCTTTTATTAATTGACTCAGATGAGGACTGTATTTAAAGCTGTTAGAGTGCCACAGGTATAAACATAAATAGTTAAAATGGGGAAAATACAGATGTTAGCAATCAATTTATTTTTCTTAGACCAAAAACTCAGCATAGAGAAGTAGAAGAGAACAGAATTTGAATTTAGAATAATTGAATGTAAACATATCATGAACTAAGGAAAGTGTTCATAAAACAGGAAAATATTAAAATAATATCCTGAATGTGTAATTTTGAAGTGTGAATAACAGAGCACATTATATGGAATATGATTCGGCCATAAAAAGAATGAAATCTTTCCATTTATAATAACATGGATGGAGTTAGGGAGTATAACACTAAGTGAAATAAGTCAGCCACAGAAAGACAAATACTGTATGATTTCACTCATATGTGGAATTTAAGAAATAAATGAGCAAAGGAAAAAGAGAGAGAGAGAGAAACCAAGGATCAGATTCTGAACTATACTGAACAAACTGATAGTTATAACAGGGGAGGTTGCTGGGCAGATGGGTGAAATAGGAAATGGGGATTAAACAGTACACTTATCCTGATTAAAAATTAATAAAAATATTTTGAATGATAAAAAATTGCATACAAAATTGTTTTATTGTAGTAGCTTTATTTTAATTTAATTTTATTTGTTTTATTGTGTTAGCTTTAAAAAGATAAAAACTATGAGATGATTAAGAATTTATCTAAGACCAAAAGTTAATATAGTCTAGATTGGAGATTGCAAATAGGAAGGAAGACAATAAGCCTAAATATATATGCATCTAATAATATGGACTCAAAATATTTAATTGAAAGCTGGCATAATTCAAACATATCAACAAATTTGTGATATGTGGAGTTTTTAATTAATCTTTCTCAGGCATTGAAAAAACACTCAAATCAAGTATTAGCAAATATACAGAATATATCAGAATACAGAGAGAAAAAATGCCCTAATTTCCATATATGGACACTATGTTTAGCAAGAAAAAAAACACATTCTTATGAAATATCTATTGAACAATTACTAAAATAAAAATATCTTGGGCTATGAAGCAAGTATGAAAGAATTTCAAAGAATACATTCATACAAATAATTGTTTCTGATTACAATGGAACCTAGGTGGATAGGAACTTATGAAATACAAAATCTCCAAATATCTGAAAATTGAGCATTATATTCTAAATAACCAATTTGCCACAAATAATATGATAGTGGAAATAGGAAGTATTTTGAACTGTATGCAAATGAAAATATGACATATCAACATTTCTGAAACACAGAATTGATTAAATAGAACCTTAGTATTGAATTAACATATTAGAAAACAGGGGCTATAACCCATTATATAAACATTGACCTCAAGAATCTACATAAGGAACACTATACTACACTCAGAGAAAATAGAAGAAATAAAATAAAGAGCAGAATCAATAGGTTTTTTTAAAAACAATGGAAATTGACAAAACCATAAGTTACGTCTTTGGAAAGATTAATAAAATTGATAACCC
Source organism: Procyon lotor (assembly GCA_028646535.1). Classification (NCBI taxonomy): domain Eukaryota; kingdom Metazoa; phylum Chordata; class Mammalia; order Carnivora; family Procyonidae; genus Procyon; species Procyon lotor. The sequence continues at coordinate 33,583,464 of CM053605.1, forward strand.
ATTGACAAGACTAATCTAATCACTAAAATGTGAGTGATTGAGAGACAACAAATTACCCATGATGCTAGAAATTAAAAGGAGGAACATCAATATAGATACCATGGATATTTTTCAAAAAGAAAAAAAATTAATATATTGTCAGCACATAACACCTAATAAATCTGAAAATTGAGATTCAATGACCTAAAAATCAATTTAACAAAACATATCAAAGATGAGTAAAAAGTTTCAATAGCTCTATCTAATAAATAAACTAATCAGTAACTAAAAACTTACCTAAAAGGAAAATCTCCAACCCAGTTGCTTTCCCAAGTGAATTCTTTCAAATATGGAAGTAATAACATCAAGCTTACTCAAAATTTTCAAATAATACAAAAAGAAGAAACATTTTAAACTAGCCATAAGCCCAGCATAGTCTTGATAGCATAACCTAATATTACAAAAAGTAAAATTAAAAGATTTTCTATCATTACCATAGATGAAAAACCCCTAAATAAAATATTAGCAAATCAGTGATGTGTAAAAGGGATAATTTATAATGATCAGATAAGCTTTATTCCAATTATACAAGTTCATTTACCATTCAAACTTTAATTAATATTAGTTAATATCATATCAGAATAAAGCACATGATCTCTTTAATTTATATAGAAAGATTGACAAAACTGAGATCCATTTGTTATTTTTTAAAAAAAATCTTAGCACATGTAAAAGTATGTTATGTTTTTCCTTATTCTGATCATGGGTATTTGCAAAAAATTTACAAATTTTTGTAATGATATCTAATAGTGAAATATTTAATGCACCCTTCCCGAGACCTAAAATGAGACTATAATAATTGGCCACTTACAGTCAACTTTCTATCAGGTACTCTATCTGGTATAATAAGATCCCTCACTCAAAAAAAAAGCTATAATAGTTGAAAAGAAAACAAAGTCATTATTCTAAGATATATTTGCAAGTAAAAATTAAAGAAAAATTTATAAACTATAAATATGTGTTATATATAAATTATATATAAACAAAATTTGGTGAACTATAGAGGCAAGTAAATTTAGCAAGATCACAGGATATGAAATCAATACAAAACAAGCCTTTACTTTTAAAAACAAGTCATAAATATAAATATAATATTTAAGAAATAACAGTATCATTTTGTTAAGAATCCAGAAGATTCTTTTTGTGAAAAATTACAAGATGATTTTAAAATTTTATCAAAAGGCTAAGATATAAAATAGTCAAGATTACCTTAAAGTAAAATAAAGTTGGAAACCTGAAGAATAAGAACTCTGATTTTTCATAAAGTTACACTAAGACAGTATGGTAATGGCAAGGAAATTTACGAGGATAGACAATGATACCAATAGAAAAGAGTCCATGTGAACTCATGCTCACGTGGTCACTAGGTTCAAGATAAGGCCACCACTGTAATCTAGTGGGAAGAGGATGGCCTTTTGAAAAATGATGCTGTATCAATTTATATACCCACATGGAAAACCCTACCTAACACTACACAAAAATTAACTCAAGATGAATCATACACATACTCAAGATGAATTATACACATACATAAAAATTAACTCAAGATAAATCATACACATACACAAACATGAGACCATCTTCATGACTACAAGGTAGAAAAACATTTCTTTAAAATAACACAAGGAGTTAATCATAAAAAGAAAAATTCACAAATTGGACTTTATTAAAATTAATCATTTCTGCTCATCAGCATACATCAATTGGAGAATAAAAGGTAAATTCCAGTATCCAATATACACAAAGAACTTCTAAAAATCAATACAAAGTATACCAAGATTTGAACTGAGACTTCATGAAGGAAAATATCCAAGTATCCCTAGACACATACTCATGTGCTCAGCCTCCTTAACAAGAAAATGCAAATTAAATCCACAATAAGGGCGCCTGGGTGGCTCAGTCGTTAAGCATCGGCCTTCGGCTCAGGTCATGATCCCAGGGTCCTGGGATCGAGCCCCGCATGGGCTCCCTGCTTGGCAGGAAGCCAGCTTCTCCCGCTACCATTCCCTCTGCTTGAGTTCCCCCTCTTGCTGTATTTCTCTCTGTCAAATAAAATCTTTAAAAAAAAAATTAAAAAAAAACAAATCCACAATAAATCTATATAATACCCACTGGAATGGCTAAAGTGAAATATTTTTAGAAGAACCTTCTGATACCAAATGTAAACAGGGATGTAGAGCCTCTGAAACTCTCATGCATTTCTCCTAAAAGGAAACAGTGGAAACTGCTAAAATCTGTTTTGCAATATTCTCTGAAGCTGAACATAAGCATCTCCTATGATGCTGGAATTTTGTTCTGAGGCATATGCCTAAGGTAAAGAGAGCATATGTGATTTTAAAGATATGTACAGAATTTCTTTATTATTTTTTAGAACTTTAACTTTTTTATTGGGGAGTAATTGACATACGTTAGGTTCAGTTGTACAGCATAGTGATAAAATACTTTTATACATAGCAAAATGACTCCCCCCTCATCTTCATAACATCTGTCACCACGTATAGTTACAGACTTTTTTCTTACAATGGGAACTTTTAATGTTTACTCTCAATAGCAACTTTCAGTATTCAATACAGTATCATTAACTATAGTCACCATGCTGTACATTACATGCTTAGGACTTATAAATCTTATAACTGAAACTATACTTTTTGACTCCCTTCACCCATTTAGCCTGCCCCTACCCCTGCCTCTGGAAAGCACCAGTCTGTTCTCTGTATCTGTGAGCTTGAGTCTTTTTCACATAAAGTCTGGGCACATAAAGTCAGTTTGCCACTGTCCACAGGTGTTGCAGGTATAAACAGCTGATCTTCAATTTTCAGGGTTTATCTCTCAGGTAGTAGTCTTGAAAAATGAAGTACTGCATGTAAGGTATAAACTCTGCTCAGAGAGAAGTTTCCAGTTTGTGAATTCCTTTCCTACTGTGAGTCACAAGGCTGGGTGAGCTTTACAGCAAGATTGTCTCAGCCTTTCCTACCCACTTCCCTGTGGGATCCCACTTATTTGCCTGATGGGCTGAGCCAGTTTTTAGATTGTTTTCCAAGAAAATCATTACATATACGGTTGTAGATTCAGCGTGTCTGTGAGAGGTGGTGAATTAGAATCTTCCTACACTGCTATCGAAAGCCTGAACCTATACAAATTTGTTAAGAGTGTTTTTTCTTTAATAGACAAAAATTGGAAACAATCCAATTGCTCGTTTACATGTGAATGATACATAAGTTGAGGTATACTCATGTAATTATATACAACAATGAAAATGAACATGCAACAATATAGGTAAATCTCAAGACTTTATATAGAGCGTAAGAAACCAGAAACAAAAAGAGTGCATACTGTATGATTCCATTTATATGAATTTAAAATATATACACATAATATATGGTGGTGGAAGTTAGAATAGGGTCAAAGAATAGTTATTAACTGGTAAGGTACATAAGGGAATTTACTGGCTTCCAGAAAAGTTCTTTATCTTGATATGTGTTGGTGACAATATGTATATATTCAATATTTCAACAATCTATACATTTAATAAGAGTGCACTTTGTATGTGTTAGACTTAAAAAAATTAAAAATAAAATGAATATTTTTCTGTATGTTAGCAATGGATAATAAGTATTTAAAATTTCAAAAAATATTATCTAGAAATATCAAAATTTTCAAATACCTAGAAATTTATCTGATGATAGAATGTATAAGACATCTGCATAGAAAACTATAACGCAATATTGTACAAGCATAAGTAGAACTTAATAAAGGGATATGGCATGGCTTTGGGTTGGAAGCACTAATGTCATGGAGTTGTAAATCATTCTCAAATTAACCTATAAATGACTCAATACAATTGCAATTCTAATCCTAGCAGGCATTTTCTGTGTGTGTATTCATGCCTGTTCCTGATTACATGGCGATTTACTAGCTGATTCCAAAAATAAAATATGGAGATTTGAAGGGCCAAAAATAGGGCACCTGGGTGGCTCATTGGGTTAAAGTCTATGCCTTCAGCTCAGGTCATGATCTCAGGGTCCTGGGATCGAGCCCCGCATCGGGTTCTCTGCTCAGCTGGGAGCCTGCCTCCCCCCCTCTTTCTGCCTACTCTCTGCCTACTATCTCTCTCTCTCTCTAGTCAAATAAATAAATAAAATCTTTAAAAAAAATAAAATAAAGGGCCAAAAATAGACAAGATAATCCTGAAGATGAATCAGAATAGGATAATTGTTTTCAAACACTCAAATCAAGTGAAGTTTAATATATTCATCTATTTCTCACTCAGTTAAATGTAAGGGATCCCTTGGTCTGTGGTGCTTTCCATCTTGTGGCTTTGTCATTCCTTGGAGCCCCAGAATCTGCTGGTACCTCTGCCTCAACTGAGAGATAGGAAAAGATAGAGACAGAACTAACCTGTAATTTCTTTTTTAATGATCCAGGGCTTTGTATTGTATACATTATTTCTGCTTACCCTGTATTGGTCAGAAATAGGTCTCAGGCCTCATCTAATTGTAAACAAGACTGGAAAAGTTATTTTATTCAACTCTTGAATAGAAGGTGAACACAAATACTACAAATAACAAGCATTTGAATTCATAGCAATTGATTCCATTGTAATGGTATTTTTTTTTTCTAGGAGAAATGTTGCCTCAATTAAATCTTACATCTCTTCAGGTTTTTATTACTACCACAATTTCCTAGAAATTTCAGAAGCCTGATGCTTTAAAATGGAATAGACTTGGTTTGCTGATTTATCAGTCATTATGTAAAATTTCTAAGAACATTGCTATTGCTTGAACACTAATTATGAAATTCAATTTCAGTATGAGCTCTTTTTTTTTTTTTTATCTACTGTTCAGGAGATCAAAAGAAAAAAGTGAGAAATTTGACAAAGTACTAATAATACAAACTTTGTCGAAAATGAAGCAGAAGTCTTAAGAAGAGAAATGTTAATGCAAGTGAGCCAAGATTTATTCCAAGTCCTTCAACAATTAAAATATTTTGCATATGAAAGCCTTTGGAATATTTGCTCTCCTTATTGTAAGCCTCAAATGCATCAGCTTTCATTTTCTAAACTGTAAAAAAGAAACAAACAAATGAAACTAGCTCCACTGTGTTTCATACAGATGTGTCGAGATGCTTAGACTCTGTGTTCTATTTTCCCAAACCAGATGCTTAGGGATATGCCATGAGTGGATGATTTATTTTTTATCAAGATGTTGTATCACAGACAGCCTGTTTCTTTATGGATCATGGTATAAAGTAATGGAGAGCCATGCAGTAACACACAGGAAAGATAGTCAGAGAAAAAAATTATAATAAAATAAAGAGATACTTCTAATACCTTTTACATTTTCAGTAGTTAAAGTAACACATAAACAAAAACATTACTAAAAAAAAAAAAGGAGAAATCAAATCTTATTCAACCAGAACTGAGCTTATGTAAACAAGTGTTAACTGTGTTTTGATGTTAAGTTCTTGGACCCTTTGAGTTATGGAGCTTTCTTTCTTGTGATTACACGACATATTATTTGTTTTTAATTTAAAGAAAAATAAAAAAACACGGATTCAGAGGAGTTTTGCTTCCCAGAATTATCAGAATTATGATAGAAATTATCACACCCTATAAAGCCTAAAATATCCCAAAACTGTATTCTGTTGTAGCATTACTTATTTCCATGCTCATTAAATTCCATGATATTCTTATTCACACTCAGTGATTTTTACATTTTTCTCAATTAGGCAACAAATGTAATGTTTGTGTGGTGTATATCAGGAAAAAAGATACGTGTTTGGGCATACTCCAGCCAACTGCTGGACTATGGGCTTCGGCTATTGCTTTGCAAATGTATTAACCATAGCCCAATACTATTTTCTTGTATAGATTTAAGGTATTCAACAAACGGACTCTTAGTCCAACAAATGTTTATTTTCTCTTTATATGACTACATTGAGAAAAGCTACATTAATATGTTTGTCAAGAAGCTATTATCTAATTATGATCATTTCCCAGCAATCATCATTTAAAGTGATGATGAAAATAACTGAAATCTTAAATCAATTGAAAAATTCTAGGCTTTATAGTTCTTGATTTTAAATTTCCAATGATTTTTTTTTAACTCTAAAATGGTCATAGAATTTAGGAACAAACTATCCATAATGGGAAATAGAATTAAGTAAAATATAAATCATTTGTATTTTTTTTATAAAACAGAGGTTTTAGAAAGTTAATTAGACATATAAATTGACCCGTAATATATTGAGGCTTGAAAAGAATAAGATAGCAGATACCAATTTTTTTATATTCCTAGTATTTTTTTACCCCATTTTTCTGAAACATGCAATTTTTTATTTTTTCTCTAAGCAACTCAGATAGAATAATTTGGTTCTGCAGGAACTATGGCCAGACATATTTCCTTGACATCCAACAATTCTGGACATTTAACAAAGACTGAACTAATTAGAATGCTTTCCTGCTAATAAAAATATATACAAGGTTAAGGGAATAGTGTCTTTTTTTCCCACCATAGGGACAGTTTGGTGGATGTGAGACATCGTAGTCCCTAAGGCAGGGAGACACGGAGATGGGATATGAAGCATGGTGCTTGAGGGCACCATAATTTTTACCTTAGATACCACAGAAGTGAAAAAGCATGCAGTGCTGAAGATAAGAGTGGCTTGGTGGTGGGAACAGGTCCCAAACAGGGATAGGAAAGAATATGACTTTTTGTGATCAGTTTAGGAAAATTTTATACAAGATGCAGATTTTGAGATCAATTTAAGCCATGTACAAAAGAAAAATCCAAAGCATTAAGCACAATTTACTATAATTAGTGTTTACTAACTAAGAAGAATTTTAGGAATAAGAAACAAAATTTTAATATATGAAAATGAATTATGAGAAATTAAATTGCTTTTAACTACAATAGAATCTTGCTCAGTTTAGGCATTATGACCGAATGCCAAATATTTACACATCCATTTCAACAGATTTTCAGATTAAGGACCATTAATACTGGGAAATTTGGTTTTTGTTTTTGGAGTTTGTGTTTTGTTGCTGTCGTTGTTGATTTCAAGTTGTTTTATTAAGGAATTTTTCAAACATACACAAAAGTAAATAAAATAGTATAGTGAACCTCATTTATCCATCAACTAGTTTCAATGATTATGACTGTTTGTTTTGTGTTTAACTCTCCAAAGTCCCTCTTCTTAATTGTATTATTTTTAAGCAAATCTCAGAATATGCTATAATTTATCTCTTAACCTGTTCAGTGTTTTTCTGCAGCAATGCCTATGAGTGATAACATGTCAGTACCAATGAAGAAGCCTAGCACCCATATACTGATCTCTAAATACAATTTTCCATTTAAATACAAGGCAATCTAAGACACCTTGGGGGAAGTCATTGATTCTGGGTTTCAGGTAGAGCCTAAAAATCCATTTTCCATAAAGTAAAACAAAACAAAATGATATGAGAGAGACAACCCAAAAAAGCCTAAGCAATCTCCAATGACCAAATTTAGGATATTAAAATGATAGCAACAGCTTATGCATCATGAAATAAAAAAAGAATCCGTAAAGCCACATTGGTAATATTGATAATCCATACACACATTTAAAGTAAAAGCTCTTTCTTACTGGATGCCCAGTCATTAATATAACAAGAATTATAAGACTAGAAAATCACCACTTTCTTATCATCCTTGTAATAATTAATTCAGATAAGAATTATCAATGGATGCCAACACTAAATAGGCAACAGGGTATTTATATGCATTCAAAATATCTCATTCACATCCAGAGTTATATTAATAAAATTTAAAAAATAAAAAAATAAAAAATAAAATTTCAACATTATATTGTTATATTAATGAAGTTATATTAATAAAATTTGAACATTAGTAACAAAGGGAAGATGTTAAAATGTATTTGAAAGAGAGAGAGAGGGATCTATTCTGCAAGGAAGTACAAAATTCTAATGATTGCTGGACACCAGGGATTGAAAGAAAAAGGGTAGGCCAATATTTTCAAAACTGTCTTAGGGAACAGTACCTTTACCAGCATCAGTTTTAATAATATCCAAGGAAATTCTTAAAAAAAAAGGATCCAAGGAAATTCTTAAAAAAAGGTCTTCACATCATGCGATTTTAGTGACATTACTAGGTAGTGGTTAAGAGCATGGGTTCCAGAGAGATGATGTGGGTTGAAATCCTGTCTCAACTGCTGACTAAGCTCCGTCTTAGCAGTTAGCTACAGCTTTGCCTCAATTGTCTCATCTATAACACTGAATAAATAATTGTAATCACTTCTTATGTCTCTTGTGGGTACTTACAGAGTTCATAAACATGAAGTAAATAAAATAACAATTATGGATAATAGTCACTGATTGCAGCAAAGATTTAGTTTATTTTAGTACATTAAGTCCTATAGATAGATCTGTCCTACAGAGTAAGATATTTATTTTTTATCTGACTATTTCAAAAAATATTAGCTACATTTCAGAAGTTAAACCTTTATTTAAAATGTTCCTGTTTCAAAAAATATGTATTCATCTAGAATTATTAAAACCATTCAGTGGGAAAAGAATAGTGGAGTATTTAATTAAGTAGTGGTACAATAAGATGGCAATGTTTTGCAGCCATTAAAGTGGCAAAATGATGATATATACTGTTTTTTAATAAAGGAAATTATACATAAGGAATTCTTAGGAATATGGTATGTGTTAAAATCTTAGTATAATTTATTTTTGGATTTTGTTACTGATGATATTATTTTCTTCTTGCATCATGCAAGTTCCGAATTTCCTATAATTTTATATACACCTATAGGCATGTACATGTATTCATTCTAAGAACTCTATCTCTCCTGCCTGTGAGTATTTAATGGAAATAAAATAATAGGCTCATCCATGAACCACTGCCAAGCACATGCTTTTCAACATTTAAAAATTTCAGTGTAGTTTATTTAAAAAAAAGTTATATGCTAATGTATTGGATAATTATATGTTCATGTGCAGTGAAGGTATTAAAGTCATATAAGTTTTGTGGATTAAACTAAGTTGATAATTGTTGTATATGTTTTTGTTATAATTGTTATAAATGGTTGGCTTGTTATTTATATTCTGTCCTCATATTTCTGTTGAAATATGAAGTATTAGGACTCAAAGGGAAACTTCAAATTTGTTTCTATGCTAAATGGATGTCAGATATTTACATGATATGTTTCAGGTAGACCCAGATAATTTTGATTAATCATTAACCTACATCCCTTGAAAAAAACTTGTATTTTAAGTTGATATGTTGCTTAAATGAATAGGATTATATGTCAAATATAATAGACAACCAATCTCTGTAAAGGTGAACTCTTAGAAGATGAATCAATTTTTTAAATAAATGATTCCCTCAAATTCAAAGTTATCTTTCCTTAAAATAAATCCATTTCTATTATATAGTTCACTTTTCTCAGCACCTTTTAGGACATGCAGGAATTAATGGTGGTGGTGGTGGTGACATTTCTGTTATTGTAGTTAATATAAGTGATTTATATATTTTTTACTGTAAAAGTGGAATAGCTTTGTTCAAATTTGCAATAAAAAATTATCCTTTAGAAGAATTATAGTGAAGTAAAAAAAAAAAAAATCTCAGAAGAGGCATATGTTTCCATGAGACTCACAAGTAGTCTTTATGTCATTATCCATTTACTAAATTGGCCTATAAGTACACTCTCAAAGTTCAGATGAATGATCTGCTTGCAGTATTAATCCCCCCTGAATATGTTTAGACCAAAGCTTTATGACCTCTATTTATTATGGCAGACAATGCTACCAGAAAATATCCGCTTTTAAAATCTTATTACTGTCAAATTCTTTATCTAGACCAGTGACTTGACATTCTCGCATGAGTGAGCATTAAAGCTTTTGCCTTTTTAACCTCATGATCCTAGAACATAAATCATTTATAAAAGATTCAATTATCTGTGTCTTTTCAGTGTTATTGGAGTCTTATCTTTCATTCTGGTCTATGTTTTTAATTTAATGTTGTCCACGTACATTCTCTCTTTCTCATTTCCTTCCTTCCTTCCATTCTTCTTTCCCTTCCTCTCTTTCTCATAAAGATATATATGTATATATATACACATATATGTGTGTGTGTGTGTGTGTGTGTGTGTGTGTGTGTGTGTATGTATCAAAATTGCAGGATAAGAAGAAAGAAATAACCATTTACTGATTTTTAAACAAAGAAGAGAGTATTAACCTTTGTGATGACATAAATCATGTGCCGTATTTTTATTTCTTTGTTATATAATTTGAATTTCAGACATTTTGGCAACTGACTATATACTGTGTTAGTCTCCATGATTCTTTTGTGTCATAGCATTTGTATTACCATGGGAAAAATGAATGAAAGTTTTTATTTTGCTTTGGTGCCATAAAAAAAAAAATCCCTGCATTTAAGGAAATAGATACCCCTACGCTTGAGAAAATAGACAACCTTACACAAAAGAAAATGTAGAACAAGGATGAGCCATTGCATTTCTTAAATTGAGTGGCTAATTCTTAAGTGGAACACTGACATCATGTAAAAAAATAGGTTTTGCCAAAGACAATGACTATATTTGGATGATTTAAATATAATCACTAGAAAGTATGTATATTGAGAGACTTTACATTCTATCTCTTTCTCTAATATAAAAATACCCTAAAATGTGCTATACTAAAAGCATAAAGAAGGCAATATAATTGTGCTAAATAAACACTATTATACATTATTTTTATGACATATTACTCTACTTATTATATATAATTAAGTTCTCTTACTTTATTACATCATAGTAAAAATGAAGTTATTTTCTGATACTTGACTAATATGTGATTCACATTGTTGAAAACAATAACTATCTCAATTGTCCAAATAATTCCATATTTTTTCTTTGCAATTTTTTCTCCATACAATCTATTGGAAGACAGAGATGTGTTGTTTATCTTATGTTTCCATCTTGTCCACTATTATCATGTTGTTTCTTGTCTAGAGATGTATTTTTACAGTGTTTCTCCTGCAGATAGGCTCAAGAGCAGTACATTCATTTCACAAAAATAAGAGTTTTAGATAATGATTTTTCATGAAGTTATTATAGGATATATGTGCCCTAGTTTTATTTTAAGGTGGGACTAGGAATGTAGAGAAGAGTGGCATAGTAACTGAAATCTTCTTTTCAAACATTTCTCAAAGGATTTGTAGAAAACTCTTTTCTCATAATTAGGTGTGAATGAAACTCTTCAAAGAAACGTAATGTTTCATATGATCAAAATTTCTCTTGGTAGTTTTTTGCTGGGTCAGAAACACTATATATTTCATCAATATTATGGATATTTTATATCATAACCAAATTTGAAAAATATGATTTAAAGAAGCAAATAAACTAAGTGATTATCTCAGATTATTTTGATGTTGTTCATATAAGATAAATAGTATGCAATACTCTCCTAACAAAGAAATTGCAGTTAGTCCAGTTTTATTCACAAGACTCTTTCACTCTGTACTAATGAATTAAAAATGCATTTTTTCTGGGCCAAAATTTGTCCTAATATTCTTATATCTACAGGGTAGATACATTTGTGGTTTTTTTGTTTCATTGAATTCAATGTAATGCCATTGATATATTAATTTATTTATTACCCACTACTTATTGAATAGTTACCTATGAGTAAGGCATTATTCAGGTAATCTGGCAAGTAATGATAACTACGTCACTGTCAGGGCACTCTTTATACTTAAAATCATGTGGACTATAGAACTATCTACAACAAAAAGGAAATGAATGAGATTGGCACTGTTGATACAATTTAAAAAGGCAGAATTTTGATCTAAAGCTGAAGTTGTCATCAAGGATATTTTTTTATGTTCTCTTAGTTTTGATTATTAATTTCCTTCTGTGACTTTTTGTATATATTTCTAATGTGCATGTTCCCCTCTCTCTCCCTCCCTTCTTTTCTTCTCTCCCTCCCTCCTCTTCTTTACCTTCCTCCCTCTTTTACACACACACACACACACGCACACACACACACACACACACACACACAGGCCTTGCAAGAAGACTGTCATATTTATTAATCTTTTTAAATGCCAGATCTGTGTTTTGTTATTTTTATTTCATTATTTTTTAGCTCTTAACTCATTTTTTTTCACCTACCTTTTTTGGCAGGAGGTAAGCAGACTCTTTTTTTATAGCTTCCATTGTTGAAAGGCCATTTTTTTTATATTGATTCTAATTGTCGACATTATTCACAATATTTTAGTAAATGATTTCAAAACTGTGTATTTGTTTCTATGTCCGAGTTGCTTAATTCTCTTAAAAATGTTCTTGCTAATAGTTAAATTTCTTCTATTCTCTGACGTGAATGTGTTTCAATGACTTAAATGAGATATATTCCCTGTACTGCTATTCCCTCAACTGCTTGTCAGATTTCATTCTTCTTGGCATGAAAACTTTTGAGAATTTTTTTATTATGCACTTTCACAGTTTGGAAAGAGCCCTTTTTGGAACTTATGGCACATTCATTGTCTCACTCTTTCTCTCTTTCTCATACACAGCACACATGCACTTACTCTACTAAGCTTATTTCTCTCTCATATTTGTATTATTTTTAATTCAAATAAATCTTAGAGATTTTTCCACATTAGCATCTATAGATATGGAAACTGCATTGTTTTTCTTTATAGGGAGTAATACAACAAAGTATCTTTCTTCCACCCATTATTTTGACATTTTTGTTACTACTGAAAAATAGAAAAATAAACATTGTGTATATATATTATAAATACAAATGGTACTATATACATTGAGTAAATTACTAGCAGTAAAATTGCCAAATTATCCTATAAAATGTTTCATCAGGTTCTATAGCAACATAAGGATACTTCTTTCCAAATTCTCACAAGCAGGAGCAATATTAAGCTTTTAAATTTGCAACTATATACTCAATAAAAAAATAGAACTTCATTACTGTTTGCACTTTGAAATTTGTTAATTAAAAATAGAGTTGAGTATTTAAATGTTTCATGTCTTTCCTATTTTTTTTTCCCTGCAAGCTGTCTACTTATAAAATTTACCTTTTAATGTGATTTTTTTTTTCCCAGAAAAGGTATGGAGGAAAAATGTATACTTCATATCCCTGCCTAATTATTTCTCTGTTATCTTTTATTTGAAACATAATAGGTATTGAAATAAATATCTGTATTACTTCCCCATTACCTTTTTGTCTGCCGTATTTTTATTTTTTTATATTTTTAAGGTTTTATTTATTTAGAGAGATAGAGAGCCTGATGGGAGGGAGGGGCAGAGGGAAGGAGAGAGAGAGAATCCCAAACAAATTCTCTACACTGAGTGCAGAGCTGGATGTGGAGCTTGATCCCAAAACCCTGAGATCATGATGTGAGCTGAAATCAAGAGTCAAATGCTCAACTGACTAAGCCATCCAAGCAACCCATTTGCCATGTTTTAGATTGGTGATTAGATTAAGCTTTAGACTTTCAAAAACACAGAGACATAAATAACTAAGCAAAAATATAGAAAGTCAGAAGTAGCAATAATTTTTACTTGCATGTCATCATGAACACATGATTTTGCTGTATTTTACAAATATTCATCACAAATCCATTTATTTTAAAGGCAATATAATTTTAGTAAGCAACTTCATGCCTGAAGAATTAACAATTTTATCTATGACATTTTTCCCTCAGCTTTTTGATAAACAAGTTTTTCTGACATGCCATGTCATGTGTGTCATATGGATACCTTATATATAATGGATATACATATTATGGTATGAATGACATGGCATATCATAGACAAAGTAGTTTACTGAAAAGTTGTTATATACACACTAATCAGCAGAAATTTTTCCATAAAAAAATCCATATGGATAGGTAGAACATCAGAAAATAGAAGATTTGACATTTTTCAAGTAGTCACATTTACATATCTATCCTTAGGTCTGGACTATCCTGCTCACTTGAAAAAAAATAATAGTGATTTCTTCATCATATAAAAACTTCTGAGTCTATGATTATAGACAGAAATGTGCCTAAATAATTTCATTTTTTCTCATTCATTATCTACTTAAAGTAAATTGATGGACTTGTGGAATGCATTGAGAACTCATGAACAAATAGAAATAGTCCCTTAGGGATATCTCTGCCAGTGAAGGAAGAAAGGTATCACTCTATCAGTGAACAAAATCAGTTATAGTATCTCAACATAGGATGTGAACTCTAAAGAGAACTTTTGTTAATCTGTGGAGAAAGCCAAACTACTTTGGAAACTAATCCAGAGATGAAAATCAAACCAAAACCCCCCAATTTTTATAGACCACAAATATATATTAATGATATTTTTATAAATTAATCATGTTTCATCCAAAACTATGACTGAAAATAAAACTTTGGAATATAATTTATAATATTATGTTACTTGTATAATAATTCAAGTGCAGTGCTTTTCTTCATTAATGACAGAAATTAATAATGATTTTATGTGGCTATATTGTGAACTTATTAATATAAGTTAATTAATTAATATAAGTGGTTTTTTTGTTGGTTTGTTTTGTTTCATTCTTTATATTTGTTGTACTGAGGTTCTCTCTCTATATATATATGAATCACTAGTATTATAAAACCCCTAATACTTTAAGACATGTTAAATTCATTGTAAATATTTGTTTTATTTAGAGGTTGTCATTTGCTCATACTAAATATGAGAATATTTAGTTCATCTCAAGACAAAGAATTTAAGATTGAAAACTTTAAGACTATCAGCCAAGGGCATCTATTTGATCATTAGATCAAATTGAGGGAAGCATGGTCCTTACCTGTAAGAACTTAAGAAGTTGAAGAGCAAAGCACACATACATTTTAACTACAATCCAAGGGTAATTAGGGCTAGGTAGACAACTATAAAAATTGTCGGGTGAAACCATAGAAGATTGTGTTTAACTTTGCTTTACCGGAAGTTGATGACGATTTCAAAGAGGACTGATTTAGTGTATGGACAAAGATTTTGTAGCCAAAGTGAGAAACAGCCATGGGATGGCAAATCCACTGATTTTGTGGCACTGCTCTCCTCTCAGTTTCCCCTGGTAGATATTTCCTCATCAGTACAGGACTATGGGTATGTATCATCATTAGAGCACAGCTTGCACAGAAATATATGCTGAGTTGTTTGTTCTGGGCTAAATAATGGCACATCTGCATGAAAGTTAATATTGGTTTCATAATTCTTCAATTTATTCTGTAAATCTGGAGGGGAGGTAAATGTACCATGTGATTATAAAGCATGCCTCACATTACTTTGCAGCCTAACTGAAAAGTAGAGGTCATGATCTAAGAAGGTATGATTTAGAGGTGTAATATAAGAGAAAGACAGGAACAGATGCACATTTTATAACCATAATTTGAATGTTGAATTGGAGTAGGAAAAAAAATAGAAAAGGAAGAAGTTAAAAATTATCAGGAAATAATCCAGTTGCAAGATGTTGTAAACTGAACTGTCTGTTTTGGATAGACATTTCATACAGCTTGAAAGACATTTTGTTGATTGGCATGTGGTATGCTAGGTCTAGTGCAGTAGCAGACTGGACTTCTGCAGCAAGAAGACCAGGAATTGAATTCTTTGATATTTACCAAATATAAACTGTAGAATATTTGTGTCTTCAAAACTCAGTTTCTTCCTTCCTAAAAACGGAATAATGTTTGTTTGTTTGTTTGTTTTTAATTTAGAGATTTACTCTAAAAATTGAGTAAATAAAATGTAAGTGCCTGGGATGGAGCAACTATTCAATAAAAGTTTGTTGGAACAATAAATGAACTAAAGAGAGGGAAAGAGACAACCAGAGCCTTGAAGTTAGAGACCATTAGAGCTTTATTTCTGATTATTTGTTATTTGCCCATTTGTTGGCCCTAATTAATGGCTTATTACACGAATCCTCCCACTGACTAAATAAACATGTACAGAACAGCCATCTGGTCAGTTCCAGAAATGCTAATAGTCTATACTTCGTCTGTTCATTTCGCTGTGCTTTATACTAAAGATGCCTTTCTTTGTGACATGTCTTCATTTTTGGCTCATATTTTCTTAGATCAAAAAAATCTTTGGAGTCAACTGTTTAGATTTTGTCTTTGTGTCTCCTTTGACTTTGCTTCTGCTTCTGACAGACGTGGCAGCTAGAATTTATCCCTGAGATTTGGGTAGGAATTTCTCCATTTTGAAGTTCCATTTGGCAAATTGATCTTTTCTTCACATATGGCCAAAGCAGTTGAGTTGGAGATTAAGGGGTAGCCATTTCTGAACCCTTTCCTTGTAGAACTGGATTGAGCTGGATTAGGTCTTAAGCCTTTCATCTACTTCTTCCGTTAAATTCTGTCAAAAGAAGCTATTAGTGAGGGACTAGAATTTACAATAGCATTACTTTATTAGCTTTGATATACAATCAAGGGCATGGTGTAGGAAAGAGAGAGGATAAGTCAGCACTGGGGTAATGAGGAAAGAAAGGACAGGATATCTAAACATTTACTTTTATTATTAAGGATAATCTTTGAAAAAGGTAGTATTATAGTAACTACTTTCCAAATGCAACTATTATTTCTGACAAAGAAAGTTCTTATAAAAAAGCAAAAAAGACATTTTTGGGGTATGACAAATAGGCTCAAAATTATTTATGACATGTTATCATATAGAATCACACTATAGCATTCATATTTTAGAAGAGTTTTGACTAAGCATGATGGATATACATGCCTTTTTTCTCTTCCTCTGTGTCATATTTGGCAGCAGTTTTATCCAAAGCGTCTCCCTCACTTTCAGTTTTTGGGAGATAACACTTCAAATGTTTATCTTGACTGCCTTTAAAGAATGTTCCTATATATGTTTATTTTAGGTCAAATTTCTTTTAATTTAGAGTTAGGATCCTCAGCATCTAATTTTAATGGAAAGTTCCCTCAAACCTACCAGTAATTCTCTTTTATTCACTATAAAAAATGATGTAATACTTAATGTATCCAATCATGTAGTTTTGTTCCCTTATAAATCAAACATGCAAACACAATGAATAAATAAGCAGTCAGTTGGTAGATTCATGGCAATGAAAGGGGTGTAGAACATTTGTTCAGCTTGACAGGTACAAACATTTCTCTACTGATGATTTATATAAATGTCCAAGGTGTATTCATTTTACTGAGAGAAAAAAATTGCAGAAACCATAAAGTGCAAGGGAAAGTATGTGTTATTGGAAGGTCTGATATTGTATATAAGTTATAACATGAATATTTCAGAGTGACTTTGATAGTCCTACAACTGTAGTTTCTCAAAAAGAGAACCCAGAATAGTCTCTGTGATAATTTAAATACAAATCCAGCCCAAGGTTGCAATATATTATTTTTATAGTTTTCTGGTGCTAGAGAGTTTAAGTAGAAATATTTCTAAGCCTTTCAAATTTCTAAAACCACAATATAAAGCTTACAAAGATCTATGATATGGGAGGAATACATATGCAATCAGGTATCCTTGATCAAATTTAGAGAGGAAGAAAATTATACTTCCAATACAAAGATCCCTGAGAGGAAATATCTCAATTTCTTCAATAAAAATGCTGAAAGCACTGAAAACAAAAATATCTCCTATCAAATGTGTTACTGCTATAATTTGTATTGTTAATAGAATGGTTTCTATAGAACTGAGAATAAAAAGATTCCTTTTTAACATAAAAACAAAGAAAAGTACACTTTTGCATATATTAGCTTGGAAAGTGCAGCCTGAGACAAAGATTTAGAAATAGTACAGCAAGACACAGAATTGAGGGAGGGGAAGGAGAGTGAAACGAGAAAGGAGAGAAGGATAATGTAAATAAATTGTATTCATTGGTCACATTGAGGATAACTGGTGCTGAGTTCCTTTAGGTCATTATGAGAAGACTTATGATACATAACGGAATTTTCAGCTCTGGAGAGCAATAGATGGAGGTTTTTATCTATTGTCTGCAATCCCTGAAAAGTCAACTGCTACCCCAAAGATCTTAAATCTCCAATACTTCTGGATTGTTCATACCTCCTCTCCTTTAGGGTAATCTAGGTCTGTCTGTGGCTCTGGTGGTTTGGAGTTGTGAGAATATTATGATATTTAATTCATACTTTTCCCCCCCATACATTCCTGGCCTTCCTCTTCTGGTCATGGGACAGAGAAAGCATAAGAAAAAGATAAACGTCTACTGATCTAACTGAGACCAGTTGCAATCTCTTCTTGGTTGACCCATATCTATGGGCTAGATGTGGGCAGAAAATGGCTCATTGCTATACAAACGCCTAGAAATTGATTTTCTTTTGTGCTACCCAGCAGTCCTTTCATCTGACCCATACCTCTTAGCCTATACACGACAGCTTCGTGCAATTTCACACACCCGTACTAGCATTGTTTGAAAAAGGTGGATGTTCCTGATCTCATCTACTTTCTGTTAGCCAGTTCTTGCACACTAAGACTCGTTGTTTTTATCACTCACAGACCTTGAGAAGCACTGGTTTCAGTGGTAGCGATTCTGCCCCTTTTCTATGTGGAAATTCTCAATTGTTATGTCTTGCCAAGATTTAAAGAGTTAGTGAAATGGATGCTGTGTTATGCTACCCAGCTCACCCTCAGAAATGAAGAACTTATTCCTTCTTGTAGCTGCTGGGGTTGTTGCAAGAAAATGGCCTTTAGTTTTCAGCCTTCTTAGGGATGTTCTGATTAAATGCTTCCCCAAAGTTGTGCCTCCTCCAGGTGCACCCTACATTCAGTAACTTCACATTTTACAGGTATAAAAGTATGACCCTTCAATTTAGGTCAACTCTCAAGATCCATCAAACTTAATACCTTTCTGTAGGGTTGATTGAGTCCTTCATTATAATTGCCTTGCACCACGACTCAACTTTCCCTCTACCCATTCTTTTTTTTTTAAAGGTTTTTTTTTAAATTTATTTGACAGAGAGAAAGAGATCACAAGTAGGCAGAGAGGCAGGCAGAGGGAGAGGTGGAAGCAGGCTCCCTGCTAGGCAGGGAGCCTGATGCAGGGCTCGATCTCAGGACCCTGAGATCATTACCTGAGCCAAAGGCAGAGGCTGAACCTACTGAGCTACTCAGGGGCCCACCCTCTACCCATTCTTAATTCCTTGCTCAGTAGTGCTTCCTAATAAACATCCTTTTATTCACTTGGCCTGAGGACAATGGCAAAAACTCCTCCAAAAATTCCTCTTGAGGGTAGGGAATATCCTCTTTCCAGAATATTGTACTACCCCAAAGAGACACCTTTCTTTCTGGCATAGAAATGGAGTAAGGCTGGTGAATTTAGTACCAGTTTTATAGCTCTTAAGTCTCATGGAGTGGAGATTATCATCTCTAATACATCTCTAAACACAGAATTTGGGAATATTTTTTTCATTTTTTTGTCCTCAAAAAAGTCATTTTGTTAGTCCCAGTTACTGGACAATAGAAAAACCCTCAACATCTGGTTACCTTTTGATTTTTTTCCTCTTCTTTATGAGGGCACCAGATTTTTGGTGCAAGTTTGTTTATTTTTCTCCCTAAAGACAACAAGTAAATATTGACTTTCATTATAATTATGAAACTACAATAGCTAATTAAATTGAGCATAAGTTATCTACGACATGATTTGTGCACGTGTTCACATATTAACATTTAAGTGTGTTTATATATTTAACAACAATCATTAACAACACAAATGAATATGTCTTAAATTTACTAAGCTTAAAAACCCTATCAGTTTCTCCCATTTTTCTTCAATAAGCAAACAAAAATACAGTATTTCTTAATTATTCAGATTTTCATTATAACACGTTACTACTCCTTTGCTTGTGTGTTTAATATTACACTGCTTTGTCTTCATTTACCCTTCAGTTACTGAGGTGAAAATTCTGACCTAGAGCATACTAATTACTTGGCTTATTAGCTTCACATTATATCAGTAATGGGGTGATAGCCAGCATAATTACTATGACTTGAAAAATTACGCTTTGCTTTAGTATCATGAACTCTAAGATGTTCTCTATTTTTTACAACTCTCCTAAGGTTGTTAAACAGAATTTTTATATGTTTAACTTTTAAGAAAAAGAGATTTCAGAATATATTCCTTTTGAAACACCCTTTTAATATTCGAATAAACTCTATATAGAATAACAAAAGTGATACAATTGGAATTTCAATAACATCTTTTATCTTTTAAACTCTATGGTTGTTTTGTGTGGATTTTCTCATTTAATAGATTTTGTATTAAATTGAGTAATTTTTTGGTTGTTTATTGCCAATTTATTTTACAATAATTCCCGGTTCTTGCATAAGTAATACATTATGAAAGTGATCAACTTGGAACATCTAATAATTGATTTCTAGAACTGATTTACCATATGGCTAGTTTATGTCTATCAACGAACCACATGTGCCTTTCCTAAATCTCTATGCTTACTTATTTGAAGGAGATGAGATAAGATACAAGGCAGAAGTAACCATTCTTGTCTTACTAAAAGTACCAAGTCATTTCTCTATTTTTTAGAAATAATGGAATCATATAGGCTGAAATTCACTGAAAACAAGTAACTGCCTATACTATGTAAGACTCTTATAATGTTTATTAGCTTCTTAAAGAAAATATTGAGAAAAAGCCAGGGATTTTATTTTTCTAGTTAGGTGCTATGTCTGAAACTCACTAGGAATAGTTATAATTTTTGTTCAATAGAACAGAGTTTCATGCATTCTTGCAGTGACTCATGTAAGCTACTCATGCATTCATTTGTTTTATTCTGTTTAATATAATTAATATATTGGGTAACAATAAATTTTCAAGCTGCAACAGAATTGATCAAATGAAGAATAAGGGAGGGGCATAAATTTTAGTTAAGTAAAAGAAGCAAATATTCCATATGTAAAAATACGTGAAATTGCCAAGATTAATTAATGGATTAATTAATACATTTTTTTAAGATTTTATTTATTTGACAGAGAGAGATCACAAGTAGGCAGAAACGCATACAGAGAGAGAGGAGGAAGCAGGCTCCCCGCTGAGCAGAGAGCCTGATGCGGGGCTCAATCCCAGGACCCTGAGATCATGACCTGAGCTGAAGGCAGAGGCTTTAACCCACTGAACCACCCAGGCGACCCCAAATTTTTTTTTTTAAAGATTTTATTTATTTGACAGAGAGAAACACAGCGAGAGAGGGAACACAAACAGAGGGAATGGTAGCGGGAAAAGCAGGCTTCCTGCCGAGCAGGGAGCCGGATGCGGGGTTCTATCCCAGGACCCTGGGATGATGACCTGAGCCGAAGGCAGACGCTTAACGACTGAGCCACCCAGGCGCCCCTAAATGAATACTTATTACAAGTTCATTTTGTGCAAGGCATTTTTTAGGTGTTGGAGAGATAGCAAAAAAACAAAGCAAAATAAGATCCTGTCTACATGGAGAATCAATTACAGTTTGGGAGTAGGAAAAACTATACAAAATGAATATAAATATATACTGCTAAACATGTACATAGAAATCTGGGAAGGGGAAAAGGATGCTGGAAAGAGAAATTGCTATTACAAAATGGGATCATTTAGGGCGCCTGGGTGGCTCAGTGGGTTAAAGCCTCTGCCTTCAGCTCAGGTCATGATATCAGGGTCCTGGGATTGAGCCCCGCATCCGGCTCTCTGCTCAGCAGGGAGCCTGCTTCCTCCTCTCTCTCTGCCTGCCTCTCTGCCTACTTGTGATCTCTCTCTCTCCCTGTCAAATAAATAAATAAAATCATTAAAAAAAAAATGGGATCATTTAGGTAGGACTTACTCAGAAGCAATTACTGCTTAACAAACCACATCAACATTTATTGGCTCAAAACAACAGCTATTATGGTTCATGAGAGTTTGGGCCACCAGGTAATTCTGTAGATCTGAACCATAGTTAGTTGATCTTGGCTACACTCATTCATGCCTCTACACTCCCATGGTGGGTTGTCTCTCTCACATATCTGGATATTTTCAGGCTATTGACTGGGTTGACAAAAATGACTTGACCATGTACATATGTATATATCATCTTAAAGGCTAACTCAAAATTGTTCATTTGGCAGCTTGGCAGAGATTCAAAGGTATGAGTAAATGCATGTGAGGACTTGTGCAGGGCAGGCTTGAAACTGACACAGCCATTCCCACGGCATTCTGTTGGTCAAAGCAGGTCACAAGGACAGTTCAGTTTTAGTGAGTGAGGAAACAGATTCCTCCACTCAATGAAGGGACTGTAAGACTATGCTAAGTGGTGTGTGTCAAGTCAGGGAAAAACTCAAGGCCATTTTCTTTCAATCTCTCACTATAAGATTAAAGCAAAATCTGGAAGGATTAAGAAAATAATCAGATCTTAGATTTTGGGCTAATAAAAAATGTAAAATTAATAAGTCACTACTTTCTGAGGGGTATTCTATATATTCCTCAAATCAAAACTGGAAAAATATTATAAATATAGGTCTTAGGCAACATATTTAACAATATCAAAGTGAAATGGAAGAAAAGGCTTGTAGGGCATTTTTCCGTACACATTCATTCATTTAAAATTACTCATTGTATCCCTATAAGAATTCTGCCATGCAATAGGAAAATAGAGTGTTCTCATGTGGTAGAAAATTTTACTCACCTAATCCTCACTGTTGGTTAGGACTTGCTCTCTTCATCTGATGGTCCATGTGGGTCACCATTGCCTCCTTTTCAGAAGCTTGTAAGATTTTATTTATTTAGAAGTTATTTTAAAGATGTATTTATTTATTTGAGAGAGAGAGACAGTGGAAGTGGGGAGAGGGGCATAGGGAGAAGAAGAGAGAGAATCTCCAGCAGACTGCTCACCGAGTTGGAGCCGGACCTGAGGCCCCGTCCCACGACCCATGAGAACATGAGCCAAAATGACAAGTCAGGTACTTAACCAACTAAGCCAGCCAGGCACCCCAAGAAACTTGTATGATTTTTAATATAAAGAAAGAGACAAAAAAACAATAAAAATAACACTAAATGTCATGCTGGGAGAAATATAATACACATAAGCACAAGCAACTAATCCAGTGAGGATGGTCAAGAAAAATATCCAGAAGAAATTGTTGAGCTAACTCCTGAGAATGAGTAAAGGTTGGCCAAACAGAGATGTGAGAACAGGAACTCACTGTGCCCTAGGAACTAAAAATCAGCTAATATGATCAGAGGTCTTGAAGGCACAGACAATGTGGCAGGAATGTTAATAGTCTCACATTTGTGTGTTTGTCTTTAAGTGAATGTTACCCATTTAAAGGCCATCGGTGATTTTAAGCCTTAAGCTTTAGTAAATATGACCATTTCAAATTTTTTTCTTTGACATGTCATTATGCCTTATGTTAGCTTTAGCAATCATTGGCTACAGAGAAATTAGCAAATAAGAGGCTTGAGGGAACAGGCAAATGGCTGCCATGGAAACCTTGGTAAACACAGTCATGGGAGCCTCACTGTGTTTGTTGCATCAGTAGACCTTAAACCATTTGCTTTTTCCTGAGATTTCAGATGAGAGAGAAACAAGGAAAAACCCTAAGAAAGAGATTTAGATCCAGTGAAACAATACTATGAAATGGAAGATGCTTAATAACATTATTTCCTGTTTTCCCTGATATGTTCAGCCAGTTCTGTAAACTCTATCTTTAAAGGTCAAAACCAGCGGAGTTCCACATGAGCTATGGAAGGATAACAATATTCTAGAATTAAAATGTTAGTTCAACATATGACTAGTTGTGCTAGATTAGCAGTAAAATTCTGTTCCTATTAATGTTTCAAACTTTTTTTTGGCCAATTAGGGTAACCTTAACCATATGGTAATAAGTTGGCTTTGGATTTGTTAATTTCAGAAGCCATGATCATTAGTTTTTATGTCAGAGCTTCATGCATAGAAGAGTGGTTAATTTTTAAAAAGAAATAAAGGCCTATATTCTTTTTGAAAGTGTATTCGATTTTCATGAACTTTGGTAGAGAAATAAAACAATGAAATTCTTAAATTACTGCAAACCCAAAAGCAGAGAAAGACATTACATTGCCCTGTGCCTTAAATAATCTATCTCTGGTTATTACATTTATTCAGAAAATCAAAGAGGAACCAAAGCTTCTGAGGGAGAAAATGCCTCAGTGTTAAATATCAGAAGTAATCATTAGCTAGAGAAAGTGAGCATTTTCCTTCTCAAAGAGGTTTAGATCTTAAAAGACAAAGTAGAGAGCTATGAAGGAGAAAATGAGATCTCGAGGGCATGGTAGATGAGTGGGGGAAAAAAATGGTTGTGCACTTGAGGTATCTTCTTAAAGGTGCTGATAGGAAAAAGGTGGAATGTTAGACTGTTGCTAGATCAAAACTGCTGTCTGGGTCTAACACATAAAATGAAACAAAATATCAGAGAGCAAAATGCTGTGACTAGGCTGGAAGGAACCAAGATTCAAATTGTCTTAAAGTTGGGCAAAGTTCTTTGTCAAAGAACAATTAGGTAACAATAATCTCTAGTTAGGTCAGTAGAACTAAGTGGGCAATACTTGTGTGGTCATCAGACGGTAGACGTGAATTTCAGCCAAAGGAGAGGATGTGTCTGAATGAGAAGGACAGCGTTTACACATTGATTCCAAAATTTGGGGGTGATTTACTGTTTTAGGCACAGGTCTAAATGTTTCACTTAAATTCCTTTGATAACTCACAACAATGTATGTGAGATGGGTACTACTATTATGCTATCTTACAGAGAAATTTAGTAAGTTTCCCAGGTTCCCATTGCTTAAAAATGTCAGACCTGAAAGTTAAATTAAGCCAATTAAGCATTAGAGCATATACTCCTACTTCGTATTCTAGAGAAAGACCCTGAGCAGAAGTCTGCAGAACACTAATGTTTAAGGGTCTGGGAATGGAAAGGACATGTGGTGACTTTTGATAGATGTTGAAGACATCACACTAAAATCAATTCCTGCAAATGCAAAAGGCAAGGATTATGTGCTCAAAATACATAGGCTTCTGATAATAGAATTTAACAAGGATCTTGAAATTAAATTCTTAGGTTTAAGTAAAGTATTGTATAAATATCATGGTTCTTGGGTTAACTTCTCTACATTTTTCTCTATGCCAAGTTTTTCCTGCACTAAACCAATAAGATTACATTATATAACAAGATTCAGCACGAGACTGAGACAGCTCATTAAGGTAGTTCAGGGTGTTTTGGAAATGAAATAAAAAAGTGGTAATATTGGAGGTGCTTAGGTGGCTCAATTAGTTAAATGCCCAACTCTTGATTTCGGCTGAGGTCATGATCTCAGGGTCATGAACTCAGGGTTGTGAGATCAATTCCTGTGTTGTGCTTTATGCTGAGTATGGAGCCTGCTTAAGATTTTCTGTCTCCTTTTCCCTCTGCCCCCCACAAATAAAAAAATAATATCTTTTTATTTTAAAGGTGGTTATATTGGAATTTTATTATGAAAATGAAGTCTCATATCCTATATTCTTATTGAAAGGGATATTTCATCTCTTCACATGGGTGGGATTCCAGAACACTTTTTTCAGGAAAGGAACATGCAAAACAACCAAGATTAAAATGAGTACCAACATTTCACCATAAAGAGATTATTTTAATCTAATATTTGTAAAGGTGATAGTGCAATTAAACCTACCATAGTTTGTCTATTTCCAAGCAACATTGTCTTTTGCTTGTGTGTGCTGTATAAACTTACACTGCATTTGTTTTAGAAGTGACCTGAAACCTAATGGCAAATAAACATCCTCCCCCCACCCTTGTAATGTGCATTCTAACCTATCATGCCTGTCAAAGTAGTTGGCAGGTGCTATATAAATATTCAGATACATAGAATCTATGAATATTTATGTGCTAAAGTTGCATTTATTTTTACATACCTTATAAATAAATAGGCAAAGACCTGCAAAAGAGAACAATTTAGTCATGTCAGGTGGTCTATAAATAAATTCATCTATGTGTGTGATATGTATTCCAAATTAATTTAAACTAGAATACTGAACATTTTTATGATGAAAATTACATAACTACAGCATTTTAAAAAATCTGAGTCTAAAGAGTTAACTTGGTTACCAAAACAGAAATGACTATTTTAAAATTTATCTCCATGGATTAAGAGATTATTACTTGCATTTGTGAAAATCATTAGAAAAACTAAATGTCCTGTTTTTTTTTATTTATTCTTATGCATAAAATTAAATAGTATCTAGGCAGGTAACCAAATAAATGGAGATCCTCTGGGAAGGAATTCTGTGGGAATAACATTTATGTGCAAAGAAATGTGAATCATCATTCCTGAGTTCTCTTTCTACATAAATTGACAGAATGATACATTATCAGCTCATTTGGGTAGAAGATGACGATGGTGCCAGTTCACTAATGGAATCTCTGTGTGGGGATAATGGGCATTGCTCAAAAGCTGATATACTTTTTAATAAGAAACTGTTTAACTTCATTGTTGCCGGGGTCTTGGCACTCCTTTTAGTATGGATTTAAGGACTTAGGGTTTCTAATTTAAAAGAAGACAAAGGTCAATCTGATTTCAGTAAGCTGGGAGCTTTTATTTATTCTCCTTATGAGATCAAAGTATCAAATGGGAAACCAGCAAAATCAGTCCTCAATTCTGACTCAAAGGTGCCTATTTCCTTTGAAGACTCATGTAGGCCATAAGAAAGTCATCTAAACTTTCTTTTACACTTAAGTAATTCAATCCTTATATGCTTCCAGTTTCACTGAAGTTCAAACTACCCACAGCATATACTGAAGAGGGAATTCTGAAGAAGGAATAATAGGGAATGACAGGAAAAATCTTAACAAATCTCAACATTAAAATATACATCGTTCTTCCAGAGAAGTTCCTTCCCATAACTTCCTTGATATTCTCTGTGTCTTTTAGCAGCTAATCTATAAACGCTACCAGATTTTATTAGATATTCCAGCAAATGTTTCCTCCCTCTGTGTTAAGCATTAAGAAATTTTCAAATTATACCCCAAATAATACAAGTGTTATTTGATTTTAATATGGAACAGTAGTTGTAGTTATGGACATTTATTAGAATATGATATTCAGGCAGGAATTTCTAACAGTGCAGAAACAATTTCCAATTTCTGATGTTTTAAGAGAATAGCTCCTGATTGTGGTGAAATCACACTAACACTAGAGAACTTGAACACAATTTTTATCACCTATAACCTGCCTAAATTAAATGTAATTTTGGGGGGGATTTCAACTTTTA
The DNA here is from genome assembly GCA_028646535.1 of Procyon lotor. NCBI lineage: Eukaryota > Metazoa > Chordata > Mammalia > Carnivora > Procyonidae > Procyon > Procyon lotor. Next base: position 33,610,793 of record CM053605.1, read on the forward strand.
TTTCCCTGGGAAAACGGTCTACAAACTTTAATAGATTTTTTTTTAAGATTTTATTTATTTATTTGACAGAGAGAGAGAGAGAGAGATCACAAGTAGGCAGAGAGAGAAAGGGAAGCAGGCTCCCTGCTGAGCAGAGAGCCCAATGTGGGGCTCCAGGGTCTCCCAGGATCCTGAGATCATGACCTGGGCCAAAGGCAGAGGCTTTAACCCACTGAGCCACCCAGGCGCCCCTCAATAGATTTTTCAAAGGGCATATAGACCACCAAAAATTCAGAAACACTAATTTAGATGTGTGTACATGAACATATTTGGAAAACTAATTTAAAGCTTTTTGGTATAATTTTTATACTAAGCCAACATATTTTTATTGTCTAGTTTGCTGCACATAGTTTAGAATTTGATCAATGGGAATTCCTTTCAGGTTAATCCAGGAAATAGACTTTTTACTGCAACAAGTAGAATGCCTGCTCAAAACATTGTAATGTGATGATTACACAACAATTCATAAGAGAAAGTAAAAAAAAAAAAAAAAAACTATCTTTATCATTATCATTGCTTAACTCTTCATGTAGGAAATCATTTTATAAAAGGTGATGAGGTGTCCTGGTTAAGAACTTGATGTATTGTATCACCTACCTAGTGCTTCTAAAGGAAACTACAGTTCTGAGTACAAAGTAACTAACTTAAATTGAACTTTCTGAAGAGTCAGTCTGTTCATTGGAAACTATTTATTTCCCATGACTTAAATGGTGTTCTTATGGACAATAAACCACACAATGTGAATAGTTTTCCTGGAATGTGTGAGAGGGTCACTGAAACTGTGTAAGAGATAAATGCATTAACTTAAGAAAATGTTTCGTTTAGTCCTTGAGAAATCTGCAACTTTTAAAAAGTACACATGTCACTTCAGAGCTTAGAGTTACAGAAGCTTTTGTTTGGTAGATCCTAACAGAACAGTTTATTGCCGGGAGTATTTACTTTCATTTTTAGCAATAGGTAAGTCAGGACAAGCTTTTAAGGATGCTTGAGGCATTAAACCATGTCCTACTCAGTCTGGCTTATCATGTCAAATCAAAGTGGGTATTTACTCTTTGCGCAAAATGCTATATATTTATAAATATAAAGTTTCTCAAATGCCTATTATGTATTAATTATGGATTGTGCTCAAAGTGTATTTGAATTTTGAAAAATGTCTTATTCATACATGGAAACTTTTGGATTTATCAAGGTGTTCTGTATCAAGTATTGATTAGTACAATAATCTCTTAACTGTATTCTTCGGATTCTTACAGCATATACTAAAATGTCTTAAGCAGAAATAATATTCCCAGATAAAGTTTTGAGAACAACTAGGTAAATAAAATTAGATGGATTTTTTCAGAGCCTTTAAAACTATTTTATATATCATATATAATACATGGTAGATGTATAATGTACCATACACACACATTTATTATGATATACAGTGATGTATATATATTCAAGCAAGAACTTCTAACAATGCAAAAACAATTTCCAATTCCTGATGTTTTAAAAGAAGAGTACTTAATTTTGGTGAACACTGTACTAACACTTGAAGTCATGAGCACAATTTTCAGGACCTATGAGTCTCCTAAATTAAGTGTTTTCTTATTTCAATATTTATTTTTTCCAGGAAAATGATCCACAAACTTAAACTTTCTTTTTTTTTTTCAAGATTTGATTTATTTATTTGAGAGAGAGACAGAGCAGGAGGGAGGAGCAGCTGACAGAGGGAGAAGCAGACTTCCTGCTGAGCAGAGAGCCCAGTGTGGGACTTTATTCCAGGACGTGAGCCTAAGTCAGATGCTTAACTGACTGAGCCACCCAGGTGCCCGGAAATTCAACTTTCTAATTAAGGTACCTTCTTTCACAGAGCACTTATTATTAGCATTTATTAGGACCAGATACCCTTTAGGCTTTTCTTGGGAATTCTCACTTGCACACACAGGTTTTTTGGTTTTGTTTATTTGTTTGTTTGTTTGTTTGTTTGACAATTGTGTTGCTATTAGACGCAAGAAGGGATCACTTAGAAGAAGCATAAGGATGGACATCAAATAATTGCTGGAAGCCAGGGTCTCCTCATAATCTACCTGCTGAGAGAATTATAAAACAATTAAGAAAATAAGATTTGATTTGATTTAGGAGAAGCCCAGCTAAAAAAGAATTTCAGAGTTATATTTATGTCATGAGACAATCAATACAAGTGAAAATCATTAGTCAAAGAAGTAGACAAGGAGGAATATCTTTGGGTAACACAACACTATTATTTTAGAGACAATAAGCAAAAGCTATCTGAGTGGTCAGCTGGACCCAGCAGAGAATTAAGAAAATTTGTCTAGGGAAGAAGACGATGAGAAAAGAGTGTGTACTGTGTATACATGTGTCTTTATTATCTTTTAAAGAAATAGAGCATGATAACTTATATTTAAAGTTAATGGTAACAATCTCTTTGTGACCCAGTCACTATTTTTGATTAAAATCAAATTATTATTAAGTTCTTATTGTTTAAGTATTAAACAATAAATGTGGCATACATAAAGGTATACACAGCATTAGCCTAAGTAGATTTTCAATGGATAACTACCTGTACATATTCTCACTTTCACAAGTGGAAAATAGATATATACAAGATTAATGAGGGGTACAAAATTATATACATCCCACTTTGTTAGGACTCTAAATGGTATTCTGGAAATTAAGCCTTAGTTATTAATTGCTCCAAAATAACCTCTTTTACTAAACCGTTTAACACCTAGAAAGTAATTCTGAGATTTCCTTCTTAATCTTAACTCCACTAAGACTATGTACTAAACTACTATTCAATTTTTTTATTTTTGGATAGTTTGGATTGCCACTTCAGATTTGGGATATAATTCAGATTGAGTACAACACCCAACAATAGTAAAATTCATTGAAATTTTAATGTTGACTTGAGAATTTGAGGTGGTAGCTTATCTCTGTATATCCAGGATCCGTGAACCAAATCCAGGCAATGAAAGTGCATCAGAATGTTCTGAGGGAACATAAAAGCACCAATTCAAAGGGAATAAGACTGATAAAGATGACTTATGACTCAAGTTAATGGAAAAAAACAGACTTATTTTTTAAAAGTAGTGAAATCCATTCTTGAGTTCATACCGTTCTCTGTAAAAATAAATAAAACCACTTTAAGTGTCAAATCTATATTGTTAAGTTTCCATGAGTCTTAAATTTGATAAAAAGTTTTCTGGCAAAAATGATATAGATTATAATACAGCAAGCACTTTCAAATACCTATATTTACATTCGATAAGGTGTCATGGGTACACTTGAATCTTTTTATTTTTATTTTTATTTTTATTTTATTTTAATTCCAGCGTAGCAAACATATAGTGTTGAATTATTTTCAGGTATACAATATAGTGATTTGACAATTCTATACATTGCTCAGTGCTCATCATGGTAGGTACTCTTAATCCCCTCACTTTGATCCTTTTTTAAATATTATTAAAATGTATGCTAAAAGTTTAAAAGCTCATGTGTGTAAAATACTTGGAAATTACATAGGACAAAATTACATTTTAATAATTTATAAAAGGTATAATATAGATAAAATTATTTAAAAAAATATATTGTTTAAGCTCTACTACTTTTTGGTTTCTCAGACATCCAACTGGTACATTTCTCCTGCCTGATGAGCTTTTTATTTTTTTCTGAGAAAATGCATTCCTAGCATAAAGTTAATTATTATAACAAACTGGACCTGAAGTAAATGCCAATTTACAATAGGTAAATATTCCTATACTGAAATTTCATTTTAACTTTATTAATATAATAGGCAAATTATGGGGAAACCATAAGATGCAGTCAGTGAAGAAGCTGAAAATAAGAGAAATTGTGTTGCCCTTTTAGTTAACTCATAAAATGATCTGTGATAAAATTTTTTAGTCTTCTTGAGAGAGAAGGAATAACTGAAGTGGAAGAAAAGTCTATGTTGATATATGTGAATAATGTATTATTCACAAATGTGCATTCATAAGAAATAAACAATTGAAAAAATCACAGAAGACATTTTGACAGTGCTTCTTTGACTTGGCTATAAGTTGTAAGACACAAAGTCACTTAAATAGTATGGAGAAAATGATTTTGCTTAAAAGACTTTGCTATAAGGACAAACTCTTACTTTGTTTCTCTTCATAGAATATTTCATTCTTCTCACTGTATAGACTAACACAGCCTCTCTACTCTTTATCTTTTTTGCTAACATTGACATAATTTCCTTATAATTTCAATTATAAGGAAGTAATGACATTATTCCTACTCCCATTCAAAATCCTGAAAGAGAAAACTAATTAATTCATCATTTTAAACCAGGATGCACCCTGTGGTCAGAGATGACTGGTCAGCCTGGAGATCAGTTATTTGGGGTCAGGTGCTCACTTGTGGTCTAAAATAGGGGAGGCATGGGGCACCAGGGTGGTGCAGTCTGTTAAGCTCTTGGTTTCTGCTCAGATCATGACCTAAGGGTCATTAGATAGAGCCCCGAGTCAGGCTCCCCACTCAGCATGGAGTTCACTTAAGACTCTCTCCCAGGGTGCCTGGGTAGCTCAGTTGGTTGTGTCAGCTGAGCCTTTGGCTCAGGTTATGATATCAAGGTCCTGGGCTAGAGCCTCACCTTCAGCTCCCTGCTCATCAGGGAGTCTGCTTCTCCCTCTCCTTCTGCCCCTCCCCTCTCTGCTTGTGCTCTCTCCCTCTCAAATAAATAAATAAATAAATAAACAAATAAAATCTTAAAAGGAAAAAGGCTCTCCCTCTGCCCCCACCCATCCTACCCCCTCCTGCTCTTTCTCTCTCACTTTGTCTCTCAAATAAATAAATTTTAAAACAATAATAATTAAATCAATCAATCAGTCAGTCAATCAATCCTTAAAAAAATAGGGGAGGTGAGTGGCAGGTACAGAAACATAGCCACATGGCAACAGGAGATGTAGTCAGAGCAGATATCCTTAAGACTTTTGAGGGCATCGTAGACAAAGGTCAACATTTCCAATTTAGTATCTATTCAAGCCCTGTTGAGGGAAGCGTATATGCTATCCAAGATCATGTGTATTCGATCTGAAAGTCAAAAATAATTTATGTATATTGGAAGTCTAACTCAATCTTCTTTAATCTCTTGCCATAAAGTCTGTGAATCTTTTTTTTTAAATTAACATATAATGTATTATTTGCCCCAGGGGTATGTGTCTGTGAACCATCAGGCTCACACATTTCACAGCACTTACCATAGCACATACCCTCCCCAATGTCCATAATCCAGCCACCCTATCTCTACCCTCCCTACCCCCAGCCACCTTCAGTTTGTTTCGTGAGTTTAGGAGTCTGTTATGGTTTGTCTCCTTCCTGATGCCATCTTGTTTCATTTCCCTCCCCCACCCCCCCACAGCCCCCTGCCCTGCCTCTCAAATTCTTCATATCAGAGATATCATGTAATAATTGTCTTTCTCTGACTGAAAGTCTCTGAATCTTAAAACTGATTCTTTTCATTCACACTTCATGCTTTCCCTGCAAACTTCTGGGAAATTAAGAAACAGACATACTTTGTATAAAATGGTGTAATGTTCATTGTTTTCAATCAGTGTGACCAGTACCCTATCACCTCATAAATTCAAGTCTCTGAGCCTGCAAAAATGAGTGCCAGATCCTGAAATGAGGCTGACTTACAAAGATAAATGCCTGCTGGAGAGACCTCTTGACAAGCAGTTAGCAAGCTGACCTTCCCTAGCTGAGTGACTTTCTTTTACACGTCTATCAATCACTTTTTCCCTGATTTGTATTTATCAATGTGATTCTACAGAATACACATATACTCCCCTATGTACACACAGACTCACAAATGTGACTACATACAAAAACACTCACCTTAAGGATTTGTTCTTTATTACACAAATTAAACTTCAGGAAAATATTTATTTGGTGACTTTGTAAAACTAGATATTTAATAACAATAAAGGAATGAATTCGGCTTCTTCTAGATTATTTATTATCACTTGTTATGAACAACACAATCAATCTGACTTCAATCTTTTACTTTATGATATTTTGAAATCTCTCAGATGACCTTTCTTCTGAATATTGCACTAATTATTTCTGACAGTGTAATATTTATTGCAATACTGTCAGCAACTTTCTAACCCAAACTGGTTTATTTGCTTTTTATGTGCAATACTATTAAAATATAAAGTATTGGTTATTAGAGTTCTGTTGATGTTATATAAAATGCTTAATTTGTACTGTTAATATTAGTTTAAATCATGTGAAATTGTCAATATTCAAATTTTGGGACCTACAAAATGGCAATTTCATATGATTCAATGTAATAATTCCAAAAGACATATATTTACTTATTTATTTGAGAGAGAGAGAGAGAGAGTGCACACACAAGCAGGGAAGGGGCCAGAGGGAAAGGGAGAGAGAAAATCCTTAAGCAGACTCCCTGCTGAGCACAGAGCCTGATGTGTTCAATCTCAGGACCCTGAGTTCATGACCTGAGCTGAAATCAAGAGTTGGATGCTCAACTTACTGAACCACCCAGGCACCCCAAAAGACATTATATTTTGAAGGACGACACTATGCGACACTCCCACTGGATTGCATTGTGCCTTTTTATGCATAAATGTGTAATTAATTATGTATCCCTCACTAGTGTCTTTGAGGACTGCTTTTTCCATTCATATAACACTGTGGTTAAGAATATTGAATCTGGAGTAAGAGCTGGCTCCATAACTTAATATCTGTGTGACATTAAATAAGTTCTCCAACCATCAATTCCTTGTCACAAAATCAGGGTGTAACAATGTGAGCATCACAGGATAATTACGAGGGCCAAATGAAATAGTTCATGTAATTATTTAATGTTGCATTAAGTGATATTATGACTTTAATCAGTGTTAACATTTTTTTAAAATTTATCTCTTTTTTTTTTTTGGTGAGAACATTTAAGTTCTACTTTCAGCAAATTTCAATTATAAAACACAGTATTATCAATGTAGTCATTATGTCGTAATTTGATCTTTATACTTTATTCATCTTGTCGTTTAACGTTTGTACCGTTTCTTACCAAGCTCTCCCCGTATTTCCCACCTCCCAGTTCCTGACAACCACTTTTCTATTCTGTTTCTATGCATTTAACTTTTATTTTTAGATTCCACACAAAATGATACTGTGCAGTGTTTCTCTTTCTCCATCTGGCTTATTTCATTACACAGAATGCCCTCAAGATCTAATCATGTTGTCATAAATGACAAGTTTTTCTTCTTTCTCATGGCTGGTTAATATTCTATTATATATATATATATATATATATATATATATATATATATATATATGCATACTTGTGTGTGTGTGTGTGTGTATCACATCTTCTTTATCCATTCATCCATTTATAGACACTTAGGTTGTCTCCATATCTTGGCTATTGTGAATAATGCTGCAGTGAACATGGGAATACAGATATCTCTTTTAGATTCCATTTCATTTCCTTCTCATATATAGTATTATTATTAGTAGTAGTAGTTGTTTCTAAAAACCTCAAATATCACTTCCTGCCTTCTAAAATAAACAGTGATGTGGGGCTCCTGGGTGGCTCAGTTGGTTAAGTGAGCAACTCGTGGTTTCAGCTCAGGTCATGATCTCAGAGTTGTGAGATCAAGCCCCATGTCACTCTGCACTAGGCACGAAGCCTGCTTAAGATTCTCTCTCTTTAGCTCCCTCTACCCCTCCCATCCTCTACAAAAGATTAAAATCTTTAAAAAGATTTAAAATTTTTTAAATTTAATTAAAAAATTAAAATGAATAGTAATATAAAAGTATAAGAAGTCCTACTAAACAGAAGTCTTCAAGATAAGTAGTGGATCCTTCAGGATTGTTTAATTTCATGTAATAAATACATTATGCAGGGGCGCCTGGGTGGCTCAGTCGTTAAGCGTCTGCCTTCAGCTCAGGTCATGATCCCAGGGTCTTGGGATCAAGCCCCACATCAGGCTCCCTGCTTGGCAGGAAGCCTGCTTCTCCCGCTACCATTCCCTCTGCTTGTGTTCTCTCTCTCGCTGTGTTTCTCTCTGTCAAATAAATAAAATCTTAAAAAAAAAAAAGATAAAGAATGAGTTTGCATAGTGAGAGTTCAAATTGTGATAGTTTTCCATTTTTACCGTCACAAAGAATCTGTATAGATCTGTGATCAAGAACAAGACTGGGGAAGAATTGAAGATCAATCCTTAAGCCAGCCCAGCTGAGCATTCTGTTGACTGAAATCCCAGCCGGTATCTCCTTTCTCAACTGACCTAAAGCAAGAATGGTCCATCTGAGCTGGGTCAATCCACAGTGTCATGAGAGATAACAAGTTCTTGCTTTAAGCCCTAAGTTTAGGGTTGTTTATTATGAAACAAACATTATCATCAACCAATCATTTTTTGTTTGTTTGCAACGGGTAATAAGCACCTACTAATAGTCATAATTGTATTAATAACAATGGCAGTAATGAGGATATTTATATGTTGTTAATTGTATTTCCAGCAAATTTTAACCAACTTTTCAGGAACAAAACTTTTGTTAGAATATTATTTTAGCAGATAATCGTGAGTTTAACTTTGCTAAAAAGTTCTGTTTCTGTTTCCTATACGTTTCTATTCATTTGTGGAATAGATTAAGAGAATCTCATTTAGAGGTTTTCTATCTAATTAATTGTTTCTTATGTGTTGCTACAACCTGGGTAGTTATTGGACATGTAAACTTTCAAATGGATTTCTGCTCTAGAATGTCAACTTCTTTGCTGATGAATTAGTCTGACCCATACATATCTTGATGTTCAACCAGTGTGCATGTGTCTGCTTTCCTCTGGAAACTTCTGATGATGCAGCTGGAAGATGTCTCCAGTGAAGATCTTTTCTTCCAAGTCTATCATGAATAGCAGGGAGAGTAACAACCAGAAGTAGGAAAAAAGTTATTTTTACTAAGTGTAGCTTTAAGAATTTGAAAATATAATTGGAGTCCATGGACTGCCTGGAGGAAATTTTATTTTTTTGTCTGGAGAAATTTTTTTAATAAAAATGGCTTTTTTAAACCTGAGACCTTTTTTATGTTCTCTAAAATAATAATGACCCATTTTGTATATCTCTGTTTCTCTTTTTTTTCTTTGTCTGTGTTTGTACACCAACATGCACTTGCACACACACACACACACACACAATCTCATACCATTTACTTAATTGGCATAAAATATTTTAAAAAACAAAATTATAAAAGGGAAAACTTGAAACAATTAGACTGATTTAATAGAGAATGCTTTTCTTTATTTTAACTATGTGCAGGCTCATGTGCATGGCAGAAACTGATTATTGTTTCATCACATGCTTGTGGTATGTTCAAAAACCAACAGTGGAATTTGAAACAGATTAAATTTTACAAACAAAATAAATTTTCTGATGCTTCAAGTTACATACCTAATATAGCTGAATGAACTTTAGATGAATTTATTTCTTCCATGAAGTTTTGAGAATGAATTTATTTCAAATGGCTCTGTTTCTCTTTCTTAGCTAATCCATATTTTATGTTGGATTATTATGGAATGTTAGCCAATCTTAACATTTAATTATGAAAATTAAATAACATGCTTAGTTTTGCATCTCTTCTAACAATATGTAAGGACTTTCAGGTAACCTCTAAAGGCGTGTGTTCTGACTAATGTGCCAAATAAGAGTAACAAGAGTCTCTTTGGTAAAATAATAAGTGACAAATATAGATCCACTTGAAAAATACTTAATGAGCATGACTGCTCCCTCCTCCCTTTCTCCGCCTTCCCTCTCTCCCTCCCTTTCTCTCTTTCCCTTTTCTTCCTTCTCTCCTTCTCCTTCTATAACAAAGAGGGCAAGTTTTTCCAAGTAATTTTTTTGTTTCTTACTAAGTAACTATCATAGCCAGGATCCATAGTACATTAATAAAGTTTTTTTTGTGTGTGTGTGTTTCCATTAACACTGTTAAACATTTATGGCAAGATTATTTTCTACAATTCACTTTAATTTTCTCTTTCTAGAATTTGGACAAGAAAATCAATATCTCATGGAATACCAGTGTTCTTATTCTCATGCTATATATTCCTCCTTCTAGCATCAAGAAAGGCTTAGGGGAACTCATTACAATGAGAAGAATGAGCAGAAGAGTGAAAAAAAAAAAACAAAAAAGATCTTAATTCAGAATTCCTAGGGTTAAATATTTCATTTTTTTTTCTTATACTATCTCTTTGGGACCCTGGACAGAACTGGAAACCTCCCACTATTCACATCATATCTGTGGGTGAAGTTGATATGTATATAAGACAGAAATGTAATAAAATGTGAGAAAAGAAAAACTTTTTTTAGAACAAAAAACTACATTCCTTTAGAACTGTTCATCCTGTTTGAGAAGGAAAAATAATTTTATTGCCTGTAGAAAATATATTGGCCAAGTCCAGAATCATTTTGGTTTGGGTATTATAAATTTGGCCCCTGTCCAATTCAAGGCTTATTCTTTGAAATCTCTCCTCTTCCCTTTCATTAAGGGCAGTGATAAATGTTGACTTTGTTGTGGGCATGATCATGTGTCTACTTTGCCTCTGTGCATAAGTGAGATATGTAGACAGAACCTCTTCCCCAATTCCTTACCTCTAGCAAATACTCTACTCTGTTTAGCCATTGGGTGGCCACTTGAGCCCATCTCAGCCTTCCTGAGCAGTTGCCTATATAAACTAAGGCTCCTGATGGGCAAGCTTGGTCTCCTAACCTTGTGCTGTGCCACTACTCAATACTGTCCTCCCTCAACGCCGAGACACCAAGCACTTCTGTAGATGTTGCAGGCATCAAATGTCTGCTGAGAATGAAAACTAGTCTCTGTGTTCAGAAGCTCTCCCCTAACTTCTTGGCAATCTTTCACACCCCAAGTTACCTAGGGAGAAGATGGAACAAGCATGTCCTTTTTATTCTTTCTTTCACATTCCCTCATCTCTACTTTATACTCTCTCTTTCCTCTGGTCTCTTTTGGTATTTAGTCTTTCAATAGGAACTCAGAAGATATGGGGGAAGATGATCTAGAACTCCATGTGGCTTGCACATAGCCTCGGAAACTTCATTTTCTATGTTGTTAAATCTCAGGTGAATCTTGTGATTTATTATCTCAAGTGTTTAGCCTCATTGGTCTATAGGGGTGGCATATGTATGGGTAAGGCAAGAGTGGTGGGACCCATGGAACTCTGAAGCAAAAATATCTGTTCTTCTCCTTCTAGATCTCGAGTTATTGCTGCAAGTAAACATTTTGTATCTTACCTCTTTACAAAAAATATTCTGCTGTGATAATAAATATACTGTGGTGACACACCTGAAAGCAAAACATGTCACAGATATTTCAATTCTAGACCCCGTATAATTACTAGAGCAAGGTGCACTGTGTTCAATATTCTTTTAGATGACTATTTATTGTACTATTCAAAAAAATGTGGTTTCCATAGCAACCTTGTCTGCAGATAGTTTCAGAATAGCTTTTTACAGCTTTTGAATCATGAATATATTTTATCCACTTGGGAAAAAAAGGAACAGAACAGGCTTTACAATTAATTTATATTCAATATCAGAAAGAACTGTTTTTCCCCAAGAGACTTTTCATGTACACAAAATATCATTAACGATAATGGTCTTGGTTTATAGAAGGTGGGGGAGGAGTGCTTCCCACTTCTTCCAAAAGATGGAAGTTACTCTCTGATGGGGAATTAGAATTTTTTTGTCTATCCCTTAAAAAGCACACTGTATCTAATTGAAGTGTATGTCAAAAAAGATCAAGTAAGTAATCCCAGAATATGCTTATATGTCAGCATGTCTGGGAGATTTACACTGTATTTTAATTTTCCTTTTGTTTAATGAGCATTTATTACACATCTTCTAGTGACAGTCAGTGTGTGGGCCCTGGCAGTAAAAGATAAAAATAACACTATTACTGCCCTCTAATAAAAAATTCTGGGAGTGGAGTAGACAGTTTATAAAAGGTAACATATCAAGAATGCTGACAAGACAGGATCATGAATGGGAACAGAGAGGAGAAACATCATCCAATCTGAGTGCATAGGGAAGACTTCTTGAAGGGGAAAATACTATAGTTGAGTATTTAAAGATGAGTAAGACTATTTCATCAATTAGAAAGAGGATGCAAGACGTTTCAAGTTGAGGGAAAAATATGAGACAATATATGGTATATGGGGAAACTAGATGCAGAAAGGAATGCTACCACTATAATGTGAACTGTCAACAAATTAGCAGATGGGGCAGAAGTAAGGTTTTGAAACACTATAAATATTGATGTGTAATAATTGAATATATATAAATACCTTTATAGTTTTCGTTTTTTTGTTTTTGCTATTGTTGCTGGTGACATAAATTTGGTTATGTACTTTAAGGAAATGCTGAAAGAAATTCTTTTAGGCTGAATGAACCCTTTGTATAAGACTCCTCAAATAAGCAGAAAACTATTGGTTGTAAAAGTTGAATTTTTTAGGTGTAACATCATAAGAAAGTAGAAACACTACTCTAGTACCCAAGGCAATCCATAGACTTCCAAAGTGAACTCCTTGTGTCCTTTCCCTCCAATATATGCCAGACTGTTCCAGTGAGTGAGAGGATGGGGTATTTCTTTCAGTTTGCAGGCTCTCCTGACTCTCTAAGAAATAACAAAAGGCATCAATAAAAAGCTTTGACATTTTCGCTGAAAAGTTATGTATACGTGTGCTCCTTGACATTATATTAACAAAAAGCTAAAATACAAAGTACAGAATACAAAAATAAATAATTAAATAGTAAATAAATAAGAACTTGTCAAATAGCTGTAACCAGGGTATGACCCGGAGCACACTGCCCATCATCAGTTAGGCAGTGCTGAGGTCCCCAGTGACTCAAGTCTCCACCAATTTTCTTCATTTGAGCTATAGTGTAAGACTTTTACTTAATGGATATTTACTTGGCTTTTATTGAATGGGTCTGGGAATATTCCTTGCCCCTTTTAAGTATCACCTTCATTTGTGAAAGAGGAAATTGAAGTAGATGATTCATAAGTTACAGAGAGGAAAACGGAAGATCTAAATTTCTTATAATTCTCAGTAATTCAAATGTCTTCCCAGTTCATTCCATCTCTTGAGTCCATTCGCATTGTGTGCCCTAATTCATTTTTTCCTGGAGAAACATTCTGGCCTTTCAGTCACCTCCACGACAACTGTTTCTTACTACTTTAAGACATCAAGACCCATCTGTGATTTCACTTTTTTTTCAACTTTTTAATTAGTTAATTGAATCTTTGAACCATCTCCATAGAGCTCAGAAATTTCTGCTTCTCCAGTGTAAGCTTTCTTCACCAATTACTTGCTAGAGCCTTCATTAGAGTGTCAGTCTTTGGGTGCCTCAAGAAGTCGAGTACCGCTCATTACTGGGAACAACAAATGTTTTCACCAAATTTCAGTCCCAGTAACTACCTTTGGTATATCTTATTAGTTAGGAAACAGAATAGTGAACAAAGAGAAGAAAAATACTCTAGATCAAGAATTCAAAATTATCTCTTTGAAAAGTCTCTGTGTCAAATAATGTCTGTGACTATCCTGAAAATCAGGATATTATAAATGTGTAGGACATTTTCCATGTCATATATAAATAATCCTCAAAATATTGCTGGTGATATTGAGTTTTTTTTTCTTTGGCTATTTTTTAAATTAATGTGGAAACTGCAGTTCGGAGAGATTAAATAACTTGTCCTATCTTGTATATCTAATACATGGCCAAGCAAAGATTCAAATAAGGATAATGTAGACTCTAAATCTTAAACACATACTTTTTGCTATTTTTTACAGCTGCATTAACACAGTGAAGAATTGCTCAAAAATTTTTGGTGGGTTTCTCTTTCTCCTTATGAGATTTTACTTTAATGAGTGCCCATATTTTTACTACAAGAATTCAGACAAACAGCATTTTTCATGGAAGATTCATGCCTTAGGCTCTGAAATGATCTGAGGCCACATTATTCTCCTTCAGGGTTTGGTTCAAGAGCCATTCCCATGATGACACACTTTGATGTGCATTAAATTTATTCTGTTTTTAATGCTGTTTTCTGATTTCTTTTAACATTGCCACAAGTTCTGTTTTAATTACTTGTGTTTGGAAGTATTCTCGGGGAATCTCTAGGAAAGTGTGCTTCCTCAGAACTAAGTCACATTATTTTCTAGGTCATCAGTTATGAGGAATCAGAAGATAGGTGTTCTGATCTCGGATTCAGTCATTAATTAGCTTTGTGATCCCAACCTTGAAAAAAAAGTCACTTAACCTCTCTAAAATTTTCTGACTTCTGGTGTTTTATAGTGGCTGGACAAAAAAATATATGTAGTTAAGTCCCTTTCCAACTCTAGTATTATTTTCTTTAATATGATATTTTCTTTAATACTCAGCATCCCCTATGTGGTGTCACAAAGTCTTGGTCTAGGCTCCTATCCAGTACTGTAAGGATTTGCCCCTAGAGAGCTCAGTCTTCTCACCTCTCCAGCCTCCTGCATGCTTTCACAACCACCAAGCCAACCCCCTTTTCTCAAACTTCTTCCTGTTTAAAAAGATGGAACACTGCCAGAGATATTTATACTGACTCACCCTAACTCTGCAGAGTGGTTTGCACTGTAGTGGTTAAATAACCAAGATAGAATGATTTAGGTTTTCTTGACAAAAAAGATTTGGGGTTGGGATTCAGAGAAAAGCAGCATAACTAGTTTCGATGTTTGTGATAGTATCACACCCTCTTTCATCTACTGTTGAAAACAAGTCACACTTGCCTTCTTGCGGTTTTTAAAACACGCTTATGCACTTGCAAATACTTCTGCCACTAAGGCATTTCCTTCAAGTATATATATGGCTTACTTCTTTTCCAGAGAGGCGTTCTTTCCCATCTTACTGTTGAACTACCATCCAACTATCACTTCTCGTTCCACAAAACCCCATCCTGTTTCTATATGTTCTTTTCTTCATAGAACTGATAGGCATATTTTTTTATAGTATATGTCTCCCTTCTTTATAATTTAAGCTTCATGAAAAGGGATAGTGTCATCTTTTGTGGTTTGTTTGCATCTAGTCTCCTCTTAGCAAATAATAACTCTGTTAATACCTCCTCAATGCCTGTCCTACCAGAATCCTGACTGATGTGTCTGGCATTTCAATTCCTTCCAGCTTAGATGCCTTTGAATACTTTTCATCAACTAGTAGAGAAAATGATTAGAATTGCTCAAACACTGAATCTAAGATTTCTGGCAAGCTCACCCATATGGAAAAGAAGCAACACTGATTAAAAACTACATTCTTATCTTCTAGATTAACCTTCTTCAGAATCTACTGCCACACACATGCCTCAGATTTTTGCTGACGTAATTAATGACTTCATGCAGTTTTTAGTATGTAAACCTTTGGCTTCAAATTTGAACACTGTGTCTTGCCTCTGAAACTGCTCATCTCACAACTGCAGTTTCCTATAAAATAGGAAGGGGTTTGAATCTGCAAGCAAAACAAGATAAGAAGAAAAGATATACATCTACTAGCTAGAGAAATGCACAGATTTATTAAATTTGACACCCTATACGACAGCTAAACCATTAATCGTTAGACTGTCCACATTGCTAGGTAATGAAAGATAGATCTTTTCTTTTCTTCCTTCTCTGGAAGACAGTACCCAAGGCAGGAGGTCAGCAGAATTGTGCTTTAAATGTCTCATAAACTAGCGGTGTTGTGACTGGTCTAATATGCATTCAATGGAATAAATTATTTCTCAATCTCTCTATCTCTATCTGTATTTCCATTTCTCTCTTCTTCTCTGAATTTAGAGAAATAGAACTAAGTGAGCCAAGATTAAAAAGTCATAAATCTATCTAGGAAGTTTGCCAGTATATATTGACGAGAGAAGCATGCTCAGAGCCTCAGCCTTCTATCATGTGGTTGGGAATAGGGGAATGGAATTGGGGATGGGTAATTACTATCATTTTAATAATTTTATATTTTTTGTTACATTCAGTACAACAGTCTCTTCCCTCATTCCCTTGCAAGGCTTTGTGATAAAAGGTGCTTATTTTTTTTAATATCTTGTCAAGGTCAAATTATATGACATTCAAAAATTAAATATTAATCCACAGGATTACCTACAAATTATTCTCCAATATATGTTATCAATTTAGATGTTTACTATGAACTAAGATTACTATCCTATCTAAATAACACCTCCATTTAGCATTTTCTCACTCAGCTGATAAAAATGAAACAGCCAGGAAAACAATAGAAAAATGATACTGAACTTAATATTCTTTGGGGCTAATAGGCACCTTTTCACCAGTAAAACACCTATAAAATTCAGATTAAACACACAAAAAATCTAAAAATATGGATAATTTGCAACTATTTTAAAGATTGTGGAAATAGTACAACAGAATCTTGGGGATGTTGTCAGACATAGTGTAAATCCCAGCTTAGCCATTATTTACTCTGTGACTCTGGCCAAATCATATAACTTCTTTAGTGCACACTTTTGTCAACTGTGAAATGTAGAGGGTCACCAGTAATATCTATCCCATAGGATTGCTATGAAGAATAAATGAGAATATGCACATAAAATGTGTATTACACTACCTAAGCAGTACAAGTATAAGCACTAGTAATTTTGATTATTGCTTTTTTTGTTGTTATTGTTTAGGTTATGTGCAGAATATTGAGGATTTTTATATGATAGATGGGGAGAGTCATAGATTTTCTAGACAATAAATTAAGGAGAGGGTAGCTCGTGAGGGAAATGAAGACAGTTGTTTTATAGAAACTTTCCCCCCAAAAAATGACTTTGAAAGATAGTAGAAAGGGAATTACTGTTGTGGGGCTTCAAGTGCTTTTGTTTGTTCTCATTGTGTTTGTTTTTTGGTTTTAACATTCTTCAAAGACAGATGAGCTTAAATGAAAGAGAATTTAGAGAGGCTGGGCAAAATGAATAAATCAATGGAACAATGAACAACTTCACTGTGAGTGTTGCAGAAGGCAATATTATACAACTTAAATGGTTGGCCTTAGAAATGAGCAGAGATAGCTTTGTTATCATAACAGGAAGGAGGAGAGGAAAATATGGTTGCCAATGAAGTGAGTTCATAAGTTTAAAAAAATGTGTTTTGATCTTGTCTGTGGAGTAGTAGTAGCTGTAGTAGTAGTAGTAGTAGTAGTTGTAGTAGTTTGCATAGACTCTCAAAGTAGTAATTACTGAACCAAAGGGAATATACATTTCTAATTCACTATATAGGCAATATATATATTGCCTAATGTAGGCAAAATTATTTTCAGGAGAAAAATACTAATCCATACCGTTTAGTAGTGTATCAGTGAGTTTAGCCATTCCTCTACCACACAATCAGCATTCAGTAATCATCAATTTATTCAATAAGAATTATGTGTGCCAAATAGTATTTTAAGCAGTGATGAAAGAAATACATGCATTTTCTGCCCTTAAGGAGTATAAACTGCCCTATGGATAAGGCAGTCCATATAATAACTGTTATCTATCGATCTATCTAAATATACTATGGAAAAATATAGATAGAAGATAGATAAAAATAGATATAGATATCTGGTTATATCTATCTCTCTATAAATCAAAGACAGATAGATAAAAAACACAGATTTCTATGTATAGATGGATATCATTATATATATATCCATCCAGATCCTTTGACCATAACAAAGAAAATAGAATAGGATGTTTTGGTATAGAATATAGGATCTACTTTGTTAAGTAAGATAGTCATGGAAGATTTCTTCATTTTTTAATCTTTAAAAACCATAGGAAATAAGTGCTCTCTACTCAATTGACATGAATTTCCTCTTCAGATTCTTTAATGTTGTCATGTGGTAAGAGACACATACAAGTGGATTTTTTTTCCTGAACATAACTACTCACTTATATAACTATATTTTGTTGATTTATCAAAAGATTAAAAAGAGGAGATTAATAACATCACATTTTTTTCAAATTTTTATTTCAACTCTACTTACTTAACGTTTAGTATAATACTGGTTTCAGGACTAGAAATTAGTGATTCGTCACTTATGTGTAATACCCAACACAGGTGCCCTCCTTAATACTTATCACCCATGTAGCCCATCCTCTGTCTACTTCCCTCCATCAATCTTCAGTTTCTTCTCTATAGTTAAGAGTTCTTATGGTTTGCTTCTCTCTCTTTCCTTCTTTCCTTTTTTTCCTTTTCTCATATTCATCTGTTTTGCTTCTTAAATTACACGTATAAGCTAAATTCTATGGTATTTGTCTTTCTCTGTCTGACTTATTTCACTTAGCAAAATAGATGCTAGTTCTATCTATGTCATTGCAAATGGCAAGATTTCATTCTCTTTGATGGTTGAGTATTATTCCATTATATATATATATATGTATATATATATATATGTATATATATATATACCACATTTTCTTTATCCATTCATCAGTCATCACATTTTATTTTTAGAAAAATAATTTGGAACTAGTGTAAAGAGAAATGATAGAGGATTAGAAAGAGACATTATAGCAGAGCATTTTAGGAAGATCTTACACTGAGAATAGAAATGATGAAGGGCAGAAATAAAATTTGGGAACTAGAAGAGAAGATGAGCTGGGGAAATATTTAGGAGGTAGAAATTGTTGCTGCTACTTCATTTAACTTTTTATACCTAATATCTATTAACAATGTTCACAAGCAGTTGCTCAGACATTGGCAGAACGTAGGGAATAAAAGTTATCTCAGGGATATGCACTATTACTACACCAGTCTCAAGGGAGTCTGTCTCATTACCAGCATCAAATTTATTTCCACTACAAATCAAATTTCAGTTCTATTAAATGGACCAAGAACTGGTAGCCAGAGCTCAGAATTCTTGTTCTAGTTAAGAATGCCTCTATTGAAAATTTATGCAAAGCCTTAGAACTAACTGATGGATTTAAAACTTTCTCAAAGAGTTCCATTTAAAAAGTTTGTAGCTAGTTCTGAAATTATCTTTGTACACATACCTTTGTGCTTTGAGTCCTAAATTTCTAAATTACTAAAACTCAAATTTTCTAAAAATATTTTTGGATTTCAGTTGAAGTTATAAATCTTATTTTGTGCTCTTTTCTATGTTCCCATTAATTTCTAATTTTATTCTGAATTAATCTTCAGGATGCATGTTCTGGAAAGATTTAACTAGACCAAAAGTTTAACGTAATATGATAGAGTTTTCTATATAACTGGTGAATTCTAAAATATTTATGAAGCTTCTTTGTTCTTTTGATTTTATAATATTGCAATAAATAAAATCTTAAAAAAAAAGGGCAGAACAAACCCAAGTACAGACACAATAGAGAAGCTCCAAGAGCAGACATGGTATAGAGGCATACAAATCTGACTTTCAAGTATTTAGGGATACATGTTAGGGAAGAGACTCCCACAGAAACATCGAATGCAGTAAAAACTTCCAAGAAGCCTCAGATGTGGTCTACAGCCAAGACTTTTAACCAATGAATTGACTTCTTTTTAATCCATATGTTGAGAGATACTAAGGAATATTTAATTTCCATATAAATACTATTTAATGTAACTAAGAACGAAATAAACTGGGAAAAGAAAAGATGCCAAAACACTTGAGCACAGTTAACTGATAAAGTTAAATTTGGTTCATTCAGAAATCATGCAGAAATCTAAATGTTGCTTTAGTCCCACAGTCCTCTGAAATTAAAATAATGATAATGGATAATGATAACAGTAACAACAAAAATATAATTACAGTTGAACTTATACTCCCCCTACTGTGAAACCTCAATGTCTCCAGAGTTGCACCCTAGCACTGTAAGTACAGAAAGCAATTACCATTTTACAACCTCTGATTAAGTGACTTCAATTAAAATTAAGTTATTTTTCCTTCTTTAAGAATACCTGTTTACTTTTTACTTTTTATTTTTTTTAAAGATTTATTTGACAGAAAGAGAAAGAATACAAGCAGGGGGAGCCGCAGGGGGAGTGGCAGAGGGAGGGGGAGAAGCAGACTCCCTGTGGAGCAGGGAACCCTATGCTGGGCTAGATCCCAGGATCCTGGGATCATGACCTGAGCTGAAAGCAGACACACTTAACCGACTGAGCTACCCAGGTGTCCCTAGAACCCTCTTTTATTAGAAATGACAGAAATTTATTTCTTTTGTCAAAGACATACATATTACTTTTTTCTTTAATACTTTACTGTCCCAAACGTCAATCAATTTTCTGTTCAGTTTTTGTTTTTGTTTTTAGAACTTCTGGAACATCTTTAAAGAAACATCTGGAAATTTAAAGAAATAGTTCTAGGTATGTAGTTAGCAGAGCTAGCAAGAAAGAGGTCATGTTATCCTCTGGTACTTGTTCAAACAATGCTGAAAAGAGAAATGCAGGATTGGCCTTTCTCTACTTATTAGATCTATTGTGTTTTAAATTTACTTTCTTTATAAGTCAATTTGTAACTGTTTGAGTGTGGCCTGACTCCTCTGTGTATGTCTTTGGTTCAAAAATAATTTGTCTTTTTGAACAATTAAGTTTCAATACATTTAATTATCAAACACATCTATATGTTAGAAGATGACTTTTTAAAAAATGTCCTAATGAACAATGGAGGCTACATTCTGTTTATTGACATGTAGTACTGAAAAGTCTCTTTGAATATTCCACATATTGGTGAGTATCTATAAGATAACAAAATTATATAGTATTTAACATCAAATAAAAACCATGAAATTATTAGAATTAGATAAAGAGGTGTTAAACAATTTGCTTTAAATATAGAGTGGAAGAATGAAGATTCTTTTATTACAAAGAAAATATAGTAGTACAATTTCTCTTGTATATCCTTTAAGTTGTTGAAACATCAATAAGAGTAAAATTTCATAGAAATCATTGTTAAATAGCTTCTTCAGTTCAATTTGCTAATAGCAGAAGAAAATCCCTTGGCTTGAGTAAAAAAGATTGGAAAAGCATTTTTCCCTTTGAAGATCTCTGAGTGGATGGTTACTGTGATTCATTTTCTAAATAAATTCACATACTCATACAAAAACATGAGACTTGTAGCAAATTGCCATCATTATGAATCCCGTTTATAATGAAATTGGGTGATATTGAGCTCTTCAGCCTCTTTTAGTTGCATTTGCTGGAAAAGAGTGTAAGAGATAAATGATAAGGACCTAACAAGCAAAAGGAGATAATGCTTCCTGCTGCAATTCATTACCTACATTATCTACGTTTTTAATAAGCATATTAAGTACCATCCTCACTAGTTTTGTTTCATGTGATTTGAAAATGGTTGTGATTTCCATTTCCAGCCATCAGGCAATATCCTGGCTAAATGAAAGGTGATTACAACTTTCATGATTAGGTTTATTTAGAAGGCTTGACAGAGATTTGAAAGAAAAAATTTTGTTTCAGAAGAAATTAATTTTGTAGGAGCCCCAGCACCAAAGTATCTGTGGTGTAATTTTTCTTTTTTTTAGTTTTTCCTATAGAGTAATGTTATTCTTTTGTTGTATTCCCGACATCTTTGAAATCCACACTGTATCATGTTATCTGAGTTATTTATAAACTCATCTCTAAAACCTCTAAAATCTTTCTCTCTCTCCACATATATAATCCACATATATATGAATATGTAAGAATACATAGGAATACATATGTATACAATAATAATTGTATACAGGAATATAAATAATGTAAACAGGAATATAAATAATGAAAAATGCATATTAAAAACTTACATTGAAAAATTCCTGGAAATCATCAGGCTCGGATCATAAGATATTCACAATTCACAATTCATAGTTCTTTATAGCAGTCTTCTGCACACTAAAAACCTAGAGAGAGTTATTATGAGTTCTAGAAAAGATACTTTTATATCTGACAACAAAGAAATATGTTGCAATGGTGCAAATAAGGTATTCAGATAGAAGTTAAAATACCTGGGTGGGGGGATGGGCACCTGGGTGGCTCAGTTGGTTAATCATCTGCCTTCATTCAGCTTAAGTCATGACCAGGGATCAAGCCCTGATGCTGCAGGCTCCCTGGCCAGTGGGAACTCAGTGGGGAGTTTGCTTCTTCCCCTCCCCCTCCACTTAAGCTCTCTCTCTCTCATTCATTCTCTCTCTCAAATAAATAAATAAAATCTTTGGGAAAACAAACAAACAAACAAACCTGGAAGGGAATCCCTGATGAGATGAATGTAGATTAACCGATGGAGATGATTATTCTGCAATACAGAAGTATTTCAGCTAATATGAGTCTCTTTTTGCACTCCTGGCACCACAGAGCCTGACAGCTAGTTCTTTGGAAGAATTAAAAAAAAAAAAAAAGTAAAAATTAAGGGAGGAGATTTCAATACCAAAAGTACAACTGAATCAAATCTAATTCAATGGGCAGAGATTAAGACAATGTGAAAAAGGCCACTGAGAAAAGCATTAAATTGTAGGCATGCTTTTAAAACAAATTTAAATATAAAGTGCTTGACCATAGAATTTCTTTGATGAATAGACATTAGCATATTCCCTTCTTGAAACTGAAATTTCATTATTATTATTATTAATTTATTTTATTTGAAATCTGAAAATTTAAAATAGTTATCAAAATAAAAGCCTCTTTTCCTATTTTTATTTATTTTTTTTCTTAACCAAAAAGAACAAAAGGTGGATCTGGGAAAGGAAGAAAATTGTATTTTTTCTTGATTCCAGATTTTTTTTTTAAAGATTTTATTTATTTTTTGGCAGAGAGAAAGAGCTCACAAGTAGGCAGAGAGGCAGGCAGAGGAAGAGGGGGAAGCAGACTCCCTGCTGAGCAGAGAGCCTAAATGGGGGCTTGATCCCAGGACCCTGGGATCAGGACCTGAGCCGAAGGTGGAGGCTTAACCCACTGAGCCACCCAGGCGCCCCTTGATTCCAGATTTTTATGAAACAATAAGTAAAAGCATATTTTTCAATGAAATTTATTTTGTAAGAATGCTATTTCATGGCTCAAAGATAGAAAGCTATAAGAAATAGCAAAGGAAGGACTTTGGAGGCTAGAATATCAAGTTTTCCTACTATTTGTTTCATAAATTTTGGCATTTCTAACATGTGAGATCTCCGTTTGCTAAAACTTCACAAGCTAAAAACTGAATCAGGATTTAAAAATGAAAAACATATGAGATGACTTTAGTAATAATTGATTACCATGGGATGGAGTTCAGAGAATTATTACAGATGTTTCCAAGAAAATATGTTAGGAAATTATCTCATAATAACTTTAGTGTGTTGTTAATTATAAGCAAATTATCCCAAAACTTATTAAACAAAGAATAATTAAATGGACTCATTGAGAGTGCATATATCATTCAGAAATTTAAGTAGCTTATTCCTTAAGGGAGTATTCAAGATACTTAAAGTACTTTCTACTAATATTGAAAAACTTATGCAACTCATCTCATGTTTATTTAAAAAATATATATATAATCTAATGAAGATAGTAAACATGAGTTTGTAGATTACTTTCACTAATATTGAAAATAATTAGTAAGTAATTTGTTGTGAATTGATATGTAAATATTCATGCAAAGATGTTTACAAATTTGATTTTTTTTTTCCTTTTAATATTTTCTTGCTTTTAAAAAATCATGCTTGGGGCAATGCAATGATAGATACCTTTTACCTGAGAATTTGAGTAAAATCTTCAGCCAGGCATTCTGAAGAGAAAAATGTTTTTATTGTTTTAAGCATTGCTGTCAATATTATCACTAGTCATAGAAGTTGCAAATAAGCATTTATTTTCTCAAATGTATACCTTCTAAAAGATACGTTATGGATAGATGTAGCACTCACAAGGAATTATTACCTTGGTAAGAAGCAGCAGGCTACATGGATGGAAGAGTGAGTTGCCTGCATAGTCCTTGCAAGTGGCTGCCTCGAACGGCTGTCTGTCTGGCAGAGATTCTCTCCAGCGAACTGCCACAAAGCTTGTGTGCAATAGGCTACCTCAGGACTCAGGCCTTTAACCCTCTGCTCTTTGCCTCCACTCTCACTGGGAAGTAATAGTTGTGAAAACTGTTAGAGCATAATCTGAAGAATATTTAGAGCAAACTCTAAGAAAGGAAGCCCTACGAAATTGGCACTGCCACCTCCACCTCTAAAGATCTTTCGTCTCTGAGAGACATTCTGTAAAACACAGAAGAAACCAGACTCTGACAGAAGGTAAGCCAAGTGACAGCCAAGAGGGAAAATATTTTCAGAGAGCAAATGGAAAAGATACTTGTTGGATGAAAAGAAAAGAAAAAATGATGAAGAATGTGAACAAAGAGTGTGAAAGTGGAACAGATTTAATAGGACAAAGAACTGGTTGAAGGACAAGAGAAAAAAAATATGAAGGATAATGAAAAGCGTGAATTAGAAATAAGAACAGAATGACAATTATGCGAAATATAATGGAAATTGCATACTAGAAATAAGAATGTTGACAATTACTCATTCATTTTGCATTATTTTGGTGAACTCTGGTTTCCAATTATTCTCAGGTAGATATAGATCCAAAGAAACATTTTCAGTGTAACATGTCTTTGTTTTTATCTTGATAAACTGAAAGACTTAATTTTTTTTTTTAATTTTCAGGAAAGGATTGCTAGCACTTGTTAACACTTTATATGCCTCATTTGTAATAGCTCAATTATTAATGTATGTATTCATCACAACCATCCTATGAAGTGGACATCACCATTATTCATACCTTACAGATGAGAAAACTGATTTTTTTTTTTTTGAGAAAACTAAGATCTTGAACAGGTTAACAAAGTATACCAAGTATCACACAACTTGTAAATGTCTACACAGTAGTACTCCATGCTAATCCAGCTTCAGAGACAATGTTCTTTTTTTTTTTTTTTTAAGATTTTATTTATTTATTTGACAGAGAGAGAGATCACAAGTAGGCAGAGAGGCAGGCAGAGAGAGAGGGGGAAGGCTCCTCAGCAGGGAGCCTTCTTCCCCCTCTCTCACTGCTTGTGATCTCTGTCAAGTAAATAGATGAAATCTTTAAAAAATAAAGAATTACAAATTAAATGTCATTCACATCAGCAAGTGCTGGATTTTATCTATTTAAATTTCCAGCCATTTTGACTAGATTCTAAAGAGGAAAGAAGCAGAGGTATTTTTACTTTTTGGTAACTATTATCTGAAAAAAAATCATTATTATAACAAGATCTTTCAAAAAATTGCTCAGCCAGTATATTGTGTTGAAAATGTTTTCTTTAAAAAGGAGAACTTTTAAGATACTACCATGTGATGTCATTTATAAAAATCCATCTTTTTATGTATTTTTAAAATTACATCTTTTGATATGATTTTTTTAAAGATCCATTTGAGAGAGAGAGAAAGAGAGTGCATGCATAAGTGGGTGGAGGGGCAGAGGGCAGAGGGAGAGAGAACCTCAAGCAGACTCCCTGTTAAGTGTGGAGTCTGACATAGGGCTTGATCCCACGACCCTGAGATCACAACCTGAATTGAAATCAGGAGTCATTCGTTCATCTAACTGAGCCACCCAAAAAGCCACCCACTTTTTGATGTAATTTTGTTTATTTTATTTTTTAAGAAAGTTTATTTATTTATTTGAGAGAGAAACCATGTGTGCAAAAGTGGGGGAAGGGTAAGAGGGAGAGAATCTTCAAACAGACCACCCTCCGAGCACATGACCCGTGAGATTACCACCCAAGTCAGATGCTTAACCAGCTGAGCTACCCAGGTGCCCCATGTCATTTTAAACTTAGAGAAAAATGTTCAAAGTAGTATAAGGAATCCCATCTACTCTTTATCCAGATTCATGAATTGTTTAAATTTTTTCTCATTTGCTTTTGTATTTTGTATATACACATGAACATGCACACACATACATACATACTATATGTGTATATAGTGTATAGATGCATATATTGCACATATGTATAAAATATATATTTATAGGGGCGCCCGGGTGGCTCAGTCGTTAAGCGTCTGCCTTCGGCCCAGGTCATGATTCCAGGGTCCTGGGATCGAGCCCCACATCGGGCTTCCTGCTCGGCAGGAAGCCTGCTTCTCCCGCTACCATTCCCTCTGCTTGTGTTCCCTCTCTCGCTGTGTTTCTCTCTGTCAAATAAAAAAAAAAAAATATATATATATATATTTATAAACTTTTTTAGAGAGATATGGAAATATTATGTCCCTTTACTATTAAAATTTTTGATGTACACTTCCTAAGTAAAATAACATTCTTTTGGCTATCTATTGTATAGTTATCAAAATCAGATAATCTGACAATGATATAGTTCTACTATCTAATCTAAAATCCATATGTGAATTCCATGAAGTTTTTTAGCTCAATATATAAACCAGAATCACACTTTCATTGAGTTGTTATAATTTTTTAGTCTTCTTTGGTAAGAAACAATCTCTCAACCTTTCTTTGTATTTCTTTAAATGAATTTTTCGAAGAGAACAGGTCAGTTATTTTATAGAACAATTTTGGGTTATTCTGCTGTTTCTTCAAGATAGAAGTAGGTCATGTATTTTTGGCAAGAATATCACTAAAGGGCTAGTGTCCTCAGTGAATCTTCTCAGGAGGGGTGTGATGTAGGTTTGTTCAAACAGTGATGCTATTAGATCATTCAGGTGGTCTAAGTATCCTCCAGGTTTCACCATTGTAAAGTTATTGTTTCCTTTTTCAATAATAAATATTTTCTTGGGAGATACTTTGAGACTATTGCATATATTATGTTATTTATCAAACTTGTACTTACTAGCTTTAGCATCTTTTTTTCTTTTTATAAATCATTAATCCTTCTATATTGTGTTCTAAGGAAGGACATTGTTTTCTTTTTCTATTTATTTATAACACTATTAAACATGGATCTTTGTTTTGTTCAATGAGCTGTAATTCAATAGTATTATTTATTTTAATGCTCATACTGCCCGAAATTTGGCAAGTGCATGCCCCTTTATTTGCCTTCAGTGTTCATTTCACATTATCTCATGATTCTTTAAGCATTTCCTAATTTCCTGGCACAACAAAATGCACCAGGCTCATCTTGTACTTTTCTTACCTTAACTCTCTAATCATCTGTGAGCTCAGGTTACTTTAGTTGTGAATCATTTTTAGAAAGCAAGCTTGCTACTAGAGGTGTTCAGTGCAACTGGTATTTCCTTATTTCTAAGTATTATCTATGGAAAGAGATGAAATTAAATATATCATAAAGATAAAAGATGCATACATGTGTATCATAAAGAGAAACAGAGTCAGTTATCATTATTTGTAGCAGTTAAATTCTATAAAGTGGCCGCAAACCCTGAATTAGTGAATATTAAGTCATTTCTCTCGGAAGAAATAGAATGTTAGGTTCCTACAAGCCTCTGGTTATAACATTTTTGTCAACCAATCAATACATAAATTTATTTAATGTGTGATTCTGCTTTATTTACTATATATTTTTATAAATAATATTTCGTTTCTTTATTTATAATAAACTACTACTAAGAAGGGTTTAACATTTTCTTGACCCTGGATAGCATGACCGTAACTTTCTTTGGCTTTCAACCTTACAACAATGCTATTCACTGAGTTATCTCATTGTTGTCATCTCATGAATCTACAGTTTTAGCTGCTTTTCTATTTTTTTCCCATAGCTTCATCACATACTGCAGATGCTACCTTAGCACTTTCCAGATTGATCTCCCATCCAGATTGACAAATTTCCTTTTCCTTTTTCTGAATGCACACTAGTGTTGATTTCTTAACATATCCGCCCATAGCCAGCAGCACTCTAACCTATATCTGAACAAAGCTTAGGTAACATATGTATTTTCTCTATAATGCACATCACAGCCTTGTTACTTCTAGGCACACTAGATAGCATGCTAACACTACATGTGGGGACCATTTTAAGTACAAAATCATCAAGATAAAGCACACAAATGTGAAAAAACATGGCACTAAATACATGATAAAAAGAACACGTGTAAAGTATGAGAGCTAAAACAAGAAGGCAGTGTCTTTTAGTTTGACCTCAGCTGGGGATATAGGCCTCAGACAACTCCAATTTTTTACTGGTCTGTGCATGTCCTCAAATGACTATGAAAGCAGTGTGACTCTTGATTTTGGGGTTGCAAATATATTTTAGCAAGTAGGTCAATTGGCAAATATGGAGTCTATAAATGATGAGAATCCACTGTGCTTTGTAAAATATAAAACATGATATAAACACATATGAAATATACAAGATATATATACATAAATATTTGATGAGTAGTATATATAAAATGTAAAATAAGTTATTTTGAAAATATATGACCATGTAAAATAAAATAATATATATTTTATAATATATATATATTATTTGGAGGGTTGTGCACAGACACGCGCACATATTTCTTTCTAAATTCCTCGCTCCCTCATTCTGAATTTCTGCATATGTGGATGGATAGATAGACCAATAGAGGTAAATGTAGATATAGATATCAATATCTTTAATGTATTCATTCATTTTCTCA
This sequence comes from Procyon lotor, assembly GCA_028646535.1. Taxonomy (NCBI): domain Eukaryota; kingdom Metazoa; phylum Chordata; class Mammalia; order Carnivora; family Procyonidae; genus Procyon; species Procyon lotor. The sequence goes on from CM053605.1 coordinate 33,639,425, forward strand.
AATGTGAAATACACAGAAAACAGCTTTAATATTGTTAACATATAATCCTGCACCAGGCAAACCTACATACTGGTATTATTATCCATCTACAGTCCTTTGTTATATACATTTATAAAAACTTAAATGTACAATTTTGAACATTTAAGGTGAATATTCCAAATACGTGGAAAACTAGACATTTGCTAATTCTTAAAGGTTTAGGTAAGTACTATGCTTTGCATTATAAACTTCCTAATAATCTACATCTAAACACTTGAAATAAAAAAAATAAAAAATAAAGTCAAGCTAATTTTGAAAGTAAGTCCAAAAAAGACCTAGTCTTTTAAAATTGTGTTGAAATGATTAAGTAGGACGATGAAGCTAGCTAATGTAAGTGTTAACACTAACAGACTTTAAAAAAGTTCAAACATCACAGAGAGGAAAAAAAAATCTTGACACTAATTGTGTCCTCATCTTTAAAAGCAAAATTTAGGTTCCTTCTTTTCTTTTTTAAGAACATTTATTTCCTTCTGAAGGAAAATGTAGTATTTAATCATTAAGGAAAATTGAGGAAATTTGTTAAAAAAAATAACCTCTTTCCAGTCAGAGATATTCATTGCTAACATGTAATCTTGCAGTGTACTGGTAAAAAAACATGAACTTTTAAGCCATAACTGGATTCATATTTTCAACATGGCTATTTTCTAGCAATATGATGTTAGGATTATTATTTAATTTCTATAAATCGTGGTTTATAACATAAAAAATTCATTATCTCAATTTCATATTTATCTAAATTAAAACGGTCATTTTTAATATACCATATGGTATATCCTCAGCATTATTCAATAAAAGGCAGCTTAATATATATCATGATTTTACTGTATATATATATATACATATATATAGTATTATATTCTGCATTTTTTTCATTGTTATGTGTTAAACATTTCCCTTAGCCAATGGAAATATTTGAAACATGATTTTAGTGGCTTCCTAATATTGTCATATATTTGTTAAAATTTATTCAATTTCTGTCTTTATTGGAATTTGTTTTTAAATATTATAGTGATTCAATATAGGTCCTAGTATATTTACTCTCTCACCCCACAAATATCTAATGAGCGACAATGTGTACTAAGCTTAGTGCTAAGTATAAAATGTATGTGAGGGACAAAATTTCTGCCTTGCGAATCTTACAGTCCACCAGAGAAGATACACAGCAAACAAAGAGACAAACGTGAAATTACAAATATAACAAGCTATATGAAAATGAATGAGATTCTAAGTAGCCTTTCTTTTTCTCTTTCCATCTTTTCCTTCATCTGTTTGTTTATCTATGTGACAGGAAGGAGCTAGGAAAAGGCATCCCAAAGATCCAAGCTCTAAAGTAATACTGAATTTTCAGAAGGGGCCAACCATGTAGGAGACCAGGGAAGTTCCTAGCCAAGGTAACAATAGATGTGAATGTTTCATTATAAGAAAGAGTTTGGAGTATTTAAGGAACCCAAAGAGGGCTCATATACACCTGAAGCATACTGAAAAGTAAAGATGCAGAGCTAATCAAGGGCTACATTGTTGTAACAGATATGCTAAAAATGTACTGAGCAAAGTTTTGATCAAAACTCAATTTGAGTCTTTCTCCCTCTTTTTCTTTGAATTTACCCAGTTAGAAAAACCTCCGCCTTGCTGAAAACTTGGTATCCATACTTATTAATGCTTAGGTAAGAGTCCTATGATTTGTTGTCACAATCAACACGGCAGTTTAATAACTGGACAATACCAGACGTTTTTTCAAAGCACTGTACTTCAGTTAATAATTTTCCCTTCTCCCAGTTCAGGCTGCTTCTGACTGGAGGTCTGTAACTGCTGCAGGCTGCTTTCCAAGTGGAAAAATGGTTGTGATCAAATACTCCTGCTCTCCAAACTCAGTCTGTTCACCAGCACTCGCACCCTTTACCAGAAGGGTTCTTGTTGGCAATGCTTGTCCTCTGTCCTGGGAACCCCTCAAGGCCTATGCTGTCAACCTTCACCTTTTCCTGTTGGGTACCCCACTACGCTTCTTTCTCCTGGCTGGCCCACATCCCTTCTCTGATAACACTCCCTGCCCATTGACCTTATAATCCAGAGACACTGTGCAGCTGCCGCCCTGCTTTTCCAGCTGCCAGTAAAGCAGTTGGGCCTTTGCTTGCTTTGTAGATTTCTCAAGCCAGGATTCAGACCCAATGCCACAGTGTGTCTAAAGAAACAAACTGTTTTTTGTTTTTTTTTTCCCCCAAGCTTTAGACAAAATATGAACATAATTCTCTTTCTGCTGTATTTCAATCAAGTGAACAACTTCGTCCCCTGATAGAACCAAGTAAAATTCCTAGATGCCATCCCTGATGCTCTTCTCCCCTTTATCGTTCATCATTTCTGTACGTTCAGCCTCTCAGAAACATTCGTTGACACCACTGATGTCTAGTTCATGCCAACACCCTTCTCCCACTTCCGAAAAACAAGAGCCTCCTAGCTGGTCGGTTTCAGCCGGTTTTGCTCTCATTTGATACTATTTCCCCGATTTGCTATTGAAGTGATTTTTAAAAATTCAAATCTATTATGTCATTCCTCTGTATAAAACATTTTAATGTCACTTCGCTGTACTTAGTATAAAATATACCTTTGTAACATAGGTTCAGTTTAATTCTCAAGCTCTCACTAACATTTTCCTCATCAAACATATACCAAGCCCTCCCCTTCCCTCATCTAGGTTGTGTTGAATCATCTACTTGTAGCCACCTGAGATGAAGGGCATATATTTGTGGAATAAAACAAAATTGACAGAGTTAAGTGAAGGTAAAATCAAATGTACCACATAGTGCAATAGAGTTTGAACTGGTTAGATCTGAGTTTGTATTCAAGCCCTGCCTTTTACTAGCTCTGTGACTTTGGGCCTTGATTCTTCCCACCTGTGAATTGGGTTAATGTTTACACTGTTGTGAGAATTACATTTATATGACATATTCGATAAATTTTTTTTAATAATAATAACAAAACAAAACAAAGGAAAAGCCATGGAACAGTTTGAGCCCTCAGGTGTCCTATGTGACTTCAGGGATGTGAGTGAAGTAAGCGAAAGATGGATGGAGGGTCAGCAAAAGCATGTGCTTGGGTTGCTGGGCATCTGGGGCAGCTCAGATTATGGGGGAATTAGGCCCTGAGCACGGCAGCCGGGACTACATTTCCCAGAAGACTAATCTAGCAGGATCTCAGGATCCGGTGGTTCTACTGGTGCTGGCGGGAGAGTCCTGACTTGAGAAGTTCCCGGGTGTTCCGGGGCAGTCAGTCTGTCCTTTAGGCTTGTCTAAGTGGAGGTTCGTTCACACCACCTATTAAGCAAACCTCAATGCTCATAAATTCCTCGACTGCTGCCCCACTAAGAATCACTTTGCGGCCGAGCCTATCCCCCGAGGCCAGGCCAGCTCAGGTGCAAGGCGGCATGTTCTGGACCAAATGCTGTCCGCACAGGAGGGACCCCTCCTCAGCCCCGTGCTCTCTGGTAAGGCTAGAAATATTTACTTACTTACTTATATCTATCTATCTATCTATCTATCTATCTATCTATCTATCTATCTATCTATCTATATCTATCTATCTGTTTAGGTCTAAAACTGTTTCTTATTTGTTAGACCTATTAATAGCAATTTTTATTTTATCTAAGATATTATTTAAATTCAAGTTAGTTAACGTATAGTGTAATATTGGTTTCAGGATTAGAATTTAGTGATTCACCACTTACATATAATACTCAGTGCTTATCATAAAAAGTGCCCTCCTTAATACCCACTCACCCATTTAGCCCATTCCCCACCTATCTCCTCTCCTTCAGCCCTCACTTTATTCTCTGTGGTTTGTTTCCCTCTCTTTTTTTATCCCCTTCCCCCATGTTCATGTTTTGTTTCTTAAATTCCATATGTAAGTGACATCATATGATATTTGTCTTTCTCTGACTGACTTATTTTGCTTAGCATAATATACTCTGGCTCTGTCCATGTCAGTTGCAAATGACAAGATTTCATTCTTTTTGATGACTGAGTAATATTCCAGGTGTGTGTGAGTGTGTGTGGGTGTGTGTGTCTATGTGTGAGTGTGTGTGTGTGTGTGTGTGTGTAGGTAGGTATATATATTAGGTGTGTGTATATATATATATACCTATCCCTTCTTTATCTACTCAGTTGTTGGACATTTGGGCTCTTTCTGTAATTTGACTATTGTTGATAACGCTGCTATAAACATCAGAGTGCTTGTGTCCCTTCAAATCAGTACTTTTGTATCTTTTAGGTAAACACCTATTAACACAATTGCTGGTTATAGGGTAGTTCTCTTTTTAACATTTTGAGGAACCTCCATACTGTTTTCCAGAATGGCTGCACCAGTTTGCATTCCCACCAACAATGCAAAAAGTTTTCCCTTTCTCCACATCCTCACCTACATCTGTTGCTTCCTGTGTTGTTAATTTTAGCCATTCTGACAGGAATGAGGTGGTTTCTTATTGTGGTTTTGATTTCTATTTCCCTAATGAGGAGTGGTATTGAACATCTTTTCACAGTCTGTTAGCCATCTGATTGTCTTATTTGGAAACATGTCTATTCATGTAGTCTTCTGCCCATTTCTTAGCTGGATTATTTGTTTTTTGGGTGTTGAGTTTGATAAATTCTTTATAGATTTTGGATACTGACCCTTTTTTAGATAGGTTATTTGCAAAAATTGGAACTTCATAAGATAAAAATCTTCTGCACAGTCAAGGAAACAATCAATAAAACTAATAGGCAACCTATGTAATGGGAGAAGATATTGCAAAAGGCTAGAAATACTCTTTAAAACGTAATTCCATGTTACCAACTAATAGGTGCTTTAAATATATATCTTAAAAAGCCCTTTTTACATAAAAATTGGTTTTGTTTCTCTGTACCAGCAATGAACAATCCCAAAAGAAAATTAAGAAAACATTTTCACTTATGATAATATTCAAAAGAATAAAATGCCTAGAGATAAATTTAATCAAATAAGTGAAAGATTTGTATGCTGAAAACTACAAAACATTCTGGAGAAATTAAAGAAAACCTAAATAAATGAAAGACATACCATACTCTATTCATACATCGAAAGATTTAATACTAAAATGACAATATTTTCACCAAAAAGATCTATGGATTCAATCCAATCTCTGTCAAAATTCCAATGACATCTTTTGCAACAATAGAAATGTTTATCTTCAAAATAAATGGAATTGCAAGAGACCCTAAGTATTCAAAACAATATTGAAAAATGAAACCAAAGCACGAGGATTCATATTTACCAATTTCAAAGCTTACTATGAGGCAATTAGTATAATACTGGCATAAAGAGAGATGTATGGACTGATGTCATAGAATTGAGAATCCAGAAATTAACTCAATCTCACTCCATATACAAAAATTACATGAAATATATAAATGAAATACATATAATTTCATATATATCTAGTCATGAAATAGATAAATGACTTAAAAGAACTGAAACCATGAAGCTGTTAGAAGGAAACATAGAGGCCACTATTCATTCATGCTTTCAAATTTAGAAATGGATTGTTCTTTTTTTTTTTTTTAAGATTTTATTTATTTATTTGACAGAGAGAGAGAGATCACAAGCAGGCAGAGAGGCAGGCAGAGAAAAAGGGGGAAACAGACTTCCTGCTGAGCAGAGAGCCCGAGTTGGGGCTCGATCCCAGGACTCTGAGACCATGACCTGAACCAAAGGCAGAGGCTTTCACCCACTGAGCCACCCAGGCACCCTTGGATTCTTTGTTTTGATACTAAACACATAAGCAGCAACAAAACTAGATAAATAAGACTTGAATGAACATTATCAGGAGCAATGACCATTATCAAGAACGTGGAGAGACAACCTAAATAATTGCCAAAATATCTACAAATCACAACTGATAATAATTTAATTTCCAGAAGACATAAAGAACACTTATAACCTAATAGAAAAGACAACCCAGTTAAAAAATGGGGGAAAGTGTTAGATATATCCTCCATAAATATAATACATACTTATATATCATAGAATAATTAAATATATATTAAAGGTGGTAAATCAGAATATGAAAGATGTTCAACATCATTGGTCATTAAAAAATGCAAATCAAAACCACAATGGGATGTCACTCTACACCCACTATGCTGGCTTTAATTAAAACAAATGGAAAATAAGTGTTGGTGAGGATGTGAACTTCGAACCCCTGCACATTGCTAGTGGGGATATAAAAGGTGCAGCCACTGTAGAGGACATTTAGTTTGGTAGGTCTTCAAAGAATTAAACATGTAATTATATTATTCTATTCCTAGGTATATATCCAAGATAAATGCAAACATGTCCACACAAAAGTTTGTATACAAGTACTTATAACAGCATTATTTATAATAATGAAAAGTCAAAACAACCTCTGTGTCCATCAGTGGAAAAATGGATAAACAGATTTTGGTACATACACATAATGGACTACTATTCAGCCATAAAAAGGAACAAACTGTGGATATATACTGTAGTTTAGATTAACCTTGAAAATATTATGCTAAGTCAGAGAAGCCAGACCAAAAAAAGTCACATATTGTATGATTTCTGACATGACATATTTAGAATAGGCAAATATATATCATCATCATCATCATCATTATTATTATTATTTATTTTTTCATGAGAGAGAGGCAGAGGGAGAAGGAGAAGCAGGCGCCCCACTGAGCAGGGAGCCTGATGTGGGACTTAATCCAGGGACCCTGGGATCATGACCTGAGCCGAAGGCAGATGCTTAACCATCTGAGCTACCCAGGTGCCCAGAATAGGCAAATATATAGAAAGAGAAAACAGATTATAGGTTACCAAGGGATAGGGGAAGGGGAGAATGAGAAGTGATTACTTAACTGTAGAAGGTATTTTTATAGCTTAAAATTTAGAGCAGGTGATTGTCATTGTGACTGCATTAAATATGACTAAATTGTACCCTTTAAAATAGCTAATTGTGTGTTATGTGAACTTCATCTAAATTTTATATATGTGTATATATATCTCCACTTATGAATGTACTCTGTTTTATCTTTTTCATATCCCCGCACATGCGCAGACACACACACACACACACACACACACACACACACACACAGCCTCTTGAAAAACTCCTTCTGCCCTCAGTGCCCTAGTTTAGACATTGTTATCACTTGCCTTCAGTGTAACAATCATTTATTATTCTTCATAAATCCAGAAATCCAGTTTTTTCCTCCTGAAGTTTATATTCTCCAACTTCTGGCAGAGTGACCAAGTGTAAGTGTCTATAGTCCTTTAAAAATCTTATTTCGTGGAGGTAGTTTAAATTTCCTAAAATAGCCATGCCTTTCAAGATCAGAATTATAGCCATATCCAAATCTTCTTATTACCATTTTCTCATGTATAATATATAGTTCTTCAGTACCAAAAAAAATGGTAGTTTCCAAATGATACATTATATTCTTTGATGCCTCGGACTTTGGTACAATAATTCTTCTTGGATTTCCTTTCCATCCTTTGTAAACCCGGACCATCTCTACTTATCTTCTAAGAATCGGCTTTATCCTCACCTCCTTTCTCCCAAAAATATCTAGGTGCCCCTCTTTTAATTTCTATAATTACTGTTAGCTCTGTTGTTGCATTATGTATATTCTATTGTAATTACATTTTCAAATGTCTTTTTCCCCCAGGAACTACGACCTAAGTTATAGGTTTTGTTTTAATCCTTGCATGCATCTAACACTTAGACTCTAAGACTTATTTATTTATTTATTTATTTTTAAGATTTTATTTATTTTGACAGAGGGAAAGAGATCACAAGTAGGCAGAGAGGCAGGCAGAGAGAGAGGGGGAAGCAGGCTCCCCGCTGAGCAGAGAGTGGGATGTGGGGCTGGATCCCCGGACCCTGAAATCATGACCTGAGCCAAAGGTAGAGGCTTTAACCCACTGAGCCACCCAAGCACCCCTAAGATTTATTTGTTGACATATCTTTTTGTGGGTTCTCAGTTTTTCTGAGTTTTACCTCATTTTTTTACCAAATTTTTTACCAAATTTTCTCAGTTTTACCTCTTTTATATTTCTCTATCAACTTTTTCATTTCAGAGTTTGTACTTCTCTTGGCTAAACCTTCTTTTTAATCTCAGTAACCAGGACCATACTTACTGTTTGAGGATGATAAATTTTATTGGGTCTACATACTCATAATTACCCAGCTTTACAAACCTGCCTAATTCTTTACAAGAGACCAGGGAACCTTCCTCTTTGATGAAGTACAAGGTTATATCTCTTAGTAGTATTGCCAGGATTTTGAAAGAAGTTCTTGGCCCTTATATGTTATCTCCTAAGCCTTCTTAAAAATGAACTGACATCTTGGAAACACAGGGGAATCTCTGCTTGAGTTCCCTCAAAGTTAATCTTAGCCCTCAAATCCTGCACATTGTACCACTTTTGTATTAATGGCAGTGACTATCAGTTCTATGAACGTAGTAGATGCATGGTAAATAAGTAAAGTAAAGCAGTTGTTTTCTATTTTTTTAACCAGTTTTAATAACCAACTAGATTTCCAAGTTTTGAAATAGTGCAGATTCATTTCATAAATACAAATGTATTCTAATATGTGAGTATCTTTCTGAAAAATAAACAGTATCAAATAAAGCTATCATTATTGATGATAATATACAAAATAGTAGGAGGTTGTTTATCTTTTGCCCAAGCAAGGAATGTATATGAATTTCTATAAGATTCTATAATCGCTTGGGATAAATGAAAAAAAATACTGGCATGCGTCAGAAAATGTCAACACTCTTAACACTTAAATCTGTAAATTCTACAGAACTGCTAGTGCCTCAGCTCTGACATTAAAAATTAATCAATTTATGAACATTTAGAAAATCTGCTTTTTACACTGGTTATAATTATACATACCTGTTAAGATTGTCAGATTCCCTAAGGAACAATTCTAGGAGTATGTGTTACAGACAGGGTGAAGGATTTATTAGAGAAATAAAAAACAAATTGAAAGTGTTTTCTAAGGCTTCCAAAGTTTTTGACAAGAAATAATATACTAAGCTGAATGATTCTGAATTTGGAGCCACCAGATTTGATGTCATGCCAGAATTCATTTTTTTCTCCTCAGAAATAAAGGTTTTTCAAAATGCAATATATATTCAGACCCAAATAACTATATGATACAAATAAAGTAAAGCTAATTAAGGGTCAAGAAAAATACTAGGGGCACCTGGGCTCAGTGGGTTAAAGCCTCTGCCTTCGGCTCAGGTCCTGATCTCAGGGTCCTGGGATCGAGCCCTGCATCAGGCTCTCTGCTCAGCAGGGAGCCTGCTTCCCCCTCTCTCTCTGCTTGCCTCTCTCCCTGCTTGTGATCTCTCTCTCTCTCTCTCAAATAAATAAATAAAATTTAAATAAAAAAGAAAAATACTAGAACTTCAGCAGTGTGTCTTTCAAAAATAAAATATTATTCTTAGGAAACATTCTGGAATGTTTTGAACTGTATATAAGTATGACATACAGAGCTGGCTGCAGCAGGACTGTGTCACAGAAAGATTTGTTTTGGTTTTAGTTTGCTTGCCTTCTTTTGTACCACACACCCTTATGCTATTTTTCCATTTGGCACTCTCTGTCTCTTCCACAGTGCATACCCGAAGCTGGTTCCTCTTTACAGATGCAAAACTATCCTTAGACATCAAAATCAGAATAGGGAATCTAACATTTCTGCTTACAGTCTGTATTCTGTCTTACAATGTCCATCTCTATTTCACAAGCTTACTTCAAAGTCAAGATATCAGCTTCTCAAGGTGACAAAGTATTAAGTTTATCTATGAATGATCTGTGATTACTTAGAAAGCCAGAAAAAAATGTAGACAATCTACCCCTAAACTCAGAAATAGGTAATTAGCATGTTAACAGGAATCTTTGCTTTTTCCTAATCATTAAGTTGTGAGTGGGATACCATGAAAGAATCAGCAAGGTTTCTGGGTTTGTCCTTAGGTACCCATTTCCACAAATTTGGCTTTATTAATGTAATTTAGGGTGAGCTGGATCTTAAACTATCATATATAAATATAATTAGTGACCAGATTTCAATTTCAGTTTTATATTGAGGCATAAATAACTTCCAGTTTGACTATGGTGCAAATTTTGCCTGGTTAGTGAGTTTTTGCTTTTTTATAATGGCATATTTAGGACATATAGAAAATCAAAGAATACCCATATCCCCTCAATAAGATTTAGCCCTGTTAATAATTAATTTTGCTATATTTGATTCATCTATTTATGCTTTTACTAAAGTATTTGAAATAGGTTAAAACTGTAAAACATCAGATTAGACATAAATAATTCAGTTGGTGTCTTTACAAAATAAGAGCATTTCCCTAACATAACCGCTATGTCATGAGACCTAGCGAAATAAATAATTACTCAACCATCCAAAATCTGGCCCTAATCTCATTTATTTACCCAGGTTACCAAATACCTTTTATGCTGGTTTCATTTGATCAGTATCACCAAGAATCATGCATTTCACTTGGTTGGTACATCTTTTATGTCACTTCAGTTTAAAAGACATCATCCTTACAAACACATGCACAGGTATGTGTGCATACACATATGTACACTCGCACACACACCCTTTATTCCTCTTCGGGACTGACTTGTTGAAGAGCTCCTAGAATGTCTCACCTTCTAATTTGAACATTTTTCAATGAATTTTTCATTCATTACTGGAATTACTATAACTAGAAAGTTAGAGCTAAGAAACTGAGTAGATTCATGTTAAATATTGCTTGGATACATTCTTCAGAGTTGGTCCTATGAACTTCGTATTGGAAGATACCAGGAGGTATGTAACATCTGGTCTAGTGATAGTAAGACTGATCACTGATGCAAGGTAGTGAAAATTCATTGTGAACAAATAATCTATGGAGTGATGCTTTGTTACAACACAAACACATGGCATGTCATCAGTCTTTTAGATACTGGTGTAGGACCAGTGATGATTATCGTCAAATCAGTTATTCCATCGGAATTACAAAATGATGATTAATCCTGTCATTCTTTTTAAATTTAATTGTTGTCATTCTCCTATTAAGAAGATCTTTCTCAGGATGCTTGGGTGGCTCAGTGGGTTAAAGCCTCTGCCTTTGGCTCAGGTCATGATCTCAGGGTCCTGGGATCGAGCCCCGCATTGGGCTCTCCGTTTGGCAGGGAGCCTGCTTCCCCCTCTCTCTCTGCCTGCCTCTCTGCCTACTTGTGATCTCTCTCCCTTTGTCAAATAAATAAATAAAATCTTTAAAAAAAATAAAAAGATCTTTCTCTGGGGAAGCCTGCGTGGCTCACTCATTAAGCATCTGCCTTCAGCTCAGGTCGTGATCCCAGGGTCCTGGGATGGAGCCCTGCATCAGGCTCCCTGCTTCTTCCTCTCTCTCTGCTCCTCCCCCTCTCACCCTCTCTCTGTCAAATAAATAAATAAAATCTTTAAAAAAAAGACCTTTCTCTGATTGAGTAGGACTATACATTCTCTACTATGAAATAGGGTTAATGCATAATTCTTACCTTTTATCTATCAATTTCGAGAGTAAGTAAGTAGTTCTTATGGTAGTTAATTAAAATTTTTGTGGCAAATAGGCTTTTAGTTTTGCTTTTTGCTTTTACCATTTTGAATATTTTTATGGAGCAATGGAATTTTACATATGAAGTGTTTCTGTCAATAACAGTCCTTCTTATGTGTGCTAATTCAACATAATTCACTTTTGTCTATGAATCCAAATTTAATCTGACTTCTCTATCTTTTTGATACAACTCCCATTTGTTTTCTTTATTTTCTCGTACAACAGGGTGGTTTAGACTCATTATACCTTGCTCCTCCAGACCAAGAATCAGACATTCCTGCAAGTAGCTCCATTACCTTTAAGATAAATGACAGAGGCCCAAATTGTGAACTAGAGATATACAATACTACTAAAGCATTATTGCTTCTAGAGTCCCTTAGGAGACTGAACCAGAAAATATATATAAATATAAATATGTAAGTTTACATTTTGATTGGACACTGATATTTCATATTCAAAATTGCTACCATTTTTTACATAATTTTTCTATTCTATGATAAAAATACTAGTTCTCCACAATAATTTGCTTATATTAAATATAAATTCTCAGTCCTCTTTTAAACATCTTTACAGGCAAAGGCTACTGACTCTAGAGGTCAAAGTAAATAATCTTCATTGAATTTATTAGCTCTACTATGATAATTTTTATTAAGCATTTTTAAAACAAAAGCTATGACTATTCATATTACTGAGAAAGCTGCTTTTTTTTAAATGTTAGTTCTTTGTGAGTCTGCTTTCTAAAACTGCACAATGCATTCGCATTAATTCCCTCACCATCATTTTTCTACTCAATTTGAAACATGAATCATTAGAAGAGAATAGTTTCCTATGAACTGTAAATTCCCTAGAGTTCAGTCTTGTGTGAGGGTAGTAGTAAGTATCTCAGTGTGAATTATGATAGGAGAGGCAATTGGTAACCTTTGCTCCTTTTGAATGTCAGGCAGGCTTTAGTTGAAAATCCCACTGGGTTTTTACTGATAGATCTTATCCCCTGTTTCTTCTCATCAACACCAATGAAAACATGGAATAGAATTTTGAACAGATAAACCCACGGATGTACAAGAAAGTTGTGAAATCATAATTTTTTGTCAGAGAAGAGGCAGAAAAAGCTTAATCAGAAAATGAGCTCTATCCATCTTTTCTTGGACTTTAGTATTAAGTAAGCTCTGTTACTTTGGGTAAACTTAAATTGTTTCAAGGTCTCATGTTCTTTCTCTGTGAAATGGGTATTTAATCATATCACTTCTAATAACTGCTGTAAGGATTTAATGAGATGATTTAAGCAAACTATTTTGGCACAATGACTAGAACAGACCTTGTAGCAGAAACATGTGTATTGAGAAGTTAGGAAAGGAAGATCTTAAAGATGCAGCAGGCAGTGTTTTCATTTCAAGAGGCTTCAAGACTGTAAGAAATTCAACAATCAGGTAACCAATTACAGAAACCAGGGGACTGGAAAGTGTGAGGGAGTGTTCAATGGAGGATGGATTCGGTGTGATCCCCACAACATCTATGCTAAAACCTAGGTTAAGAATTAAAATTGCAGTATATTTAGTGCCATGGGGAAGCGGAAGTATTCAACCTACCATATCAGTCTCTGAGCTAATGTTGCCTTTCATTGTTTCCTACTGTTGTTACATTCATAATACAATTCTATTCCAATCTTAGTGCATAATGGGAGAAGTATGGCTTACCTCAGAGAAAGAGAGCTTTTGAATACACAGAGAAGACAACATCAATTAGCCTGAGGGATCTTATCCTAAGGTAAATATAAGAATCAATACAGAAATTACATTCAGTGCAATATAATTATTAGTTTTAATTTCTTAGATCTATGTATTTTTTTCCTGCATTACTTTAAATGATGATGAGAAATAATATATACAAGGCAATTTAGAAAAGAAACTAAGGTTCTGTTTTTGTGTCTCACATTCACCAGACTATAGCTGTCTACCTTTCACTCACATTTTCATCAGAGAACAGTTTTATTTCCTGATGGACACTTTGTAGTCAAAGATCACTGAGAAAAAGTAGAAGCAGATTACTTAATATTTAGGAAATATCTAGCTGTTTTCTATGTGTTTCCTTGGAAAATACATATTGTTAAATACATGTAATGTTTTTAAAAATAACTTTATAACATAGTTTTGCTCTTATGATCAAGGAGCCTTCTAATATCAAATCTCTAACATTCTTAAGTTGTCAGTAATGTCTTTTCAAATGAAGTGATTTAGCAGTGGCTTTCCAAATGGTTTACCTATGATTTTATCTTTTAAAATTACTTAATTCATACCCATTTCTTTAATTATACCATTTTTATCCATTTAGTTTTTACTATAAAATTTTAATCATTTTTTATAATGCTATACTTAAAGCTCCATTAGAAAGACAGTAACTACTATTATTGAAAGTATTATTATACTTTAGATTGCTTTTATTACTTAGCATTCTTAGATTAAAATGAGAACAATACCAACTGAATTATTTGTAAAGCTTGATTAAGATTTTCTCTCTGTTTTTTGCCACCTGGTCACTATAGTACGTAGCCTATTTGGATATACTTTATTCAGTTATAAATGGATAAATGAAACACTCAAAAGTATTTGCATATTAAAGCATGATGATATAAATATTTTAAATATTTCATAGCAATTACCTATACTTATGAATTCATAGAACTCAATATTTGGGTTCATAGAACTCAATAGGATTTTAGTTTTATCAATGTTAAACTTTTAGTGAAAATAATTTTAGATTATAAAAGAAAAATAAGTTACTGTGGCTCATTATTGAAACATCTTGTTTTTGTTGTTAATTTTTTTTACAATTATTACTTTTAATTGGAATATTTTATGCCTTTACTTTCATATAATTAATGAAATATTGCTTTGAATTCTATCATCTTGATAATTATTTTTTATTGTCACATCTGTTCCTATAACTTCACTTACCCTTTCCTACCTTTTTTCAAAATAATGTAATATTTTTATTCTGTTTTCTTCTTTATCGGATTTTAATTTATGTAGTATGTGTGTGATTTATGCAGAATGTACTATTTTTTAAAAAATTATTTATTTATTTATTTATTTGGCAGAGAGAGAGAGAGAGAGAGAGAGAGATCACAAATAGGCAGAGAGAGGGGGGAAGCAGCCTCCCCGCTCAGCTGAGAGTCTGATATGGGGCTCAATCCCAGGACTCTGAGATCATGACCTGGGCCAAAGGCACAGGCTTTAACCCACTGAACCACCCAGGCCCCCCCAGAATGTACCATTTTTATAATTCTGGGAATTTCACTGGTATTTGGAGTGGCCAGACCTTCAAAATGGAATTTTGACATATAGTTGTTAACATAATTGAGGAGTATGTAGGTAACTTACTTGTAAAGGGAGATGAGGTCTTGGTAATCAATGGTAGGAGGTAGCATCACAGTCAATGATTACAAAGGTTGTGATTTGGAAGGGTAATTTCAAAGACCCTTGAAAGTATACAGAAGTAAAAGGCCAAATTGAGGCCCTAAAATCATAACTGGTATAAAATCAGAAAGCCTCCATGCCAGCCTCGTTGGAATCTCTTATCTTCCAGAATTGCAGGCAGAGTATTTCAGAATCAAGACCAGAGTCTACTTCAGTAGCATCTTACTAAACAAGTCTATATTACCACTTGATTTCTTATACTAAGCTAAGGGAAGATGTGCGGAAGGAATGAAACTCTGAGACACAGGGTAGGGGTATTTGGGCAAACAGAAACGAAGGTAGAAATGTGAACCTGTAAATCTTCCTGAAGCTATCTGACCAAATCAGCTTCCCTTCCTAATGAAAGACTCAACCTCCCTCTTTATAAAAGATTTTATTGATTATAATTTACCTTACAAGGAGATGCCTTTATCCTCATAGTCACCACTCCTCCAGCCCCATCTCCTACTCCTCTAAAGTCTAAACCCGTAAAGAGAGATTGATCTCAAAACAGCAACTCTAGTATAAGTCTGAACAGGGAGGAGTTCGCTAAGACAGGCAGAGTGGCTAATTCGTATCTTCAAGAATGGGGACCATATATGTATGTGGAAGTATTGTAGTCCAAGAGAGAATGAAAATTAAAGCTTGATTAAACTGAATTTATTAATGAATGTGGCACATCCAGCATTCAGGTTTCAATGTATTGGTTTGATCTTAATAAAGTGGTATGATTCCGTTGTGTTAGTTAATTGAAGCCTCCTCTTAAGATTATGGAGAGTCAATGAGGCTCCAAAACCTGGATTTCCTTGAAATGTTGAAGGAATCCAAATTCTAGGGAGTAGGGAATGTTGGAACTTGTGTATGTGCAATATAATCATATACTTCTCAGGATGCCTGGGTGGCTCAGTTGGTTAAGCGGCTGCCTTCAGCTCAGGTCATGATCCCAGGGTCCTGGAATGGAGTCCCACATCGGGCTCCTTGCTCAGCAGGGACTCTTCTCCCTCTGCCTCTGCCTGCCACTCTGCCTGCTTGTGCGTGCACTCTCTCTCTCTTTTTCTCTCTGACAAATAAATAAAATCTTAAAAAAATATATAATCATATACTTCTCAACCATATCCCTCATGAAGTTCATTAAAAATATAATTTGGAAAGAGAGAACATTAGAATTCTTGCAAAGCTCTTTAGTAGGTTGGGAATATTCAAGGGGAAGATTGCAATAGAATTGGTTTTCCTATTTCAATAGGAAAGGGGAGTTCTTATTTGTGGGCCCCAAAGCAAAATGAAAATGTTCAAAAAGCAGGAAAAAATTACCTTTAACAGTAAAATATAAAGCATTTTTCTTTCCCAGTATCTGTCAACTTGTCATAGGTCTGTATTTGATATTTAAAATCATCTTAGGTTTAAAAACTAAAATAAATTATTAGCAAATGAATCTTAATGTTAATTTTTATGTCGTGCAATGACAATTTTAAATGCAAATATAAAAACATTGAACTCATACTCAGAATCACAAAGAATACACAATTCATTTTTCATAGCTTGTACCTGAATATGTATTTTGTTCTGACCAGAAGAGTAGAAATGCTGCAGAAAACTAATTTAATTGCTTTTATTTCACTTTTGATCTGTGCACATTCTATCAACACTCTACCTTTAGCTTACTAATGAGTAAAGAAAAACTGAAAGGAAAAGGAACTGTAGTTCTGCCTTTTCTTTCTTTCACTCTGTCATCATTTTCAGAATAAATGCATGGCCAATACATGGGAGTACCATGAGTGAGAAAGGATATGATAGGCTTCATTGATCTTTTGGTTTCTTAAAATTCCATTGCCTTCTTTCTGCATTTGAAGCAAGCTCTGTTTCAGTCCGGAGCATGGCAAGTTGTCAGTGCTCCCACTTGGCCAGTTGTAGAGATAGCATGCTGTTCTTGTATTTGCTCTGCTCATTGGACTCCTTCACAGAATTGATCTAATAGCATTCTGTGTTTATGCAGTCTTGCAAGTACTATATGCAAACTAAGAGATAAGAAAGCAGTGAAAATGCATATTACGTGTACTTCCTCTGCTCAAATACATAGTCCAATGTCCCATCAGACTTTTCATACAAAATGCAAGTTCAAAGTTAAAATTATTAAGATTTCAAGGTAGCAAAAGTGGAACATTAGGTGTGGGACTCTACTTCATCATTTTATGATCCTCTGGAAGAATGAGGGTACAATATTGACCAGTGTAGTAGATCCCAGTTGTTGCTACAGAATAATTGCAAGGAGATCCCCCCACCCTACCACTGCTAGCTTATTTGAGATATAATTGAAATTGAACACTATGTTATTTTAATGTGTATAATGTAACAATTGGCTATATTCGTATATTGCAAAATGATTACCACAATAGGGCTAGTTACCTCCATCACCTCACATAATTATATATATATATTGTGTGTGTGTGTGTGTGTGTGTGTGTGTGTGTGTGGTAATTTAAGATCTCTTTAGCAACTTTCAAGAACACAATACAGCACTGTTAACTATAACTACCATACCATACACTAGATGCCCTCAAATTATTTATCTTTATAACTGGAGGTTTGTACCTTTTAACCAATATCTCCCCGATTCCTTCCACTCCCCAGCCCTAGCAACCATCATTCTACTCTGTTTCTCCACTTTGTTTTCTTTATATTCTATGTATAAGTGATATCAAGAATCCAGGGTAATTCACTAGGGAACCTCTTAGTTCTCTGTAGTCTTATGGCCCTTGTCACTGGGATATTGTAGGAAGAACGCTTCTGTTGGTAAAACTGTTACCTCTGCCAGTAATCACTTCCTCTGCTTAGCAGGTCAGTTATAGGGATGGTAAATTTCCTTGCTCTTTTTGGCTCTTGGCCATACCTTTGAAAGTAGTCCTTTCATTAAATTATCATCAGTTATTTTGAGTGTGACATGAACTTCATGCCAAAATCCCAACTAATTTGCAGTATTGAATTTAATGGTGAATACATGATGCACACCATTTTATAGGACTAATATTGTTCTTCTTTAAAGAGCAATAATATGAAAAAAGTAGGGTACCTTTAGTAACCATTTAAAGCTACTTAGAATAAATTAAATTTTAAAACACTTCATAAAAAATAAAATGATATTTCTAACAGAATTCCAAAGACAAAAGTTATACAGTATATTGTTATTTTGTGTCACATGCTAAAATTATGATTAAGATTTATCTGCTATATTTTATTCTTTATAAAGCTATTTTATTAAATTTGTTTATTTTCATTAAAGCTATTTTAATAGGATTAAGAAAAATGAGATAACTTCTGTAATGTAGATAATATTCTAATGAATTTATTTCCTTTTTGTAAGTGCATATTTAGAATATTTCTTACTCTGAAGGAAATTATTAACAGATTATTTTATTTCTCAGACTTCTTTCTTTCTGACTTTAACTAGTATGTGCTAATTATATACTATATATGTAAAGAAAAAAGAGAAAAATGTCCATTTTAAAAGTAATAAGATATTAACCAAATTTTCCAGTGATTTTTCAGAACATCTATTTTTAATTATTACTTAAAATTTGAATTCAGCATTTAAAAGAGCATTTTGAGTGTAGGAAAGCTGACACGTCCCTTTTGCTTCTTGTGTTTGAGAAATAGCCATAACAACTAAGCTGTTACCTTTGTCCTTATATATGTTGAAAACTCCAGAATAGGCAGTACTAAGATGATCACACATCCTTTCTGCCTGGCACAGACACGGGTCACACATACAGATTCATTGTAATTAATAGCACTCTTTCAAAATGATCAGTTTAGATGATGAATTATATGGTTGCTCAAGGCAGTTCTAGATGCAGTGAGTTTTAGTTGCCAGTCTTTTTTCTTCATTATCCATATTAAAGGGTTTATTTCTCATGCTACCTGTTTACAAATGCTTCAAAACCTATTTAACATTTAAAGAAAAATTAAATAAAAGTTCTTGCAATCCTGAATGACTCACTGTTTCTGTCTGACTTTCAGGGGAATTAGCCTTTATAATTCCCTGCTCATGAATGCCTGAGGAATTAGCATGAAGTGTTAATTGGGTGCAGATTAATGGTAAACACACCCTGAAAGGTAATACAGAGAGAAACAAAAGGTCATTATTTTTTAACAGGTCTTAAAAGAACATGTTTTAAAAAGTCAAATTCATTTCCATGTGGTTGAGCAATATTGAACTGCAGTTTTTTAATATAATAATTGTTAATAAAATAAATTCCTATATATGGATTTTAATAATGTAAAATATAATTTAAAAGAAAATTACACCAAATAAAACAAAGCAAACAAAGCAATACCTTTTTACCCCTATTTTCCTTCCCACCACTCTATTCTCAATCATATTTTTAGCACCAATCCAAGACTGAAATGTATGTTTACATTTAATTAATCTATGTTTCCCTTTGGGAAGATACGTATTTAAGTAATCTTCATATAAATGTACAAATTATATCACTGTGTTCAACACACTGATTATATTTTTATTTAAGTTATTATTTTCTTTTCCTTAATTATATTCATAAGTATTAATTAAGTGCCTACTGTATGACTGACTCTAATCTCTCAAAACATTGGGAAAATGAATAGTTATTAATTTTATCAAATTAAAATTAAATATACACACACAAACACAGACATCAGACTAATGATTTATATAAACTCATTTGATTTAATATTTTGTAACTATAGGGTCAAACATATACCCCAGTCAGTGACATGAAATGAATAGTGTACTAATTTTCTTTTATGTTACTGAGATAAGTAAGAAAGAATAGCTAGAAGTGTTTGCTTTCATCTGCTTAATTCTTTCCTACAACAGAGAATACCTTATTTTATCTTACGCAAAATTCACTCTTTATCAATGCCCTCGTTTTTAGAAACTAATCAGTAAAGAGTATTGTTGGGGAAAAAAGATTTTACTTTACTTTTCAAGAATGTTCACACACACACACACACACACACACACAAGAATGTCCACACAGTAACTGGCGTGAATATTAACCATACATTAGCAATTATGGTGATTTCTCTGAAGTTTATATCAATTTGTTCATATTCAGTTGATGGGGCTTCAAGAAAAAGACAATTTTAGTTCTGATAAAGACTGCTGGGAACCCTTGTAAACAAGGTTCAAGGCTGATATTTCCAAGGGGCTTTATTGGGTCTATAAGATCAACTTTAGATATTATCCTTACTATTTCTGGCAGCTTTAACCACATGTAACAATTGGAATTCTTTTTTTTTTTTTCCCTTTTAATGATTCCATACATCACTCAGTGCTCACCACAAGTGCTCTCCTTAATCCCCATCATCTATTTCAACCATACCCCAACCTACCTTCCCTCTGGTAACTATCCATTTGTTCTTTATAATAAAGAATATGTTTTTTTTTTTAATATTTTTTTTTTATTTTTTTGACGGAGAGAGAGAGACAGCTAGAGAGGAAACACAAGCAGAGGGAGTGGGAGAGGGAGAAGCAGGCTTCCCGCCAAGCAGAGAGGTGATGTAGGGCTCGATCCCTGGACCCTGGGATCTGACCTGAGTTGAAGGCAGACACTTAATGACTGAGCCACCCAGGCGCCCTAAGAATCTGTTTCTTGATTTCTCTCCCTCCCTCTCCCCTTTGCTTATTTGTTTTCTTTCTTAAGTTCCATATAGGAGTGAAATAATATGGTATTTGTTTTTCTCTGACTGACTTATTTTGTTTAGTATTATACTCTCTAGCCAGGTTATTGCAAATGGCAAGATATATATATATGTATGCATGCCACATGTTCTTTATCCATTCATCAATTGAGGGACACTTGAGCTGCCTCCATATCTTGGCCAGTATAAATAATGCTGCTATAAAAATAGGGGTGCATGTACACTTTGAATTAGTGTTTTTGTATTCTTTGAGTAAATACCCAGTAATGCAATTGTTATATCATAGGGTAATTCTATATTTAACTTTCTGAGGAATCTCCATACTGTCTTCCACCTTGGCTGCCCCAGTTTACATTACCTCCAACAATGCACAGGTGTTCCTTCTCCACATCCTGTCCAACACCTATTGTTTCTTGTGTTGTTGATTTTAGCCATTCTGACAGGTGTGAAGTGATATCTCATTGTAGTTTTGATTTACATTTCCCTGATGATGAGTGATGTTGAGCATCTTTTCATATGTTTGTTAGTGACTGGATGTGTTCTTTACAGAAGTGTCTGTTCATGTCTTCTGCTCATTTTTTTGGTCTGTTTTTTAGTTGGATTATTTGTTTTTTGGGTGTTGAGTTTTAAAAGTTCTAACAATTAGAATTCTTAACTTTTACAAACTGTAGTTTGTAATGAAAACTAAGTGTAAGTAGTTGTGAACTCTGTTAAACCAGCATTATTTAGATTGGCAAATTTACAGATACATTTTATAATTTATTAAAATATGGGCTTCTTCATAGTACAATCTTCTAATAAAGGGCAAATCATGTTTACTAACAGATCCAAATTTATCCTTAGCTTTTCTGTAATAAGGGTGCCCAAAGTAGATAAGCCTATGTCCAATAATTAATCTTTCATTATTTTATGTTATTTGGAAATCATCTAAATATTCAGTAAATTTCTATTATTTAACATCACAAACTTTAAAGTTTCAGATTAACCAAAAGATTCTGGAAACTATTTTTAAGTACACATACCATAAAACATAATTTTTGCTAAAATGTTCACCTAAAAACTCTTACCTCACACCTGTCTGTTGCTCTCAGTAATTATATTTTGATTATCCACAAAAACTTCCTGAGACATTAAACAAAATCAGCCATCATTCTAACTTATTTTTTGCTGACAAATTTTGCAACAGATTTTGCAACAAAAAATTTTGCAATGAATTTTGCAACAAAAAAATTAAATTTTTTTACTTATAAACCCAGGGATAATAAAAGGTGTATGTCTACATTATATTCAATGTTGATAACTCTAAGACATGGCTATAATTAATTAAACCGACAGTTATAGTAGCTTATATTTGCAAATATATGCAAATTACCCTATATCCTGTGAACTTGAAAATTACTTGGGTTAGTTTCTCTTATATTTCTGAGGTTTAGAAATGCTTAATGTATAAGGGCTTAATTTGGAGCCAATTACATAGAGCTCTTGGGGCACCTGGGTGGCTCAGGCAGTTAAGTGTCTGCCTTTTGGCTCAGGTCATGATCCCAAGACCCCGGGATCAAGCCCCACGTCAGGCTCCCTGCTTAGTAGGGAACCTGCTTCTCCTTCTCTTTCTGCTGTTTCCCCTCCTTGTGTTCTCTTGCATGCTCTCTCTCTCTCACTCTGTCAGATAAATAAATAAAATCTTAAAAAAAATCAATTAATAGAGCTCTTTTATGAATTAATGTTAGCAATACCATCCAGGCATAGAAAATGCTATATACATCTACAGTAGACACACATAGACATATAAACAGACCTTGTAATAATTTCTTTAATTTTTTTTCCTTGAGATGGGTTTGATAATGCAGAACTCACTACAGGCATACCTTGTCTTATTGTCTTTCACTTTGTGCACTTTGCAGATACCGCATTTTTTACAATTGGCATTTACAACAGCATTTGCTCTTTATGTATCTGTGTCACATTTTGGTGATTCTGCAACTTTTCAAATATTTTCATTATTATTATTATATAGTTGACCTTTGAACAACATGAGTTTAAGCTTCACAAGTCCATCTACACAGATTTTTTTTTAGAAATACAGTATTATAAAGATACTCTCTCATGATTTTATTTTCTTTAGCTTACTTTATTCTTATTTTGTAAGAATCCAATACTAATACATATATAAAATATGTGGTAAGTGTCTATGTTATTGGGAAGGCTTCTAGTCAGTAGAAATTATTAGTAATTAAGTGTGGAGAGAATCAAAAGTTATATGTGAAATTTTGACTGTGCAAGGGGTCAGTGCCCCAACCCCCTCATTGTTCATTTGTTATGGTCCTATATGACTAGTGATCTTTGATGTTACTATTATAATTGTTTTGGAGCCCCACAGACTGTGCCTATGTAAGATTGCAAATTTATCAGTAAATGTGTGTGTTCTGACTGTTTCACCTACTGACTGTTTCCCTGTCTCTCTCCCTCCCCTTGGACCTCCCTTTGCACCTAGATACAATGATATTGAAATTAAGCCAATTAGTAAGCCTACAATGGTCTCTGAATATTCAAATGAAATGAAGAGTAGTAGCATGTCTCACTTTAAATCAAAAGCTAGAAATGATTAAGCTTAGTGAGGAAGCCATATCAAAAACTGAGATAAGCAGAAAGCTAATCCTTTTGGGGGAGATGGCCAAGTTGTGAACAAAAAGAAAAAGTTCTTGAAGAAAAATAAAAGTGCTACTCCAATGACCACATGAATGATAAGAAAGTAAAATAGACTTATTGATGATATAGAGAAAGTTTTAGTGGTCTGGAGGGAAGATCCAACCAGATACAACATTCCCTTAAATCAAAGCCTAATCCAGAGCAAGGCCCTAACTCTCCTTCATTCTTTGAAGCCTGAGAGAAGTGAGGAAGCTGCAGAAAAAAAGTTGGAAGCTAGTAGAGTTTCATTCATGAGGTTTTAGAAAAGAAGCCATCTCCGTAACTTAAAATTGCAAGGTGAAGCAGCAAGTACTAATGTTGAAGTAGCAGCAAATTATCCAGATCCAGCTAAGATAATTAATGAAGGTAGCTACACTAAAATGAAATGAAGGTGGCTATACAGATTTTCAATGTAGATGAAACAGCCTTCTTTTGAAAGAAGAAGGCATCTAGGATTTTCATTGCTAGAGAGGAGAAGTCAGTGCCTGGTTTCAGAATTTCAAAGGGGAGGCTAATGGGGCTAATGGAGCTGGTGACTTTAAGTTGAAGTTAATGCTTGCTTATTTACCTGGAGTCCTTAAGAATTATGCTAAATTTACTCTGCCTGTGCTCTATAAATGGAACAACAAAGCATAGATGACAGCACATCTGTTTATAGTATGGTTTACTTTATATTTTAGATTCAATATTGAGACCTATTGCTAAGGGGAAAAAAAAAAGATTCCTTTCAAAATAGTACTACTCATTGATAGTGCACTTGGTCCCCCAAGACCTCTGACAGAAAGGTACCATGAGATTAATGCTGCTTTTATACCTGCTAACATAATATCTATTCTGCAGCCCTGGATCAAGGAGTCATTTTGACTTTCAAGTCTTACTATTTAAGAAATACATTTGATAAGTCTACAAGCTGCCATACATAGATAGTAATTCCTCAGATAGCTCGGGGCAAAGCAAACTGAAAATCTTCTGGAATGGATTCTATTCAAGATGCCATTAAGAACATTTAAGATTCATGAGAAGAGGTCAAAATGTCATCAACAACAGGAAATTGGAAGAAGTTGATTCCAGCTCTCATGGATTAACTTGAGGGGTTCAAGATTCCGGTGGAGGAAGTAATTGCAGATGTGGTGGAAATAGCAACAGAACTAGAGTTAGTAGCAGAGCCTGAAGATTTGACAGAATTGCTGCAATCTCATGATAAAACTTGAACAAATGAGAAGTTGCTTCTTATTGATGAACAAATACAGTAGTTTCTTGAGATGGAATCTACTGCTGGTAAAGATGCTGAGAAGATTGTTGATATGATAACAAAGGATTTAGAAAATGATATGAACTTAGTTAATAAAGCAGAAGCAGGGTTTGAGAAGATTGACTCCAATTCTGAAAGGTCTACTTGAGTGAAGTGTTATCAACCAGCATTGCATGTTACAGAAAATTGTTAACGGAATTGTTAAAGGAAGAGTCAATGTGGCAAACTTCATTGTTGTATTTTAAGAATTTGTAGAATCTTTGACAATCACGATCCTGATCAGTCTTCAGTCTTCAACATCAAAGCAAAACCTTTGCAAAAGGATTGTGACTTATTGAAAGCTCAGATGATGGTTAGCATTTCTAAATAATAAATATTTTTTTAAATTTGTTATATACAGTGTTGTTTAGACAAAATGTTATACATTTAATAGACTACAATATAAACATGACATTTATATGCACTTGAAAACCAAAAAAAAATCATTTGATTCATTTTATTGCAGTACTTATGGTGGTGTGGAAGGAACCAAACCCACAATATCTCCAAGGTATGCCTGTAGTCATATTTATAGAATTAAAGACTGGAGCGGTGGTCACCAGGGGGTAGAGGAAGGAGGAAACAGGGAGCTACTAGTCAACAAATATAACATTTTAGTTAAGCCAGACAAATAACTTCTAGAGATCTGCTAACAACATTGTATTTACAGTGAACAGTAATGCACACTTAAAAATTTAAGAGACTCCATGTTACATGTTCCTATCACACAAAAAATTAGAATTATTATTCTGAAATTTAGTTTTTTAATAATAAAATTTAAATTATTAAAATTATAGCAAATAGGGGCACCTGGGTGGCTCAGTGGGTTAAAGCCTCTGCCTTCAGCTCAGGTCATGATCTCAGGGTCCTGGGATCCAGCCCCGCATCGGGCTCTCTGCTCAGCAGGGAGCCTGCTTCCCCCTCTCTCTGCCTGCCTCTCTGCCTACTTGTGATCTCTCTCTTTGTCAAATAAATAAATAAAATCTTTAAAAAAACTATAGCAAAATATTTTAAGCTCTTATGTTTAGCATACAGATTTTATTTTGTTCATACATTTTGTATTGTCATTTTATTGTCTTTGAGGAATGCCTGATCCCACTTATAAATTTAATTAAACATCTTCACATATTTTAACTGCATTTTATTTATTTACTTATTTATTTATTTTTAAAAGATTTTATTTATTTATTTGCTAGAGAGAGAGAGAGATCACAAGTAGGCAAAGAAGCAGGCAGAGAGAGAGAGGGTGAAGCAGGCTCCCTGCTAAGATGAGCGAGGCTCAATCCCAGGACCCTGATATCATGATCTTTGCCGAAACTAGAGTCATTAACCCACTGATCCACCCAGGAGGCACCCCTATATTTTTCAGGCACCCCTATTTTAGCTGCATCTTAAATTTTATTGTATTTGATTACCTTCATAAGAACTTCCATTATCTAACTTAAAAAACAAAACTTTTCTGAATAATAAATAGCGGAAAAGTTTAACAATTTAAGTATAAAAATATGAGGGAATTAAAATTCTATTAAATAATTTATTACTATCCTAAACTATGTAGGATTTTAACTTCAAATTAAAAATAGAAATCACTTAATTATACTCTTTAAAATGAATTTATAAGCCCATCACTCCAATAGACAAAATTCACTGTAAACACATAAAACCACTAATTGCTTCTTAAAAAAATATTAATATTTTGCTATTGATTTTTTTTGAAACTAGGCTCTACACTGAATTATAAGCTTTCCTCAGTGGAAAATGTTTATTCTCAAAGAAAAGGTTACAATCTTCATAACCTGAGGTTACTGAAGACTAGATATTTTTGGACTTGTGTGAAATCTGGATCTGTATATGTCGAGAGCAATTTTTCTCACTTTTAATCAATAAAACTATTTTATCTTCCTGAGTAATTTTTTGAGTGACTTTTTCAGTATGCTTGAAGTTAATACAGACCATGGATGTTGACGGGAATATTTACCAGATTTGTGTAGGTGATATAGGTATTTCGCAAAAAATCCTGTATATAGAGTATGTTGTCAATGATTTCATAACATGGAGAAGAGATTCATGTACCCCAACTTTGAGATTTGTAATATACACGTTACCTAATTATTTTCTACTTATAAAATCTGCCACTCTTACTAATTTGATTAAACTGGAATTTGAAATTCTCTTTTTAAGGTATATACATTTTTCTTTTTTCATCATATTCAAAAACATTTGAACTAGGCAGTGTCCTAATGTATGTATGTTATATCCAATGATAAAGATTTTGAACTTTATGTACTTTTACAATCTTTCATGTTTTTTTTTGATGTGACAACTCTTACAGATACTTAAAATGTAATGTGTTTGAATTTTGGCTTTTTTTTTTTTTTAATTAATTTTTATTAACATATAATGTATTATTTGCTTATTTGCCCCGGGGTACATGTCTGTGAATCATCAGGCTTACACATTTCACAGCACTTAACAGCACATACCCTCCCCAATGTCCACAGCCCAGCCACCCTATCCCTACCCTCTCCCCCACCTCCCAGCCACCCTCAGTTCGTTTCGTGAGTCTAGCAGTCTCTTATGGTTTGTCTCCCTCCCCATCCCTTCCTGTTTTTTTATGCAGATTTGTCAAATAATGGCCCAATTTATAAAAGTAATGCTGCTGTCACTTATAAGAGGCATACATTTCTACAGATTATCAAAAAATTTAAAATTTCTACTGAATCTCAGAATATTATTTGATGAAAAATCTTTGTGTGCGTGTATATATATCTAAGGCTGTGCCTATCTCCAGGCAATATTATTCTGCAATGTACTTTGACCTTCTGTTCATTCTCTTAAAAATTTGTAAAGATAGCTTACATTTTGAGTTATTTCTCTATATAGAATTGATTTGAAGCCATGTATGCATTCCTCAATTGAATGTTTGTACTATAATAATT
Organism: Procyon lotor; assembly: GCA_028646535.1. Lineage (NCBI taxonomy): Eukaryota > Metazoa > Chordata > Mammalia > Carnivora > Procyonidae > Procyon > Procyon lotor. The sequence goes on from CM053605.1 coordinate 33,667,137, forward strand.
CCTTAACTGCAAGGAATTTTGTAAACCATTGTATAAAATATCTTGAGATAAATCACTGAAACTTAGGAAGGGAGAGACAGGAGAAAAGGGAGAAGTTGAAAGAATAGTGAGTTTTACATAACACCTTCAATATGTCATGCACTCACCTAGACACTTGATAAATGTGATAGCAATGCTTCATAGAAGATATTATGGTATGGATGATACAGATGAAAAACTGAGTTAAATTTGTCCTGAAGCAAAAGTGCTTCTTACTGGAGCCATGCCATTGCAACCCACTTTAGAGATGATCTATAGTTCCAACTCTTCTTCTTCTTCTTCTTTTTTTTTTTTAAATAGAGGATACAGCTTAGTCCTAGAGAGGTAAAATGTTTTGCACAGTTTCATTTTCTATCAGGAGCATACTCCAGTGTTCTCAGGATCATGTAATACATTTTGCTTTCTATCACACTGACCCTTTCACCCACTCAACAGATTTTTTTAGTATTAAGTTTTCGAAAATGCTCACATGGTTGTAGTTCCTGCCTTGATAAGTAGTTTAACGTGTATTAAAACCTTTCCTAAAACGAGAAACCTCACTAAACCAGAGATTACTACTGAATAATAGTAGTTTCCCCATGACCTGAAAGAAATAATTCCTAAAGTTATCTTAATTTGGCCTGGAGGCAAACGTTTACTAGATCAAATACTGGCTGTCTTTAATGAACATCCCTCAGAATGGAGGAGGAGTTAAAATCTTTGTGAACACAGTCCTCTACACTAAAAACAAACAAACAAACAACAACAACAACAAAACCACTCTGCAATAAGGATATTGAATGAAAGTTTATTGTGGAAAATGTTCTTTTAGGTGTGATATATTGACATTTAAATTTTCTCTAAAACATGTAGAACAGAAATGTCACTCAAAAAAAAAAATGCATTAAAAGACATCCGTGATTTGGGGCACCTGGGTGTTGCAGTGTGTTGAGTGTCTGATTCTCAGGTCTGATCTCAGGGTCTCGGGATCGAATTCTGTGTCCTTGGGCTCCACACTCAGCCTGTAGTCTGCTTGAATTTCTCTCTCCCTTTCCTTCTGCCCCTCCCATGCTAAAATAAAAATAATCTTAAAAAAGATATTTACTATTTATTAAAGACTTCCTGCTTAAGTATGCCAAAAAATTGTAGTTACCACTACATAATATTAGATGCATTTAAAATTAGTGACTTTAATAAAATGAATATAATGATGAACAATAGTATATTCTAGTCCCTACTTTAGAATTGTGAATCATTTGAAATTTTAATGTTGCATTTACTAGAATTGTGATTGTTCATGTAATAATATTAAACACCAGAAGTACTGTATAGTTCCTAAAACTTGGGGTGTGGTAAATTGTTATAAGCTGGCTTGAGTCAATATTTAGTTATTAGACATCATTCACTAAACACACCTGAAATGGAGTCCAATGACATATTCTTTCATAGCATACTGGCAGACTTTTATTAACATCACACTAAAAACATCCCCCAGAAATGTTTCTTTAGTCTTGTAAGATATTTGTCTTTGTTTTGTTTGTTTTATTTTGATTTGAGAAAAAGTCTGCAACTACAACATAGCAGCTCATTTTTTTAGGATTTTTTTTGAAGGAAGATAATTTGTTTTAAGCATTTTCTATATTTATGAAAACAAACAAGCAAAAAAAAACCTACAGTGTATGTATTCAAAAGCTCCAACTGATGCAATAAAATTACCCATGTACATTGAGGACAGTATGTGAGATTGAGTATCTAAATTCTTTATATCTCTTATAAAATTTTACTACTTATGAGTCCTGAAAAGTTACTGGAAAATCATTCAGCATTGCTGAGCTGTCACTTCATTATCCTGAACTTAGTAATATTGTAAAAGAAGCATAAAATAGCAAGATGAAAAAGAAAGAGGTTAAAAAAAGAGCAATAGTAGAAATTACAGTGCAGGGTATGAATTGTGTTGAATCGTGTGAGTTTCTGACAGATAATAAACCAGAGAAAGATGCGATCTCTAAAATTGCATGTGTATCATGAGCTGAACCCTCAGTCTAAAGCAGGGTCATTGGATTTTACAGTCTCATAAGCTTCCAGGACTTTGCCTGGCACATCAAAACAATTGCTTAATGTATAATAAATTCTACAGCTAGCCATCTGCTTGCCCTCTTGACCTTTCAAATTTTATAAACACGCAACCTCACAATTTTTTACTTCATGAACCACCAGATTTTTGGAATATCTTATATTCCAGGGTTACTTTATCTTTTTATGCAACCAAAGAGACTTAATATATTGGATAATATTTGGCAGCAACATGCCTTTTCCCTTGAAATGGTTATGAGAGCAATCACTAGAGTTAATAAGATTTAGGCTATTTCTACCCATTATGTAGTTGGATATGCTCATTTAAACAATGTATCCTAATTGTGGGGATTCTTAAGGTAAAGATAAATATGAACTACAGTAAATAGCAACTCAAAAATAGATAAGAAAGCAGAAAGATGATTCCAAAATATTTCTCTTTATCGATGGTATATAAATTTATATTTGTATGAATACAGTATTATTTTACATTTGTAGTTTAGTCCATGAACAATTTAATCATGTGATGCAGTTTCTTTTTGAGAAGGCATTATGATATATTTTGCACTTTAGAGAAAAGTTTAAGGAATAATTCTAGTTATGAGTTTATAAACTCTTAGAGCCAAAAAAGGCTAGAAATCTGAGACAAATATCATGTAACTTGTTCCCATAGGTAGTTAGTGGCAGAGCTGGGGATGTTAGTGGCAGAGCCGAGGATGATCAAGTTCCCATAGGAAGTTAGTGGCAGAGCTCAAGTTCCCATAGGTAGTTAGTAGCAGAGCTGGGGATGATCCCAGAGCTAATCCTAGTTCAAAATTCCTACTGTGTCCAGAGCATGACCCAGCTCTTAGAAGATGATGGGGAAGGGGAGACAAATGTCTAATTAACAGAAATATAGGTGCCAAGGGGTATTTAACCTTTAGCGATTTCCCCAATAGTCCTCTTTTTCAAGCCATTCATGAATGTCATATATTTTAAGGCAAGAATTGGAAATCTTGGACGCTTAAAGAGATAGTGAGGACTCGCTGACTCCAGACACAACCCCTGCCCAGATTCTTTCTTTCTTCTCTCTTATCTTTTCCTTCTTCCAAAAGAGCCATGACACTTCTCCCCTTTATTTAACCAATGCCGTTTGTCACATTCTGGTCCCCTCAGAATTTAACTTTTTTAAAAAGTAAATTAATAAGGAATTTCTCCTGAAAAAAATATATCGTTTGGCTTCAAGAATATGCTAGGGAAGTGGTTAAATCTGAGTGACCTAAAATCAGACAACTTGGGTTCAAATCCCCTTGCTGTGTGATAAAGAACACCTCTGTGATGGCTTGCCTTTGCCCTCTGCTGTGTGATAAAGAACACCTCTGGGATGGCTTGCCTTTGCCCTCTGTAAAGTAATGATAATACTAGTTTATAACCTTGTACCATAAATCTTAAAACATTTTCTGTTGCCTCAGCATCCCCACAGTCTACGAGCACCCCACCCAGGTGACCAGGTACACCAGTGTGATAAGGCTGGAGGCCCCTGTCATGGCTTTCTCTTTGTCCTCCCACGATGGTGACCTAATGCACCAATGAAAATACCTCATGCCTTTGGCTTATGTACTTCATCCATAGTTACAAAAGCCCACTCCCTTGGTACTCCCCCGATGCTATCCCTTATTGGAAGGTGGTGACTCTGTCTTTCCAGGATGTCCTCCCACAATGGTGACCTAATGCACCAATGAAAATACCTCATGCCTTTGGCTTATGTACTTCATCCATAGTTACAAAAGCCCACTCCCTTGGTACTCCCCCGATGCTATCCCTTATTGGAAGGTGGTGACTCTGTCTTTCCAGGATCTGTGAGTGTAATAACCTTTGTTTTTTTGCACTCTTCATGTGTCCCTCTTTTGTGGCCACACCTGTCTGACCATTTCATGAAAGAATACAGAACAAACTTTATAGGGACCTTACAAGGATTGAATCTCATTTATTCATGCATAAAACATAGTCTCAATCTTTTCAACTCCATAAATGCTGATTTTTTTATTAAGGTAATTATAATTATTTTTATTAAAGATTATTTGTGTGAAAATTGTATGCACCTCATTGCTGAATTGGTGAGTTTTCTAAAATGCATGCCAGGTAGATATTATAGGTAGATATCATCTACTGAATGCGCACTGTGTGTTTTGCAAGATAGTGTATGTAAGGGGGAACTGGGTGGCTTGTGGGTGAAGCCTCTGCCTTCAGCTCGGATCATGATCTCAGGGTCCTGGGATCGAGCCCTGCATCTGGCTCTCTGCTGGGCAGGGAGCCTGCTTCCTCTTCTCCTCTGCCTGCTTCTCTGCCTATTCGTGATCTCTTTCTTTCTGTCAAATAAATAAATAAAATCTTTAAAAAAAAAAATAGTGTATAGTGTATGTAGATTATTTTGCTTAAATTTCATAACTCTTAAAGTAGCGTTTTTATGGCATTTTCCGAGTAGTGATGCATCGTCACTAATGAATCATAGGCCAATTAACATAATATCTGTTTATTAGTAATTCCGGCTTTGGAGATCAAACACAGAGACTGAGGTTGATAAATAAAGGGTGTCTTCAAACTAGTCCATGCATGAAGAGACAAACCATCAATTTTTCACCTACTGTGTTATGATCAATCTGTATTCTGGGTTAAGAGTTTCCTCTGGGATTTGCAAAGACATGATCATTTGCCCACTCCAAAACTGAGAATTGTAAGATGCAACCTTCTTTCCTTCCTTTTGTCCTTCCTCTGTCTTCTCTTTTCCGTCTTCCTCTTTTGTTTTAATCAAAATGGCTTTCACAGGAAAGATTTGAACAAATTGTGGCAGATTGAGAAATAACAGAGTTCTTTCTCCCTTCTCAAGGAATTCTGATTTTTGTCAGTCATTACGTCTATTTCAAAAATTTAAAAGGAAATTCATTAAACACTTAGGAAGCATAAAAGTGAACAACATCCAGGGAACTTCCCATATTTAATCTATCATCATAAGATAGTTTCTCATAGAATTATAAGATATGGGACCTATTTGAATTAACATGGTGTAGGTTATTTATTCTTGAAGAAAAGTATATTCTTTGAAAAATTGTTTGTCAATTGTAGTTGGCTCTAACCTATAAAATATGAAAATCCATAATTGCAAAGCACTTGCAAAAATTTAGAATGATTTTTCACAGCAAAGGGAAGCAACATTTAATTGAAGCAGTGGAGCAAAACTGAGAAAATCATTCATATTTCAACAACTGAAGAAATAGATTAAATTAGTGCTCATTACCATTTTCCAGCTAACATTTGCCACACACATGCGCCTGCACATACACAGAATAAATGTAGACATGCAAACCTAGCACTGCCTTCTGTTTTTGTTAAAATTATGATCTAAAGAAGAAAGAACTAGGTATCTTTGGGCAATGTGCTTAAAGAAGTACTATACATATTGCTTTCATGTCTTAGTACTTTTTTCATGTGATTAAAGACTGTCACTACTTCCTTACAATATACAAGGCCAAAAGAAGTGCAAAACCAATTATTTTTGACAGGATTTGCAGTGACCAAGAAATGCATCCACTGCATATTTGTCAGATACCAAGTTGGAACTCAGGGAATACTCTATCTTGTGAGAAAAAAAGAGCCCTGGGCTGTGGTATAGTATCCAGTTGTGTTCAGAGAAAACTCAGAAACCATCACTGAAAATAGCCTTACTTCATCTTCATGTAAATGAACATGTTCAACTTCTGATTACTTTAATATTCCACAATTACAGCAAAGCCATGGAGAGAAGGCACTGCAATGATCCCTAACCAGGCATAAAATAATTCATTTTCCAATCAAGCTCTACAAGGTAGGAAAGTAGAAGGGGGTAAACATGCATTCTTCTATTGTTTTTCTTTCTTTCTTTCTTTCTTTCTTTCTTTCTTTCTTTCTTTCTTTCTTTCTTTCTTTCTTTCTTTTTCTTCTTTTATGTCAGGTGAGGGATAAATATAAGATGATCTATTCGCAAATAAATAATGCACATTTATTTATAATCTTTCAAATGCAATTGTGAAGCCTGAAATCATGCTGAGGAAATACTTTTCTTTAATATGCCAGCATGCAAATAAGCATTACATGATGTCACCAGATGGCAAAACAGTAAGATTTATAAATAACGTCCCTTTGCAAAATAAACCTGTCTGAATGATTAAACTCAGTACTATAATTTATTACAATTTGGTACACTAAACTTTTGCTTTGACATTTTATATCTTTCTATCAGGCTTTTAAAAAGTGTATTATTTTTTCTGTTCCTCCTAACACCAGAAATATTTGAGGTAGTTGAGGTCTCTGTTTCATTCATTCATTATCCATTCACTTAGGTTTCTATATTAACTATGTACAAGGAAGACCAGAAACTGTTTCAAATAATTTAAATGTAACTGTACATTGTTTTTCTTTTTTAATGTTTAATGAACAACCCCATTAAGATGTTCTCACTTCCATAATATGATAGTGTAGGAGTTTACTTCAGCTTTAAAATGTAAATGAGAACTTAATGAACGAAGAGAAGAAATGAAAATGTATGTGGAACAATATGCTATCTGATTTAATAAGTTATTTCACATAAACATGCCAACAGACTGACTAATGAGAGCGTTTATTTTTATTTTTTTAAATTTAATTCCAGTGTAGTTAACATGCAGTATAATATTTGTTTCAGGTGTACAATATAGTGATTCAACAGTTCTCTACTTTACACAGTGTTCATCATGCTGAGTGTACTCTTAATTCCCCTCACTTATTTCACCCATTCCCCTATCCACCTCCCCTCTGGTAACCATCTGTTTGTTCTCTATAGTTAAGAGTCTGTTTTTTGGTTTGTTTCTTTTTTTCTTTGTTTTGTTAAATTCCACATATGAGTGAAATCATATGGTATTTGTATTTCTATGGATGGCTTATTTCACTTAGCATTATACATTCTAGATCCATCCATGTTGTTGCAAATGGCAAGATTTCAGTCTTGTTTATGGCTGAGTAACGTGAGTGTGTGTGTGTGTGTGTGTGTGTGTGTGTGTGTGTGGTGTATACCACTTTTTTTTTTAATCTACTCATTTAATGGTGGACTTCCATTTTATGGAAGGACTTCCAAATTAAACTTCCAAATTATGCTTCCATAATTTGGCTATTGGAAACAACACTGCAGTAAACATAGGGGTGCATGAATCTATTCAAATTAGTGTTTTCACACTTTGGGCAAATACACAATAGTAAAATTATTGGATTATATGGTAATTCAATTTTTAATTTTATGAGGACTCTCCATACTGTTTTCCACATTGGCTGCACCAGTTTGCATTCCTACCAGCAGTGCACAAGGGTTCCTTTTCCTCTGCATCCTCACCAACACCTGTTGTTTCTTGTGTTGTTGATTTTAGCTATTCTGGCATGTATGAGGTAGTTTCTCATTGTGGTTTTGATTTGCATTTCTTTTGTGATGAGTGATGTTGATCATCTTTTCATGTATTCAGTGGCCATCTATATGTCTTCTTTGGAGAAATGTCTGTTCATGTCTTCTGCCCATATTTAATTGGATTATTCGGGTCTTTTTGTGTAAGTTGTTTAAGTTCTTTACACATTTTGGATACTAACCACTTATTGGATTATGTTATTTGCAAATATCTTCTATTCAAGAGGTTGTCTTTTAATTTTGCTGATTGTTTCCTTTACTGTGCAAAATCTTTTTATTTTGATATAGTCTCAATAGTTTATTTTTGCTTTTGCTTCCATTGCCTCAGGAGTCATACCTAAAAAATTGTTGCTATAGCCAATGTCAGAGAAATTACTGCCAGTGCTCTCTTCTGGAGTTTTTATGGTTTCAGGTCTCACATTTTGGTCTTTCATTAATCTTGAATTTACTTTTATGTGTAGTGCAAGAAAATGGCCCAATTTCATTATTTTGGATATAGCTGTCCAGTTTCCGAACACCGTTTGTTGAAGAGACTGTCTTTTTTCCATTGGATATTCTTTCCTGCATTGTCAAAGATTAATTTATCATAGAATTGTGATTTATTTCTGGGCTTTCTATTTTGTTCCATTAATATGTCTATTTTTGTGCCAGTACCATACTATTTTGATTACCACAGCTTTGTAAAATAACTTGAACTCCAGAATTGTTATACCTTCAGCTTTGCTTTTCTTTTTCAAGATTGTTTTGGCTATTTGGGGTCTTTAGTGGTTCCATGTAAATTTGAGGATTTTTATTCTAGCTCTGTAAAAAATGGTATTGGTGTTTTGATAGGGATTGCATTACATGTGTAGATTGCTTTGGGTAGTGTAGACATTGTAACAACATCTGTTCTTCCAATCCATGAGCATGGACTATCTTTCCATTTCTTTGTGTTGTCTTTAATTTTTTTTTTAATCAGTTTTTTAGTGTCCAGAGTATAGGGTCTCACCTCTTTGGTTAGGTTTATTCTTAGGTATTTTATTATTTTTGGTGCAATTATATATGGGATTGATTTCTCTTTGTGGTGCTTCATTATTGGTGTATAAAAATGCAACAGGTTTCTGTACATTGATTTTGTATTCTGTGACTTTACTGAATTTGTTTACCAGTTCTAGCAGTCTTTTGGTGGAGTCTTTCATGTTTTCCAGATATAGTAGTATCATGTCATCTATAAATAGTATAAGTTTTACTTCTTCCTAGTGATTTGGATGCCTTTTATTTCTTTTTATTGTTTGATTGCTGTGACTAGGATTCCAGTACTCTGTTGAATAAAAGTGGTGAGAGTGGACATCCCTATCTTGTTCCTGATCTTAGGGAAAAAGCTCTCAGTTTTTCCTATTAAGGATAATATTAGCTGTGAGTTTTACATATATGGCCTTTATTATGTTGAGGTTTGTTCCCTCTAAGCCTACTTTTTATTGTAAGCTTTTACTGTTGAAGGTTTTTTATTGTAAATGGATGTTGTGCTTTGTCAAATGCTTTTTCTGCATCTATTGAGAGGATTATATAGTTCTTATCCTTACTCTTATTGATGTGCTGTACCACATTGATTTATTTGTTAATATTGAACCACTCTTGCAACTGAGGAATAAATCCCACTTGATCATGGTGAATGATTTTTTTAATGTATTATTGGATTCAGTTTGCTGATATTTTTTGGGGGGGTTTTTGCCTCTGTGTTCATCAGAAATATTAGCCTGTATTCTTTTTTTGTGGTGTCTTTATCTGGTTTTGGTACCAGGGTTATGCTGGCCTCACAGAATGAATTTGGAAGTTTTCTGTCCTTTTCTGTGCTTTGGAACAGTTTGAAAAGAATGGGAATTAATTCTTTTTAAATCGTGTCTTGGATTATTATTTTTGGGAGTTTTTTGATTACTGATTCAATTTTTTTGCTTGAATTTGAAGGTCTGCTCAAATTTCCTATTTCTTCCTGTTTCAGTTTTGGTAGGTTGTATGTTTCTAGGAATTTATATATTTCTTCTACATTGTCCAGTTTGTTGGCATAGTATTTTTCATAATATTCTCTTACAATTTTTTGTATTTCTGTGGTGTTGGTTTTTATATCTCCTCTTCTATTTATTATTTTATTTATTTGATTCCTTTCTCTGTCTTTTTGTTTTCTTTCCCTTGGTCAGTCTGGCTAGAAGTTTATCAATTTCATTGATTTTTTTTAAATACTCAGATCAATCAGGTTTCATTGTTCTATTGTTTTTAGTTTCTATATCATTTATTTCTCTTTTAATCTTTATTATTTGCCTCCTTCTGCTGGCTTTTTGCTTTTTTTCTTTTTTTCTAGCTCATTTAGGTGTACAGTTAGGTTATTTATTTGAGATTTTTCTTGCTTCTGTGTTGCTATAAACTTCCTTTGTAGAACTACTTCTGCTGCATTCCAAAGGCTTTGAAGCATCCCAAAGGTTTTGTGTTTTCATTTTCAGTTGTTTCCATGTACTTTTAAATTTCCTTTATTTCTTAGTTGACCCATTCATTGTTTAGTAGCATGTTATTTAATTTCCATGTATTCATGGTCTTTCCAAAATTTTCCAAATTTTTGTGTTTGGCTTCTAATTTTATTGTGGTTGGAAAAGATGTATGGTATCACTTCAGTCTTTTTTAATTTCTTGAGACTTGTTTTTTGGCCTAGAATGTGATCTATTCCCGAGAATGTTCCATGTGCACTGAAAAGAATGTGTATTCTCTTATTTCAGGTTGGAATGTTCTAAATATATCTGTTAAATTGATCTGCCTCAATCTATCATTCAAAGCCACTGTTTCCTTGTTGATTTTCTGTTTGGATGTTTTATCCATTGATGTAAATGAGGTGTTAGAGTCCCTTTACTATTTTTGTATTACTATCAATTACTTCCTTCATGTTTGCTATTATGTATTTGGTTGCACCCATGTTGTTTGCATAAATATTTACAATTGTTATATCTCTTTGGATTGTTCCCTTTATGATTATATAATGCCCTTCTTTTTCTCTTATTACAGTCTTTGTATTAAAGTCTATCTTGTCCCATGTAAGTATTGCTAACCTGGCTTTCCTTTCATTCCATTTGCATGATAAATGTGTTTTCATCTGCATCTGAGATGAATCTCTTGTAGGCAACATATAGATAGGTCTTGCTTTTTCATCCGTTCTAAGACCCTCTGTCTTTTAACTGGAGTATTTAGTCCATTTACATTCAGAGTGATTATTGAAAGGTGTGCACTTATTGCCATTTTGTTATTTGTATGGTTGTTTCTGTAGTTCTCTGTTCCTCTCTTCTCTTGCTCTCTTCTCTCACAATGTTTGGCTTTCTTTAGTGAAGCACTTGGATTCCTTTCTCTTTATTTTTGACATATCTTCTACTGGTTTTTGACTTATGGTTACTATTAGGTTTATATATAACATCTTATGCACTTAGAAATCTATATTAAGTAGATGATTGCTTAAATTTGAACTCACTTTTATTCTTCTTCCCCCACATTTTAGATATATATTGTCATACTTTTCATACTTATTTTATAGCTATATTTAACTTTACTGCTTTTATGCTTCCTGTGTTTCTTATTTTTACTTATGGTCTTTCCTTTCCACTCAAAAAATCTCCTCTAACATTTTGTGTAGGCCTGGTGATGAATTCCTTTTGTTTGTCTGGGAAACTCTTTATCTTTCCTTCTATTCTGAATGATAATCTTGTTGGATAGAGTATTCTTGGTTGCAGGATGTTTTCTTTCAGGACTTCGGATATATTATGCCGCTTCTTTCTGTCCTACAAAGTTTTTGCTGAAAAATCAGCTGACAGCTTTATGGTGTTTCCCTTTATATAATTGTTTTCTTTTTCCTTGCTACTTATAAAATTCTCTGTCATTATTTTTGCTGTTGCAGTTATTATGTATCCTGCTGTGGACCTCCTTGGGTTGATTTTTTTGTGTATGGGGTGTTGTTCTCTGTGTCTCCTGGATTTGGATTTCTGTTTTCTTCCCCATATTCAGGAAGTTTTTAGCTATTATTTCTTCAAATAAAATTTCTCTCCTCTTTTATCTTTCTTCTCTGGGATCCTTATAATGTGATTGTTACTGTGTCTCTGAGTTCCCTTAGTCTATTTTCATTTTTTATTACTTTTTTTTTTTCCTCTCTCTCCTGTTCAGCTTGATTGTTTTCCATTATTATGTCTTCCAGGTCACTGATGTATTTTTCTGCTTCTTCCAGTCTGTTTATTTCATCTAATATATTTTTATTTTTAGTTATTGAGTTCTATATCTCTGGTTCTTTTTTATGTTTTCTGTTTCTTTATTGAGGGTCTCACTTTGGTCCTCCACTCTGTTCTCATATCTGTTGAGTATCTTTATGACCATTTCTTTAAATTTTCTATCACACATATTGCTTTTCTCCATTTTGTTTAGCTCTCTTGCTATGACTTTGTCCTGTTCTTTCATTTGGGATATATTCTTCTGTCTCCTAATTTTTTCTAACTCTCTGTGTCTATTTCTTTGTGTTAGGAAAGTCAGTTATGTCTCTAGCTCTTTAAAATAGTGGCCTTATGAAGAAGAGCTTCTGTGGTTCCATGCATGCAGTGTCCCCTGTTCACCAGTACTTGACACTTCCGTGGTGTCTCCTATGCGTGTTGTATGCACCCTGCTTTTGTGACTGAGCCATGCTTGCCTTCAGCCCAGTCATCTGCAATGACTCACTGGCTGTTGTGGGTAGGGTTTTGTCCTCACTTTGTTAGTGGGCCAGTCTGGGGCTGCCTTGGTTTTGAGGTGAGTCAGACCAGGCATTTGCCAGAGATGCAGTAGCACTGCACTGTAGGGCACTTACCCTGTGTTGCCTCCTGAGAAACTTTTGTTGGTGGGCAGGATTTGCAGTCAGACCTGACATCTTCTCCTCGCCCATGGCTGAGGCTGCATTTAGACTGGTGTGTAGGGTTATCTTCCCCTCTTCTTGGACCACATGACTTTGGAATGATACTGGCCTCTCTCAGGGCTGTTGCACACCACCAGGCTTGTGGCACCACTTTGGATGCTTTTCAGCCAAGGGTATATTGGAGAAGCAGGTCGACAGGAGAATGCAGGGGTGGGGCACATAGTCCCAGCAAGGTTGGCATTGATCTACTGTAGGACCTGCAGCCACCTAGGGAAATCCCTGTGGTGGCCAGCAGGTTGGAGGTGGTGGATCCACAGATGTGTATGGAGGTGGGGCACACTGGTATCAATGTAGGTGGAGAGCGTATAGGCTGTGCTGATTCCTGAAGGTGTCTGTATATCTAGGCTGGAGGGTGGGGGTGGGAAATGGCACCCAACAGTTCTTACTTTTTTAGAGAGCTCTCCCAAAGTTTCTGTTCCTCTGGCACATGGCCCTGAGATTAGTAAACAGATCTCCCTCCCATATATACCAGGCATTTTTCAAATTGTCGTTTCCATGTTATATCTCAGCAGTGCTGTCTCTTTAAGGTTCATAAGGTTTATAGGAACTGATCTCAGTTTCCTATAGCCCTCTGGCTCTCCTAGAGCTGAGTAGCTGATTCTTTAAGCTTCAGGTGTTAAGACATACTGATTGTAAAAACCTAAGAACCTAGGCTCCTCTGGTTTTCAAAGCCAGATGTCACAGGATTCATCTTCTCCTTCTGGGTCCCCCCATACCTAGGGTACCTGTTGTGGGATCTGTTTCTCTCACCTCTCTGTGTTCATAACATTCCTCCCTCTCCTGAACAGTCCTGTAGGTTCCTTTTGCCCTGACCACATCTCTGCCTTTCCTATTCTCTTCAATGTGACTTCTCTGCATTTAGTTGTGGAGTCCATTCCTGCAGTCTTCAGGTCATTTTCTGGTTTATATACTCTGATATGGGTATTATCTAGATGTATCTATGGGACAAGGTGAGCCTAGGATCCTTCCACTCAGCCAATTTCCCCAGGGGTACTACAGTTTTTATTTTTAAATCAAGAAATTAAACCACCAGGATGCCTAGATGGCTCAGTCAGTTAAGTGGCTGCCTTCAGCTCAGGTCATGATCCCGGGGTCCTGGGATTGAGTCCCACATCAAGCACCTTGGTGGGCGAGGAGGTTACTTTTCCCTCTGTCTGCCTCTCCTCCTAATTGTGCACTCTCTCTCTGACAAATAAATAAATAAAAATCTTAAAAAAAAAAAAGAAATTAGACCACCAAAAAATAATTTGCACAAATTTACTATTACTACTTCAGGCATTTTTTCTTATCTACTATCAACTGCCATGGTATAGTGCTTCATGAGGACATTTGAACATACTATTTTTCCAGATTAAAACAGTCTTTCTCCAGACCTTCCTAAGGTTTATACTCTCACTTCTTATTTCATTTAAGTCTGAGGAAATGCCATCTCTTTCTGATCATCATATCCAGAATAGCTTTTCTGCTCAACTTTCTCACTTTCAATATTATTATTTTGATCTTTTCTCTATAGAATTTTTTACTATATTAAATTATAATATGTTCTTGTTTTCTTGGTACTCTCAGTCTTTCACTAGAATGTAAGTTAAAGAAAAGTAGAACTATGGGGCTTTTTTTGAAATGCTCTTCTGTACCTCGAATAAGATGGAACATATTGAAGTACATAATTTATATTAATTTTTAATAAATAAGTAGAAAAAATCAATGCTTAAAGTAAATAATAATACCAAGAAATATGGGAAAGAGGTAATCCTTTGGAAAGATACAAGAAGGAAAAGTTAAACATCTAAGATTTAGGAAATAAAAGACTCTAGATAGCTAATGGAATATTAACCAATATACATAGACTGTGAGTCCATTCTTATGCCTTGTTTTTCTGAGGCTACATGATGACTTCTTTCTCCCCATTTGAGATCTCAAATTCCTTCGAGAGAGGAGATGATTGGCTCAACATTAGCACAGGTAATTAAACCTGGATCAAACCACTGTGTCCAGTATGGCAGTCACACAAGATAGGCATCCTCATTTTGGTATGTTATTGTTATTCCCAGAGATGACAGAAAGCTCTGAGCTCAGCAGAAAACTAGAGAAAACAGCCATCTAATTATAACCATAAGAAATAAATGGACCCTAAAAAAATAAAAAAAATAAAAAATAAAATAAATGGACCTTTACAAATGCCTCTGTTTATAATTTTCTCATATTCTAGTGTTGAAATATTTCATATTTCAGTTTGATATTAGCAATTGTCTCTATTAGTATATCTTTATTCTAGTAGATTTGAAGTTGTTATTTATTGCTGAGTCACAATTCAGTTTAATTCAGTCAAATTGTCTTATTACATCAAAAATTTGAGGGAAGAGAATATTGGTGAACGAGAGTTGAGTGCATATTTTGCACATTTTGTTTATTGTAAAGAGAAAGAAAAAATCAACTTTATATAATAGAGGGTAACATAAGAAGTTCAACATCAAATAATGTGTTTCATAAGATAAAAAGGATATGTGAGGTTTTTGTTATTGTTTGTTTTTAAATTTATTCAGCTGCGATAGTTTACACAATCTTGACATCAATATTTGAGAGTATTGGTTTATCCACATATTCTCCAGAACTGCTACATAAATTTTAACATACAGCAGAGGAAAACTACTTTGAGTTTTGCCATAAGTCAACTGTATTAGTTTTACTATATGCCACAACCTCTAGCTTTACTATAAAATTGTATAAAATATAAAGTGGCTGTTGAAATGATGAAAGTTCAAAAAGATGGGGCATAATGTTATGTTGAAATGGACAATGGTATGGGATAGGAATTGGCCAGAAATGGGCTTGACTCTGCCCTATCTGTGTGAGTTTAGGCCTGGAAAGTCCTAGACCCATCACCAGGTATTACTTAATTCTCTGAGTCTTGACATATTATGTATAAAATTTGAATAATTAGTTCACAGCAGTATTTAAAAACTATATGAGATAACATGTTGAAAATGACACAAAATTTTGGCAAAATATTTTTTAAATAAATTACAAACAGCAAATCATAACATTTAGTAACTGAATGTCCTGTAGCCAGTGAAAAGAATGTAGAAATTCCTTATGAACTGATATACTGTTAAATAAATATATTTTTGTTTTAATAAGTGCAAAATTAGTTTTAGAAAGATACATGAGAAAGTGATATTGCTGATTGCCTCTGGGGAAAAGAACTGAGTGAATTTTCCAAAGGGGAGAAAAGAACTTTTGTATACCCTTAGGTATTCTTTTGATTGTGAACTGTGGGAATATATTTCCAATACAAAGATGAATAAATGATCTCGAAAGCTAAGGAAAACATTCCCTTCCCTGATCCTTTAAAGAGGTCACAGATAGAGAAAATTGAACATAAAAGTGAGGAAGTCTTAGCAGCTAAGATTTACCGCTTTTTTAAAATGTTTAAGTATTGAATAAAGTTAATATTTTAGATTATATAAATATTTTTTCATATCAACCATCAGGTCTCTTTTATTTTGGTTTAGGATTAAAGCATTAATACTGCTTGTAACTAAAAACCATACTCAACTGAAAAATGACTGTTTTTTCACTTTTAATATATATTAGCCTCCCTGAAGAAATTAAGGAAATACTAGAAAAATTTCATAGTTTATAAAGTGTGCTTATTATATAAATATATTCTACTAAATGCATGCCTTGTTTTTATATTTAATGAGTCTTGTGTTTAACCTATTTTTGTCTAATCTTATCAGCATGGATATTTATTCAGCGTTCAATGTTTTTTTCACAGTTTAGAAAATTAGGAAAAACAAATATTAAGCGTATTATAGTTCATTCACCAGCGACTGCCTAGTGTTCTCTCTCTTTAAACATCTTATCTATGTAGTAGTTATATTGCTTTTAGAGTCAAAAGTGCCAAATGCCAAGTACTCTAGTTTTTATATGCTAAATAATGTGTTGTATTCTGAAAATATCACTTCCTATGCCAAATGATTCAAAAATAATTGTTCAAAATGATGATTCAGGTCAAAATATTTTGGATTATTATTACCTGAAGCTCAATGCTATTTTTATTTCTAAAGTAACATCTTCTCATACTTGTCCTGCTTTAGCTTTCACATGCATCATCTGATTTGCTTTAAGTATCTTTATGTGGAATTTAGATCTTTAACAAAGACAATAGTGATTTAGTTTCTTCCTATTGTTGAATGTAGTATAGGATAAAAGCAAAATTTGACATGAACACAGCATCCAGTGGGACATGAAGTTTCAAACAGATCTTTCATTTTTTTTTCTATTAAAAATCAAATCTGCTACAGACTTCATAATGCCCAAACTAGAAATGAGATGCAGAGTTAAAAATTACGTCTATGTTTTGCTGGCACTTATGTTCAAGTATAGTTGTCTTCTCACATTTTAAAACCAGCAAAATTTTTTTATGACAGATGGACAAAAGCAGTAAATGCCAACTTTCCGTGTGGCAGAATCATATACAAAAGGCTTGAGTGGAAGGCCAAGAGAACAAAAATGTTCTAAAATTCATCTATTCTGCTATTAAAAATAAAACTTTAGTTAAGGTTTCTGGCATTAGGATCACCAGTTAATCAGACCTTCAACATTATGGCAATTATGGGTAACAATAACAAAAAATTGCATTGATTTGATGAATCCAGGAACAGAATAAGATGCTTCAGAATGTAGAGAGTATTACAAAAGAGAGACTAGAAACAAATTCAAAGGGATGCTGAGAAAGAGAGAAAAGCATTAGAGGTATTGTTAGAGACTCTGGCCTTTAAAGACTTATTCAGTCTTGAGATTCAGAGTCTACATTACTTTTTTTTTTCTTCTCTGTGGTTTCGTAGATACCGAGTAGAGAAAAATGATATCTACGTAGAATCCCTAAAATTATTTTATATTCTCAAGGTGCAAATGGTGATTTTAATTCATTTTAGGCTTTTATTTAAAAGGTAGACATCAGCTGATTTTTATAATAAAAAAATAAAAGTCACACATTAAGTTGAGTTAATGCTAGGTTGTAGCATTTTTGACTAAATTGCAAACACTGTTTGATTTATAATAATAAGTCAAGCCTTTCAGCATCCTAGGTGTATTAATTTTCTATTTCTATGGTTGCAGTGACAAATTACTGCAGCAATCATTTAAAAGAACAGAAATTTATTATCTTGCAATTCTGAAGATTGCAAGTACACAGATCTCATTCAGCTAAAATCAGAGTATTGACAGAGCTGTATTCCTTCCTGGGAGTTCTAGGGACAAATCCATTTTCTTGCTTTTTCCAGCTTCCAGAGGTTCCCTAAATTAGTTGAATCATGGCTCTTTTCAGAGCTATCACCTTTGCATCTCTGTGATTGTCCTTTTATAGTCACATCTCCCTCCACCTCTACTCTCTTCTTCTGCCTTCCTCTTAAAGCTTTCAGAATCCTGCGATTACATTGGACCTGCTTAAGTTAGCCAGGAAGATGTCTTTAAATCATCTGATTAGCTACCTTAAATCTGTCTCCAGCCTTAATTCTTTACCATGTAATTTAGCATGTTCATATGTTCCATGGATTAGTATATAAGCATTTTTTATAGCGGTATGGGGCATTGTTCCTATCACACAGTGCTCTCTAGGCTCCAAAAATCCATTATCCATCCACACACAAAATACACTCACGTCTCTTCAAGACCTTCAAAAAAGTCTCAGCTCATTGGAGCTTCAACTCAAAGTCCAAAAAAAAATCTCATCTTAATCTCATCAGTTGAAGAACCAAAATTTCATCATCTAAAGCATCTAAATTAAATCTGGATAAGACTTTGGGTATAATTCATCCTGGAGCAAAAGTGTTTTCCATCTGTGGACCCAGAAAATGAGAAGACAAGCTATCTGTTTCTGAAATACATGCTGAGAAAAGAGTGGGAATATTTACCAATATTTCCATCCAAAATGGGAAAAAATGGATGGAAAAAATGAATCAATAATCCTAAGCATTATCAGAATTAAGCCAGGCAAACTGGTTTCAATGCCTGTGAGTCAATGGTGCAGCTCTTCACTCTGGGCTTATGGCTCTACTCTTCAGGTCATCCTTTTTTTTTTTTTTTTTTTTAATGAAAGGTAGCACATGTTAGTGGCTGAGTAGTTTTATCAGACTCTCTTGTCTTTGGACTTTTGTGGGTACAACAGCCTTTTTTTTTTTTTTTTT
>CM053605.1:33695583-33713583 GCA_028646535.1 Procyon lotor
ATATAGTCTGCTTAATTAATAAGGATTTTATTTATTATCTACAGGGGTTGTAATTATTTGTAAGTATCTCTAAAGCTTTATGCCATAAATCTTAATGCCTATTCATTAGATAGCAGGCTTTGTATTAATTGTTGCTGTTTTTCCCCTATACATCCTTTCCTTACAACACTACTGCACAGGAGTTTGGAAGATTAAGACTAGAAAACAGAATTCTCAATAGCAGTTGGCTGTTTAGTTGGCTAAATATTTAGTTGGCTAAAATGTATCGATATATACTTATATATAAAACTTACAGACAATAAGGCTTATTATATGTGCGTGTGTGTATTTCCCCACAAACACCAATGATATCCTGACATTCATCCTACTTCTTAACTATGCTGTCAGTCAAAATGGATACGACTGCTCTCTAATGACATCTGGCAGAAGTAAACCAAGATTAGAGGATAGAGTGATCAGTCAGGCCTCCAAGCCAATCTGTGCAGCTTTCAATTCCAACCAATCAGTGACACCTGCATGTGGTAATCATTCTCCTTGGTTACAAGTGCTGGCAGAAGGGAGAGAACTGCTTTTCAAGCTAGAGCAGAAGGAGCTAAATATAAATGTGAAAATCCTCTTCATAGTAAAATTTTAATCCTATTTTTAAAGGAAGAAATAACAGAGCAGTTTTATTCATATTTTCAATTTTTTTGGTAGATGAAGCTTCAGCACACCCATGAAGGATAACCATGATGGGGAAGTTATCTTCCAGGGTCCACGATCAGAATTCAAACTCCTGCCCGGTATCCAGCATGGGGCTTCAAACTGCTGTGCTGGTGCCCACGACACCGGTATCCTTTTTAGTTACTTGTTAGAGATGTGTGAACCTTTCATCTTGTGAAACTTGCCAACCTCAGGAATATTTTATGAGTTACCAGCTTTGCAACTTTTGCAGAATACATTGAAACATCACTTTTAGAAGCAGCAGGACTACAAATGTTTCTCCAAAAAAAAAGGTAGAGAAAAAGGAAGCCATGGAAAGATAACCAGTACCATGTTCATATTGTTTCCCAGTGAACTCTCCTGTATTCTCTAACTTGAAATCAGGCCCGAAAGTAGGGATCAGGAGACCTTTGGCCTCAGGTTATTATTCTTGCTCCAGAAAAGCAGAACCATTATAGATAATAAGTTTCTTCCATTTTTTCATCATTTATCTGCCATTCTTGGGTAAAATAAGATACTATTTTATAATTTAGTGTTTTTATTTCCCCTCTTTTCCAACCAGTTACCCCTATTTAACGTTTTATAAATTCTTGTCTCAATATTTACATAACAGATGATGAAATATGCTAGTTTTTTAAATAAATTTTTAAAGATCCTGTTAAAAAAAACACTCACTATTCTTTTTTCAAATGTCCACAGTAGTACATTGTTATTTTTAGTTAAAAATAATGCCTGTGGAACCCTAAAAGGCATTATGGACAGCTGGATGTTAGATCTAATGAATAGGACAAGCCTGGCTTTAGATCTTGAATTAAATTGCTCTGAAAATTTGACCTGTGTAACTAGTTCAGTGAGAAAGATTAAAACTGATTTTCAGAATAGATTTTTCAGAGCAGACCTACACAATTGGCCTTGCTTATGAGGAAAAAAAAAAGAAAACTAATAATTATAGAACATTTAGTACATTTCAGGGTCTCAGTGTCATGGATATTTTTACTGGCTACCTTTTGTATCCATTTTCCCTCTAGATATTATTTGAGGTCAGTTTATGAAGTTTCTATGGAATCTTCCCCTGCATTGTTCCAGAGGAGGGGTATTCATGGCCCAAGCCAAATAGCATATGAAATGGTGAATGTCCAAAACCTATCTATTCAGAAAAAAATCTCAGAAATTTGGAGGTATTAGGGGCACCTGGGTGGCTCAGTGGGTTAAAGCCTCTGCCTTCAGCTCGGGTCATGATCTCGGGGTCCTGGGTTCGAGCCCCGCATCGGGCTCTCTGCTTAGCAGGAAGCCTGCCTCCCCCTCTCTCTCTGCCTGCCTCTCTGCCTACTTGTGATCTCTCTCTCTCTGTCAAATAAATAAATAAATCTTAAAAAATAAAAAAAGGAAATTTGGAGGTTTTATATGAGAAACTACCTTTTTTCTCTTAAACTAAGAATTGAGCAGCTGAAGCCATCTTGCTACCAGAAAGTCTGAGGGTAATTGTTCCAATTTACTGGAAATGAAGTTGAGATAAGGTCAGAGAGAAACCAAGATCTGGAATATTGTTTAAGCCACTGCATCAAGCCTGATCATAAGTCACTCCCTATATTCACAGGCCTTTTAACTAATCACGCACCTGCCATAGAAGGCCATAAAACAGCTGACTGCACCATCCTGGTAAACCAAGTAGTCAGTCGAGGCAACAGCATCTAACACTCCCCACACAACAGAAAAGTTAGCTTTCCCAACTTGTCTCTGTTAGAGCTTTCAACATTTAATGGGCAGGCTCTTCTTGAAAGGGAAATGTTGGTTGTTTCATCTAAAAGGTAGAAAAAGAGAAATGAGTTACTGTTCCTCATCTTTCAGATATCATAACCGGTCAAAGTGAGAACAATATTCACTGTAATATGTCCAAAGCACTTCTAGATAAGATGACAAGTTAAGCTGGATGAAACCATGTTTTACACTGAAAATACAAATTAGAGGTTCACCTAACCTCTACAATTTACTTAAAAGTAACTATTAACAAATAAGTCCCTTAGAAATGATAAATCTGGGAAAAGCCTAACCAGACAGGATGCAAGGCTAATGAGCATAAATTATGACTATCCTGGAATACCCATAAGAGTGGAATTTTTCTAGCTATGCGGAATTGTAAAACTGACGGATGGGTGAGGTATATGCAATGACCTTTAGCTAATATAGAACAAAAATAGGACTTTGTTAATTCACTCAATAAACATTCTTCTGTGGAATATCATGCACCACTAAGATACATCTTCATATTAAAGAGACAACCAGAATAAAATTTCTTACCCTAAAATAACACATATTCATCAATGGAGAAAGACATGTTCACAGATGGTTACAACACCAACATTACAAAGTAAGGTACAGGGAAAACATAACAAGCACACAGGATAGTGACTACCTTGTTGTCTTTGGGGAGGTGGGAGAGTAAGTAGCGAAAAAGCTTCAAAAAATAGTACAAATTTGAGCTGTATAAGAATAGAATAATAGATATTTAGCAGGCAACTAAGAAAAAGAAGTCTAGGCTTGAGGAAGGGAATATAAGATGGGGAAGCAGGAGGTCTAAAAGAAAATTGTATATTTAATACTGTACAAATCCTTTAGTATACCGGAAAGTACCAACACGCACTTTTCATAGGTGAGCCTGGGGTGTTCCCTTAAGCGTAACTAGTTCAGTTAAAATAATCATGCAGCTAATATTTATAAACCATCTCACAGTTCATCAAAGAATTTCACATATATCACTTTATATATAACTATGCTACTCTTGTAAAGATATCGCATAATGGCTTAGTAACTTTAGGTTGATTTTCTTATTAATATATTAAAATATTAAATTCTTCTAATCATCCTTCTATTCTTTTCATCAAGATAAAATGGCTAAGAATGATGCTGAAAGAAATTTTTATGAATAACTATGTCACATTTTTTTCTGAATCCATTCCTTGGTAGGTGTTTAGCAAATTCATTACTACTTTAGGACTTCTAAGATCTCAATAAACTTATAAAGGTTCATTTTTATAAGTGAATTTAATAAAAGATTTTTAATTTTCAATATAAGAATGATTTAAATTCTGGACGCCAAGGGTGGTTTTATTAAAACTGGGGGGGGGGGGGCAATAGGAAAGAAATTCCCTAAGGAACATTTGATTCCCCTTATAAAGTACAGTAGTTTCCACTTTTAGTGCTCATCTTTAAAATATAGGAGCAGCCTCACTGTGCAAATTTTATGCATGGAACTAAAAGATGAACAACTTTCATTGATCCCTACCTGTATGTCCAGAAAGCCAAGAGAGTCCTTTAACTTAATTAAACCAAATGAAATTCTAAAATAAATTTAGAAATACTTACATTCAAAAAAATTGAGGTATGCACTTTTCTCTAAAACCTCTGCTTGCCAACTTTTTCCCTTCAGTCAGGCAAGCACATTATGTCATTAAAATCCTTCTTTTTTACTTAATAGAAATTGTTCAATCCAGAGATAGATATTTTTACCTAAGTACAATATATTGTTTTCTAATAATGACCTACCGTTCTAATCGCTTATTTATGGTGTATTTTTTTTATTCTAATGCATGGTATTAATGGTTGATATTTTAAATGTCTGCACCATTTAGTACGTAATGAGTTACATCATTTTCCCCCTACTCTCTCAAATGAGTTAAGTAGAAAGGAAATGTTTAACTCTTTATGATCTATGTAGATACGTAGCATAATGTGGAAATTTGATAATACCTCACTTTTTGGTTCTATTAGTTTGCTGGACTGCCATAATAAAGTATTAAAAACTGTGTGGCTTAACCAAAAGAGTTTTTATCTCATAGTCTGGAAGCAAGAACCCCAAGATCAGGGAGTTAATAAGGCTGGTTCCTACTAAGGGGTGTGAGGAAGAATCCGTTCCATATCACTCTCTTGGTTTCTGGTGGCACTCTTTGGTGTTCCTTGGCTTGGATAGGTATCACCCTGACCTCTGCCTCCATCTTCCCATGGAGTTCTGTTTGTGTATGTCCCTCTGTCTCTATGTTCAAATTTCCCCCCACCCATTTTTAAATTTATTTTAGGGATACAGTCATGTTGGATTAGAGCTCACTCTAATGAACTCATGTTGACTTGATCATCTGCAAAGACTCCATTTCTAAATAAGGTCATTTCATAAGCACTGGGGTTTCAAATTCCAACATCTTTTTTGCTATTCAACCCATAATGCTGACTGAGTTTTGAAATGCTTTTTTTTTTTACCCACACTGAGGAAATGCTTAACTATGTGTCAAAATACCTGGGTTTAAAACCATCTGCCCTCAATCATGAAAGAATCATATAATTTCTTCATGTTCTATGCTTTCACAAATACATCTCGGTATTCAAGTTCTGCTTTATCTTATCTATACCAAAATAAAGCCAGATGTCAAGGAAGAAAAAACTGGAATGAAAACTTATAAAAGGGCCCTAAAAAAAGCAAGTATTAAGAAAATAAATTAATTAAAATAATGAAATGAAATAAAGAAATAAAAGGTGTCCTAAAAAGGAAGTGGTTGAAATGGAATAGTGGCAAGGAAAATTCAATTTATAATTGGATTTACTGGAATTGGAAGATAAGAAAACAGTTTTTGATGTCTCAGTCTTGGTTCTGCCTTCTGAGGGACACCAGAAGCAATAACAATCAAGTAATGATCAGAAATAGATCATAAGCTAGATCATGCTTTCTAAATACTATCTCTTCATTAGCAGAAACTAGGACTCTTTGGAGAAATGCCTGATTCCAGGCTGGAGAAAGAAAAGTAAAAGATGAACCTGAATAATCTTGTTATTTCTGAATGTAAGAAAGTACTCAAAACAGACACACAAAAGGACACAGAAACCAACCTGAAGAAGCTCCCATGGCCAAATTAAGTGACAGTAAATATTACCTCCTAAACATACCAGCCTACTATAATACCATTTTTAGTAATATTTTATATATCTCTATTTATATGAAAAGCCTTTTCTTACAGTTGAGGGCCAAGTTATGAAATATGGAAGGAATGAAAAGATCCAAAAATCACCATTTGGCAACTATCAACATTCATTTAGGCAAGACTCATAAATGGATACTAAAAGTATTAAGTGACATCTTGAGGTGTCACAAAATATTTATATTATCTCAATATAACTTCTCACAAGATAATGAAAAAACAGGAGCAACTTAATAAAGTGATCAAGTTAACATAACCAGTAATGAAACATTATCAATACCATATGCTAACAGGCACAGGCACTGAGAACAGTATATCATTTCTGTGGTATTCCTGAAAAAATATCTGTACTTAATCTGGACATATCAAGCAACCCAAAGAGAGATGCATTTTATGTAAAATTACTGACTCATTTAAAAAAATTAATGTCCCAAAATAAAAGAGACTCAAGACATGACAACTTAATGTGGTATATGATCCAGGATTTTCTTTTGATGTGAATGGTGTTATTGGGACAGTTGCCAAACCTGAATACTGTCTTCAAATTAGATAAAATTTCTGTATCAGTGATAATTTCCTAATGTTGTTAAGTGTGTTGTATTCAATGAGGTACTTACAGAAGAAAAGAGATAGTATCAGTAACTTACAAATACAACAAAGGGAAAGGGTGGAGGGAATCTGAGTGAAGAGTATATGAGAATTTTTGTATTTTCTTGAAATTTTATGTCTGAAATTATTTTAAAATTAAACAAATAAAAGTTAAAAGTTATTTAACCTCTTACATGATGGATAGTAAGACATGAAAAGAGAACAAAGATGTTATTCTTGAATTAGGAGAAGTAGGAAATAGGTGGTAGCCTGTAACCAAATAATGGTGGGGGGCAGGGTGGGCAAGGGAGAATTTCAGCATCACTTGGATATGGAAGATATGAAGAGATGGCAATACCAGGACAAAACAGCAACAGCAGATGCAGAATCTCAAAGGTTCTAGTGTCCCAACTACATGTTCAAGTGCATTTACTAACTGTGTATACTAGGGTGATTTACTTAAGTTTGTTGTCTTGTTTTCCTTACAATACTATTCCTCTATACAATAGAAATGCTTAATCTTAGTATATCCATTGATACAGATATAGTGAAAATTAAATCAATTAATCCAGATAAGAGCACCTATAAGTAATATTGTATTAGTTGACTAGGGCTACCAAAACAAAATACTGCAGACTGGGAGGTTTAATGAAACAAAACTTATTTTCTCATAGTTCTGAAGGATAGAAGTTCAAAATCAAGATATCAACAGATTTGGTTTCTTCTGAGGCCTTTCTTTGGCTTGAAGATGGCCATCTTTTCACTGTTCACAAGGCCTTTTCCCTAAATATGTGCATCCCTGGTGTTTCTCATAAGGACACCAGTCATATTGGCTTAGGGTCCCATCCTTATGACTTGGTTAAATCTTAAATACTTCTCTAAAAGCCCTATCTCCAAATGCACTTACACTGAGAGTTAGGACTTCAACATACAAATTTCAAAGGGATTTGATTTGGTCCATGGAAGGTATTACATATATTAATAATCAATATATGATTATTTGGGCTATGATTAAGAACAATATAATGGTTCAAATTGGTAAAACTGAATTTATGATCAAATGAACAGAAGTTATATTCATTGTGTAGCTTTAATGGTCTGAGAAGAAATACACTGTAAAGCAATTTGCAGTTTTCCTCTGCCTAGAACCTAACTTTATTACAAAGATGACTATTTCAAACCATAATCAAAGCTTTGACAGGTGGTCAACAGTGTCATCCAGTCTAATGTTAGGTTCTAAGAACTCATATTGTTTCAATTGTCAGTAATAAAATCAAATGAGTGTTACCTCAGCCACTTTTGTCTGGCTTGAAAATACAATATGCTTCAAGTTTCCTGTGAAGGCAAAAGAAATGACTTTTTGCCCATCTATACTGTGCAGTCAAGGGGAACAGTGGGTATTACCACATCATCTAATTGCAATTGCTATCATAAGGGAGATAAAATAACACATTGAAATATTTTTCAGAGAAGATATTTTTCATATTTATAAAATCTTAATAGACTATTTTGAAAGGAATTATATTACTATAATATTTTGATAATGCTGTAGACCTAAAATCCAGTATTTTATTAAAGTTCTAGAATATATTAAGAATTTCTGTTCTTCCAAGTAATACCAATTTATTAACTATTATAATAATAGTTATTAATAAATTATAAGTTAATTTATAATTAACTTATAATTTATTTTATAAATTAACTTATAATTTATAAGTTGATTTATAATCAACTTATAATTTATTATAAGTTAATTATAATTAACTTGTTAATAAATTGTAAGTAGCCAATGAGGCTAGAGAAAGCAATTTTAGTATATTAATCAGTAAAGTGTCTGTAGTGTCTACTTGTTGCTTGCAAACATGCAAACATGAACATGTGTGTACATACATACAGTATAGATAGATAATAGATAGGTAGATAGATACATAGATAGATACATAGATAGATAGAAGATAGATATAGATATGGCAAAAAAACAAAGCTAATTGCAGGATTCTTTATTTTTCTCAATTGAATAATAAAGTCAGTGATTGATTTAAGTTCCCTGTATATCAGTTTAGCATGCTTTAACCTCCTCGAATTAACCCTTAAGTAATTCAGTATTTTTATTCTTCACATATTAAAAGAGCTCATTTACTTTCTTTGTTCTGTATGAATTTTATGATATTTCCCATTTAGCCTTATCAGTTTCGAATATTTGGTGCATTTCCATCTTTATCTTTTTTCTAGTCCAATTATTTTCAACAAAACAGACATACATTTTTTGTCTGGTTATTTGACCCTTGACATAGTTAAATATCATTTCTGAAACTTCATGATAAAACAGGGAAAACATAAAGCATTGGACATTTTGTGGGTTGAGTGTTTCAAAGAACAGACACTGCTCCACTGTGGAAGACAGAGAAGACAGTAATGAGAGAGCAAATGCCAATTAACCAATAGTTTGCAAAAGGCAGTCCTAGAGGGTCTCTTATTAATCTTTGGAACCTAGGTTTTGTCTTTAGCTCAATTTTTTCAAAGTATATTCATGCTAAGATGCTTTTATTTTGACAAAGGTTTTCCTCATGATTCCCTCTCATTTTTTCAATATTCCCCTCATTTCAAGATAGGCTAACGTCCCACTATTTGTCAACTCATTTAGTTAAAAAAAAGAAATTCAATGTACTGCATTTTTTTGTGTGTCTGGGGGAATCCATCCAATATTATGCATATTATACTCCAGATTAAATTTCATCAAACTGCCACAGCCACTTTACTGATTAATATACTAAAATTACTACCTTTCAGAGCATGCTCTATTTACAGAAAGACTGTTATAAAAATCCCCAGTAGAAATTTGCTTAAAACACATTTCAGTGACTCAATATGTGTATTTTCTTTGCAATATTTTGTGAAAAAAATAAAACATCTGTAACTGACATCTGTATTTTTAGATGGTGTTTCCAGTACTTTATTTGAATTATTAATTTGAACATATTCAGAAAAATGTTGAGAATATTTTCTTGCATACACACAGAGTATGGTCATCTGATCTGGGTTATGCAGCTAAACTCCATATTAATTATTGTATTTAAAAATATTTTGATAATGGAAAAGCACTCTGCTTTTGATGGTTGACATTTTGGAAAATCCATTCAAACAAGTATTTCTCATTTATTATTGATGTTTTCCTTCATATTGATGAAGCTCATCAGTACAACATTTCCATCCTCTTTCTCACCATGTTCTTAATTGTATTTTAAGAAAGTTGTAGTGGCTTGTCCAGTTAGTAAATTTGGAAAAGAATAGGCACACTCAGCTTAGCTCCTGCCTATGCCTCTTGGATTCTGCCTATTCACAGAAAACACACATTCTGCTTTCTTTGACAAGAACAGGTTTGTACTTTGTTCAAGGAACAACCTCCCTAGCCTGGCACTGATGTTCTGTGCAGCTCTATTAACACCCTAATTAGACTTTCTCACCAAGATCTATCTACTCTTCTCTGAGCCTTTCATCAGTAATAAATGTGCTATACTAGCTTCATATGGCTTGTCATTTATTTCTCAACCGGTTCATATTTCAAACATGAAGATTCTAATAATTTAGAATGTAACTGATGGAATTTGTTAAAAAATAACAAGAATTAGATGTCTAGATTTTAATGTACTTATTCTAAATTTGGCAGAGAAAAACAATAAATTATAGATGATTTATATAATATAATCACCAAATGTTATAGACATTGTATAAACATACATATTCTAGTAACAGATAATTTTTTTTTGCCTGTGAATAGTTTTATTTATTTCCTTAATTTTTTAAAGATTTATTCATTTATTTATTTGAGAGAGAGACACATACACATGTAGAGCAGGGCAGAGGGTAAGCGACAAGCAGACTCCTGGCAGAGCAGGGAGCCAGATGCTGTACTGTCCTGGGATCATGACCTGAGCCTAAGGAATACACTTAACACCCAGGAGCCCTGAAATAGTTTTTAAAAACAATGTACTTGAGCTGCCTGGGTGGCTCAGTGGGTTAAAGCCTCTGCCTTCGGCTCAGGTCATGACCTCAGTGTCCTGGAATTGAGCCCCACATAGGGGCTCAATCTAATTTTATCAAATTAAGAGATAATCTCTGCTCAGCAGGGAGCCTGCTTCCCCTCTCTCTCTGCCTGCCTCTCTGCCTATTTGTGATCTCTCTCTCTCGTAAATAAATAAAAATATTTAAAATAAATAAAAATCTTGTACTTGGCAATAGAAACACAGAGGAATGTCGAAACCTCTGGCCAACATTGTGAATGAATCTGTTTCTTCTTGTACTTCTATCAATTTTTTTTTCATACATTGTGAATCTCTTTAATTTGGTGTATAAATATTTAGGATTATTATGTCATCATTAAGAACTGACCCTTTATCAGTATAAAATTTCCCTTTTTATACTAGCTAATATGTTTTGACTTTTTATCTGTTATTAATATATTCACTCTAGCTCTCCTTCATTGAGCATAAGGATGCTATATCACATATTCGTTCTTATGTAAATAATTAATTTCTATATTCATGTTGAAAATGGATTATGTTTAGGCAGTATATTATTGTGTTGATTTTCTTATATAATCTGAAAGTCCCTGTCATTTCAGTGGGTGTTTAGATAATTTACATTTAATATAATTACTGATACACTTGATTTTAAGTTTACCACTTTATTTGTTTTTCATTAATTCTATCTGTTATTTTTCTCTTTTTCATATATCATATTTCTGCCATCTTCCTTTGTTAGTTTTTTATTACAGGTAATAATGATTGTTTTATAGTTTACATGTATATGACTTTAACTCAACCACATTCTGTTTTTGAATAATACTATGACATATCACATATGTTGTAAGAACTGTATGTCATATTCTGACAGTATACAGTTTCCCCCTACTGGTTTTTGTGTTATTGTGACATATTTTACTTTCACCTATGTGATAAATCTCACAATATATTGTTAATATTTTTATTTTTGTTTTAATAGTTACCTATTTTTTGAAGATGAATTTTAAAAGGACATAGATCATTTATATTTACCCACAGTTACTTTTTCTCAGTGAGCTTTATTCCTTTCTGTAGATTCAGACTTCAATCTGAGTGGGCTTTTTCTTTTGCTGAGGATTCTCTTTAACCTTTCTTGTAGTTCAGGTCTGCCTGTGATTGTTTCACCTTATGTATATTTGAAAAATTATTTCACCATCATCTTTGAAAGATATTTTTGCTAGCTATAGAATTCAATATTGACAGGGCTCTGTTTGTTTTCTTTTAAGTAGTTTAAAATTGCAGCTCCAGAGTCTTTTGACCCTCATTTTTGATGCTGTAATCATTCTTTGTTTTTCTTGGTGGAATGTTTAATTTATTCTGGCTGCATTGATTGAGATTTTTAATGAGGGTCTACAGTTTTCATCAAATTAGGAAATTTTTAGATAATGACTTATTAAAATACTCTTCAGCACCCTATTTCCTTGAATACTCCAGGCATATATATCACATATATTAGGCTATTTTAAGTTTTCTTATGGATCACTAAACTGTTTTATTTTCCTGCCTTTTTCTCTTTTATTTTGAATAGTTTCACTTGCAATGTTCTCAATTCACTAAACTTTTCTTATGCTCTTTAGCCTCAAATTAATCCCACCCATTGTATTTTTTTTAATTTTTTTTTAGATTTTATTTATTTAACAGAGAGAGAGAGATCACAAGTAAGCAGAGAGGCAGGCAGAGAGAGGGGGGAAGCAGGCTTTGGGCAGAGCAGAGAGCCCAATGCAGGGCTCGATCCCAGGACCCTGAGATCATGATCTGAGCTGAAAGCAGAGGCTTTAACCCACAGAACCACCCAGGTGCTCTTTATTATTTATCTTATAAGTAAAACTTTTTATGTCCAGAAGTACAATATTTTTATATCTTCTATACCCATGTTTAATTTACTCAAAATTTTCCCTATTTCTTAAATATATATAGTTATAATAGGTTTTTATGTCCTTGATCACTAATCTTAGCAGTGTGTGTGTGTGTGCGTGTGTCTTGTTTTGGATCATTTGTATTTATTTCCTTCTCCTTATGGGTCACATGTTCCCACTTCATTGCATATGATACTATTTTATATTGCAATCCAGATAGTTTGAATTTACCTTGTTTGTTACTAGATATTTGTATATTCCTATAAATATCCCTTAAATGTTTACTTGGATATAGGTAAATTACTTGGAAAGAGAATGACCCTTATAAGATTTTTTTTTAAGCTTTCTTATGGCAAAATGATAACAAACTTTATTCTAGGGTTTCTTTTTTCCACTATTGAGACAAATACTCTTGTTACTACTATAGTATAAGCCCCCTGAATTATAAGCTTCACACACTGGCTGAGAGCAACACTGGCTGAGAGCAACACCGACTATTTGAAATCATGAGTGAGCTCTGAGTATTGGGTTATTTTTGTTGTTTTTTCTTTTTTGGGTTTTTTTTTCTTTTGGGGTTATTTTTTATTTGGCCTCTGGTAATTTCCTGATAAATCAGCACTGATGAGTATTCAGATAGACTCAATGGAGGCCATCTGGAGATTTCTGACATTCTCTATGAAAATCTCTCCTTTTCATTACCTGAAGCTTCTCTGGTGAAGAAGTGAAATGACAAATAGATGGTGGGCACTGCACTGTGGCTCCTAACAACAATGATATGAAAGAGACAGACAGCACATCTGTTCACATTCTATTGTCCAAAACATAGTCATATATAAACACCCAAAACAAAGATATTGGGATATAAGGAATTGTTTCCAGGTTTGGGGTATTATAAGTTTCTATGAATATTTCAGTAAGGGTCTTTGTGTAGTTATAGGTTTTCACTTCTCTTGTATAAATACCTGATCATTTGGAAATTGTATGTTTAAATTAATAAGAAACTGCCAAAGGTTTTTCAAAGTCGTTCTATTATTTAGATATTTAAATCTATTATTTAGATATTTTAAATCTATTATTTTAAATGCATAAATTGTTGTGTTTGATTTTTTCCAACACTTGGTATTATCAGTCTTTTCTATTTTAGTCATTCTAGAGGGTTCATAATAATATCTAATAGTGGTTTAATTTGTATTTCCTTGATGACTAAAATTATTGAGCCATTTAATTTTGTTTTTGTTTATTGGCTCTTCATATTTACCTTTTTTTTGAAATGTCTGCTTCATTCTTTCTCTATTTTAAACATGAGGTCTTTGTTTCATTATATATATATATATATACACATATATACATATATATATATAAACACGTGTATTTCTTTTCTTTCAGCTGAAGAGTTGTGTTTTCGTTTTACTAA
Source organism: Procyon lotor (assembly GCA_028646535.1). Classification (NCBI taxonomy): domain Eukaryota; kingdom Metazoa; phylum Chordata; class Mammalia; order Carnivora; family Procyonidae; genus Procyon; species Procyon lotor. The sequence continues at coordinate 33,709,169 of CM053605.1, forward strand.
ATATTTTGAAGATTTGAAATCTATTTTTGATAAAATTCAATTTAAAATTTTTTTATTTTTATTTTTATTTTTATTTTTACCTAGAGTGCATTTGTGTCAGCTTGTGACACAAAATCATGGATGATTTATTCAAATGTATTATTCTAGATATAGATTGGACCCTTTACATTTAGGTCTATGATCAATGATTTTATATCATTTCATCAAAATATAATTTGTATGCAGTAAAATTATCCAATTTTACATGTATAATTTATCATTATGACTAATGCACATAGTTGTGTAACAACCAAAAAAGGGATATAGAACATGTTTATCTTTCTACAAAATTTCCCTATATTCCTGTGAAGTCAATTCTCTTCCCCTTCTCTGGCTATTGGCAAATAGTGGTCTGCCTTCAATATATTATTCATTAAAATTACAATCATGTGATCTCTATCAGGCAATGTATAAAACTGGTAAATTTTGTAAACTTTATTCAATTTTCCATTGTTTATGGTGAAAGGGCTAATGCAGCGTTAGTTTATTAGAATAAAAGTAGAAATGTTTATATAATCTTTTGTAAGATCAAATGTTTAAGTATATATTTACATTTTTATAGATATATTAAATAGAAATATAAGTATGACTCCTTTACTTGAAAACTAACTTAAAAGGATTAAGAACCTCAAAGCAAAAGAAATGGTTTCAAAGACTGAATCTGTCTTGACATTTATTCCAGTAGTATTCATTAAGATAAAAGTATTTGCCTACTCTAAAACTTTCTGATGAGGAGGTCAAGAGGGTCAAATGTGATTATCAAAATATAGTAAAACCACTTTCCAAAATACATTATAACTACTTTTTTGGATGAAAGTTTCCCCTTATATTGCACCCACCCATTTGCAGCAACAGCAATTTTATTGCAGGTCCAAGGTCTCACAAATCTAGGCAAATAAACTAGCATTGCCCTTGTAAACTTTTCACTTAAAGCTACCAAATAATTCCTACATTGTGGATATGGAAAAACAACAAATGTAGTCATGGAAAGAGAATACATAAGAAAGGAATCTAATGGCAAGCACACATGGATATCAGCAACTTACTTTTTAACAATAGAGGAAAATACAGAAGGAAGTATGTATTTTCTTTTCATGAGGAAATAACTTGACTTTGCAAGGTCCTATTTATTTTACTTATTTTTTCTTTTGTGTACTTTCACTGCATTTCTGATTCTACCTCCAAGTACAATTCACACAATTCACTGAAATAATAATAATAATAATCTATAATATTTTATCCTTCTTTGAAAGCTAGTACATAGAGTTACCCACTCATAACTAAATGCATATGTTGCAGGAAAAAATCCATTAAGCACATTTGGAACCAGAATTTCTATTGAAATTCACAGCATGATACAGAGCAAAGGTAAAAAAAAAAAAAATGTTATCATCATTATAGGATTGGACTTAATGGGAATCTAGAGTATTGCCCTGTCAATTGCAACTACAGAAATTGATTCACTTTGTATTTTTGCCCTGAAAAGAGCACTCTAATGTGACATTAAAATATGTTTTATTTTGTGTTTTAAGAATTTAGAGAATTTTATTTTGGGGATAGCATAAAATCAGACACTCCAAATGAAGATACTCAACTAACAAAATATACATAGAAAGGTGAAATCATGAACTGCTGAATTCCAAAAGAAAGTATAAGTATGTAAATCAAATCATTTAGAACGAGATACTAATGCAATAAATTATATTAATCACAAAGCGCTAGGAAAAATGTCTAATTTTTATAAATGTGTCTGTATATTGAGAGAACCACTGAAGATGATTTAATTTAAATATTCAGGATTTCCAAGTTTTTGTTGTTATTTTTATTGTTACATATTACTGATCTTCAAGCCTTAGAGTTTACCTCTACTCAAAATTTCTAAGATGTTTTTATAGATTCATTATTTATAAAGGAGTCTAGATATAGCTACTCGGTAATTGTTTTAATAATAGTTACAGAACTACTACTAAATTCATTGTGTACATATAATGAACAGTTCAGTTGTGTGCTATTAAAACCATGTGGGCGGGGGGTAGTGACAGGTCTTGGTTTTCGTGGTGTGAATATTCCCCCAAAGCTGCTTTCAAGCTGCCAATCTCATCTTGATGAGATGAGATTACAGTGATATCACTGTACAGGAGGTGCAAAAAGATGCATACATTCTGCTTTTGCATGTTGATATGAGTTGGTTCCTGTATAAAAATGTATTTGTTGAGAGGATGTTCTGTAACGCTTTGAGGTAAAACGTGGTGAATTTATCAAGTGCATGCAGCTAGAATGGGAGAATCAGGATTCATAATGTATGTCTCTTTCCTGCAGTAACTAAGATCTGTATGAATACAGGTTCAAACACACACACACACACACACACACACACACACACACACACGCTGGATTTTTATATAAACTGAGGAAGACTCTAACTCTAATAAAATTATTATTATAGTTAATATATATTTATGTTAGTTGTTTGCCTTTCCATTTATTTACTCATATGGATTCAGTGAATGCAAAGAGGAAATAAATAATGAAACTTCATTGATTCTTACCAATGTTTATATCAGGTTTTGAATTTTTTTTTTTTTTACCAAATCTATTGTATTAAAAATCATCACTATACATTATAATAATGTGCACATTTCTTTGCTCTAGCATTGATTTGTGCATTCTTAATAGAACATTAACATAGTAAAATGAAAATAATTGTCATTAAATTATGGTATATATCGCATACTAATAATCTATGTTTTTTTTAATTAATTTTTATTAACATATAATGTATTATTTCAGGTTTTGAAATTTCACTGTGTAAGTTTTATAAAGGAGTTTTTTAAATGATTCAAGATGGGTGATGCAATGGTATGTGGTTAGAAGTCAGTCAGTTGCTTCGGTGTTCCTCAAGAAGCATCACAGTGCTGTGCAAGTGCCTTGGCAGATGTAACAATCTTCCTTTTTCCTTCTCAATCTCTCCCTCCATATCTCCTTCTTTTTCTTTTCTTGTTCCTTACAAATTTTCAAATCATGTGGACGCTATTAAGCTACTCTTTTGGATAGAAAGACATGACTATTCTTCTCTATGAAACCAATTAAATCATATATATGTATACATACATATATATGATTTATAATTATAATTTACTTTTGAATATACATTTATATATAACTTATAATATACAATTTATTTCCATACCTCATTTGAATTTATGTAGGTTTGAATTTACAAGCATATACTTTACTGCCATTCATTTAGTAAATAAATTAACAAGTCACAGAAAGTCATTTAAAATCTGCATATGAAATAAGGCAACTCTGAAGAGTGCTTCTTCTATATAACAGTTTACATTATGAACACATAGTTCTGCAAATGAAAATTTACTAATGCATTCTAGAGTCAAATTAAGACTCTGAAATCTTCAGAGGAGCAGGCAAAATGGTAGACTAAATTAGAATGCCCATCTTCTTTTAATAATCTATTTAATATTCTTTTTAAAATTATGACTCACATTTTATTTCAAAAAGTTTACAGATTTCATAATGCCACCCTTTATTTTGGCCTTAAAATTATGGTGGAAGAAAAGCAGTCAAATAATATGTTTCAAATCTCTATCCTCTATAATCAAGTCACTTAATGCAGTTGCTTTGGTAACTTTGATTCTGCAGAGGGACTCAGAGCTTATACTATTCCTGAGAAATTCCATCTTTGGAAACATTATGCCCAGTTTATGAAAATGAATACCCTTCTGAACACTGGCTTTTAGATTTGGGAGAGATTAATTTTGCCAAATTCTATGTATCTTCATCAAAGAGGACAAAATTGGACAGTAATATATAGAATGAAACTTGACCATTCTCTTACACCATACACAAAGATAAACTTGAAATGGATAAAAGACCTCAATGTGAGGCAGGAATCTATCAAAATCCTAGAGAAGAACATAGGAAGTATCCTCTTTGACATTGGCCACAGCAACTTCTTTCAGGACATGTCTCCAAAGGCAAAGGAAACAAAAGTGAAAATGAACTTTTGGGACTTCATAAAAAGCTTTTGAACAACAAAGGAAACAGTCAATAAAACAAATCGGCAACACACAGAATGGAAGAAGATATCCCCAAATGACACCACAGACAAAGGTCTGATATCTAGAAGAACTCCACTCAACACTCAAAAAATAGATAATCACATCAAAAAATGGGCAGAAGACATGAACAGACACTTCTCCAAAGAAGACATACAAATGGCTAACAGACACATGAAAAAATATTCATCATTATTAGCCATCAGGGAGATTTAAATTGAAACCACAATGAGATACCACCTTATACCAGTTAGAAAGGCCAAAATCAACAAGACAGTAAACAACAAATATTGGAGGGGG
>CM053605.1:33714083-33734394 GCA_028646535.1 Procyon lotor
AAATAAATAAATAAATAAATAAATAAATAAATAAATAAAATCTTTAAAAAAAAATCTTTGCGATTAACTGAAGGTGTCAATTCCCTTTTGAAAATGTACTGACTCAAGTACCATGACTTCTAAGCACCTCTCTTCTGCTCCACACCTGTTGGACCATTCCTTCTCCTGATGAAACCATTGCTAGATGTTGCAGATGAGGTCTTAGGATGTCTTTTTCTGTAAAGATGGAACACAAATCAGCAAACTACAGAAAAGGGTTTCCTTCCATTATATGGTGGTTGCATATATTTTAACTTGAAATAAAATTTTTAAGGTATGCATACATCTGTTTATGCTTCCTGCTTTAAATTCTATCAATTAACTGACAAATAATTATCTCAATCAAGTAAAATAAGATGGTTTCTAGAAATATGAATTTGGCATAAAACACCTCTTTTTAAGTATAACATGGTATACTTAATGGTATACCATGGTAATGGCACTGCAAATTATATTTTGATCTCACTATTTTAAACATGTGTCTTTAATTCCTCTAAATAAGAATTTTTCTTGTTCTGAAACTAAATATAAAGAAAGTTCCAAGTGCAAATAATAACAGGGCAGGAGAGACTGACCTTTATTTGCCAAGATTTTTAAGGCACGTTAAAACTACCTACCACTTGTTGTGGGGAAAACTTATACACACACACACACACACACACACACACACACACACTAAATAAACCTTATTGATAAACTTTATCAAAGCCCATTAACTCTAATGATACTATCCTACCTAGAATTTGGAAAATTCTGCTATTAAAAATTAATTCCATTCTTTTTCAGCTCTCTGTTATGAATGAGAAATAAATGAATCGGAATTTCAAAGTTGGTGAAGAGATGAAAAACTCTTGGAGCACAGTGTGCTGGGAAGGGCATAGAATCCCCACTCCCCACCTCTCCATACCTTACTGTGTATGTGTTTTCCATTTGTCTGCACTTGAGTTGTATGCTTTATAATAAACTGGCAAGTGGTTCTTCAGTTCCTACTGAAGTTCATACTATATGCTCGGCAAGGCCCGTTGGTTTGAGTATGCGTATCTCTAAAGAAACTTCAGCTCTCACCATTAATAGGCTCTATGGCTCTGTTTTCCAGTCCACTGTGAATCAATGTCAGGAAGTTTGTATTTAAGATGCTGAAGCTGTACTATATGGAGGAGCTGAAAACATGCGATGGGTTCCCTACTGTGTCAGAAACGTGCGTTTTAGAACCAAGTTTGGAAATGCTCTCAGGCTGGAAGTGTCACTGTGAGCAACATTAACAGAGCAAATGTCCAGTTCCCCATGGGAATGACTGCAGAGAATTTTGCTGCTAGGCATAAAAGTAACAAAGGAGAATGTAACAAATATGCCCCATAATCACAGCAGAGGTAGAAAGCTGCTAATGATGCTGCTTACTTTAATAAGGAGACGTTGCCAACTGAGGTGAAGACAGAGAAAGGAATACAGGCAGTACAAGTAGATGAGCCTGCTGGGCTCCAAACAGGCCTGGAGCAGTTCAATAAGCTTCCTCCAGTATTCATGAAAGAAGGCACCGTCACTTCAGGGAGTACACTGGGAATATCTGCCCCCTCCTTTCTTTTTCTTTTAAGATTTTATGTTTATTTGAGAGAGACAGAGAGAAAGAGGGTGAGAGAGAGAGCACTGAGAGTGGAGTGAGAGGCAGAGGGAGAAGCAGACCCTCTCTGAGCAGGGAGCCTGATGCAGGACCTGATCCCAGGACTGTGGGATCATGGCCTGAGCTGAAAGCAGATGCCTAACCGACTGAGCCACCTAGGTCCCCACAACTGCTGTTTCTTAATTAATTATAACACTGAGCCTCACTTTAGGATCCATTCCATAGATAATATTTTTTGAGATAATCATAGAATTGCCCCCACCTCCTGATAGTAGACAAACCAGGCTAAAGTCCTGTTTCCTTAAAACTCTTCACCAAATAACTCAACCAAAACCTAAATTGTATAATAGGCTCTTTTTAATACCCTCTGTGATAGTTAATATTATGTGTCAACTTGTTTGGGCTAAGGGATACCCAGATAGTTGGTAAAACACTATTTCTGGGCATGTCTCTATGATCCACCTGTCTGTCTGTCCTTTTGGTTCTGTTTCTCTTGAGAACTCCAATTCACCTTCTTACCAAGACACTGCACATTTCTCCATGCCTTTCTTGCTGTGAACAAGAATAAACCTGGCTGTTTTCCTGATGGTCTTTGGCTGATGAGCACTCACACAAAAAAAGAAGAAATAGATTGCAAGTATTTAAAGACAGTTAGAATGGGGAAATATATTCTGTAAATTCTAGAGGAATGTGGTACCAGAAGATGGATATAATAGGCAGCAAAGATCAAATTTCTCTGCTCCTAGAATATTATCTAGTACCACATTAGAGTGTCTTGTGACTTATTGATTAAATTATCCAATTCAATAAAAGTATGGGGGATAGATGCAGGAAAGCTGTTTCTGTTTGCTCTATTTAAATTACAATTAAGTTTCCAGCTGGAGATCTCCAAAACATAGTAGAACCCTCGCAGGGATGGTATTTGCCTAGTTCTATTTTGGGATTTTTAGCAACATCACCTTATAGCAACAGCTGTTCAGAGTGCTGAGATTGGTGTGAATTTTTCTTCTACTGCTGGCAAGTTGAAAAGCTGTAAAATATTTTCAGTTCATTTCAGGTTCAGGTATCCCTAGGAGCAATTGTCTTCATGAAATCAGAAGGGAAGGTACTAAGATTGTAAAACAGAGATTCAGAAACTAAATGCAAACTGCTGTTGGTTGGAAACTCCAACTGGTACTTTATTGCCAAACACCAGACATTAAAAGATCAGTAGCTAATTTAGCCAGAGTAAACATCCTGAGGTGTAAAACTAGTGCCAGCTCACTGAGCTAACAGTAAGACACATGGGTTAGGAGGAAGGCTGAGGAATGACCAAATAAATATGGACAATTCAGTATCTGTTTCTATATTGAAGGGCATGGTTTAAAAAAATATATTAGAAAAATAAATTCAGCTATATAGATGTAGAATGGAATTTTTGGAATGTTTATGCTCTTGATTAGAAGTATATGTAATTTGAGGTCTAATATAGGAACCTCATGAAAATTATTGTTCAGATAATCTTAATAATCATACATGGAAAATTTATATCTTCTATGGTATTATTAAAATGAGCACATATTACTATAGATTTCTCCTTTTCTTTCCTTTTTCTTTTTTATACTTTGTACCTTCTTTCTAAATCCTCAAATTTAAAAATGGTTACTGTTATGATGTACATACCAAAAACTGCACAAACCATAATTTTATACTTGATGATTTTTCCCAAATGAATTTAAGATCAAAAGATAGAACATTACCAGCACCACATCTCCCCATCCAGTGACTTTTTTCTAGTGACTTTTTTAATATCTAGAATACAGTTACTTTAAAAAAAGTCACCTCGCTGAAACCAAGATGGATAACTATAATAATAATACTATTATTCTGTAGTAGCAGTAGTAATGTAGTAAGTATCATCTCTATTCAATAGTCCTGTATGAATATAAATCTTAAAGATAATTGAAATTTCAAGCATCTGAATTTTAATTTTTTTAAACATTGATTTTTTTTCAAAACTATAGGCCATGATAGTGAGTTTGAACTTTATCCCAAAAGCAGCGGAAAGCCACTAAAGAGATTTCTTCGAAGGGAACACATCAGTACACTTCTTTTTTTAAATAGAAAAATAAGACTGTCATGCCTATAGATGATACATTAATAAGAATCAAGTAAGGTTAGAGTCCAGAAAAGCAATTTAGAAAGTAAAGAATTAATCTACTAGAAAATTATAAAATTTTGTACTATATTTCAGTTAGGTTGAAGGTAATAGAAAGTATGTAGCAATAAATGAAAAGAGAACTAATCATATCTAAGTGACTGATTTAATGTGATTCTGCTGGACAAAGTCAGTCTCAAGTTTTGGCTTGATGGATGGTCATATCATTAATAAAAAGAAATATGGAGGAAGAAGTAATACGTAAAGGCCCCCCCCTTTTTTTTTTTGCCCATTTCATTGCAGAATGAAAATCATCCTGGCTCTTCCTTTAATTTTCTTAAAAAAAAAAAAAGCTAACATGACAGTCACATTATAAAGTCCTTCACAACAAGAGTATCTTATCAGAAAAAAAAGATGTGGTATACACACACACACACACACACACACACACACACACACACACACACACGGAATGTTACTCAGCAATCAAAAAGAATAAAATTTTGCCATTTGTAACAACATAGATGGAACTAGATGGTATTACACTAAGTGAAATAAGTCAGAGGACAACAAATGTATGATTTCACTCATATGTGGATTTTAAGAACAAAACAGATGAACATAAGGGAAGGGAAGGAAAAATAAGATGAAAACAGAAGGTAGACAAACCATCAGAGACTCTTACATATAGGAAATATACTGAGGTTTGCTGGAGAGCAGGTGGGTGGGGGGATAGCATAACTGGGGGATGGACAGTAAGGAAGGCTCTTGATGTAATGAACACTGGGTGTTATATCCAACTAAGGAATCATTAAATTCTCTCTCTGAAACTAATAATATACTGTATGTTAATTAAATTGAATTTAGGTTTAAAAAAATGAGGAAAAATAAGAAAGAAAAATGTATATAAGACCCAAATGTTAGTTCTTTTAAATCACCAAGGGCCTGTTTCTCATAATATGTTCACTTTTTCTTACTTTAAGTTGCTTTATTTTTCAAAACATTTAAACATTTGATTCCTAATGAGTCATTTAAATCTTCTTAAATATAACTGGCTCAACTTTTTTTCTATTGACTAAAACTTACTATGTTTTATACCATAATACAATAACTCAGTTGTTTCTTGGATATCTAGGACTTACTATTTCTAGATTACTTATTTCCCTCACCATAAGTGGTGTATTTCCTTTTCTTTTACTATTTCTTATATTCTTCTATCATGGTCATTTATTTGCTTCTTTTCCTTCTCTCATTCCCAGTTGAGAATGGCCAAAGAAAAGACCCTTTTCAATTTTTCTCATTAAATAATTCCCCTTGTTGCTTTTATTTAGAAAGAGTCAAATGTTAATTTTATTTGCATTAAAAATTAGCACTCTTTTCAGACACTTGATAATATTCAGGACTAATTATTTTTAATTGGAGTAAATTTCATTGCAGGTCATCTTTATCAAAATTATATTACCTGGAATGACATTTGCATGTCATGTCTCCTCTGTAACCTGGCACAGTTAATTTCTCAGCTTTTCTTTGTCTTTCTTGATCTTGATTTTTTTTTTTTGAGAAGCAAAAATCAGTTACTTCATAGAATATGCATCAACGTGTGTATCTTGTAATTTTTTGTAATTAGTTTTTACACATTTGTGACAGGAGTGCTCTAGAAGTGATTTTTTTGCCGTTTTCAGTAAATGAGATCAAGACAAAAATGATTCTGGTTTACTTCAGTATTGGTCATGCTAAATTTGGTGGTTAAGGTGATATCTACCCGCTTTCTTCAGTCTAAAGTTACTATGTTTTATTATGTAATCTATTAAAAAAATGGTACAAAGATATTTTGAAGCTATGTAAATATCTTATTGCTCATCAAACTTTTACCCACAAATATTACCAACCACTGATAATTTTCTGGTTTTATATATATACATATATATTTACATATATGTATTTAATAATACATATGCCTTGCTATATATTATTATTTATATTATTCATGTTATTTAAACACTATATATAAATATATATTTATATTATTATAAGTATATACTATATTATTTACATATAATAAGGTATAAATATCTTAATATCTTATATAAATATTATATATAAATGTATATATGTTAGCTTTCTATTGTAAGGAGAGTTTTGTCTTTGCCTATTTATTTGTTTCTATCAGTATGGACTCATAATAAGTTATTATTTTATTCAGGAAATTAAAATAATTACTCCATTTATTTTATGTGCAAATTATCCATTATCTGTCCATAGTGATGTGGCCCACTAAACCTTGGGAACAGAAGTCAGGAATTTGTGTATTTCAGAATGATCATAAATTACATATGTAATATATACATTAAAGAATCTGGATGAACACATATTTTGGCAGTAAATTATATGAATATTCAACCTAAATGTGATTAATAGAGACTGCATATACAGTATCATAGTTAATTTAAGTCAGATTTTGTCATAAAGTAAGTTAAGGAACATTTTTGTTTTTCAAAGATTTTGGAATTTCAGAATCTGAAATTCAGACTAGTTATAAAATTTAGAATTTGAATATGATTATGAGATTCTCTTAGGATTTAGACAAATTAGATAAATCTTGATTTATTTATTAACTTAAAATGCATATAGAGTTAGAAAGCATTCAGGAAAATCCATTAATAAAGTATAAAATTATTTAAGATAGTAACTATGGAAATCCAATAAGATTATTTTTATAGTGATGGCTTTTATACATGAACTGTAAGAGGTTTATTTAGATTAAATGTTTAATCATTTGTGACATGATATAATGCTAATACCATCCTGGGGAATTTGTTATGTGTATAAGATACATAAATTTGTAAGAATTTACATATTACCTTACCAAGAATTATCTGAAAAGTGGTTCTGTTAGCAATAAAAAGCAAATCTGAGAATTTTAGATGAACAACTCACTGTAAGAAATTTTCTCTCTAAAGATCTTTTAAGAAGAAAACACAGTAATAAAAGAAAAGATATGTAGGGACATACATTAGGTAAACTAAAACTAGTTGCTGGGCCCTTTAAAGTACATTACTCCCTAGTTCAAGGATAACACTTGATAATTTTCCTCCTCTCCATCACCCTGCTTTCAGTGAAGTGATGTTGAATGAAACCACTGAAACTGCAAGATGAATGGAAAATTTTTGTTGCCAGGGAAACCTCTACTAGGTGTTGTATGATCTTCATGTTCTCTCTCTCTCTTTTTTTTTCTTTTCCTTCAAAGCAGCAATCCCTTGATGCTGGAAGAAAAGGATTGGGACTAAAGTGTGTTCACATAATGAGAATATATTTCGTGTAAAATATCAGTATCCTAAATAAATCCACTACTATATTATAGTGTCTGGCAATATGTAGACTAGCTATTATTAAAAGAAAAAAATCAGATTCTTTATTTTGAGGGCATTATTAAATTTTATTGTTGCCCTCAAGGCTTCCATTAAATGTGTCATCTCTTAAATGTACAGTCTATATTGGAAGAGAACTATGATGATTTCCACCTGTTCTGTTTTTAGTGCCCTACTGTGCCAATGCATTTTCTATAATAGTTCCTCCACATTACTTTTAATTTATTCCCAGAAAAAAAAAGGATACCTACATAGTTTGTCTAAAAGTATTTTTCCCTGGGATTAAAAGGGTTGCCACTTTTACATGCTGACCTGAAGTGAAAAGGAATAAAAATGAGAGCTATTTTCATTTCCCAAACATTGCCTTTGAAATCTTCAAAGTGAACCTTGATAGAGAATATGGACAGATAAAAATGCTACTACTGCTCTGGCCTCAGGAAGAAAAAAGTCAAAACAGAAATTTCCCACGGTGATTCCCTTTTTGGAGATCTGATCATTAACCATCATGCTGTTTGACATACTTTACACAACTATGGCATTACTCCTACTGAAGCTTAATTGGGGGAATTACCTTTTTAAAAATTTTTAATCCTGTAACTTTAGAAAGAGTGAAATAAAGACATTCTTCCTATCATGATGAATGTACTCTGTACACCTAAAAAGTTTATTTTCTCTTAGATCTCAATGGATTAAATCTGGGTTTGAGACCACCAGGGATCTATATACTTGGATGTCAATGTCTTGGCCCTGATAAAATTGCTTTTACTGAATCGCACTGGGACATTTTACCACCAACTTATATTATAGACATTAAAAGAAACAATCATAAGGAACTTGTTAGTTTTTCTTTTGTATCAGTGTTATTGGGGACATCAGTCAGTATATGGAACAGCTTCCTCTTTTCAGTATCCCAAAGGAGGCATTTTTCTAAGGCCTCAGGATCAGTAGAAGGTATGCCTCCTTTGAACACAGCCCCCATTCCTTCCTCACTTCCCTAATCTCATAGATATTGCATCTCTAAATCTTATCCCACCTGCTTTCACCATCAGGAAAATTAGAGGCAGTGTTTTGGTATGTGTCCGTGCCTACTCAAGACTTCAGCAGAGGGCTTGCTCTCTGCTAATCTTGATCTTGAATGTATCATTTCCTTTCTCATGATCTCTTTTCTTCTATAATTAAACTATCTTTATCTTTTTACATCATAGGCATTTTAAATATAAAACACATAAGGCAATTATGGAATGGCATAGGGTGTTCAAAAAGATGTTTTGGCTTTTTGTATATAACTGAAACTCAAATGCTTCTCCACGATTAATGACTGAAATAATAAGAGGTTAAACACTTTATTTTATTAAAGATGGTGAAAGGGGAGGGCATCGTAGTGATAGTGGATTACTTTTAATTTATTTGTTATTTTCAATTGAGATTTAATTGACATATGATATTGTATTATCTTCAATATACACATAATGATTCAATGGGCATATTGAAGACTTGACTCTGATCTCCTCTTTAGCTTTATGACTTTTGATCTCCTTCCTCAAGCTAAGCTTTTCAGTGTTCCTGCAAAGTATTATTTCAACTTGAGGTTTCAAAATACTAAGTGCCAAAATTTGGTACTAAGTACCAAAAATTTAATTATGGTAAATAAACTAGTTGGAAATGGTAATAAGTGAATCTCTAAGAGGTGTTGCATCTCTGTGTCTAGAGACATAAGCAGTATGCTATTGATGTTCACCTAGAACATTTCTATCAAATGTCACTTCAACACGTTTTTTTAATGCACAAGGGAAAGCCTCATAGAAGCCTCCAAATAGTAGTGTGATTAGTTGTACATATAAAATGAGAATGAGTGAAGAAAATTAAGGTATCGAGAAAGATGCTGACATTTATTGAATATGTACTATATGTCAGGTGCTGTTATCATATTTGAATTCTTTATAGTACATGGACTTCTAAAATACTTTCTTAGCCTTTGAGGAGCAGTAAAATATTTTCAGACTTCTGTAGTGTCCCCTATTTTAAAAGACATAGAAATCATCTGTCGGTGAGTACTAAGATAGACATATATAAAATGGTACTTTTACAAAAGAACTAAAGCTCAAAGCAGAAAATGCTCTTATTTTTATTATTGTGAGAATGATAGACCCTGAAATTTTCTATTTACAGTTGTCTTACAAGCTCAGAGCTTTGCTTTATGTCCAATTCAGTTATTTTACCTTGGGTACCTAAGTTTACTGTTAATATTTACAACCCTTAACCTTTTATGGTAGTCCCCTCCCCCTCTTACCCACAGGAGATCTATTCCAAGATGGCCCAGGGAATGCCTGAAACTGCAGATAGTACCAAACCTTATATATAGTATGTTTTTTCCCCATACATACATACCTAAGGTAAAGTAACTTAAGAACAGTAAAAGATTATGAACAATAGCTAGTAATAAAATAAGGCAATCATAACAGTATACTCTAAAAGAAGTTGTGTGAATGTCGTCTCTCTTTCTCTCAAAATATCTTATTGTACTATTCTTAACCCTTCTTGTGATGATGCAAGATGATAAAATGCCTACCTGATGAGATAAAGCGAGATGAATGATGTAGGTGTTAGCATACTGTTGCCTTTTGATGATACAATGTCAGTAGTACGATCATCTGCTTCTGACCGTGGTTGACCATGAGTAAATGAAATGGCAAAAAACAAAACCATGGATGAGGAGGGACTGTTGTATTATTGTTTCTCATCTTTTCATTTTTATTTATCATTATTTTTCATTTTTTGGGGGAAGGAGAATACTTTTTCACTTAAAAAAATAGACATGCAGGGGCACCTGGGTGGCTCAGTGGGTTAAAGCCTCTGCCTTCTGCTCAGGTCATGATCTCAGGGTCCTGGCATCGAGCCCCGCATCGGGCTCTCTGCTCAGCGGGGAGCCTGCTTCCCCCCGCCCCCCCGCCTGCCTCTCTGCCTTCTTGTGATCTCTCTCTCTGTCAAATAAATAAAATAAAAAAAAAAAAATAGACATGCAGTAATCCTTGCATCTAGGAGGAAGGCGGAATAATTATAAAATTTGCATTTTATTTTATTTTTTCAAGGATTTATATGACAGGGAATGATAGGAGGAGAATATCAATGGCTCTGGGTCAGGGATATTATTACTGTTAACCAACTGAAATGGGATACTCTGTTTTCCAGTCCCATTCCTGTGTTGCTTCAGACATTCAGGATATGCCTTGATTACCCTATAATTTTTCTCTGTTGTCTTCCAGCTTCAAAAAAGATTCATAATACTTTTCCTTATCTGAAAACTGTGGATTCCTTTCCAGGGTAGAAGAGGGCCAATAGGATTAATTAAAACAAAACAAAACAAAACAAAACAAAACAAAACAAAACAAAAAACCCACGGACATTTATGTTTTGACTTGAGACCTAAAGCCCTGAATTAATAAATTGAATTTAATTCAGAACCTCTGTATTCATATTTTGCATTGGTCCTGACTTAGAGGTTTCATTTTTTAATATTAAAAAATCACCCTTAAGGATACATTTATATGCTCTTATCTTAAGGTCCTTACACCAGCCCTTATCTCTGCTTGGATTATTCTTTCTCTCACCTCTTAGACATTTTTCTTCACATGGGACTATTCCAAGGAGGCCTACCCTCATAATTGTACTTAATGTGGTATTTGCTCACATTCTTGATCTCCTTTACTCTGTTCCATCATTTCCACACACTTATTGCCATCTAAGGTTATATAGGTTTATTTATTACGTAGCGCTCTCTTTTAAGAAGTAAGCCCCATGAGTTGTTTTGTTCACTAACTTATCACAAAGGCCTAGCCTGGCAAAAAGCACGTGTTCAAAACTCTTTGTTGATTGAGTTAATATATTTCTTTACAAGGGGTAGGATTAAAAATGAATGCAGATAGGGCCACTTGGGTGGCTCAGTGGGTTAAGCCTCGGTCTTTGGCGTGGGTCATGATTCCAGAGTTCTGGGATTGAGCCCCGCATCAGGCTCTCTGCTCAGCAGGGAGCCTGCTTCTGCCTCTCTCTGCCTGCCTCTCTGCCTATTTGTGATCTCTCTCTCTCTCAAATAAATAAATAAAATCTTAAAAAAAAATGCAGATAGTGCTATGGTAAGAGATATCTTTTGTGTGAGAGTGAGAACTAACCAGTTTGATAAAAGTTGAACAATGTGATGAACTGTGGAAAGTAACTTCACATATGGATGAAAATTTTATTGTCAAAACAAATAAACATAATTTGATGTTAACATTATGAAATATTAAGTTAAAAAGAGCTAAAAAGTAAGTCAAGGTATTGTTTATTGATTTTTTTATTTAACTTTTTTTGGAGAGTTTAATTTGACTATTGGGTATGTGCATCAGGAATTATATAAATATTAATCAAAGACTACGAAATAATCTTGGTATTTTTAGCCTTTATTTGGCTATGAATTGACGTATGCCATTAAATAAGTTGTGAAGTGTTATAGTGTCTAGCTGGTCATCCAGAGTGTATATAATTTAGCCCTCCTCTGAATTCATATACATAGTTACACCCTTCTTACTCAATCTTTGAACTCTTTTTATAAAAATGTATAACTTGTAGAACTGAAGATACTTATGACCTCTTCTGTATCTAAATAATCTTTATATTGCCTCATTTGGCTTATATATGTGTCATCAAGAAATATTTGTTAAGTAAACAGATACGTGATTACAGGTGAAGGATGGGGACTGTACTTTTTGGAAATAAGATCAAATTTTTCTTTAAAGAGGAAACTTCCTTCCATCATGACTTCCTATTGACAAATTTTTAAGAGTCTATAATATCAATTATAATCTTATTAGAATCAGGAAGATAATCATAAAACGTAACTTAGTGATAAGCATTTTATCACTATTATTATCTTTTTGGTCTGATTCTAAAATATGGTAACAGATTCCAAAACATGTTCTTGTGCTCCATGAAAATAATCATGAGAATTTTTTTCTAAATACTTGGATATTTGACATTAAATATGATAACTCTTTAATGATGAACAGTTTTCACCTTTATATATTACTTGATTTATTCTGGATTTTTTTTTTTTTTTTTGCTACTAGTAGAATTTTATCACAACCTATTTCATATAATGGATGATAACCCCTACTTTATGCTAAAATTCTCTTGACTTAGAGTGGAGAAACCAGCTACCAGATTCTAAAACTATAATGGAGGAAGGCCACTACCTATGCAGATATTCATTTGATACCGTCAGATGCACTGGCCAGGCACATGATAGAAGGCTGTCTTCTTGAATATACTTCTCTTCTTTATAATGAGACTAATTATTTGAGATATACACTATGAGGTTCTTTAAGTTTTAAAGCAGATGCTGTTCTCATAACTTCCTTACTGTCAGTAAGACTGTATATATTTATTGAAGAAGAAAAAAAACTTTAAAGGTAATAAGGAACACTGAAAAAATAAAATTAAATGAAAAATAAAATAAAAGTAATAAGAAAGTCAGGCGGAACTGATATTTGCTGCATGTGCCCTATGTATACACACATTAATAGGCAATAAGTCCCTTATATACAAATCCCTTGTATATAAGTCCCTTATATAC
Source organism: Procyon lotor (assembly GCA_028646535.1). Classification (NCBI taxonomy): domain Eukaryota; kingdom Metazoa; phylum Chordata; class Mammalia; order Carnivora; family Procyonidae; genus Procyon; species Procyon lotor. Next base: position 33,726,854 of record CM053605.1, read on the forward strand.
ACCTGTAAGATGTACCCAATGAAGTGATATATTTCCATATTTACAAGTAAAAAAAATCTGAGAGAGAAGAAATAGCTCTCACTAGGGTACACAACTATTAAATGGCAAATTTAGCATTCAGTGAACCAGTATGTTTTTTTTAAGATTTATTTATTGGAGAGAGAGAGAGCACACAATGGAGGAGGAGAGGGAGGAGGAGAGGGAATTTCAAACAGACTCTGTGCTGAGCATGCGGCCTGACATGGGGCTTGATCTCATGACCTGAGCTGAAGTCAAGAGTCGGAGGTTTAACCAACTGAGCCAGCCAGGAACCCCCTTTAGTGAACCCGTATTAAAGTCCAAACTCGGTTTCTTTCTGCTGCAGCCAACTTGTCTGCTGATAGGAATCATCTGGAGCTCTCACTGAATCACTATCCCAGCCCCTCGCCTCCTTTGAGAATATATTCTGGTTGCCTAGGGTACTTTCCAGTAATCTGAATTTTAACAAGAGTCTCACATAATTTTGGGAAACACTCCTCTACAACTTGCTACTTTATTTGAAGTAAAGCAAATGCCTTTCTTGTATCTAAGGAACAGACCATTCTAAGGGCTCTATGGATGCATATTTTATTGTATTTACACTATTTCTGGATTGCATATAAAGACCGAAGTCTTCATAAACTTTTGAACATTCAAAGAAATCACCAGTGTACAGTATCTGATAAAAGGTCAGAGTTGTGATGAGAGTACTTAACAAAATGTTTAGGCAGATTTAATTTTTAATTTTTTAAGGCATTGTATTTACTAGATCACAAGGCACTTTGTGCAGATGGACACATTTACTTACACTTGGAATGATACCTAAAGCATTGTCTGTGGAAAGACCTTATTGTTTTAATTGTGCACTTATATTAGGCTGTGTAGAATCTGGGCAGCAATGTTAAATTACATTTCTCAGTAGCTTCAAGACTCTGTATCTGTAATTAGTGGCTTCTGTTCTTCATTACACTGAAGAGAAATTCAGCTCAATTCATCACCACAGTCTCAGTTAATTATCCTTGCTAATGATTTTCATGGTGTAAAGAATCTACAGGACCTATTTATAAAGATATTTTATATTGAGATTATTGGACAGTATGACACTATAGTGAGATATAAGCTGTTGGGAGGATGTTGCCATGGGAAATACTTATAACTCTCTCTTCTATTGTATTTGTTTTGATTGAGAGAAAGTTACAGAGAGGGAATGTAATGTAATTTTGCATTTACAAGATCATAATACTCCAGGTGTGCAAGGAGGTGGGGAAGGAGTCACCAGAACACAAAGAGAAAATTGAACTTCCTCTGCATGCCTGAGCCAGTGGTAATACTCAGTGGCTGGTCCATCTGTGATGAAATTGAATATACTTCTTATTTGATAAAGTGAGATTGCTACTTCATTATGTGTTTAAAATTTAAATTATCTGACATAGATAAAAATAAGTCCATTGTGATTTTTCTATTCCTTTTGGTTTATTAGAATTTCAGAATAAATTACAGATCTCTAGTAGATATGATATGTTAATACCTGAGAACTTTCATTTTGAAGACTCATATAATTATAAACCTTGCCTAAAGATACTTACTTTTAGGAAGACTTTCTAAAGTTTTTAAGCTTTATTATATAAAACAAAATTAGGATTGATTAGAGATAATTTTATAAGGTAATATCAAAAGAGGAAATACGTCTTCAAACATTTTCAGCATTCTTTTTTGTTGAACGAGTATCAAATACATACAAAGGCTCTTATACAACCTTTTAGAAGTTCTTTTAAGAAGAGGAATGATTATTTGAAGAATCAAATAACAAAATGGCAAAATAAATTATTAAATAAGGAATGTCACTGAGAGAATTACAATCTCCATCCATCAAAATCAAATACATTTTTTGTTTATTTTGGTTAATCAAAACAATTACTGTTAAAATTTTTAAAAAGTTTCCATTTGTCTTGAGAGCTCTAGTCTTACTGTTTTTTTTTCACTTGTTTTGTTTTCATATACTACCAACCAATTTTATGAGAGCATTCAGAATATAGGTGGTAGGCACTGAAATCCCTGAAATTAGATGGTAGACTTATTTGTTGTCAGGTACTAAGCTAAAGTAGTTGTTATAATTTTGCTTTTTGTGTCTGTATGAAAGGAAGTGAAATTTCATAATAAATAAGGTCAGATCATTTGGTTATATGAATTAGTAACCTATATGGAAGTCAATTTCAAAATAATTTTTAAAATATTAAAAATTAAGTTTTTATTACCTAACATTAAGAAAATACTGACTGAGTATAATACCAGAGCAGATATTAACTGCTGAATAATCTTGACAAATCTTAAGGTACTTGCTCATTTATTTATTTATTTATTTATGTCATTTGGTAACACTATACTGGATCATTTTGAGAAAACACACAGTATTTAATGATTCCATAATTGCAGAGCTCAATATATCATTAAATTTCTGACTGCTAGAAATTCTCACAAAATAAGGATTAGATTCAAAATTTGAAGAGGCATTTTGATATTAAAAGAGATACAGTAAAACGATTCAACAGTACCTCAACCAGCAGAGTTATCCCATCAATGTGTTTTATATTTTAAGAATCTCTCTATCTAATCTATCTACCTACCTACCTATCTATCTAATCTATCTACCTACCTACCTATCTATCTAATCTATCTACCTACCTACCTATCACCACTCTTTCTGTTGCTTCTGGTTGTGAAGAGGGGCAAAGTTTTATCTTTCTCTTTGAAAACAAGAGGCCAGGAAAAGACAGACCTGGAAGGTTCTAGAAGTTGATATTTTTCCTCCATCCAATTGCACCCACTCTCCAGTGAAGGATTCTGGGACAATGAACTTCAAAAATTTGTGTCATTAAAAAAAATATATATTACCAACATCTCTACAGTATCTCAGATTTTCTGACTACTCATAACCTAAAGATATCTCAGAGCCCTGTTCTGTCCTGAACAATTGTATAGTCCCAGGCACATGAACTCACTGGAACATGATGACTTTGGACAGATTACTAAACTTTTCTGAGTCATTTTCCTCAAATGTAAACTGGAATAACAGCACACCCATCATAGGGTTTCATAAAGATTAACTGAACCCAAACAGGTAAGATTATATGATAAGGAAAGAATACGGGGATTGTCATTCACATCCCCGTCACTTTTAAATCTAGTTGACAAATCTTTCTCATGTTTTCCTACCACTTCTTCTTTCTTTCTTTCACTGAATTCATTGTTAGTTAAGGTTATCAGCCACATACTGCATGCACTGCACCTAGTTTTTTCCCTTATGTCATTCATCTTTTGCTTTTATTATGATAGAGGTTTAGAGGATTTAAAAATATGTATCTAGACATATCAACTTTCATATATTGTTTCTGGTTTGGGTCTCATTTAATAAAAGCTTTTGCCTAATCTAAGATTATAATTCAGGGAATAAGAAAGAGGAAAAGGGATTATATACCAATGTATTTAATAGCTATAAAATAGCACAAATGGAGTGGGGAAGACCTCTTGAGATGAAATTGATAGAGACTTTATAGGAGAAGATTATGGTCTAATACGTGACAGTAGCATTGATGATGAAGGGAAGAGTAGTTTGAAAAATATTGTAAGCAAAAGTAGTAGAACTGTATGCTTGTCACATAAGTTAGAAAATAGTGACTAGTTCAAACTGAGTCACTAATTACTTTATGACTTATGGCAATTCACTTACCTCTGTAAAGATATAGTCCATTCCATGTATGAAATACATGTATGAAATACTATACATATGTATACATAGTATACATACATACTGTACATAGAAAAAAGTCTCTGGAGACTCAGAGTGACAAATACTATCCCTATCTATTAAAGGGGGGGCAGAACATGAACCAATAAGCAGACAAAAACAAAAACAAAACAAAACAAAAACAAGCCAAAAACCAAAGTGACAAAAAAACCCAACAGTGCACATAGAAAAGTAATAGGACATTACTTAATTGAAAGCTGAGCCTTCTAGAATACAGATAAAATTATAATTGAAAGAAAAATAAGTCTGAGCAGCCAAAATATATATTCTAATGTATACTGCATAACCTACAGTGGGTAATAAATAATTAGTTGGGTAAGTTGAAGCATTTTCTGTGAGTCAACAGCTTTTAAACTCCACTGTACCGTGAACAGCTTGAAATGAAAAATCCAGGGTTTGAGTGTTCTGAGGAGTGAGATTACCTTCATCATTATGGCGCTCAGGAGTTAGTTTCTCCAGGAACATACAGAAACTTTCTGAAAATTTTTAAATTAGAGCTTCCCAATAATGAGAGCCCTATCTTCCATTCAGTAAGGAGTGGCAGGCAGTATGTCAAGGAAAGTGATTCAAATTTATTCTCCTTGTCAAATACTAGATTATTCATCTATCCATAATCCTCTATTTTATACTCTAAAGATTGTTTCTTTTCAATAGATATATTGGAATGAGATGCTAAATTAACCCAGCTCTTTCATATGCTTTATCATAACATTCACATCATGAATATATAAATGATTTTAAAATGGTTTCTCCATAGATATTCCAGTGAAACCAAACATGCATAAAAGTAGATAGGAGATGTTTCCTAAAAATAAAATTAGCCTACTAATGCCTTCATAAAATGAAAGATACTACCTTGTATTTTGTACCATGATTACAACAATAGGTTACAAGCTGGGTATGTGAAAGCTAACATTTATTATGTACTTTTTATGTGCTGGAGATTATGCTAAGTACTTTACATGCATTATCTTATTTAACTTGCACAGCAGATCTGTAAAACACTAGCTAGGTTATTAATACCAATTTATAGATGGTGGAACCATTCATATAATGGAGAAGAGCATTAAACTCCAGAGTAACTTTTATAAATTCATAGGTGGAAGATAGCTGTCAAGAATTTGATTAGTTATAAAGCAAAAGTAAAGAAATTTCCACAGTGGCAATGCTTTCATTCTATTTTTTTTAAGTGCTTTTCCTTAGTACAACTCTGCAAACTATGCCAACCTTGAAGTAAACCTGACCAATCATCATGCATGTCAACTAGAAAAGAATCTATATTAATATCTGATACCCAAACTGCTCAACTTTTAAAGTATGCATTTGATTGTGATCAAGTTTCTATTTTCTACAGAGAAAAATTTGGTGTCTACTTATTGTTAGCAAAAGTCATTTTTATTGTTAACGTGTCTCTTCAAAAATATTCAGATAAATGTTATTCTTCATCTCTTGATATTTGAAGATTTATTTTTCAAACATCTAATTAGGTTTCACAAATAAATAAAATAGATATATATTTGTATACATTGTGTTATATATACATATATACACCTATGTATAATGAAGGTTTTTTTCATAAAATAACGAAGTGTAAAATATACTAGTAAAAACTCACACTTTATGATAATTCTAAACTACTAAAGCTTATCTACTAAGCCCAAGAGTAATGAAAAGTACTAAATGGAATTACAAAAGTAAACATTTTAGGGCACCTGGGTGGCTCAGTGGGTTAAAGCCTCTGCCTTTGGCTCGGGTCATGATCTCAGGGTCCTGGGATTGAGCCCCGCATTGGGCTCTCTGCTCAGCAGGGAGCCTGCTTCTCTCTCTCTCTCTGCCTGCCTCTCTGCCTACTTGTGAGCTCTCTCTCTGTGTCAGATAAATAAATAAAATCTTAAAAAAATTTTTATATATCCTCAATGCTCATAACTTGGAATAATTTATATGAAATAAGATATATATTATTTTTATTAGAGATTACCTCTTTTTTCATTTTGTATTATTTCATGCAGGTATTTCACTTTTCCTAGATATCACAGTATCCTATTTTAGAGTAACATAACTTATTAAAATTCTAATTGTCAGAATCTTATATGGAAGAATGCATTACAATCATTCTCTGAAAATTTAGAAAATTTAAAACATCAATATATAGGAATATTTTATAGGAAATCTCTCTTAGTTGACTTAATCCATCTATATAGTGAAAATAATGGACTTGGGATACAGGTATAACAAGACACCTAACAGTGTATTCTTTTAAAACTTTATAAGCCAACCTATGCATTTAAGGTACCATAAGAGGTAATGACATAAGAGGTATTAGTACGTTAATTGGAAACAAAAATCAGTGTTTCTATGACATTAATGCTATCTCTGACTATTGAAATGATTGTAATAAAAACATACTATTTAACATTCTACCTCAGTGTATTTCAATAGATATATAATGTGAATCACATATTTATTTATATTAACTTTTTAATTCGAATATAGTTAAATATAATACTTCATTAGTTTTTGTCAAGTTTATACATTAAGCTATGACAGGTGATTTGTCGGGGTTATACATTATGTTAGGTTCACCACAGTGTAGCTACCATCTGTGCCATTACATGACTACTATAATATCATTGACTGTTTCCTTATGCTCTGCTTTTTATTCCCATGACTTACTCATTCCATAAATGGAGGCCTGTATATCTCCCTCTCCCATTTACCCATTTTGCCAGTACCTCCTATCCCTCCCTTAGGGCAACCATCAGCTTATTCTTTGTATTTATAGTTCTGATTCTGCTTTTGTTTGTTGATTCATTATTTTCAGATTACCTTTTTGAGTAGAATCATACGGTATTTGTCTTTCTCAGTTTGACTTATTTCACTTAGCATTATACCCTGTAGGTCCATCCATATTGTCTCAAATGTCATAATCTCTTTCCGTTTTATGATTGTGCAATATTCCATTGTATATTTGTTTATTAATGATACTTGGTGGCTTCCATGTCTTAGCTATGGTAAATAATGCTGTAATAAACATAAGGGGTAAATGTATCCTTTTTTTTTAAAGATTTTATTTATTTATTTGACAGGGAGAGAGAGATCACAAGTAGGCAGAGAGGCAGACAGAGAGAGGGGGGGAAGCAGGCTTCCTGCTGAGCAGAGAGCCCGATGTGGGGCTTGATCCCAGCACCCTGAGATCATGACCTGAGCCGAAGGCAGAGGCTTTCCCACTGAGCCACCCAAGCACCCTAAATATATCCTTTTGAGTTAGTGTTTTCATTTTCCCTTTGTAAATACCCAATAGTGGAATTATTGGATCATATGGTATTTCTATTTTTTTATATTATCTTAATTTTATTTATGAGAAAATAGAGGCCCAGAGAGATTGTTAAGTGCTATTTTTAGGTCTACATGAGTAGTTCTTTTTTTTTTTTTTTTCCTTTTTATTTTATTAACATATAATGTGTTATTTGCCCCAGGGTACAAGTCTGTGAATCATCAGGCTTACACATTTCCCAGCACTTAACATAGCACATACCCTCCCCAATGTCCTCCCAGCCACCCTTAGTTCGTTTCATGAGTCTAGGAGTCTCTTATGGTTTGTCTCCCTCCCCATCCCCTCCTGTTTCATTTCTCTCCCCCATACCCCCCACAAACCCCCACCTTGCCTCTCAAGTTCTTCATATCAGAGAGATCATGTGATAATTGTCTTTCTCTGACT
>CM053605.1:33734494-33762581 GCA_028646535.1 Procyon lotor
TCCCACCAACAGTGCACAAGAATTCCTTTTCTCCACATCCTCACCAACATTTACTTTTCCTTTTCTTCTTGATTTTAGCATTCTAACAGATGTGAGGCAATATCTCATTGTAGTTTTGATTTTAATTTCTGTGATGATTACTGATATTGAGCATCTTTTCCTGTGTTTTTTGCACATCTCTATGTGTTTTCTCTGCATTTTCTTTGAAAAAATATCTATTTAAGTTCTCTGCCTGTCTTTTAATTGGATTTTTTTTATGTTGAGTTGTATAAGTTCTTTATATATTTTCACTTACTCTATTCAAAAATTGAAAATAATGATGTTTTATTTTTACCCAGTTACCCACAAATGTTATTTCAATATTTATTCAATATAAGATAATAATGAGATGTTCATATTTGAAGGAGTACCATGTCTTGAATTCCAATGAATGTATTATGCTTATAACACAAGTCAGTTCAGACTGACCACATTTCAAGAGCTCAACAGTAGCATGTGGCTAATGGCTACCATAAAAGACAATATAGTTCTAGAAAATAATCTGCAAAACCAAAAACCCTAATTTATTTGTCTTTTGAGTAATAATACTTTTGACACTAGTATTTTTTCTTTCTTAAAATGTGGCTTTATTATTTATTTTCCTTTATCATTAAAATTCACTTTAGTAGCTTGATATAACAAAAATATCTTTAGAATGACATTAAAAGTAAAATGAATAGGATGTTTATTCTGTTAGGGAGGTGATACAGTGAGAGAAAGTTGGAGATTCTGAAGGAGAAGGGGGTCGATGCTGGAACTGGAGGACAATACAGAAAAGCAATTCTCATTTTATATTTTCAAGATTATTAATACAAGATGAAGGAAATAATATTACAGTAATATCATTTACAAATTTTACATTCAAGGCCAGTTTAGCCCAGAAGATGATTTCTTAACCATTTCATAATGAAATCATTTAGGTAGGATCAAGTCATATTTTCTTTTATTATTATTATTATTATTAGTTATCACTGCATCATATAATTTAAAATTGAACTGATGCTTATATAACTAAATTGAGTTTTAGTCAAGGTATCTATTCAATTTATTCAGACGACTAAGGACTAAAGTTAACTCAACCAATTTGATAAATTCATATTTTTCTTTTTAATAGATGGTGATAGCATTTATCACTTTGAATCCCCAGAGACTTTTTTTTTTCCAAATTATTAGAGAATCTCAGACATGGAAGGAATTTTAGAGATAATTGAATCCAACACTTTCATATTATAGATAAGAAAACTGAGATCCAGGAGGTTAAGTGACTCGCCATAGGTCACAAAACTAATTAGTGACTCAGTTTGAGCTAGTCACTATTTTCTGACTTACAACTTAATGTACTACTTTGCTTCTTACATTTTCTGCAAAGTACTCAATGAACCACAATGAATTGTATCATCTTTCAAATACTCCCCTTACATAGTGTATAGAAAGGAAATTTTCTAATATACAGATTAAATTTTTTCTGGATTACTGTATTTTGCTCTATTACTGTCTGTCACATCCTCTTGATTAAAATGTGCCCTATTCATCTAGCTGGTATAATTTATATTTAAATAAGAATAAAGTGATCTGTAAGAAAAATAATCTTTAATTAGAAATTTGAGACTAAAATATCTAAAAATGAAATGTTCTTGTTAGAATAAGTGGAAAACATATATACATTTCTTTCTCTCACCTCCTTCCATCATCAGTCTCCTGGCATGGCTTCTGGAAGTCATGAGGAGAGAGAGGAGAGAGAGAGAGAAAGAGAGAGACATGAGAAGCACATGTTATTATGAAGCAATACATGCATCACATTGAAAATTGATGTGCTGTTTTCTGGGAGATACATGATATTTTGAAAGTAATTTAACCATTTGTTCTTTATTTTTGTCTAAGGTGTATCATTTGAGTCATCCATCCTTTCATCCCTTTCTTCATTTAAAAACATATTTATTAAGGGTTCAGTATGTGCTATGCAGATTTATGTGGTCCTTACACTGGTGTATTCTAGTTACAGAAATGGAAAATCAATTACTAGGTATGTAATTATCTGTGCAGCAAGAGTAAGGGCAGAGAGGGAAAGAAACACCGATTAAATACTGGGATAAAGGTGGACTTCTTTAAGATAAAAGCAGATGCACAAAGGATGTGAGGAAACATGCCACTGAAGTCTAGGGGAAGATCAATTGGCACAGAATAGGCAAACAGGATGATCGAAACTTGTATACTGGTTAGAGCACATGCTTTCCACTCAAGGAAGGGCAAGAAGGCCAATAGGGCAAAAATACATTGAGTGTGTGGCATATTCATTGTATGTTAGATCAGAATCATTGAAATGTTTGAGAGTCGGAATGTCACATGATCTTATTTCTGTTTTAAAAGAACTCTTCCAGCACTATGTGGAGATTTATCTAGGAGAGAGCAAGAGAAGAAAAGAAAGGTCAGGTAGTATGTTAATAACCTAGTGCAGATTTGAGATGATGGTGTCTTGGCTAGAGTGGTATTAGAGGTGGAAGTGAGAGGTGGTTAGGCTAGGGAAGTATTTAATATGTTAAAGATAACCCTAAAATTTTGGCTGTATAGCTAGGAGGGCTATGATACTCTGCATTGAGAATGACATTACTTGTGGTATCATCCTGATTAGGGAAAAAAAGAGCTAAACTTTATTTTTTTTAAAGACTTTATTTATTTGACACACATAGAGAGATCACAAGTAGTCAGAGGCAGACAGAGAGAGAGAAGGGGAAGCAGGCTCCCTGCTGAGAAGAGAACCCAACGTGGGGCTCGATCCCAGGACCCTGGGATCATGACCTGAGCCGAGGGCAGAGGCTTTAACCCACTGAGTCACCCAGGCACCAAAAGAACTAAACTTTAAATGTGGTAACATTTTAATATTTAGGCATATGAGTGGAGATAAGGTATAGATAGGTAAACAAGTCTGGAGTTCAAAAGAGAAATTAAGGACTTAAATTTTAGAGTCTTAGTAAGATAATTTCTAAAGACATGAGATATTACTTAAAGAGAGAGAGAGAGGGTACCTGAGTGGCTCAGTCAGTTAAGCATCTGCCTTTGGCTCAGGTTATGACCCCAGAGTCCTGGGATCGAGTCCCACGTTGGGCTCCTTGCTCAGTGGGGGGCCTGCTTCTCCTTCTGCCTGCCATTTCCCTTGCTTATGTGCTCTCTTTCTCTTTCAAATAAATAAATAAAATCTTTAGAAGTAAAAAAAAAAAAAAAGAAGAGAGAGAGAGAGAAGTGTGTGTGTGTGTGTATTTAGAGAGAAAGAGAGAGAGATAGATGAAAATGAAGCACTAATTTACTTCAGTACCTACACATTAGAGAAGAAACAACCAGTAAAAGAGATTGAGAACTGGCCTGTATGGTAGACAGCAAATTAAGAAGTAGTTTTGTCTTAGAGACAAAGTGAGAAATCACATGTAATCAGCATTATCAAACAATGCTTATAGGCTCAGTATAATGAAATTTTATCATTGATGATTTTATTTGGTTATATGGTAATCCATGCTCAAAACCTGGGTTGAGAAGAGTATAGGATATGAGTAAATAGAGATAGTAACTATAACCAATATTTTAGAAATTTCATTTCTAACTGAAGAAAATGAATGAGGCAGTAGAGGACCTATCAGGTTAAAGACATATTTTTTTAAATTTGGGAAATACATGACTTGTTTTTATGCTGATAAAAAAAGATTCATTTGGGGCACCTGGGTGGCTCAGTGGGTTAAGACTCTGCCTTCAGCTCAGGTCAAGATCTCAGGGTCCTGGGATCAAGCCCCGCATTGGGCTCTCTGCTCAGCAGTGAGCCTGCTTCCCCCCCTCTCTCTGCCAGCCTCTCTGCCTACTTGTGATCTCTCTCTCTGTCAAATAAATAAATAAAATCTTTTAAAAAAAAGATTCATTTTTAGGCAAACATTTTTTGAGCATATAGTATGGAGTGCCTCTCACTTCTTCACGCACTTAGAATAAAACACTTAAAAAAAGGTCTCACCTCTCTGAGACCATATGTTCTAATGGGAAGAGGCGTATAATGTGCAGATATATAATTTTGCAGGTGATGGTGAGTGCTATACACTAAAATAAAGGAAGGTCAGAAATCTAGGGAAAATGGGAGGTATGAAGTAGTATTTTATATATATACATATATATGTATATATATATGTTAACCAATGAAGGCAAACTACTTATTTTTCACAGAAAACAGCATCTGCAGTGACCAGAGGATGGAGGAAAGATAATCAGTGTGTTCAAGGAACAGTAAAGAGATAGATCAATGCTTCAGGTTGAAAACAAGGAGGTAGAGTACTTGGGAGTTGAGGTCATGGAAGTTACAGGGCAAAAATCACAAAGTCCTACAGCATGCGGTTAGAAGTTTGAAGTTAAACCAATGAAATGAAAAGCCTCTTAGGGTATTGAGTAGAGGGCAACATGATCCAGTCAATCTAAATTTGGAGGGATCATTCTGGCTCCTGTGTTGAGAAGAGACTAGGAAGGTGGAACTCAGAATGGAAGAATCCAGGAAATAGAGTGTTTGTCCGTGTCAGGCTAGTAGCAATGAAGATGGTGACAAATCATTCATTAAACGTATTTTAGAGCAAGAGCCTGAATGATTTGTGAAGATATTGTGCTGGGTTTTGATATTTAATGAAATAGGGATGACTATGGGAGGAGTATTTTTTATAGGTCATGTAAGAATTTGATTTTGGACACATTACATTGGGATTGTTATTAAAATACAATTGGCTCTGTTGACTAATCAATTAGATTTGAGAGGGAAGAAAGTGCCAGAATTGCAAATTTGGATTTAATTGATTATACATAGTGCTAAAATGCTCTCATGCTGCGGACTTATCATCCATGAGGTTTAAACCTTATGTAAACAAGGCAGGTTTGGAATAGTCAAACGGTTTGATCAGCATAAAACATCAGCTCATTTATATTCTGTCATTCTTGAATTTTGTGGCATAAGTATTTGAAGCAAAATGAAACATTATATTTCAATGTAATACTGAACTATTATGAGACAATGTTGTTTTACTAATTTTTTCTTGTCTTGATGACACAAGTTAAAAGATACAGAATGTGCTAAAGTGATCTCAGATGTAAACATCCCACATATAGTCAGATTGTGTTAAAATACAGTGTCCAAGATTTGTCAAATAAATATTATTGCAATGCCATACCATTTGCCAGTGTAATTTTACTAGTGTGTAGCTATGTGTATGTTAACATTTTCAGTCATCTTGCAAGTTCTAAATAAAATAGATAAATAAATAAATAAATAAATAAATAAATATGCTGCTTAAAAGTTAGAAAAACTATCATAAGGCAACTTTCTTACCAAGGATTTCATCTCCATTCACAAGACCTACTCTTGCTTCCTTTCTTGATACTGTATTTTATTCTAGATAGATCATCATAATAATTACATCTAATTATCTGAAAATTTGATGTAAGAACTGAATTCCTAGAAATAAAAGTTTCAGCAGTAATGGCAAATTTGGCAGCACTACCTTCATTGTTTTACTTTTGCCTTCATTCAGAAATCAGCATTTGAACTCTTGCAGGAACTCGGGGCCATGAAACCTTTGTATATGAGGATATGGTTAAATACTGAAAAACCTAATGTAATACAGATATTTGCAGAGGTTGACGGTTCATAGTAGGGTGAGAAACACTCCCAGCTATCCCTTGCACATAAATACATCCTCTCACTCACTTTCTTGCTCTGGTTCTTTTTCTTCTCTGACACAGACATACAAGTATACCCAAACACAGCAGGGCAGATACAACCATTAGAAAACACCACAGCTGGTGGCAAAAAGACAATTAAAATAAGCAGTTACAGCATGGCTTTTTATTTCAACTTAAAGGAGCACTTTCCAAAGTCTTCTAAATACAAAGCAAGTAAAAACTTTCTTTAGTTACTATACATTTTATTTTTATTTCTTTAAAGATTTTATTTATTAATTTGACAGAGAGAGAGAGAGAGACATCAAGAGAGGGAACACAGGTAGGGGGAGTGGGAGAGGGAGAAACAGGCTTCCCACTGAGCAGGGAGCCCGATGGATGTGGGGCTTGATCCCAGGACCCTGGGATCTTGACCTGAGTCGAAGGCAGATAGATGCCTAATGACTGAGCCACCCAGATGCCCCAGAGTTACTACCCATTTTAAGAAGGAAAATATTTATGGTATTTAAACTCAAATAAATGATTTTCTGGAGGAATCTTTCCAGAAAACAATGTAAAAGTTAAGCCTATTTTCTAAAAACACTTGTATTTTGAGTGTGATTCTTAAAGTTAGCAATTCTGTTAGAATTTAATTTGTTTTACTTTTCTATCATCTAAACATGCAAGGGGTCTTGCTCTAGGTGTTAGATTAATATATATAAAAGGTAGGCAAATTTAATTTATAGCAGATGTTATAATTCCATTAAACATGTTTACATTTAAGTTTTGCCTTGCATTGACATTTTCTCTGGAATCTGTGTAATCAGAAGCCTTGTTCTCAGCCTCTGTGGACTGATGATAGAGCAGAACAGGTGTCTTGGCTTTTTGGCTAGTAACTTGCCTCACTGAATCAGAAGTGCCCTGAAAACAAATGGTGAGACAAGAAAGTCAGCCATAAAGTAAATTGCAACTTACTGCCTAAGACTAAGGTCCAGGTACTTGTCTATTCTAATGGGCTATTTAGATTTTGGATAGAATATATTTTTCTGTTAGAAGGTATTAAATTCTTCAATTTTTTTTCATTTTTTACATCCTGAGTTGTCAGCATTTCTATGAATAACTCTAATTCATTATATATTCTGTATGGCTTAGTGGTTTTAAATAGGGTTTATTAGAAATTACTCTGAAATATTTTATGTGTAAACTTTATAGTGCTATTTGGAAACAGTGCACACATGATGAGCATGATGAGTAAGTCATATGAACAACTATAGTATTTATGCCTTTATTTAACCAAAGCATTTTTCTTATTTGTTTTTTTAGAGTTGGATACCTTAGATTTTCTTAGTGATGTAACATTTTATATCTATTTCTCTATATTATATACACCTATTTATAATAAGTAACGCACATATATAAATCTTAATGATATTTTTTTTTCCTTCAACTCTCCTATCGATGTGTTTTTTTGTAATGTTATTGGGGTCCAGAGCCGATGGCCAAGAAAGAATTCTTTTTTTTTTTTCCAAGAAAGAATTCTTGAGAGGTCTTTCTTTGACACAAAAAGATGATTTTATTAAAGCACAGGAGCAGAAACCATGAGCAGAAAGAGCTGCTGCTGCCTTGAAATTGTGAGGAGCAACTGATTATATACTGAGGGGTTAGGGTAAGTAAAGATGAAGGGAGGTTCTAAAAGGATTTTCATATGCCGAAGAAGACTCCTAGGATGGAGTCTTCCTATTGTCAAGCTAAGGTTCTTTTTCCCTCTAGCAAAGCATTAACATCAAGACAGTTGGGAGTTTCCTGGAGGAAATATACTCTGCCTGCCTCAAGTATTTGTCACTAAGCTGCAGGTTATAAGGACATATGATTTTATCTACATTTTCTTCTGCTTTTGTTTCCCACATTAGTATCACTCCCCACTTTTTCTTTTTCTTTCTTTCCACAAATCCTTCCAACATATACATATTCACAAGACAAGCTTCCTGAATATTAATCAAAGGAGTGAAAATGTTTTAATGTTTATTTGCTGTTCTATCATAACAAGCATGAATAAATATCTTAGAAAATATCCATTTTTGTTTTTCTATTGTTAGGAGTTAGTTGGACAGTTAGCTAGTCAGGGCCACGATTCCCAACAAGAAAATATGGAATCAGGATAGCTAAAATAAAACAGCACTAATATCCTGCTTTGCAGCTTAGACAGGACCACACTAGCATTCTGCTTTATAGCCTTTGCAGAAATGACTTCTGCAAAACACCCTAAAATAAGACAATTAACCACAAGGTATTTGTCCCTATCATGGGCAAGGGCAGTTAAGACATGAGCCCTCAGATGTCAGCAAAAAAGATCAGCAGCATGGGGACATTAACCTAATAGGTAGACGTGATCAAAACCCTGATTGGCAGGACTCAGCATACCCTGATAGCTTAAGAGTTCAACAAAAGAGCTCATAAAAATCTCTAACCTTAGAAACTCCAGGGGCAACCCTCTTGGGCCCCTTCCCTCTCCGGGAGCTTTATACTCTTGCTCAGTAAAATTTGCTTTGCTGCCCACCACTTTTCATCTGGTCTACCTCTTCATTCTTCAAAGCATCATGGCCAAGAACAGCGGGCACTAAAGGCTGAGAAATCCTACATTGGCCCCACTTTGGTCCTATCAACCCAAACCTCCCAGAGAATATGACTACAAAATCTGGAGGATGCAAGGGACTACTTGAAGGCATTGTAGAGTGAATAAAGTGAGAAACTGAACAGGAAGTGGCATTTAGAAGAGCAGGTCCTGGGGGATTTTCACATTTTCATGGTGTTTAGCCTTACAAGCCCTAGTTTGCCCAAGCTGGGCAGTTAAATCTCTGATAAAAAATAAATTTACAATTCTGAAGTTTTGAAGATCTATAGGACATGGTTTAGGTCAATCACAAATGATAGAAAATGAGGGACAGTATCTATGACAGGAGAGATCCAAAGTAAGGTAGGCTCCAGTCCTGTGTATAAACTAATCCCTCAACCATGAATGTGGGGCATACTAACCCCTAACTCATGCATTTGGGGCCTAT
This sequence comes from Procyon lotor, assembly GCA_028646535.1. Lineage (NCBI taxonomy): Eukaryota > Metazoa > Chordata > Mammalia > Carnivora > Procyonidae > Procyon > Procyon lotor. The sequence goes on from CM053605.1 coordinate 33,743,263, forward strand.
ATGGGATAGACTTCAAGTGGCTAAGAGAAAAAGAACTCAACTGATATTTGAGGTGTTAGTTTAGCAAACACCAAATACAAAGACAATGACATCTAAACACATTTGTTTGAAATACAATATAAATAGAAAACGTTTAAAATAGGGAAAGATAAAAGGCATTATCTCACACAAACCAATTAGAATGACTGCTGAATAGTCATCAGAAACAATGGATGACAGAAAACAATGTAAAACATTGAAAGAAAATAAAAACAACTGTCACACCAGTATCTATATTTAGGAAAAAAATATCCCTCAAGAATGCAATCAAATAAAGATACTTTCTGACAATAAAAACTAAGAAAATTTATCTCCAGCAGTTCTGCACTATCAGAAATGTTAACAGAAGTTCTTCAAGCTGAAGGAAAATAAAACATAGAAACTCAGGTTGGAGAGAAATGAAGTGCATCAGAAATTGAAAATATTTGGCTTAGAGTTAGTTTTTAAATCCTTTTATTCTTTTATAAAAATAGGTAATTATCCAAAGCCAAAATTTAAATTTATTATGGAATGTAATCAAAAGATATAACATTTTACTGTGGAATATAAGGAAAATTATAACATTATATTGCAGAATTACAACACAGTATTATTATATTTGACAACTCTAACAGAATGGAAAATGATGGTGTGAGTACTTTGTTATCTTAACTCTAAGTAGACTGTGAATAGTTAAGTGCTTATTTTGTACTTACTGGAGTAGTGGTCTTAATCACAGGACATTTGGCATTGCCTGGAGACATTTTTACTGTCATAATTGCAGGACGAGGATGTGTTACTAACATCAAAATGGATAGAGGCTAGGGATGTTGTTTATTTTCCTACAGTGCTCAAGACAACCCCCACAATGGCCCAAATGTCACTAGTGCCAAGGTTGAGAAATCTTTCTCTATAGTAACTACTAAAAAATAAAAATAAAATAATGCCAAAGATAAAAATAAATTAAAATCATATAAAAAAGTTGTTACTGCAAAAGAAGTAAAGAAAGGAGGAACTAAAGAACACAATATAAAGAAACAGAAAACAAATGATAAAATCCAACCAGATGAATGCAAATATTAGTAATTAAACCCTCCAATTGAAGAGAACTCGTGTCTTTTGTCATCCCACTCCTGTTTTAATAGAGTGGAGAGGCTTTGTGTCTCTTGATGGGAAGGGGGTACATGTTTATTATTTGTACTTGTGATATTTGAAGCATGTTATGTGAACAAATTTTTAGAAATGTATCTGAGAAGGCAAAAACATGTATGCTGGGAAGTTAAAATACCTACTGTTTGCTCCTCATCCTTATTATTCTTAAAGAAATTGCTTTAGCCATTTTATCTTGCCTCCTTGGCAAACTGGGCCAATTGCATGCTTGATCTTACAGGAACCAATCCATATTTTGGATTGAGCAAATCAGTTTCAGATAAAAATTTGAGCTAAATTCTAGAAACTGTGTGGGATTAGGATTTACTAATACTTTGCTAGAGAGCAAGAAGACCCATGGACTTATTTGCTGCTGTGTCAGATTTTTTTCTCATTCCCTCCTTTTGAGAGGTCTATGTATTCATCTTTGTTAAGTATCATTAGATTTTCCTAACACACTCCTCTATTTAGCTTGTGCTATAATTAGTACACTTCAGATTCTTGTACAAAATATTAGAATGAGTTTCAGGTTTGTTAAAAATCTAGTGTAAAACTTCAAAATATTTTCTCTTTTGACAAACAATTACGTGCACCACTATTAGGGAAAAGATGGAATTAAAAACAACTGTGACCTGATTTCTGAGAAACTAACTTTATATTTGAAAGTAGAAACTAACAGCAATACTAAATGGATTAATCTCTTAACCCTTAATAGATAATTAACCCAGCTGATTTCTATAGAGTGGTGATGCTATTTTAGCTATTACTTTAAAAAGTAGTGTATATAAAGCAGATCTGGAGCTCAAGGGCTCTTGGCGAAAATTTACTTTTCAAATAATCTTTTGCCAACTTGGACTTGCAAACAGAAATGGCACCATTCACCGGAGAATTACATATATTTATGTAATCAATAAACTTTTTCTTAGTAAACCTACGGTCATGAAAACGCTCTCAGGTGGCTTTGTTTTTACACAATGACAATGAGATAAAAGTCTAAATTATTATAATTTGGGGACAGGATTTCTCATGAGCTAAATATTCTAAGCCAGGTGTTGCAAAGTAATTTTGCTTACACTGTCTCAACATGCTAAGACTAAAAGAAGCCAAATTTATAAATAGAAAATTGGCAAACAGTTGAGACAGGTTAGTAACGTCAGTACCAAAAAAATAGTAATGCACACAACTTTTTGTAGCCTGGTGCTATCTGCAGAAAAGAACAAAAGAGCTCTGTACTGATTGTTCAGTAATCTAAGGAAATATAGTGTTTGAAAGTAAAGAAAAATATGTGGAAAAGTGTCTTTATTAATCCATTAGACAGTGATTTTTATTGTAAGATATGTACATTATCTTACAAATTACAAAAATATTGTAAGATATGTATGTTTGAATTATGAAGTTGTTTTTAAAATAACAAGATACCGAAGGTAGTCAGATAATAGTGATTATTTAAATGTTAAAGAAAAACTGTAGAACTATTGTTGTAGTTATATTTGTACCCTCCATATCATGTTGATTTATCCTGTGAAAATTCCCCCTTTTTTAAAATCAAGCTTAAATTAGTGTTGAGATATTATCTCCTATAGTAAAGCCACAGTTCCTACTTAGAATTTATTTTGTTAGCCTGTAATTTTAAAAAGTACTTAGTACCACTAAATTATAAGTGAATTCTTAAATCTGCCTTTAGTATTTTCCTCAGCTCAGATTCACAAAATTGCCTTAGAAATATCAATCCAATAAAAATGTAACTCTTTAGGGTACATTTATAAAAGGAAATATGTTAGAATAACATCATGGATGAAAATCAGCAAGTCATTCAACCAATCAAAACAACAAAGAAACAAAAAAACAGCCTCTATACTAGAAATCAAGTACGAAAGCTCTCAATTCCCCTTAATGAATTTGCAGATTGAAAATAGGACTGTTGAAAAGGGAGGGAGGGAGGGAGAAAACGGGAGGGAGGGAGGCAGGGAGGGAAGGAGGAAGGAAGGGAGGGAAAGAAGGGAAGGAGGCAGAGAGAGAGAGAGATGGTTGTGATCTCAGGGTCTTGAGATCAAACCCCACCTCTGGCTCTGCCGTCAGTGGGGAGTCTGCTTCTCTCCCTCTCTGCTCCTTGCCCCTCAAATAAATAAATCTTTTGAAAAAATAACAATAATAATTAGGGAATTTTACAGCATGTGTTTCAGTCAGTTAGGTTGCTGGCCATAAATGGTAAGGGTATGCTTGTGATAAGTTTCAGCTGATACTCCATGGAAAATAGAGTGACTGAATATATCAATTTATGTTTTAGTCCAAGGTTTGAACATACTAAATGCTAATATGAACAGAGCCTAACACTTATATTAATGTTGTATGACTCACAGTCATTTGCTTTATAAACTGAAAATTGGAGCACTTTATACAAGCATCATCAGTCTGATTATCAAAATCAGTTTTGATATTGGTGAAGTTTTCTCAGCTTCTGTATTCTGTCTGATAAACAGCTTAACCAGTTTTATGTTAATTTAATTTTTGCTTTTTCAAAATAGCAAATCTTGATTCTCATTTGAAGTATAAATTATTAGGAAAACCTTTCTCATAAATTTCTTCTTCTACCTTCTGAAGATCATTGCTATGATTTCATTTTTTTTTTAAAGATTTTATTTATTTGACAGCGAGAAACACAGCGAGAGAGGGAACACAAGCAGAGGGAATGGTAGCGGGAGAAGCAGGCTTCTTGCCGAGCAGGGAGCCCGATGTGGGGCTTGATCCCAGGACCCTGGGATCATGACCTGAGCCGAAGGCAGACGCTTAATGACTGAGCCACCCAGGCGCCCCTATGATTTCATTTTTACCAGGTTGACGTACTTCCTTCAGGTGTATTCTCATAAACTCTATATAATTTCTGAGATTTTGCATGAAAAAAAATAACTTTTATTTGCTTTTATCTGAAGTGATGTATTGACAAGAATAGAATTTTTGACTTTTGGCACCTTATTCCAGAGCTCTTTGGGGTGTTTTCATTACTTTCTGGTGTTCCATTTTACATTAAGTAAGAAATGATTTTACAAAGAAGAAATATGATGTCACTCTGGTTCTCTTTCCTTTTTTAAGCAACTGTTTCCCAGTTGGAATGCAAGGGATATTTTTCTTTTATCTTCAACTTTAGTAATCTTCTTACTAAATATTCACAGTCTTAGTTTTCTTCCTTCTTCCTCTCTTTCTTTCTCTAATTCTAGGTCTAGGTATTTCTCCCTTTTCAGTTAATTAACCAAGCCAGGATCTTGGGATGAGTGGTGGGGGTAATGTCTTTCATGAAAAACCACAGTTCAAATTGGGATATTTTCTAGCTGGCTTCATATTAAAAAAAAAAAAGACATTTTGCTTTTGCTTTTTAGATAAGGTTACTACTTCTGCCATTTATATGCTTAAATATTTTTATGATCTCTCCCATTCTTTTTTTGGTGTCTTCTGTTATTTTTGTATGATGTCCTTTGCTCTTGTCTCCACACATTCTTTTTATATTTATAAGTAATTTTTATGTTTTTGTTCTTTATTGTCATACTTTCCCCATTAAATGTTCCAACTAATGAATGCAGTTTTTAATACTAAGGAGTACCCTCCATTCAGTTTCCTGTGGAATTTTAAATCATGGAAATTGTATTTTACATTTCTGACTTTTATCTCTTCTATAATCAGTAATTATAATTATCTTTCATCTAAAAATTTTTCTTCCATTTCAGTTTTTTTCCCTCCAGTTTGGTCTGTATCTACTAAGCTACTGAATTATCTTGCATTGTCCACATACTTCATGCATTGTAGATTCCCCTAGCTGTCGAATAGCTCAGTCCATGAGGGCAGTTGGCAATTATGGCATGGCAGACGATGAGAAGTAATTAAAGGTTGAGCAAAAGAAAGCAGACTGGCAAGCAGTGAGTCTAGTGTTTTGAGAGAGAGGACTCCGATTTCTCAAGATGCTCTGGAGGAGAATGGTGAACAGTACAGAGCTGAGCCTGAGGAATAATCTCTGTTACAGAGAAGAAGTGTCCCTCTAGGCTTCTCAGTTCACTGCCGTCCCTTTCCATTCCATCCTCATCCCTGGGTTGTAATGCTTGGTGTACTGCTGCCTCTTTCTACCAGGCATGCCATTGGTTACACATTATTTTCTTTAATTTTGAAAAATAATGATGTTCTTTTCTTTTTTTTAGGAAAAGTAAATAAACCATTTTTATTTAAAAAAAAAGGAGACAATGAAGCTCAAAAAATGAAATGTTTAAAAAAATCCCTCTATCATTCGGAAATACCCATTAGCATTTGATGATCATCATTATGTTCAGGCCTGTGTATTTATGTATGTGTGTGTATATATGTGTGTGTGTGTATGTGTTTGTATACACACACACGTCCTATATATGTATGCATATATGTATATATATACATACACATCATACATACCCTATTTCTAGATACTAATTTTGGAATCATTTAAGACAGGTTATGTTCTAACCAGTGACTCAAGAATCTTAGGTTTATTTCTTACTCAGGCTTTACCTCTGAATCTTTGCTCTAGAAACCAGCCTAATTGATCAAGCTGTATCTTAAATTCTTTTCATGTGTTAGAAAAGGAAAGAGTATGAAAAGCACACCATCTACTTTTAAAACTTCATATAGTTTTTTTGCAATTAATGCAAAGGTAATTTTTTGTTGTTAGAGAAAGTATCTAATTTTTCTTTGGTTCTTTATGTTAAGTCTCCTATGGCCATTTATATATATGTCCTATGTCCTATGGCTATATATTTATAATGTTTATTTTATTTATATATGTAAAATGTTATAGAAAAATTTAGGAAGTTATATAAACGTATTAAAGAAAGTGTTAAGCTCCCAGCATTCTTCTCTTTGAAAGAGGCTCCTTGGTTCTTGTTGTTATTAGTTGAAGTCTAGATGAGATTTTAAATGAAGAAGTTAATGATAAAATGTTAATACATGTTGGATAATATTATTTACAATATAGTTATTTTAAGGAGATACACTGTCATCCATGTAAGAAGAAAAATGGATTTTATCATGGCTTTTAGTATTAAATATAAAAATGGAACTCACATTAAAGTTAGTGCTTTACTCCATGGTGGAACTTAATCAGATTGGTAGAAAGTATATTCTTACTATGAAAAAAGGAGCAACAGGCTTAACGATTTAATGCCAAACTATATTTGAATGATACAACCACTCCCCTTATTCTGTTTTCATAAACATTAAACCTTTATAGTCTAGCATTTTTTCTGACAGTGTGTGTGTGTATATTTGGAGATTATTGTTGCCAAAGATTTCAGTTTGCTTTAGAGTTACATTTGACATTATGACATAAGAATATTCCAGCATCTTAATTCATACCGTGATGTTTTTTGAATAATACAGTTTTGAGATCATTTCAAAGGGATCTTTATTTGGTTATTAAAATAAATATTTAATATTATAAAGCTAAAAACTGGCTTGATTCATTGATTTTTTTTAAAACTGACTTTAAATATAAGTCAGACAAGATGTAGTCCAAGTGACTTTCCCAAACATTTTTCTTCCTTGATACAATTCCCTTAAAATCTTGACAATGAGAAGTAGATACTTTAAAATGATGATTAATATATATTAATGAGGTGAATTACTATGGTGATAAAAATCTAATTAAAAATACAGATTGGAGATTGGCACCTCTTTATCAACATGTCATCATTTGTTTTTTTGTTTTTTATAATAGTCATGGTAACAGGTGTGAGGTGATACCTCATTGTTTTGATTTTGTACTTCCCTACTAATTAGGGATATTGAGCACTTTTGATATACCTCTTATCCATTTGTATGTCTTTGTCTACTCAAGTTCTTTGTCCTAAAACAAAATTTTTATTCTTTAGGCAGGCTATTCTTGTTTGTTTTGTTGTATTTCTCTTTTGGTTTTTGCCATTGAGTTGTAGGAGTTGAAATATTTAGGATATTAACCTGTTGTCAGATATATGACCAATCTCACTTCTGGGTATATCTCCAGAAGAGTTGAGGGGCTCCTCGGTGGCTTAGTGGGTTAAAGCCTCTGCCTTCAGCTCAGGTCATGATCTCAGGGTCCTGGGATCGAGCCCCACATCGAGCTCTCTGCTCAGCAGGGAGTCTGCTTTTCCTCTTTCTCTGCTTGCCTTTCTGTCTACTTGTGATCTCTCTCTCTCTGCCAAGTAAATAAATAAAATCTTTAAAAAAAAAAAAAGAGTTGAAAGGAGGGTCTCAAAGATATTTCACTTCCATGTGTGTTGTGGCATTTTCATGATAGCCAGGATATGGAAGCAAACTAAATGGCCATCAGCTGATGAAGAGAAAAGTAAAATGTGGTATGTACGTACAATAGAATACTACTCTGCCTTAAAAAGAAGGAAATCCTGTCATTTGCAGCAGTAGGGATGAACTTGGAGAACATTATGCTAATGAAATAAGCCAGTCACAGAAGGAAAAAGTACTACATGATACCATTTATATGAGGTATCTAGAATTATCAGACTTATAGAAGCAGAAATTGAAATGGTGCTTGTTAGGGACTGGAGGAAGGGGCCAATGGGAGTTAGTCAATGAGGTAAACTTTCAGTTATGCAAAATAAGTTCTAGATGGCTGCTTCTAGACATTTATATTATCTAATCATGTAAAATCTAAAGCTAACAATACAGCACTGTGCACTTAAACCTTTAAGTGGGTAGATCTCATATTAAGTGTTCTTACCACAAAAGACACATGCAAACATATAAACTAAAAAGGCACAAGGAAACCTTGATTGTGGTAGTGGTTTCATGGGTGTATGCATATGTCCAATTACATCAAATTATACACAGTAGATATGTGAAGTTTTTGTATAACAATTATACCTTAGTAAAGCTGTTAAAAAAAAAAAAATTACCCAACTGACCTATCCCCAAACCCTCAGTTCTTCCTCTGTCCTCTTACAATCCACAGACACAGTTTATGTGCAGTTTTAGTGGGATCATAAATTCCCACAGATTGCAGGTTAAAAATTCCTCATATACTCAAGACTTAAAGAAAAATGGGCTGGAAAGAATTTTACCTTTATCAAAACATTTCTCATCTTCCCAAATCACAATATGCTTTTCAAATGTTTTAGATTTTAAGTCAAATACTCTATTTTTAATACCTCAGCTCTACCTGTGCTGTGCATAATTAGAAAGCTCAGTCCCTTACTGCCTTCAATTTTCTGCTATCTTTCATAAGTATTAAAACCACTTTAATAAAAGAACAGCTGGCATTATACAGATCCATTGATATGAGAATAATATGAACAGTAAGTTGCACATTTATAGGACCCACACATCTTATTTCTCTGGGGAAAGCATCAAACTTGTATTAAACCTATTAAAAATAAAAGCAAATGGCAATTGAGAAAATAGACTATTGATTTTAATATCATTATCTCCTGATGCTAAAACTTCTAATCTCCAATATCAAGAAGAATAAACTTTAAATATTTCTTCAATTTTCCACGTAAATTATTAACATAAAATTAAAATATAGATAAGATGCATTGTATTGTTCAAAGCACCATCTATGGGTCTATATTTGAGTCATTTCAAACTGTGCTAAACCAGGTTAATTTTACTCTTGGATCTTTCTTCATCAAGGATTTAAAATATACTGAGGGCAGGGAAGTCTTTTCACTCTGTGCTCTGTAAATGTTTTTACCTGTAAACTCTAATATATCTTGTTTGCTTGGTTTAGCTACCATTTAAAATAACTACAAAAATACGCTTTAAAATTTTGTAAAAAGTGCAATATATAAATCAAATAACAAGATGCATTTCTTTGTTCTAAGACTCTCAGAAAAAGAGCTTTGAAAATGTAAATTGCATAGACATTAATTATTAATCAGTGAAATGCACTTATATTTATTTTTTTGAGAGGGGGTTTGAGAGAGACGGGTACAGGGGGGGAGGGAGAGAGAGAATCTTGAGCAGGATCCACACCCAAGGTCAAGCCTGATGCCAGGCTTAATCTCAGGACCCTGAAATCATGATCTGAGCCTAAGTCAGGAGTCAGGCATTTAACTGACTGAGCTACCCAGAAGCCCCTGTATTAAGTTTTTATTTTTATTTTCATAAGAATACTTAATTATTTTAATTATATTAGGTTTTCACTTTTAGAAAAGAAAGAAGAATAAATGAATTTTGTATTGAGATACTAATTTATCCTGATAGCAAATTTTAGCAACAACAAAAAAGGTTGTTTAAATTCTGCATTAGGCATAGACAATACAGTTAAAGCTAAATTTGCCTTCATTGGCTCTGTTTCACAGTATACAAAAGCTAGTTGAGTTTCATTTAATAGAAAATAAGTAAGAAGAAACTAGAGAGGAACAGAGAAAACTAGAGTGAATGAATACAAAATCATGCATTAAATTGGGTCACTTCACAAGCAATTAAAACTTCAAAGAAAAATAGCATGCAGTAAATGAAGTGTAGAAGCTGGGGCCCAGAAAATAAAGCAAATGGTCCAAACTATTTCCCCCCCTAATTTTAGTGAACTGATACTGATAATCTCTGATCCATGTTTACACTTTTTTAGTCTCAAATAAGAACGCTTAGAAAAGAAAGATCACATATTTTAATGAAATACTTTGTTTTGACAAAGCAGTAAACTCATCAATTAAAAGTTCATGTTTATCTTTTAATTACATTTTATATAGTTTATATATTTATTCATGGGTTGTTGACTTTCTTTTTAACATTTATTTGATTTCATGTGAATAAACCTTTTATTCCTGTTCTTTGTTTTACTATAATCCCAGTAATCTTTTCATATTTTTCTAGTATCTATTTTTAGCTTTGAAATTTTTCACTTTTTTTAAGCATGGGGTATAAACAGGAATACAGGAACACTTATTTATGTTTTTGACTTTTTCTCACTGCTATCTTTAAATGCAGTTTTCGATCTAGTCCCTTGTGGCCTGGTGATATCTCAGCTGAAACTCATCTCCCTACCTGAAATCCTAGCATTAATTTTTTTTTCTGATCTATATTGCGGTATAATTACAAATAAAATTGTAAGTTATTTAAACTAGATAACATGACGTTTTGCTATACCTTTACATTGTGAAAGAATTTCTTCCCCCCATTGAGTTAGTTAACATATCTTTCACCTCACATATTTAACTTTTGTGGTTTTTTTTGGTCAGAACATATAATTCTTTTCACAAATTTGAATTATACAATACAGTATTATCAGCAATTGTCACCTAATACATTAAATCTCAGACATTATTTGTCTTAAAACTGAAAGCTTCCACCCTTTCCTCAGTCTCTCCCTATTTCCCCCAGCTCTGGTCCTTGGCAGTCATTTTCTACTCTGTTTCATGAGTGGTACTTTTTAAAATTTTATTTTATTTTTATATTGAACATATAAGCAATACCATGCAGTTTGTGTCTTTCACTGTTTTATTTCACTTAGCAAAATGCTTCCAGTTTCATCCATTTTGTCCCAATGACAGGATTTTCTTCTTTTTTACAGCTGAATTCTGTTGTTATATATGTTACATTTATATGACATATATAAATACATATTATGCATTAATATGTATTATACATACATTATTACATATAATATAATATATAATACGTCACATGTATTATATCAATATGATATTGATGTAATTATATTAATATAAAAATTACATATAATGATATATGTGAAGATATATAATTATGCAATATATAGTGATGTATCTATGTCTATATGATGATATATATAATACATACTAAATTATGTTATATGTAATATATTATACATTATGTGCATTACATTTATGTATGATTTTGATATAAATTTTACTAATACACAGTTATGTTGTATATAATGATATATGTAAAGATACATATAGTGATATATAATGATATTTGTATCCATATAATGATGATTTGTGTGTGTGTGTGTGTGTGTGTGTGTATGTATCTATCACAATTTCTTTGTCCATTCTTTGTCCATTCATTATTTCTATGCTTTGGCTATTGGAAATAATACCGCAGTGAACATAGGGGTGCAGCTATCTCTTCAATATGTTCTTTTAATTTCCTTTGGGTATGTATCCAGAAGTGGGATTGCAGGATCAAATGGTAGTTCTATTTTTAATTTCTTGAGGAGGTTTCACATTGTTTTCCATAGTGGCTCTACCATTTTACATTCCCATCACTAGTGTGCAAGGGTTCCCTTTTCTCCACATGCTTCTGAGCATTTGTTTTCTCTTCTTTTTGATAATAGCCATCCTAATAGAAGTGGGATACCTCATTTTTATTTTGATTTGCCTCTCCTTGATGATAGTGATGTTGAGCACCATTTCATAACCTGTTGGCCATTTGTATGTATTCTTTGGAAAAATGTCTATTTATGTCTTTTGCCCACTTTTAATTGGGTTATTTGGGAATTTTTTTGGGGGGGGTTGTTTATTTGTTTGTTGCCACTGAGTCTTCCTTGTATATTTTGCTTATTAGCTCTTTATTGGATATGCGGTTTACAAATATTTTCTCCCATGCCCATAGGTTGCCTTTTCATTTTAATAGTGTCCTTTGTTGTGACAACATTAATTTCTTATAATTGAGATCATCTCCCCTCACCGTATCTCAGCCTGACTTAGAAAGATGGTGGCAGACTTGAGCCATTGTTCATTCTGCTTTTCTTGCCTCTGCATCTCCTGTAAATCCTCTGGTGTTAGACAGGTGTTAAGACGGGGGAGAAGAAAGAAGAGTAACAGAATGAAACGGTTTGTTCTTACTTGGTACTATGTAAAATTCTTCCTTAATTATTAAATATCCCCAGGTATAGCAGGTACTCGAACACTGACTGTCCTCTTAGCGCAAATCTGTGGGACCTTGACACCATTATGTCTTTTATTATTCATGTCTCCTATAGTACATCTTCAGCTGTTTTCTCCCAGGCTTCCCTTGTCCCTGCAGGCAGCCTTCTTTGCTGCAAAGTTTCAAGAACAATTAATGTTTGATTTCCTTCTGTAATACCCATTGGCCCTGGGGAAATTCATGAGTTCTTTCTCCACCAAATGGCAAATTTTCTTAACAAACTGCCATGCCACTGGAATTTCTTTAAAAAGTAATTTGGTTATTTATATAAGTTTCCTTTCTCCTATTCTACTGATATACAACCAACAGTGATTGGGAAGGTGATAATTTAAAATGCACATGTTCAGTAGAGAGGAAAAAAAAAAGAGAGAGGCAAATCAAAAGACAGACTCTTAACAAGAGAGAACAAAATGAGGGTTATTGGAGGGAGGTTGGTGGGGGGATGGGTTAAATAGGTGATGGGGATTAAGGAAGGCACCTGTGATGAGCGTGAAGTGTTGTATGTACATGATGAATCACTTACTTCTACACCTGAAACTAATATTACACTGTATGTTAACTGGCTGGAATTTAAGTAAAAACTTGAAAAAAAAAAAGGAAATAAAAAAATAAAGCGCACATGTTCAACCATATTTTTAACGTTTCTTCAACTTTGCTTATTACCAGTAATTTGCCTTTTGCTTTTACACTCTCTATTTTAAATGAATCTGGCATTAAATTGATAATAATCACTTACAAGTAATAATCTATCCACCATAAGCCAAGAAATTGGGGATAATGTATTTGAGTAATTTCGTAAGTAAAAATAATTGATGTTTTTAAGAGACAACATAATATATTAAAACAAAAAGATACAATATTATATCAATTATTTGGCCACAAATTCAGTTGTCAGTCTATCTCAAGGAAAAGTATAACCTCATATAGAGGGAGAGATTACTGACTGAAATCCATTAAAATTATGGATTTGTTTTTAAATACATGCTCATTTGAAGGTGCCACTTTAGTTCGAAAATAATTGAATTAATAAGTTTTGGTATATTTGTCATTTAAACAAAAATTGTGATCTTATATTATCAAATGATTATTTATAAGTTCTGTTTTAAAAATATAAAGTTAAATTAATTAGACTAGATAGAAGAAAGGAATGAGAAAAAACTATAAATCAGTTTGGATGGATAGATAGAATCTGGTTTCTGAGAAATTTAGAATTAAAGCAAAATGTGGGTATTTCCCATGATTGAATTATGGCAACTAAATCAAATAAAAAGGGATAATCTCTAGTCAAATTTTCAATATAGCTACTAGTACTTTTCTCTGGTTAGTAACTTTAATTATTCACACTTAATTCTTGATTCTTCTTAATGCTACTTATGTCATTTACTAGAGATTATGTATCAGAGTAAATTTTCTTTATCAGATAGAATAAGTGATTTTTCTGTTTCTTTAACAGATAAAATATAGGAAATAGGTTTTATAGTTGAATATCTGGAAAACTTTCACATTTTTTTCATACTTTTTCAGAATATGACATGGATTCAGGTAGGATTATATATAAATGTAAGATGTACATAAATCAGCAAGACAAGCATTTTTCTTACCTACTTTTTTGTCAGCAACTACTATTTTATTATTCAAGTGTAGATCACTGAAGATGAAACACAACATCAATGACAAAACTTTAAAGCTTCAAATATCACACCAGGGAAGAAAAATAGTATTTCAATCTTGGGAAAGAAATAATACAGTGTTTCATGTGGCACTAAAAATTTCTGTTATCAGACATCATATCATCAAAATCAGCAAGTGGAGATACAAGTATAGTCCTTATACTTTACTTAAAATACTCATGAATATGACTTGCAGCCCGCCTTTTAAATCTATTTTTTCTTAATACACTATAACATTCAAAAATAAGTCAACCAAATAACAAATTACAAAATGGTTATTTTTCCTGCATATTATTTTTTCTTAATAGTCTATATACAAATATTACAGCCTTAATGAATCTATCTTTAACTTTTTTTTTTTTATTTTAAGAGGGAGAGTGTACAAGTGAAGGTTGGGGGGAGGACAGAGAGAGAGAGAAAGAAACATAAGCACACTCCTCACCTAGCATGGAGTCTGACAGGGGGCTTGATCTCATGACCAGATAATCATGAACTAAAGTGAAATCAAGAGTCAGATTCTTAATTGACTGAAGCACCTAGGCGCCCTTATCTTTAACTATCCATTCTCTGAAAAACTAGTGCATTTTATCTTTAAATTTTCTTTTACTATGTATATTTTGTCCTTTCAACTAGTTTACATGATCATGTTCTTGGTTTGTACTACTTTCATGTATTTTGTGCCAACAGTGTATGATATAATTAAAACTGAAAGTATATTGATAAAAAATAGACTTACTGATGATTTTCTCTGTCTATATAAAGTTTCTTGACACTTTTATTAGTTTTAATTACATTAAGACTCCTACCCTTAATTTTACTAAATGTAAATTAATAAGGCAAGTTACCAAGAATAGACTTTTATTTGGAAAATAGGAAACACATAGGGCTATTAGTCACTGGATCAATTTCTCTAAAATTAAGTCCATATGAAGACAAAAAGTTTAAATATCATTATATTGGCATTTAGAATTTGCATTATAAGAATGCAGACCAAATATTAACTAAACACAAACCATTTACCAAACACAAGTCATTTAAGAAATGAGGTCCAAATATTCAATAAATCCAAGATCACTGATGTAAGAAGCATTCCCACAGGGAAAAAGAAAAAAAAAAGATAAAATTAAATAACTGAGCAAGTCAGTCAAGGTGATTTAATCAGCCACTCTTTGCTCCAGGATTGAACAATTCAAAGCCTGCTCCAAACACAAAAATAAAGTGGTAAATTTTCTTGTGCTGACTGTTTGTGAGAAAGATAGGGATAATGTGAGCCCCCAAGATGATTTCTAATGATCCCGTTTGACTAGTATTCACATCCATCTACAGTCCCCTCCCATACTACACATAAAACTCACCTGTGTAACCAAGGAGATGTTGTAGAAATGACAGTGTTTCTTCCAAGTTCACATCATAAAAGACATTGCTATCTTCCTCTTGCTCTCTCATAAATCACTCATTATTGGGCACACCAAGACTGTGATTTGTACACAGCTTTCTGGAGAGATCAAGATATCAAGGGACTGAGGTGTCCTGCCAATAGACAACATAGAGTCACAGGAATGATTTGTCATTGATGTGAGTGAGCCATCATGGAAGTGGATTCTCTAAACCCAGTAACCCTTGAGATGATAGCATTGGCTGGATGACACCCTGGGTACAAACTCATGAGAGAAACTGCATCAAAACCATTCAACTAAGCCTCCACAAAATTTCTGACCCAGAAATTGTGAAATAATAAGCATTTGTTGTTTAAGGCTCATGTTTGGAAGTAAGTTTTACACAGTAGTAGATAACTAATATACTGAGGTATCTCTCATCTCACTCCCATGTACATAACTTTGTTTTCCCACTCTCCCTGCAAAACCAAAGAAATATGAATTAGGAGAATGCTACGGGTGAGTGTGGTTGGGGAAATGATTTATTGACTTAATTAGTAAAACAGTTTGGGCATGGTATATAGACATTCAGGTCCATGATAGTTTACATGGGATAGTTTACATAGCTTACATTTCTTACATGTACTGAAGAATGAAAATGTACTGTGTTTTAGTTAAATAATGAATGTGTATGTATTGCAGGGGAGGTTCTACTTCAACGGAGGAGGACCACATGAGATAAGTTCTATTAGAAACAGTAAATTGGGTTACAAGTGATAATTTTTTGCTACACTTTAAAGAAACGGCTTAATGTGTAAGGAAGGGCACAACCACCACGTAACCTGTCCATTGTGAACATGTTGGTGGAAATGGGTCCCTATTCGTCCCAGAAGAAGGGAAACAGGACAGTAACAATGATGTGGATAACATTGTAAACTCTCCCAGAAAGTAGAAATATGTAAGCTAAAAATATTTACCAGCTACAGAACAAAAATTAGATTTCTTAGACACTTTCTCAAATAATAATAAATGCCAAAAGACAATCAAATACTATTTACACTAACTTTGAAAGGTTTATGGAGGGACCAAGAATACACACTCAGTCCTATTGTCATTTGTTTTGGAAAGTCAGAGAATAGAATAAAATAGAATGAAATAGATAATAGACCACATGATCCAGCAATGCCACTTCTTGGTATATATACAAAAGAAAAAAAAAAAAAAAAGAAAACAGGACATGGAAAATGTATCTGCATGTACAGTAGCCAAAATATGGAAACAATATAAGTGTCCATCATCAATTGAATGGTTAAAAAAGACACACACGCGCGCGCACACACACACACACACACACACACACACACACACAGGGGTATAGTATTCAGCCATGAGAATAAAGGTCATTTTTGCCAAAATGGTTGAGCCCAGGGGACATTAGGCTAAGTGAAATAAGCCAGGAAATGTGAATACAGTATGATCTCACTCAGATGAGTACTCTATAAATCTGAACTTCTAAAAACAGAGTAAATTGGTAGTCGCCAGAGGCTAGGGCTGGAGGAAATGATAGGGAATGTCGGTCAAAGGGTACAAGCCTTCACTTGTGAGATGGGTCTAGAGATCTAATGTGCAGTGTGGTGACTATATAATAATAGTTATTAATAATACTATTAATAATACTGTTATTAATATTGTTAATATTACTGTTAACAATACTGTTAATTATTAATAATTATTAATTATAATTATGTAATAATACTGTTAATAATGGTTAATGATACTGTTCTGTGTACTTACTTAAGCATTATTTACCACACACACACAAACAACAATCATGTGCGTGAGGTAATGGGAGTGTTGACCTAATTGTGATAATTATTTCACATTGTGTATATATCTCAAATTTTCACATTGTATACTTTAAATATATATAATTTTATCTGTTAGTTATAAAGCTAGAAAAAAAGAAGTTAAAGAGATATGGGAGTCAAATAGATTATGTGACCATGATTGGATCTTGGTTGAAAAATACAATAAACAAACAAAGATGTGTAATATATATTTGGCAAGCAATTGGGGAAATATAATATGGGCAGAATATTAGTTAATATTATAAATTAGTTTTCTCAGATGTGATAATGACATTATGGTTATATAAGAAACTCATCAATTTAATAAGAAATGCACTGTGAGGAATTTAACGATGAGATGTCCCAATTTATATGAGGCAAAAGGTGAAGGGCAAAGGTCAAAACTTAACATTTTTTTAAATCTAGACAGTGGGATAGTGGTATTTACGGTACTGTATACTACAATATACACTGATATTCAATGTATTTCCCATTTTTATTAAAATTATTTTAATTTTTTCATTCAAAAGGATGGTCTAATTAAATAGGACATAAAATGAATAGGAATAAATAAGAAATAAAATTAAAGTATGTGCTTTTATAATTTGCTCTTCCTTAAGAATGCAGAAAAGTTTTCACCCACAAAACTGTGGGTAGAGCCTTCCCAAGGAAAATGTCACTTAAGAATGAAACTTGGGGGGCACCTGGGTGGCTCAGTCATTAAGCGTCTGCCTTCGGCTCAGGTCATGATCCCAGGGTCCTGGGATGGAGCCCCGCATCAGGCTCCCTGCTCGGCGGGAGGCCTGCTCCCCCCACCCCCCACCATTCCCTCTGCTTATGTTCCCTCTCTCACTGTGTTTCTCTCTGTCAAATAAATAAAATCTTAAAAAAAAAAAAAAAAGAAACTTTGCAACATTATATCCCTCAATGTCTGCACTCTTTTAATCCCCTCCCGTGCAACCATTTTCTGAAATGTGACAATGCTCTTTCTCTTTTCAGGGATGTTGAACGTTGTGGTCCCTTTGCTGGGACCTCTTCCTTCCCCCGTTTCCACTCCTGAATCTACGCCACCACTTAAGTCATATGCTCCCTTGCTCGTTAGTTTCTTTTTGTTTATTAAGACAGCCCAAATGACTTCCTCAAACAAGTTTTCTCATACTCATCTAGGCTAAGTCAGGGCACCATATCATACGCTCTTATCACATCCGCATCCCCCTCCTTTCAGGTTATTATCACAATTTTTATTACATATCTTAATACCTGCTTAAGTCTTCAAAATTGATCTCTGCACTAAGATGTCAGATCTAAAGGGGAAGAAAAGTATTTTATTCATCATGGTGTCCTCAGAGAATTGAACAGACACACATAGTAGGTACTCAAAAAGTACTTTTAATAGATGGATAAAGGGGAAAAACATGATTATAAAATGTAATTTTGAAAAAAATGTAATTTTGCCTTCCTTATATTTCAGTTGATATCATTGGTAAATATGCAAGTTGCCTTCAACTTTAAACCTCAAAATATTTGCTAGCAATTAACTAGCAGCTCTCCTTTCTTTTTGTGAAGTCATTGAGAATTATAACACTGTGGAGTTTGGGATAGAGCTGCGATCAATTCTAAATCCCCAAATGAGACAAGCTTCCAATACAGGACTGTTCCAACTGGTAAAATTCTAATGTGTTTGTTTATCTTCTTAATACCTTTAAACATACAATGTGAAGGTCTGTTGATTGTATTGATCATAGAGCATCCTGTGGAGTTTTGTGTTACTCCCTACCAAATAATAGGCTCACCTTGAAAATGTAAAGGTCAAGGCATGGTAAAGGTCATAACTTCTTGATTGACAAGCGTTTATTTTGTTCATGAGATTAAGGTTCCACTAAGTTATTGTCACTGAATTTCTTCTGCCAAAAGCTATAAACCTTGTCCAAAAACCATAACAATTGAATAAAAATAAGGAATAGAAATAACTCAAACCAAACATAAGAGAATTGCCAAGGTAATCAGACTGCTTTTGAAGAAATATTGCATCTTATGTTTGTTGTAAGGAGTTTACTACCAGAAATTCATATTTTCTAAGATCTGAAATGCAATTATTAAACTCTTTTTCTGCACAATGACATATAATTGAATGGTTAAAAAAGACACACACACACACACACACACACACACACACACACACACACACACACGGGTATAGTATTCAGCCATGAGAATAAAGGTCATTTTTGCCAAAATGGTTGAGCCCAGGGGACATTTTAGGCTAAGTGAAATAAGCCAGGAAAGGTTATATGAATATAATTTATATTTTTATTTATATTTTAAATATTTATATATTTAAACATAAACTATATTTAAAAAGTCTTTTAAACACTGGGCATCTCAGGTTCTTTCTT
>CM053605.1:33763081-33782075 GCA_028646535.1 Procyon lotor
TCTTTTCTGGTTCCCTATAAATTTTAGGATTATTTGTTCCATTTCTTTGAAATAAATGGATGGTATTTTGATAGGGATTGCATTAAATGTGTAGATTGCTTTAGGTAGAATAGACATTTTCACAATATTTGTTCTTCCAATCCATGAGCATGGAACGTTTTTCCATTTCTTAGTGTCTTCCTCAATTTCTTTCATGAGCACTTTGTAGTTTTCTGAGTACAGATTCTTTGCCTCTTTGGTTAGGTTTATTCCTAGGTATCTTATGGTTTTGGGTGCAATTGTAAATGGAATTGACTCCTTAATTTCTCTTTCTTCTGTTTTGCTGTTGGTATATAGAAATGCAACTGATTTCTGTGCATTAATTTTATATCCTGACACTTGACTGAATTCCTGGATGAGTTCTAGCAGTCTTGGAGTGGATTCTTTTGGATTTTCCACATAAAGTATCATATCATCTGCAAAGAGTGAGAGTTTGACTTCTTCTTTGCCAATTTGGATGCCTTTGATTTCTTTTTGTTGTCTGATTGCTGATTGCCCTCTATTTATAAAGTGATTTATGGATTATAAGATCCTAGTTACTCTTTTTTTTCTTTCTGCATTTTCTGATAATCTAAAGTTAAAAAAAATAAAAATCTAGACAAAAGTTGGTAGATAAAAAAAAGTTGGTAGATAAGTCTAACAGCTAATTTTTTTTAAAGTCTAACAGCTAATTTAAGCAAAACTTACCTAAACTGAATAAATAACAACATATTTCAATATCAGAATAAATATTCCTATATCAGCAGATTAATTTAAAAATGTTTTGAAAGTTTATAATAATATTTTAAAATATAAACTAACAAAAATAAAGATAGACAATGTATCCGTAAAATATAGCAATATATAGGGGTTTTTTGGTTGGGTCGAGAAGATAACATCATTTAGAATTACAAATTACAAAAATTGAAATTCTCTGAATGATCAGAGGAGGTTTTAGAATAGAAATCAAAGCAGTTTGTAGAATAAGCATTTGAAAATGACCATCTTCATATGTTATAAAACTATATCTACAATAGGAAACTTCCTGAAGGTTTAATCTTTGCTAATGTTCAGAAATAGATTGGTGATTGTAGTGATAGCTAAGATTCATTGTTCATAATTACTAGGAAATAAATTAAGTGTTTTGACTCATAATCTCATTTAATTTTCATAAAAGTCCTTGCATCAGCAACTTTCACTTACCCTGTTTTATAGGTGAAAATACTGAGTCCTATCAAGTTCAAGGAAGTTACATAAAATTGATAAGTATTAAGTAATGGAGCTAACATTAAAATCAAGAAAGACACGTACACTGCATCTTCAGAATTTATGGACATAAGTTCTTCATGAGTTATGTTGGATGACTTGACAAGTTACTTTCTTATCCTATCTGGAACTGTTAAAAAAAAGTTCCTTACAGTATCAAGAACAATCTCTTCTTATTTCAAGGTATTTGTTACGTTTAAGATTTGCTTTATTGCAATGTTTCAAATACAGATAGAGAAATGTTAAGAAAAAAAAATGGTACTTCAATATGGTCAATGAATTTTTACTAGAACTGTCAAAATAAGACCAGTAAATGTGATTTTTTATGTGAGGTTGTTGTGAATTTGGCAGTTTAATGTAAAATTATTTTTGCTGACATTTCTCAGAGACTATAGAAACTGAATGGTCATAATTTTGAATCATTGGCTGTATGATTGATTCTCATAGTTGTTATTTGCTACTAAGTTAAAATCAAAGAATGTACAGGAATTCTTAAAAATTATTTTTAATTTCCAAAGAAATGTTATTTCTTGCCAAAAAGTTTACCAAAAACATTTCTACTCATAGGAAACATGTGGTGAAATATACTATTATATTTACTTTTGTTTCTTTTGTGCTTATTGGTGTTGTATAGAGGGATTAATTATATTTTTCTTGCTGAGGCCACAGGATAGAGATTGGTCAGTGAAATGGTGTAGAGAAAATGGATGATATAACAAAAATTTTTGGAAAACAAACTAAAGATTATGCTTTAGTGCTTTAATTTGGTAAACTATGTTCGTCTCTGTGCTGGGATTTGGGATTTTAAGGGTTATATGAAAATAAACTCAAGAGCATTTAATAGAAATCAATAAAATTCATTTTAATTTTATGGAACTTAACAAAAATATTTAAAGGAAGAATGAGGAACTTTGAAAAACGACCCATAAATCCTGAAAAATATATCATAAATGATGTACAGCATTTGTGAAGTTATTTAAAGTATTTTTATTATTTATCACAATGAGTGAGCAATGTTATATGCTAAAGGAGAAAGATTAATAATGTATGAACTTCGTTCTCAAGGAATACATAATGTGATTTTATGTATACTGAATTTGTAGTTGCTATCTGGGTAGTTTTCTCCTCCACTTATTTGAGTGAACACTCAACACAAATTGGGGAGTAGTTAGGACCAACAGCAATACAAACAGTTTGAACTCCAGCTAGTCCCTTGGCTTGCTGGATTTCTTCTCAAAGCTGGAAGTTTATTGGAGAATACCACTAAGTTAATGAGAACTCACATTATTTTTCTTCAACAGTATGCTGGCTTAAAATAAATAACAAACCTGAGGGGTACCTAGGTGGCTCAGTGGGTTAAAGCCTCTGCCTTCAGCTCAGGTCATGATCTCGGGGTCCTGGGATGGAGCCCCGCATCGGGCTCTCTGCTCAGCAGGGAGCCTGCTTCCTCCTCTGTCTCTGGCAGCCTCTCTGCCTACTTGTGATCTGTCTATCAAATAAATAAATAAAATCTTTTAAATAAATAAATAAATAAATAAATAAATAAATAAATAACCTGAGAGTATTCAAACTTATGTTAAAAGAAATCCTAACTTAATGGAAAAGAACACTTTTTGCTGTTAGGAGGGGATGAGAGTTTTTATGTATTCTATCTTACTGGCATTTTGCAAGTTACATTACATTAATTATGTTTAATTGTTTACAACAAAATCTGGGTCAGGTTTTGTTTTTTTTTGTTTTTTTTTTTTTTTTTTGAGGTGGGGGAAGGGCAGAGAAAGAGGGTGGGAGAGAGAATCTCAAGGAGACACCATGCCCAGCACAGAGTTTAATGTAGAGCTCATGACCTGAGCCAAAATCAAGAGTTGGACACTTGGGGTGCCTGGGTGGCTCAGTTGGTTTAGCAACTGCCTTCAGCTCATGTCATGATCCTGGAGTCCCAGAAACGAGTCCCACATTGGGCTCCCAGCTCTGCAGGGAGTCTGCTTCTCCCTCTGACCTTCTCTCCTCTCATGCTCCCTCTTACTCACTCTTCTCTCTCAAATAAATAAAAAAAATCTTAAAAAAAAAAAAAGTTGGACACTTAACTGACTGAGCTACCCAGGCACTCTTGGGCCAGGTATTTTTGTCAAACTTTTTAAATGGAACATGG
Source organism: Procyon lotor (assembly GCA_028646535.1). Taxonomy (NCBI): domain Eukaryota; kingdom Metazoa; phylum Chordata; class Mammalia; order Carnivora; family Procyonidae; genus Procyon; species Procyon lotor. The sequence continues at coordinate 33,766,515 of CM053605.1, forward strand.
TATACAGTTAGTAGACTTATAATCCAAACCCTATGCTCTTTCCAAATTGTCCCACTGCCTCTTAACCTAGGTCAAGTTCTTATCTATACCTCTTTGACACAATTTATTCTCTAGTTCTGTGATTATCTCTAGGAATTTGTTTTGTAGAGAGAGGTAAGGCAGCAAAATAGTGGGACATTTTAGGTCCTGCCATACCCATATATCTTGCTAACCATTTCTAGGTTGTCAGTAACACTCATTCTGGCTCGTGTTTCTTCAGAAAAATGGAAAAAGCTACTCTATTAGCTGTATTAGATAGGATTATGCTAAAGTTTCAGTGGTTTCACAGACAAAAGATAATTGCTTACTTACACTATATGCCCTACATATTTGTATAATGGTATTTATGGCTGAGTGGGACAGTGTGTCTCACCTTCACACATGCTGATGGATGTATCAAACTTAAAGCTTATCATCTGTACAACTGGCCTCCTTAGTTGCCATGACAGGAGGACAGAAAACATGGGAATTACACATGATGTTTTCACAATCCAGAAGTGATAGATGTCATATTTCCCCATATCCAACTGGTAAGGGTAGTTTTCTGAATCACCCACATATGCAAGTAGCCTGATAACTACAGTCTCCCTTGTGAATCCAGAGAAAGAACTGGATTCTGGTGAACCCTAGTAATGTCTACCAGATCATCCCCTACAAAAGATTATCCATTCCTGGATATGGGAATTCGCAAGAGACCACCTCAGGAAGGTCAACAAGGGAAGACTTCAGGAAGGAGGTACACAGTGCAAAAGGGTTTTGGTCGATGCAATGAGGGCCACCATGGGAAATTACATAAACTGTACACTATATAAGATTGCCTTTCCCAAAGCAGAAAATAAGCTCTCATCCTGATGCTGTAGATTGAATAGAAAATAGTGATACAATTTACCACTTCTAAAGATAAACAAAGAGACCTAGAAGATTGATAGGCTCTTAAGAATAACCATTTGGTGGTATAATATTTTATAATGACTCGTGGCTTTTATAATTGTATCTCACTGTGCCCAAGAAAATCAGAGGAGTAGAAGGAAAGAAAACAAAGACAGCAGCTGGAGTCAGCAGTGACAGGCTTCCCACTGAGTGCCATGAGCTCCATTATCTTCTGTCACAGCAACTCCTCAATCAAAGGGAAATAGTGCGCCGGAAGCAGGAGATGGAGGAAAAATAAAACATACACAAATTGCCCAAATTACAGCACAAACTACTACTGAAGATACAGTTAAAGAATAACAGAAAAGAGCAGTCATTTTCCTCCAATTTATTTCTTAAATTTTAACAAATATTATATCCATTCACTTTGTTACATGAGATAGAATTTGTTCTCTGGGTAATCAGAGATGACTTTTTTCATTTATAACAGATATTTCCAAGTGCTTTTGCCCTTATTATAAACAGAAAGAGTTTATAGTATCAATCTCTTCTCTGTGCAGAAAATGAAGAGTCAGTTTTTATATAAATATTAATATGAAGTTTGCTGATGTACATTTTAACTTTAAAGTGTATATAAATCGTGTGACTAATATGTTTCAACAGGAAAAGCTTAAGGACAAATGCTTTGTGATTCCTTGTATAAATGCCTTTTATTTGAAAATTAACATTTTTGGTCAGTTGTGTATGTGCCTACTAGGTCTTGACTAAGATGGGAGAGAAAACACCAGCTTTTTAAAAATAATATTTTGTGGGGCACCTAGGTGGCTCAGTGGGTTAAAGCCTCTGCCTTCAGCTCAGGTCATGATCTCAGGGTCCTGGGATGGAGCCCCGCATCGGGCTCTCTGCTCTGCAGGGAGCCTGCTTCTCTCTCTCCCTCTGCCTGCCTCTCTGCCTACTTGTGATCTCTCTCTCTCTGTCAAATAAATAAATAAAATCTTAAAAAAAATAATATTGTGTGTATTTATTTATTTGACAGACAGAGCTAGGGAGAGAGAGAGAGCATAAGCAGAGCTGTAGGCAAAGAGAGAGGGAGAGGGAGAAGCAGGCTCCCTGCTGAGCAGGGAGCAGGAAGCCCGATGCAGGGCTCCATCCCAGGACCCCAGGATCATGATCTGAGCTGAAGGCAGCCATTTAATCGACTGAGCCACCCAGGCACCCAAGGAAACACCAGTTTATATGTATCAAACATGTCATGAACCATGAAGTAAAAATAAAAAAAAGGAAAAAATCCTGTGTTTGTGGACCAGAGAAACATTTCTTAATTTTATGTAATATATTAATAAACCCTCTCTGCTTTTTGAATCATGAGGAGAATTGAGAATTTGGATTTTTAAATGTGATTTCTCAATTATACTAATACTCTTTAAGAATTGCATAGTCTATACACTAAACCTGGCTGCTCTGCATTAATGACTTATACACTGATTGAATGACTCAATTTTCCACAATGAAAAAAATTCACACTATGAGTATATGTATATATGTATTTGAATACTTGCTTAATAATTTTATTTTCTCTTTTAAGGTTCATAATTGGCCCAAGAACTAATAACAATTGTTCATTTTAATTTCTGTATTTTTTTCATTGCATCTTTGACTTTAAACTGTGTAAATATAAGGAAAAAATATTTTGTATTAAAAATACAAATGGAAATCTCAAGTAATAAATCTAATACCAGGAAAGCAGAGTGATCAGGAAAAATAAACACCATTTTGAGCTGATTCCAATAGCATTTTACTTTTCATTAATGTTCTATCAATTTAATATTGTAACAAGATTGTAATTTCTATTTCAGTTTTATACTGCAGACCTCATTATTAGGTTGATGTATCAAATGCATTGCCAATTAACCCTTGAAAATCACCATATACATGAAACTGATGCAGTGAGTGGCAAATTCATAAAAATAGTCTGTCAATTTGAAAAGTCTTTTCAACATATTTAGAAAATATCTTTGAGAGGCCTTTGTTGAATTCTCTGATTTTTTAAAAAATACCTTTGAGTTACAGGGACAGATATTACTGTGTTCAAGGCTTAACCATCATTGGAAATATTTCCCATGTCTCTAATTTAAAAGAAAGAAAGAAAGAGGATGGTGTATCATTAGGCCCAATAAGAGGTGTGAGTCAGATTTTATGAGATTATTAGGTATTATAGAGAGTTTAAGTAGTTGACTAGATCTGAAAAACTTCCTTTATTCAAGGTTCAAGTAGCTTTCAAATAGTGTCAATATTGTCTCCTACCCATACTAGGTGCTGTTGTTATCCTTATTTTCCAGATGAGGTGATGGATGAACAAAAAGAAGATGAAATAAATTTCATTAGGTTATTCAGCACAGTAGTTCAGATCTATGGTTTAAGCTCAGGTAGTCTGACTCTAGACACTGTACTTCTGATCACTATTAGAAAGTGACAGTTCTTATTTGCAGCTTCCTAATTTTACTCCTTTATTCATTTCATTTTCTTTCATCTATAAGACTTTTGGGTTCAAATAACATTCTAATATTTAAGGTCTTATGAAAAATCTACAACAACAAAAAAACATTTCAGGACATTGATTTCAATTTTGACTGGAATATCCAATTTGATATGAAGCAGAATATTAATCTGCTTGCCTGCCCTTAAAGGAAAATCTCTACTGTCTCTTGAATTTTTATGTTGCAGCTGAGACTGCTTTTCTCTTGATAACACTAACATGTGAAAGAGGGAAACAGACTATACCCAGAAGGTGCTACTGATGTCCACAGTCACAGACTACAAATATTTTCAAACTTGCCTTTTCTGTCAGTTTGTTAATATATAACTCAGTCTCTTGCTTTTTTCATCCTAGCTCTTCTTAATACAGAGCTTATTTATTTACCCATCTCATTAGCTGATTGCTACAATTCTGTAAGTGTCACAAACTGAGAAGCTACAGAATATTCTTAAGGAAACTAAAACCTCTCTCCAAGAATGTACTAGAAAACAATGTGACAGAGTGAAAGAAAGGAGCTATACCCCAGTGTGTTCTTGTAACTCTATCCATGTTTATGTTGACAGAGACTTCTCCAGATTAGAAAAACACGTTTTATTTTACTAATGAAGAATAACTTCTAACCCTTACTGGGCATACAAACACAGAATTTATATACATTGCTGGAAAAATCTGAACTAAATGTAATGAAAGCCAGTAGTATTACTTAGAAAAATATCTGGCATATGGTAAGCTATAATTAAATGTCATTACTATTATTAAAGATACTATTATTATTGTTATTATCTCAGTTATCCTGTTACCATAGCAAAAGCCATCTGATATATTTAAGCAACCATTACAGAAGGTAACACCAGAGGGAAACGACCAAATTTGGGGAAATTATCTCTTCATTACTGACTTTATAAAACTCAGTCCATAAAATGGCAACAAGTATAAACCAGTGTAAATCACAATATTTTTCTCATTTAGCATGAAAAACTCCACACTTTATTTGAAATTGCATCTCTGGACCCCCAAGTGAAATGTGATTGGCCCATTGCAACACATTTCAAGAGAGGAGGAACACCAGGTCACAGATTTATCCAGGACATTTTCCAAGACAAAATGAGTAAGAGAGAGCCTTCGGTTTTATTTGATTTCATATGCTTCAATGTTACATTTTTTTTCCCCTTCTGTTGCTGTCTAGGAGTTCTAGTGAACTCAGGCAGAATTACGATAACCTAATTAGCAAGCTCATCTGAATCTTTCAAGTACAACAGTATATGTAAGGACTGTAAATTTTCTTCTTTGGCAGAGTTCATTCAGTTTTTATTAGAACCAGAAAATGCAAATGTGATTAAATTGTTTTGAAAACATTTCATTTAGGTGGACAAGGTAATTATTTTTTATTGTGTGGTTGAAAATGGTTAAGTCCTAACCAAGAACACATTTTCTTAAATGTCAGTGAAGACATATATATGAAAAGAAAAAAAAAACTTTAAGATGTTGAAATTCCATTCCTTAATCAACTGCTATTCGTCAAGTGCAGAGAGCATAGCTTTGATCTTTCTAAAATTTAACATTAGAATTTTTTTCTGCTTCTTTTTCCAAATATGCTTTTTCATTTTTATTCTTAAAGCCACTTCCATGTCCAATTTTACATATCACTGAACACAGAAATACTTTCATAATTAGCTGCTGAGCTGCTTTTTTACCCTCCTTTCCCTATTTGGCTTAATTTGCCAGTTTACAATACTATTCTTCTTAACATCCTGATGTTGAAGTCTATGAACCAGTCCAACAGAGAGCACTCTTTCTTTCTCAAATTCTCAACTAATTTGAAAATAAGACAAAAACATTAAGCAAATTGGAGTACAAAATATCAATATACCAATGAAGAAAATGTTGGGCGATCTAATTATTATTAGACTCAAATGTGGTGATACCTGAATTCAGGAACATGGCAAGTTTACCAACCTAGACGGAGATAACACCTGACTGGCATAGACCCCATGTAGCAGCTTCTTCCAGAAGACAGAGAGAATAAAGCTAGGCCTACTGCCAAAAAAGAAGAGAGGAGAGGTGAACTCATATGAAGTATTCTTTCAGTTTTTCAGTCAAATAAATTTTAGTCATCCAGGAGCAAGGTAGTAGAGGGACAGAGAGAGAGGCTTACTCCATATTAAAAAAATATCAAAAATGAAGAAGAAACATTCACTAAAAACAATTTTCATGGTATTGCTGCTACTTAATAACTTATAATGTTCCACTGTCCTTTTATATCAAGCCCTAAATTCTCTGCATTTGAAGATACTTCATAAACGTTTCCCTCTTTCATTTGACATCCATATTCCCCAATTTCTCTGGATACTCTCATTATTTTTGACCATCAAAAGCCTTCTTTGTCTCTCACATATACCTAATGAGCTAATTTATGAAGTCTCTTTCTCATTTTGCTCTTATGAATCATCATTCATGATCCATCTGGAGCACTGTATTTTCAAATGGGTATCTTAAACTTCTCAATGAGTTTTTTTTTTTTCCTTTCACTAAATTTCCTTTTATTATTTAAACTTTAGGTAGTTAAATTTTGTCTTTTTTGCTAAACTGTTAGGCCCTTGAGTTACTGGTTATACAGTGGAACATGTAAATCATAGTTGACTTGAGTATGACTCATTAAATGCCACTAAAATACTAATTAAGTTAAAATATTTAATTAGTCAACAATTCTCACATACTGAAAGTGTTGAACATTTTGGTGGGTTTATTCCTGGATTTTATGCTTATTTAAAGCATAACATGTATTTATGATAGAGAAACACAGTAAATTATGTACAGTGAACTTAATTCTATATCTCTATAACATTTCTCATTATCCAATTAAGCATAAATTCTAGGTAAAGACTAGAGATACACAAAATATTTTTTCTCTCATAAATATACAGTTAAGTATGGGAAGTGGAGGGATTCACCAGCTTCTAAGTGGTTGAGTCAAACAGAGCTTGGCAGATTCAGAACTGGTGCTCTTGGTTTTCCATGAGACTTTCGTGAGGGAAGTTCTGTGACAGAGCATTGGAGAAAAGTTTGTTTTTTTCCCATGACGATTTGCAGATGAAAGATTGGGAATAGGTATATAAGAGAGTACTCCAGAGATATTTAGGAATTGTTTATGAATTGAGTGGTATTAGTTCTAACACTCACCCATATCATTGGGAGTTTTCTGAGTTACAGACCCCCACAAACATTCTTGTTGCTGTTGAGTCCTGGAGGAAGAAGAATGGAAAAAATAGTGAATCAAGAGAGCCTGGAGAAGCTGGGAAATGTTTAACAAACTGCTCTGGGGATGAGGGAAGAGTACGCTTTTATGTAGGATTTGCTAAGAATTCCTAAGCATCCAGTATTGTCACTGTGGCCAATTTCAAGCTACCAATCTAGCTACCAATAAGCTCATTGAGCAAGGAGATGAGAAGATTGCACACAACTGACCATTGAAGCTGGTATGAGAAACTTTGGCACCCACCGGCTAGATGAGTGGTGCAAGCTTTAGGTTTCTCTTGGAGATGATTTTCACGTGGCCCCGGTTTCTGAGCTTCCCATGTGCTAAATAACAGCACCATGTGTTTAAGCCTCCCTAAAATCTATGTGCCCATATGCCAATTCATTCTTCCTGTATTTCTTGATACCGTGAGAATATATATAATATAAATCCTGTTAGAAATAGAAATGTAAAAAAAAGAAATAAATAGAAATGTAACTAATATACAGGGGAGGCAAAAATATTTGAATAAAGAAGAAAGATTGGAGGTATTCTGACATTTCCTGAGATAATTATATGTAAGCTTAATTGAATATTGCCTTAGATGACATATTGTTTTAGACAGAATGAACTATTATATCTGAAAGCTTTTCTCTACTCTAGAATGAAAATGGGATACATTAAATTAGGTTTATTGTGGAAATAGTGTTATTGTACATTATCTGATCTGTGACTACGTGGATTTTGCATATTATACAAAATATGTAGAATTAAACTTTCCAAGCTAAATCATTCCAATCTGCCACAGTTTTCATTCCCCTTATGCTTACTTCTCTCCTTTTTCTTTCTGTGGCAAGCTCCAGTCTGTCTCCAAATCTAGTAAAATCTTCCCTATTTCTCGCTCATTAATTGCATTTTTTTCAAAGATTTTTATTTATTTATTTGTCAGAGAGAGAAAGAACATAAGTAGGGGAAGCTGCAGGCAGAGGGAGAGGGAGAAGCAGGCTCCCTGTTGAGCAGAGAGTCCGACATGGGGCTTAATCCCAGGACCCTGGGATCATGGCCTGAGCTGAAGATAGATGCTTAAGCACTGACCCACCCAGGCATTCCATTCTTCTCATTTTCTAAATCAGTTTCCATCACTAGTGTATCCATGTCTGATTTTTGAACTGTTTCCTGAGTAGTTTCCATACTTCCATTCTTACCTCTTATGTGGGCTACAATCTACTCCATATTAATTCACATTAAATACATTTTAACAAATGCTGTCCTTCCCTCAGAGAATTCACACCTAATTTCAACTTGTGTTTCAGTCTTAGTCCCTTCTGCAATGTACTTGACATGAGACTGATCTGAACTGAAGCACTCACCATTCCTCCAATCGCAGCACAGTCTTTTACATCTTACTTTTACTGAGCTGTTCTCTCATCCTTAAATAGTCTCTCTTCAATCTATCTTTTCTGAGCATACCTCCAACGTTATTTCATTATAAAGTGACCTTAATCAATTGGATTTATTTATGTTCTATATTCTGTGCATTTTTTTGTGATACTAATCAGGACTTCCCTCTTTTTATTGTAGATCATCCTTCAAAGGTATCTACTTGTTGGATGTTGAGATCTTACAGCAGGGAGGAGATGTGATCACTTTGCATTTCCATCATCTGTCACAGGACTGGAAAAGGTGGTCACCAGATCAATGTAAGTGAAACTGGTATGAAGGGACTGTAAAGATGCTGAAAGTATGTAACTGTCGACCGTGATGTTTTCCACAGTAATTCTAAGCTATAATTGGGCTGCTTTTTAAAGATGTTTAAGGAATTATCCTGAGAAATTGTAGTCAAGGCAAATGAAAAGAAGTAGAATGGAGCTCAAAATGTAGAATAATCATTTGCCATAAGTGGTGGCTGTAAATATATATACAAGATGATGTTTTATATGCTATCCAGCCAATGCATATTGCAATAATACAATTGACATTTTAAGAACATATCACATGGTTACTTGTTAAATATCTGTTGTGTGTTGGGGGACTTCTGGGAATTTTAAAAAGGCATATTTCTATAAAAATAACTAATTTATTTAATATATATGAGAACTATTCATAGCAGCAAAACTTGAGAATTAGTGTAAACAATATTATGCATCAATATGCATATAATATCAATAAAATGACGTAATTGTATATGTTATGTGCAAGACACTGCCTTAAGTGTTTTATATGGATTGTACTATTTTACAAAATGTTATCCTTCTTTTGTTAATGAAAAACTAAAGGTACAGAGACTTTAGGTAACTTGATTGTGTATACTTCACTGTAAAAATTGTTTGAAAATCCAAGCAATTTTTACTTCAAAGAACATGTGGCCACATGGATTGACGGACTAGTGATTAAGAATTTTTGGCTCTGGATTCAGAAGGTGGAAATCTTGGTGTCGTACACATGCTAAGATATGATTTTAACATCCATTTCCAAAAGCTTTTAATAGTCCTCGTGTGGTCTGGAAGAAATACATTTTCTATGATGGACCTATAAGCAAAGAGTTCTATATATGGACTTCTGGTCAGAATGCACCAACTCATAACATTGAAGGAATGGGTACTATGTGAATTGTTCTAGTTGGCCAGCAAACCAGAATCTATACTCAATCCATTTTCATTTCATGGGGGTTTAACACTCTGAAAGGTTCGACCAAAATTTTTTTCTTTTAATATGTTGATAGCAGGACAGTTTGAGCACTAAGAAACGAGAGAGAATATATTCCATTTCAGATGAATCTCAACAACATCACTAAGATTTTTGTCTTCTCTGTCTCCTATCCAATTCAGGAAGATTATTCATAACTTTCCAAGTGCTGTAAAGTTTTTCTGAATGAGGAGAACATGGAAAATCTCTAAGCAAACAAGTGCCCCTATCATTTGTGCCTTTATTGAATAGATTGCTCTTTCTGTCTTTGGACTAAGCTTTCTTAGGGCAGGTTCATCGTTACATGTGCTTGCTATTCCAAGCATAGTGTGTGGAAGAGAGGAGGTATATGGTAAATCTTGATAGAAACAACAGATTCATTATTCATCTGGTGAGAGAAGTAGAAGTTACATGGAAATTTCAGATAGGAAGTGTGTATGTGTTCCCCCGTTGGTTCATAGGAGGGTCATACTAGATCATTCTAAAACAATAAGGTCCCAAAATTAATTAATTAATTAGTTAATTTTTATTTGATTTATTTATTAATAATTTAATTAATTAATTAATTAATTAATTGATTAATTAAAGCAGTAAGGCCCATTATCTCAAACTCAGGAAGTTGCTCCAGAGTCTTTACTTTCTTGGGAAAGATCTTATTTATAGGGAGTAGCTTGTACTAGGATTCCTTAGAATGAATACGGAGAAGGGAGTCCTCCCTCCTAAAGGATAGATAAAGCATTCAGAAAAAAGAGCTTTTCCTGGAGGAAAATATATGTTAGGCATCTTGACAACAGCCATGGCAATTATATCAGTGAGGCAACATTGCATATTCTGAAATATTTTGAACAATATTCAGCAACATTTTCTTTCTCTCATGCTTAGCACTGATTGGAGGAAGAGAATGTCTTAAGAGTGAGAAAAGGATGAAGTGCAGTTCAAATAATCTAACTGGTAGGAGTATGTCACAATTTTTTCTTGTTTTGTTTTGTTTTTTGCTGTCTTTCCCCTGCAAGTATAGTGTTCTAGGAAATTTGTTGTCATGTTATACTGTAGAAGAAGTCCATATACTGAGATTCATAATTATTAGATATTTGTTAGGGCTTCTTTCAGCTGTGCATTTGAAAAGAAGAAGAGGAAATACATTTTACAAAAAATGATTTTATTCGTCTAAAAGCTATTATTAAAATTTACATATTGTTTTCATAATTTGAAGATATCTCTTATTCATTGTTGTTCATGGAGTGTGAGGAATGCATTATGAGTTAAACCAAGAAGTATACTGAAGTTTTTATATTCAGCTTTCATTTTAAGACTTAAATCTAAACTCTAAATGAACATTATGCATACTATTAGCACTTAGTTTTAAGTTTTAGGGAGCTGATAATGATTTTTCTAATCAGCAGACATTGAAAAACACATTGCATTTAAGTTTCTTGATTAAATACATTATTCAGGTAGTTAAGTCTTCACAAATATCTCATATGCATACTAAATATTATGTACTAGGCTTACCATTTGGAGTTAAGAATTCTCTTTTAACTGACGTTTTTCAAAGCTGGTTGTAAAATCAGATATTTATAATTAGTTGCCTTTCAAAATTTTTTTTCTAAGTTTCACTTATTATTTTTTTATTACTATGAAAAATAAAATATTTCATTTGCCTGTGCTCTGCCTCTTTCCTCATTTCTTACTAGATTTTATTTTTAAAACCAAATTATATACAAAGCGATTGCTTTATAACCAAGCCATGTAATTCCTGGAACTCAAATATTTAAGACTCTACAACATTTTATTAAAGCATCAGATTTTATAATTTATATTTATATTACCCTCATAAATTAAAGTGAGTCTTACAAAGCTTCAATTACGCTTCAAAAGTATGTGTGTGTTTTGTCTGCTGTTATATTCCTAGGGTAAAAAGAAATAATGGTATAAACACACACATACACACACAGGACACATAAAAAAATGCTAAAAAATCTGTTGAATAAATAAATGAGGCATCAGTCTTATCATGGAAGTTTCAAATAGAGCCCTTTGAGATAATCTGCCACATTTCAGAATCTTACTGCACTACTATCTAGAAGTGTGATCTTGAGCAAGTTAACTAAATGCTTTGAGTCTTGATTTCTGATTCAGAGAATAGATAATAAATATAGGGTTCTAATGAGGTCTAAATGAGATAATCTACATAGTAAGTATGCAGTAAATATAAACTATAATTGTTAGTTTTTAAAATACAATTACTAGAATTAATGAGAATGTGACAGTGATTTGTGATGTTAATGAAGGTTATAAATCATAATAATTTAGTAATTTATCCAATTAGTTAAATCTTTTAAGTGGCCCAGTCCTGTGGTATTTGAAATATCAAAAAGGAGTCAGTTTTACAAACATCTTCTAAACATGCAAATGGTGCTTAGTCATTTCATTTTTAAACTATGGAAGATCTTCAGATATTTTTAAGTCATAAACACATTTTTAAAAGTTTTAACAAATGAAGAACACTTCATGAAGTGTTGAAGAACGTCATAAGTGTAGAAAACTCAATAGGTTCTACAAATAAACAAGTAGAATACGAGAGTTTAATAAGGCTATAGGATACAATACACAAAAATGAGTATTCCTAGATACTAGCAACAGACAACTACAATTTGAATTGACACAATATTGCCATTTTATACAATAGCATAAAAAATATGGAAAACTTAGAGATAAATCTGAGAAATAATGCAAAAGACATTTATGTTGTAAACTAAAGAAAATCACTGAGACAATTTAAAAAGAAACTGAGAGATACACAATGTTCGTGAGTTGAAAGACTGTGCTCATCAGAGTCTTCTTGTTTTTTATTATCTTTGAGATTTTTCATTTGTTCAATTTTGAACAAGGGATTGCTTTTCTTTTAAGCTTATACTTATATATACTTATACATACTTATACTTTTAAGCTTTTACTTCTCTGTGAGCTATGATTACCAAATGTATTAGAAGACCTGAAAATTAGTGAATATTTTCTTTAGCTGAAAAATTGAATTTGTCTTTTATTAGAATGAAATTAGAAAAGTTTCCGATACAAGTCTTTTTAAGGAAAAAAAAAGAAGAACTTGTTTCAAATGAAATAATTCAGCATGCTTTTAAGAATTTTGTAGTTATCCAAAAGTCTTTACAGTGTTGTCCATGGCTTTGCGATACTGTAGTCACTGATCACCTGAGGCTATTGAGCACTTGAAATGTTCCTAGAGGGATGAAGAAACTGAATTTTTAATTTTATTTAATCTTAATGAATTCTATTGAAATTGAAATTGCCACATATAGCTAGTGGCATTTGTACGAAAACTTACAAATGGCAAATCCCACCTGATGTACTATAAATGGTTTCAAGTAAAGTACTACTATAACTATGATATATAACAATCTACTTTTATTCCTGATAATATTTTTGTTTTTAAAATATTAGAACATGTAGTCTCCCCAGAGGATAACCCTCCTTCTCATATCCTTTCTGTGTATCTATCAGTCTGTCTATGTACTGTAACAACATCTTTCTTTTTGTGGAGTGTGTGTATGTATACTACATATACATATGTATATATATACATATACATATACTACAAAGCATACAGTGTGTGTATGTATACTACATATACATACAGTGTGTAGTATACATACACACACTGTATGCTTTATATTGTGACATATATATACTATATACAATATGTACTTTGGATATATAGTCTTACTATATAAGTCTTACCTATATAAGAGAAAAGTAAAGAAGATCACCTAAAGATATGTTAACAGAGATTTAGTAAAGTTTAATTAACATACACATTTGGTGGCTTCTTGCTTATCCTACTGTGAGAGACAGGTAACCATTTGTTTTCTCATTTAATGACAAAAGCTGTGCAGATTTAATTTCAGGTTGAAACCTTCACAATATGTGAAATTTTGACAGAATTATTCCTTTCATTATCTCAAAATTTTAGCCACTGAGAGACAATACAAGCAAAGTCAATGATTTTTTTTTTTTTTTTTTTTGTCCTGTGGCCTGTTGATATGAACTTCTCCCAAGGAAATAGGTACTGAAAACTACACTTATGTTTAGAGTTTCAGTATGTTTGGTTTATGTAAATCACTTGAGCCCACAGAAAAGAATGCCTCCTCATTCATAAAGCCTCACGTCAACAGCAGTCTTTGGGGCAGCTGCAGAACTGGGTCTTATTCACAGGAGGCTTGTAAGTTTTACTATTAGATGTCGGGGTGTAGACCTATTTTTATTGATTTTGAGGGGGGGTCTCTGTAAAGTACATCATGTGACCAGAAGCTAGAGAGTAGGGACACTAAGACCACAGCTTCATGTTTTGTGTGTGTGTGTTTGTGTGTGTGTGTGTGTGTGTGTTTTGTGACACCTAAATTATTGGGTTGTGTTTTTTTTTTCTTAACTAGCTTGTATTTAAAGTTTTTAGTTATTTTGAAAACTGTAGATGGGTGTGATGGTCTGTAATTTAGACTAATACAGAAGCCATTCCAAAAGACCATTTTAAAAATTTTATTATTATTTATTGGTAGAGTTGACACACATTGTAACATTACTTCAGGTGTATAACATAGTAATTGGACAAGTTTGTGCATTATGCTATGCTTACCACAATGTAGCTGCCATCTGCTACAGTACAATGCTGTTATAGTATCATTGACTATATTCCCTATGCTGTGCCTTTTATTATGGAGACTTATGCATTCCATAACTGGAAGTCTGTATGTCCAAGTCCACTTTACCCATTTTGTCCATCCTCTAACCAACCCTTCACCCTCTGGGAACCATCAGTTTGTTCTTGGTATATACAGGTCTGATTCTGCTTTTTGTTTGTTTATTCATTTGTTTATTTTTTTAAGATTCCACATATGAGTCAAACCATATGGCATTTGTCTTTTTCAGTGTGTCATTTCATTTAGCATAATACCCTCTGGTGGGTCTATCTATGTTTATTTTTTTAAGATTCCACATATGAATCAAACCATATGGCATTTGTCTTTTTCAGTGTGTCATTTCATTTAGCATAATACCCTCTGGTGGGTCTATCTATGTTGCTGCAAATGGCATGAGCTCACACTTTATTATGGCTGTGTAATAGTCCATTGTGTTTGTGTATCTCTTTGTGTGTGTGTGCACACGCACATGTGCATATTGCATTTTCCTTACCCATTCATCTATTAGTGGACACTTAGGTTGCTTCCACCTCTTGGCTATTATAAATAATTATACAATAAATATTGAGGTGCATATATCTCTTTGAATTAGTATTTTCATTTTTTGGGGCTGGTAAATACCCAGTATTGGAATTATTGGATCACATGGGATTTTTATTGTTTTCAAAAGAACAGTTGTGTGTGTGTGTGTGCATGCGCATGCACACATATTCATATGTGTATCTAATTCAAGATGATAAAATTACTAAATGAGATGGTCTGTGACAGTGCTGTGGGAAAGAGGAATAGTAGTCTAAGTGAGGAGCACAAATAGGTGTATGAAGTTAAGAAATTAAAATGATAAGAGAAATATTCTGGGAGTTATGAATATATAGGACACTGATAAAAGGTATAGATCAATGAATGCTTTGAATCTTGTAAAGGACTGAACGTACTCTAATGGCAAGGGAAGCACTTGTTATCCTTTTTTTTTTTTTTTTTAATTTTAGAGTGGTATAGTGGAATCTAGCCATGTTTGGGAAAACAACCATGATTGCAATGTGTGAGATAATGTACAGAAAAAAAGAGGTGAAAAATAGATGAAAAAAAATAGAAAATGTTTGTAATTATTTGGATTAGGGAGATGAGGTCTTGAATTAGAAAAAAATACATAGAGGAAAAAAATAGTCTGTGGGAACAGAAAAATCTAAAATGTACATTAAAGTGAAAGATATTTTTAAAAGTTTTTGCCCTTGTTACTGAAAGTATGGTAGGAAACATAAAAGAAAAGGAAATCGAAAAGGTATTTTTTTTTTTTAAAGATTTTTTTATTTATTTGACAGAGAGAAACACAGCGAGAGAGGGAACACAAGCAGGGGGAGTGGTAGCGGGAGAAGCAGGCTTCCTGCTGAGCAAGGAGCCCGATGTGGGGCTCGATCCCAGGACCCCGGGATCATGACCTGGGCCGAAGGCAGACGCTTAACGACTGAGCCACCCAGGTGCCC
>CM053605.1:33782575-33864611 GCA_028646535.1 Procyon lotor
GGAGAGATGGTTGATGGACAAAACGACTCTCACCCAATTCTTTGGGTAGGACTTCAGAGTCCTGGTAGTTGAAAAAAATACACAGAGAAATGTAAGGATTTTTCATTGACTGAAATTAAGTCTGTTAGTCATAATGACTTAATGGGGGGCTCCAAGCAGAAATAACAAAGATATGTTAAAAATTTAAAAAAATATATTTTATTTATTTTATTCCTTCATGGATTGAGATTTATACCTTCTATATTAAACATAAGTGTTTTCAAAAGAATTCTTTTGAAGCATAATCCTGAAAATGTCTCAGTAACTACAAAATGATGAATATAACTAATGAGAACATTGTTCTGGTTTCCATTGCTTTTTTCTATTTGATTAATATACACTTTCTCTTCACTTCTAGTTATGGTTTTGAGCTCAAAGATGAATTCATTATGTGGAAATAAATTGCTACAAGGGCCAAACCCCCTGCTTCAGGCTTAATTAAAATTTTGTTGACTCTAGGGACAGTGAGTTTCAACTCATAGTAAATGAGAAAATCTTGAGAAAGAAGTTAAATAAAGCCATTAAGAAGGACTTTTGCCCTGTACGGACATGGCATCCCTTCGTCTTTGTCTAGAGAAAAATAAGAATTAAGACTGGTGAATATTTAGATAACTGTTTTCAGAAAATTCAAGTTAGAGCTATAGTTGTTCTGAATCTTATTGTAATGTTGAGTTTTGTTCTAAGGCTGTTTAATAAAAAAGAATCCTTTTTTGTAATATTCAATTTTTTTAATACATCTGATACTTGAAATGTTTGTTATATGAAATTACATTTGTAAAAAAGTTGTGGTAATATGTAGTAATTATTCACTTAAAATTGAAACCGTATTTGTTGAAACTATATTTAAAAATACCAATTTGGGGGTATTTAACTCACTAAGTTAAATAGTGGCTCACTTTATTATAAATAAAACAACCAAGCAAAAACCCTGTTAATATACTCTTGAAATTTATAGGGAAATTATTTTTCTGCCTACATAAGTCCTACAGATAAAATGAGAGAGTAGTTATATTAGAAACGTCAAAATATAATGTAAAAAGTCCACTTTTATAATTTTTGAAAAGGAAATATCCAAATTACTCTTAAAGGTGCCTTAAAATAGCAAATGTACATAACTTCTGTCATATTCTACATTTTTAATTATTCAGACTACATGCCTATGCAAGACAGCTATTTAAACATTATTTTCTGGTAAGGATTAGTCCTCTTTCACAGTAAAATTCAAGTCAGTCGCCTTTTTCAAAATATCTTAATCCTGAGTGTTTCTCCACAAACCTCTCACACTGCTTCTCTATTACATAATACTACCATCTTTTCCCTGCATTATTTTTTATACAAGCCTTCTAACTTGTTTTCTTACTCATACTTACTTACTCATTACTTCTCCTTTATTTCATTTTCCACACAAAAGGACAATGGTCCTTTAAAAATCCTTTTTAAAATCTTCCAATAGCTTTACTTAGAGTGAAAACAAAATACTTCTCATGATCTGAATTAAGATCTGATGTAATCTACTCTCCTCCTTCTCCATGCAAAACCCTTAGCAGATGTGTGTGCCAGTGTACATGCACTTATTTTTCTAATTTCATCTTCCTAGGATATTCCTTTTTTGTACTTTAAGATTTTATTTATTTATTTGGGAGATAGAGCAAAAGAGCACAATCATTAGCAGAGGGAGAGAGAGAAGCACACTCTCCACTAAGACCCTAAGAAGCCCAATGTGGGATTCTTATTCCCAGGACCCTGGGATCATGACCTAAGCCAAAGATAGACGCTGAACTGACTCAGCCACCCAGGTGCCTGATCCTAGGATATTCCTGATGCATATCTTCCATCTCCTAGAATGACCTTTCCTTGTACACTTACATACATGTCTCCCTCACTTGATTGTTTTGTCTACTCAATAATCACCAGCTCTTTTTTTTTCCTATTATTTTCCTTCCAATTTTTATTGGTTTCAGGACTAGAATTTAGTGATTCATCACATGCGTACAACCCCCAATGCTCAACACAACAAGTGCCCTCCTTAATACCCATCATCTATTTAGCCCATCCCCTGCCAACCTCTCCTCCAGAAACCTTCAGTTTGTTCTTCATAGTTAAGAGTCTCTTATGGTTTGCTTCCCTCTCTTCCCCTCCCTTTCCCTATGTTCATTTGTTTTGTTTCTTAAATTCCACATATGAGTGAAATCATATAGTACTGCCTGTCTTTGACTGACTTGTTTCACTTAGCATATATACTACAGCTCCATTGATGTCATTCCAAATGGCAAGATTTCATTATTTTTGATGGCTGAGTAATAGTCCACTGTGTGTGTGTGTGTGTGTGTGTGTGTGTGTGTGTGTGTGTGTGTGTGTTTTACCTCTTCTTTATCCATTCATCAGTTAATGGACATTAAGGTTTTTTCCATAGTTTGGCTATCATTGATAATGCTTCTATAAGCAACAGGGTGCATGTACCCTTTCAAATATTTTTGTATGCTTTTGGTAAATACCTAGTAGTGCAATTTCTGGGCTGTAGAGTAGTTCTATTTTTAACTTTTTGGGGGACCTCCATACTGTTTTCCACAGTGGTTTTACCAGTTTGCATTCCCCCCAACAGTGTAAGAGTGTTCCCCTTTTTCCACATTCTCACCAATACCTGTTGTTTCCTGTATTGTTAATTTTAGCCATTCTGATCATTGTGAGGTAGTATCTCATCGTGGTTTTGATTTGTATTTGATGATAAGTGATGATGAGCATCTTTTTATGTGTCTGTTTCCCATCTGGATATCTTCTTTGGAAAAATGTCTACTCATATCTCCTGCCTATTTCTTAACTGGATTATTTGATTTTTGGGTGTTGAGTTTGATAAGTTCTTTATAGAATAATCATCATTTTAAAATAATATTACCTTTTTCATTTTTCTAATTACTTCCACTGGCTTTACTTTGTAACATTTTTCACTCTGTGAAATTATATAAAATATTACTTAGCTTTGGTTTATGTTTGGCTTCATCCAATAGAATGACATGGTCCATTACAGCAGAGATTTTACTTGTTTTCTTTGCCTTTTGAATTATCACTACTTCAAACAGTGCCTGGCACAAAATAGTTACTGAAACTTATCCTTGTTCTTGTTTATATTTATTAGTTCTTGGTACTGTAATTTAAGAAGTGCAATTATAGACACGTGTCTATCAGAGTAAAACAACAAGAATGTTGGGGGGCAGTGAGATTCTTGTAAGTAAGTATGTTTAGAGGACAGAATTAAGAAAATTTGACCCAATATTATCAGGTTTTAAAGTAATTAAATAATTTTTTAAAGTAGACCAATGATAGAAGTTTCTCAGAAGCAGAGGCCAACTTTGATTTTTCTTTTAAATAAGCCAGTGTTATTTTGGGTTTACTGTTGCTTACAGATTGACTTAATCTTAGGTGATGCAAAATGTCTGAGACTCTGTAATCCTTTTCCAATAAAACTCACTTCTGCAACAATAGAAAACACAAGTGCCTTATGACTGGAAAAAAAAAAAGCTTAATTTAATTTTCTTTTTTTAACAAAAAAAATCAATGAAATGTTATTTCATTGTTTTTTAAAAATATAACTTTTAGTATTATATTTTAGTACTTTGTCTGCAAAGCGGTTTTATCTTTGGTTTCTTATTTTGACTAGTAACTTCACTTGTATTTTTTTTTTTTCCTTTCTAAGCATATTCACTCTTCCAAGTTTTGCTATAACATGGATTATCCATTGTTATAAGAGATTTCTACCATGTCAACTGAGTTCTACCAAACAGGAATACAATTATTGATAACATTAAATCATTATTACAGAGTTTTACAAAAATAATAATAATACAAAATTAAAAATTAATTTACTTGGCAGGGTTTTTTATTTGCTTTGACTTTCTTTAGTTTTTACAATACAAAAATGTATGTGTTTCTTCAGACTGTTGAAAAATGTTAAATATATAAAATTAATTTTCCAAACTTGACTGATCAAAATAGTTATTTCTCAAACTTAGAATTTTATCTACTTTTTCCTTCTGATTTTAATCTGTCACCTTCCTCAAAAAAGAAAAAAAAAATAGGCTTTTTTATTCTGTAGGGATTAGAAACTTGGGATCCTTTATTCAATTTTGGAAATGTTCAAAAGCAAGAAGAGTAAAGGTGGATAGTTCAGTTGTTAACCTGTCAATCAAAACCCTTGTTACTCAACTGGAGTGTCAGATTTATGTATAACAAACTTTTCTATCAATCAAACACTTTTTTGAAATGCTTTATATATTTCATCAGATTCAGTGGTAAAGAGTCTTTCTGATTGGCAGTTGTGGGTTAAAATATGATACAATTAGATGTAAAAAATGAAATTCTGGTATGACCACGATTTCAGTTGTTGTTAATGGATTCTAAAGAGATAGCAGTAGTGTGTATGACTTTTGAAATTTCCTCAAAGTTTAACAAACAAATACTGTACTCAAAGTTGTAAGGGTGAAGATAATAAGCAGCCTCAAACAGGTTGTTTGGTTATGAGTCCAATTACCAAAAATCCAGATGTAACAGAAGCTGGTTGTCCTTGCTAATTTCAGTACTACTTTTATATAATCACATAGACAGTGTGTGTGTTTGTGTGTGTGTGTGTATTCATATTCATATTCAAAAAATTCAAATTCAAAATATTGAATATATTCAAATTAAAAAAAATATTGCCAAGACTGATGTCCAAGAGTTTACCACCTGAGTTTACTGCCCACTTCTTTATATTTGTGTGTCCCATTGCCTCCATGTATTATGAGCTCCTTGATATCAGAAACCAGGAGTATCCGTCTATATAATCTCAAATAAAACATTTCATAAATATCGTAAGTGCTAAAACATATATTCTCACAGAATAAATCCCATTTTATTGAATGATTTGCTAGATATAGTGAGGGATGCTGAAAACATATAATACATTAAATTTATTTACAAAGATAAACTACTGAAGAGATAAAATTAATATATAGGGGAGTCATAAATACATAACAGATAATTTAAAGTACACTAAAAGTATATAATCTTAGCTATAAAGCCTATGAGGAATGATAGATGTGGATCAATGAAGGATGAATCATTAAGAGTAATAACAGTGTAAATTTATTTAGAACTTATTATGTAACTGACAATGTTCCAAATACTTTAAATGAAATTATTTGGTTAAACATTGCAATGACATTAAGTAGCAGGTACCATTATTATTGTACTTTACAAATGCAGAAAATGAGGCTTGAATTTTTTATGAAAGATAACGTAGCTAGTTTGGGATAGAGGCAGAATGCCTAATTTTTAAAGATTTTATTTATTTATTTGAACAGAAATCACAAGTAGGCAGAGAGGCAGGCAGAGAGAGAAGGGGAAGCAGGCTCCCCACTGAGCAGAGAGCCCTATGCGGGGCTTGATCCCAGGACCCTGAGATCATGACCTGAGCCGAAGGCAGAGGCTTTAACCCACTGAGCCACCCAGGCACCTCAGAATGCCTGATGTTTAAGACCATATTTTTAACCATCGTTCACTAGTTTCCAAGAAGGCTTTGAAAGAATACATGAGCTGAACCTCAAAATTATATATGATGGTAGGCAAGAAGAGAGAGATTTCTTAAAGAAAGGAAAAAAAAAACCATTTTATATAATAAGAGTGATGTTATAAAACACAGATTAATGATGTCAGGTTTGACTACAATAGAAAGTGCAAGTAGTATATTAGAAATAAATGAATCTGCTTAGTTAGAAATTAGCCATATTTGAACCAGAAAATACTGAATAAAAGATTAAGTTCTGGGGCACCTGGGTGGCTCAGTGGGTTAAAGCCTCTGCCTTCAGCTCAAGTCATGATCTGACCTCAGAGTCCTAAGGATCTAGCCCCGCATCGGGCTCTCTGCTCAGCAGGGAGCCTGCTTCCCCCCTCTCTCTGCCTTCCTCTCTGCCTACTTGTGATCTCTCTCCTCTCTGTCAAATAAATAAATAAAATCTTTAAAAAAAAATTTAAAAGATTAAGTTCTTCTGTGTCTGTGTTTTCGTCTTGACATATATGAAAGTAATAACATCATGGAGTAAAATAGTTGGGGCACTTAAGAAAATCTAGAGTCAATAGTATTGTGTTGTCATAATAATCTAGATTTTGATTATGTATCTGACACTGCAGAGTCAGGACACAAATATTCCAGCCCCAGAATTAAAAAAAGCAAATATGCTGTGTAGCAGGAACTATTAGTTGCAGTCCCGTGTCCGTTCTCCTCTCTGTGGAGATTAGAACTCCCAGTTTTTATTCTTTCATATTCCCCAACATTTGAAGCTCAGTGTTAGGACAAGGTTATATTCTCACCTATAAAATGTAAGTGAAACTGCTATATTGGACTTTTAGGAAATCTTGTTAAAGAGAAGAGGGCAGGTAGTACTCTTCCCTTTCTTTCTTTCTAAAAATCTGGTATTGTTGCTGCTTCACCAGCTTGTTATTCAACTATGAGGTAACCTTAAGAAACAATGGAAACAGTCTACTGAGGATAGAGCAGACAGACAGGGGCTTGTGTCCTTAATGTCATAGAGCAGCAGTGGTACTAGCCCTGGACTGCCTACTTCTGAACTTTTTTTTACATGAAGAGTAATTCACATTTAACATGCTTAAATTAGAGTTTTTATTTTGTTTGAAGCTAATCAAGTACACATATGGTCCTGAAGTAGAAGGTTCATGCAGTAGAAACTTTGTTTATACAGGAAATGCAGCATAATGCTAGCTACTGCTTGATAATTTTAGCATTACTGTTATGTGCAAGGTTAATGGTTAAGATATTTTCATGATTATGTGGAAAATAGGAAAATGAAAAATGTAGTTGCACCCAGAGCAGTTCAGAGGCTTTTGAAAATTACCCTTGTTTTAAAGATAATAGATAATGAAACTACACACTGAGAGGTCTGATTCCGATTTATGGTTATTTATGAAAAAATACATTTGTTAATTGTTTACTACCTTTGGTTTTCACTCTTTAATTTTGATGTTAATTTTACTGATTATTTCTGTCCTGAAATATTTTACATTTCAAATTATTTCCTTTAGCATCTTCTTCTGTTGGCACCTGCAGCATTTAGATTTTTTTTTTTCTAAACTTCAGATTCTAAATTAAGGCTAATTCACTTCATTATTTGCAAACAAAGCATCAGTTCCCTATGAATCCAGAATTAAAATAATCTGGCTATTCTGAAAATATAGCATGAGTCCACTGAAATGCTTTCATTAGAACAGATGCCAGAATTCAAGTATATTCATATGTTGCCACATAATTTTGATTTGTTACCTTCCATTTAAGTTTCAGATTGTGTATACATAAAGCAGAATCTTTAAGTACATACAAAATCTTAGTTGAATATTTTGGAAGACACTGCAAACTCATCAAAGATGATTGAGCTGGAGAAAACTGCCTAGACGTTGGTTTTCCACAGATGTACTGAGAATCATTAGTACTAGGTTATGATGAGCTCAAAAACATTTCAACTTCTCAAAATATAAACATCACTAGTAATGACATGCAAATTACAGTAATGGTGGTAAAAAGTTTTAGCACCATCATAATATTCCATTTTAAAGTGAAAACATCTGTGAAATGCAGTAATTCATTTTCATCAACTGACTTTGCAGAGATTATTTCTTTTTCCATAGGAACATCTATTTTCTAATGAGCAAGAGCAAAAAAGCAAATAAAATTAATGATACCTCATTTTATGTTCCTTGTTTCAGAGTTGTAACCATTTCATTTTGTTTTTCAATTTCTTCTTTATAAACCACAGGAAAAAAATTCATAGCACAATTACATATTAGTTTCTAGCTTAGGATGGGGCTTACAGGATAGGCACCAGAGTCATCTCAGTTTATTTTTGTCCTAGTCAACTTAGGATTTCCTTGCTTAAGCAAAAACAACACTTGGACCCCAAAATTCAGCTTAGCTCACTAAGGTCCTCTGTTTAACTTCAAAGTTTGGATATAGAACTATATTATAAGACAAAGAGTGTAATTTCTCCAGGATATCTTTTCCCGTATTTGTCTTTCGTTATCTGTGTCTATAGATGAAATCTTGGATAGTCTGAATCTTAAAACTTATGAGATATGATAGCTTTGATCAAAATTAGTGGTTAAATAAAGGGTAAGTTTATTTTCCATTGTTATTCTACATAATATTAATCAGATTTTGATCCATGGATATTTCTTTTTTTAACTATATCTTTTAAAAATTATTTTATTTATTTTATTTTATTTTATTTTATTTTATTTTATTTTATTTTATTTTATTTCATCATGATAACTGTATTCTTTAATCCCTATCCCATACTTTCCCCATTACTCCTACCCACTTCCCCTCTGGAAACCATCAGTTTGTTCTCTTTAGTTAAGAAGCTGTTCTTAGTTTGTCTCTGGATATTTCCATCAGTGTATTGTAAAAGTCAGCATTTTATCTTCTGACAATAAATGAGGAAGCCTATTTTGAGCATTTTACTTATACTCTGCTGGAACACCCAAAGAAAACCACTATGAGGCATATTTACATACAATGCAGGGACCTCACAAAGTTAATCCAAAAAAAACAAACAACAACAACAACAACAACAAAAAACCGATTGTACACGAGATGTTTTTGTAGAGGCTTTATTTCTTTTTTTCTTCACAAGCTGTGCTTTTATTTCTTTTTTTCTTCCTAAAACTTTGGGAACCACTTTTTAAATAATAAGGAATTATATCAGCACACATTGTGGCATTGTGAATAGATTTCTTTAGCCTACCATGAGGAAGAAGATAATGAAGGGCAATTCAGTTTTTTTTCCTGAATCTTAACAAAAAATTATTGAGAAACTACAACTGTCATATATTATACCTTGAGTATAATTGAGTAAGTATGACACTCGTCATAGAAATGACATTTTGGAAACACTATTTGAAATAGTCATCCCTGCTTAAGGAGCAGAGAAAGCATTTCTTCCTGGAGCATATTGTCCAGGCAGAGGTAATAAATTTCACCTTTGTACATGTTGTTTCTAATCTGGGCAGGTTGCCACAAATACATTTCCATTAGGATCTGAGAAAGAGGAAGATTCTATTGCCTTCTTTTTTGGGGGCAAAGATAACAATGATAGAAATAAGTTTTAAGGAAATCCTTAAAACTTTTACAAACTGCTTTCCCAGAAATTTTTAGGTATTATGTTGAACTTTGAAATGTATGATGGCTAGCAATATAGTATACTGAATGTTTTTCCTTTTAACTTATGAGATAGAGAAGCTTTTTGTATCTGCTATGGCATAGTATATTATATTTAATCATGCAACATGTCCATAACATTGTTTTTTTTTAATTTAAAAAAGTCATTACTTAAAAAAACTAAGAATGTGATTTAACCATAAAAAAGAATGAAATCTTACCATTTGCAATGACATGGATGGAGATAGAGAATATTATGCTAAGTGAAATAAATCAGTCAGAGAAAGACAAATACTATACGATTTCACCCATATGCAGAATATAAGAAACAAAACAAATGAGCAAAAGGAAAGAGAAAGAGAGAGAGAGGCAAAACAAGAAACAGACTCTTAACTACAAAGAACAAACTGATGGTCACCAGAAGGGAGATTGGTTGGGTAATGGGTTAAATAGGTGATGGGGATTAAGGAGGGTGTTTGTTGTGATGAGCATTGGGTGTTGTATGAAAGTGTTGAATCGGTATATTGTACACCTGAAACTAATATCACACTGTATGTTATCTAACTAAAACTTAAATAAAAGCTAAAAATGGGAAATTTCCTCAATGATTATTATTTTTAGTTAAAAAAAAAGAACTCTCAAAGAAACAGAGAGTAGAATGTTAATTACTAGGGACTATAGGGGAATAGTGATAGTAGTCAAAGGGTACAAACTTCCAGTTATAAGATTAATAAGTTCTGGGGTTCTATAATCACCACATGGTTATTATAGCTAATAATATTGAATTATATACTTAAAAGTTGCTTAAGAAGTAGATTTTTTTCTTTTTCTTTTTTTTTAATTTAAATTCAATTAATTAACATATAATGTATTATTAGTTTCAGAGGTAGAGTTCAGTGATTCCTCAGTCTTATATAATACTCAGTGCTCATTATATCATGTGCCCTCCTTAATGTCTATCACCCAGTTACATCATCCCTCCACCCCCTCCCATCCAGGAACCCTCAGTTTATTTCCTGAGATTAAGAGTCTCTAATGGTTTGTCTCCCTCTCTGATTTCATCTTGTTTTATTTTTCCCTCTCTTCCCCTATGATCCTCTGTTTTGTTCTTAAATTCCACATATCAGTGAGATCATATGATAATTGTCTCTGATTGACTTACTTCACTTAGCATAATATACTGTAGTTCCATCCACATCATTACAAATGGCAAGATTTCATTTTTTTGATGGCTGAGTAGTATTCCATTGTATATATATACCACATCTTCTTTATCCATTCATCTGTCAATAGACATCTGGGCTCTTTCCATAATTTGGCTATTGTGGACATAGCTGCTATAAACATTGCGTGTCATGCCCCTTTGGATCACTACATTTGTAACTTTGGGTAAATACCTAGCAATGCAATTGCTGGATCATAAGGTTATCTCTATTTTCAAATTTTTGAGGAACCTCCATGCTGTTTTCCAGAGTGGCTATACCAGCTTGCATTCCCCTCATCAGTGAAAGAGGGTTTTCCCCCTTTTTTCCTCATCCTCACCAACATCTGTTGTTTCCTCACTTGTTAATTTTAGCAATGCTCAAGAGTAAATTTTAAAATGTTTTCACTCCAAAAAGGAAATGGTAATTATGTGACAGGATGGAAGTGTTAGCTAACGCTATGGTAGTAATCATTTTGCAATATATATTTATCAAATCAATAGGTTGTGCACCTTAAGCTTACAACAATAGCAATAAAAGGAGTTAGTTTCAAGTTATATTCTTAGAGCCTGCTTAGGTTGAATGTTTTTGTCTGCCTCCAAATCTGCATGTGGAAATCCTAACCCCCAAGGTAATGTTTATAGGAGGTAGAGCATTTAGAATGTGATTAGGTCATGAAGGCAGAGCCCACATGAATGAGATTAGTGCTCTTATAAAAGAGAATAGAGAAAGCTCATTTGCTATGAGGTTACAGAGAAGTAATAACAGACTTTTAGGTGGAGAGCCCTCAGGGGACACCAAATCTGCTGAAACTGCAGGTGCCAAGTGGTCTTGACTTCCAGCCTCCAGAATGGTGAGAAATAAATATTTGCTATTTTTAAACCACCTAGTTTGCAGTATTGTTGTTATAACAACCCAAGTGGACTAGGACAAGGGAAAATTATCATTTAGAAAAAAAACAGATGTGTTTAAATGTGTACAGAGCAAGTGGAAAAATATAACCTTTTATAAAAAAATTAGACATGTTAAAGTCCAATATACATAAACTACGAGTAAAAATTTCAATATTAGTGGATATTACCAGTTTTTAATAATCTTTTTTCCTAAAACATTTTGTTGTATGTATCCAGAAATAAAGGTAAATATTATAAAACTAGGACAATTTCTAGATATATATGCATTTTCAGTTCCCCGAAAGCTCCTGCATGCAAAAATCATTTTGAGAGAATATAAGCAGGCTAACTAAAGCAGTAAGAAAACTGTCTACATGGGTGCTGTTATTCATTTATTATAGTTAGTTTGCTATAAGCAAATTACAGTGAGAAGGTGTTAATTAAAATATTTACTTAATATAAGTAAACGTGATAAAACACTCTTTGGAACAATATGACACAATATTTAATTTTATCCAAATATTTTTATAAAGTTTTGTTTTTGTCTTGTCTTGCCTATTTGGCTGGTTAGATGAATTTTTAATTAAAAATATTCTTTATTTCTAAATAAACCACTTGTTAGAAACTGAAGAACTGGATATAACTTCTACTTCCATCAATGAATTATTAAACACTACAGGAATTAGTGCACTCTTCTATAAACAAATAGCAAACTAGATAAAGTATATGCTGCAATGATTTGCTAATTTTAGACAAAGACATTATAAGAGTATGATACCTGAGAAAAGAGAAATAAATAGAGTGGACACTACATCTTCCTAACTTATAGCTTGGAGTAGTTTCTAGACCCCAGTGCAGGTAGGGAGAATGAAACACAGCCCTGTGGTTTCACCTGGGTTGCAGAGAAAGTAGAATTCAGAGATGCTGAGAGTTTGCATGATAAAGTAACAAGAAGCTAGTGCCTCACAGTGAAAGAGATCTAGAAATCTTCCAGAGGGGTTGCTAAAGACGTTGGCTGAGTGCTGATGTAAACACATGGGAGAGGAAACCCTCCTGGCTGCACAAAGAACCACCAGAAAGCAGTAAGATGAACAATTCTCAGAGAACAAGGATGGAATCATCTGTGTTCCTAGCGTGTAAAGATCTTTATACATGGAGCATGGAGTAGAGTCTTCAGAAATAAGCCTTCAGAAAGGCGTTAAGATGACCCAGAATAAAAGCTGCCCTGGAACCTATATTAAAATAAAAACAAAAACTTTAAAGATCAAATATATCTGCAAGCAATTGAGCCATGGACTCAAATAAATCTTAATGCTCATTAAAGGAATACAACAAATGCCTGCACACAAAAGTGTAAAATTCCAGGGGCACCTGGGTGGCTCAGTCGTTAAGCGTCTGCCTTTGGCCCAGGTCATGATCCCAGGGTCCTGGGATCTAGCCCCACATCGGGCTCCCTGCTCTGCGGGAAGCCTGCTTCTCCCACTAGCATTCCCTCTGCTTGTGTTCCCTCTCTCGCTGTGTTTCTCTCTGTCAAATAAATAAAATCTTAAAAAAAAAAAGTGTAAAATTCCAATATCTGGAATCCAATAAAACATTGTCAATATGCAAACAAGCAGGAAGATATGACTAATGGCTGGAAATAAAAATAATAGAAATTTATAGAAATAACCCAGAAATGGTGAGGATGATGGAATGAGTAGACATAATAAATTTTATAAATAGAGTCAAAGATATAAAGGAAAATATATACATAATTGGAATGTATATATTTGGAATATATATATAAAATGGAAACCATTAAAAAGACCAAATAGAACTTTTAGATATGAAAAAGAGTATCTGAAATGAAAAATACATTATATGATACCAAAAGAAGATTAGACATTTGCAGAAGAAAAGGCCAGTGAACCTAGAGATATAGCAATAGAATTTATATAAATGAAGCATGACAAGAAAAAGACTAAATATAAATGAATATAGCTTCTGTGAATAGCGGAATATCAAGCAGAAATATATACATGTAACTAGACTATTAGAAGGAAATAAAGGAGAGGAAGGAAAAAAAACAACAACAGTAAATTACTTAAATAATAGACAGAAGTTTTCCAAATATATTTAAACTTATATCCCACATATCTAAGAAAGTTAATTAAGTCCAAGCAGAGGAAAAATAAAAACCATATAAATATATATCATAATGAAATTACTGAAGAAAACAGATAAAATGCAATCTAGAAAATAATGAAGAGGAGAAGAAATAACTTTGAAAAATGAAAAAAAATATGTAGGTAAATATAAAAGACATATTTTAAGTCTATTTTAAAGATAATTGAGAAAATAGTAAAACATGAGATTTATAACATGTAAAATTAAAATGAATGAAAACTATTATAAAATATTTGTAGGGGAAATGTAAGGATATGCTGTGTTTCTAACAGTGTATGTGAAGTGGGTAGACTGAAAAGTTACAGATATATATTATAAAACCTAGAGCAAACATTAAAAAAATATCTAAAAAACCAAGAGTGATAATGAAATTGATCATAAAAAAACATAATTAATTCAAAAGAAGTCAAAGAAAGAAGGAAGAAGGAACAAAAAATACAAGTAGAAAACAAACAGCAAGATAGCATATTTAAACATAACCATACAATAATTACGCTAAATTGTATTATATAAACATGCAAATAAGATGTTAAAGATTGTCTAGTAGGTTAAAAGTCAATACCCAACTTTATCTTCTACACAATAGCTGTAATTTTATAAAATGACAAAGATGGAAAAATATTAAATTCATTCTTAATCCAAGGAAAGCTGGAGTTATTATATTAGTATAAGAGAAAGTGACTTACCAAACATGGAATATTAATAAAGATGAAGAAGGACATTTCACAATAAAAGGGGACAATTTATCCAAAAGGCAAACCTAAATCTGTAGGAAAATAACAACAGAGTTCAAAATAAATGAAAGAAAACCTGATAGAACTGAAAGGAAAACATATAGTCCCACAAGTCTAGTTACAGTTATAAATAGTCCTCTTTTAGTAATTGGTAGAACAAGTAGACCAAAAAAAAAAAAAAATGAATAAGACTGTGAAAGATTTGAAGAACAGTAAAAACCAACTTGTTCTAACTGAAATTTAGGACACTTGTAGTTTACCCCAGCTGACATTCTTTTCAAATATATGTGGAACTAGCACATAGATGAACCATATTCTGGACCATTTAAGCCTCAGCTTTGAAGGACTTAAATGATAGACAATATTCTTTCTGATTACAATGGAATTAAAATAAAAATCAGTAAGGAATAATTATTTGGAAAGTCCCCCAAGTGTTAAAATTAAAAGATGTACTTTGTTTTTTGTTTTTTTTTTTAAAGATTTTATTTATTTATTTGACAGAGAGAGATCACAAGTAGGCAGAGAGGCAGGCAGAGGGGGAGGAGGAAGCAGGCTCCTCGCTGAGCAGAGAGCCCGAT
Organism: Procyon lotor; assembly: GCA_028646535.1. Lineage (NCBI taxonomy): Eukaryota > Metazoa > Chordata > Mammalia > Carnivora > Procyonidae > Procyon > Procyon lotor. The sequence continues at coordinate 33,797,387 of CM053605.1, forward strand.
GCGGGGCTTGATCCCAGGACCCTGAGATCATGACCTGAGCTGAAGGCAGAGGCTTTAACCCACTGAGCCACCCAGGCGCCCCTAAAAGATGTACTTTGAAATGAAATAAAAAATCACAAGAAAAATTAGAAGTGTAATTAGATCAATTAGTATGAAAAGAAACATCATACTAAAATTTGTGGAACACAAGTAAAACACTGCTTTGAAAGAGATAAAGATAACTATAACCTGAACTGCTTATGTTAGAAAAGAAAAAAGCCCTGGGATCTACCTAAGCTTTTTCTTATGAAAAATTAGAAAAGAAACACAAATCGAGTAACACAACAAACAACATAGTATTGATTGTAACACAAAGTATGAAATAAATGTATGAGATCCTGATATAAATAAATAATAGACTCAATGAATAAAGAGTGAGAAAAAGAAAAATCTTCCTTAGAAAAGATTTCCAAATAATATATCTACATAGTCTTCTCTCTAGGAGATGGAGATTAATCACCATCCCATGCCACCTGAGTGGGGCTTGTCTTAGTGATTCACTTTGAAAGAACAGAGTATGTAAACAGAAAGATAGTAACTTTGGAAGGAATAGACCTGATATATCTTAAGATATATATCATAGAGATATATATATCTCTATGATATATATCTATATCTATGATATATATCTCTATTATAGATGATAGATAGATAGATAGATAGATAGATAGATAGATAGATAGATATAATAGACCAGATATATCTTAATACTACCTTAACCGTGATCATGTTCACATTTTTGTACCTCTCTGATATTATGTGATGATGAGAAGGGCACCTTACCTCTGTGATCTTCTTCCTCCAAACTCTGGAAACATAAACTCTGTCTAAACATAAAAAGATCATCAGAGAGGGGTGCCTGGGGGGCTCAGTCAGTTGGGTGTCTGCCTTTGGCTTGGGTTGTGATCCCGGGGTCCTAGGATCAAGCCCATGTTAGGCTTCCTACTCTGTGGGGAGTCTGCTTGTCTCTCTCCTTCTGCCCTCTCTGCTTGTGCTCTCTCTCAAATAAATAAAGTCTTAAAAAAAACTCATCAGAGAAACACAAACTGAGAGATATTTTACAAAATAACTGATAAAGTGTCTTCAAAACAATCAAGATCATGAAAAACAAGGAAAGACAAAGAAATTGTTACAGATATGAGGAGACTAAGGAAACGTGAATATCTTGGATTGGAACCTGGAAGAAACATGCCATTACATGTGAAACTGGTGAAATCCAAGAATGCTTGGAGTTTAGGTAATAGTAATGACCTAATGTTGATCTCTTAGTTTTGACAAAAATACCACAGTAATGAAAGATCTTAACATTGGGGAAAGCTGAATGAAGAATATAGAGGGACAGACTTTTACTGTCTTTTCTAAATCTGAAATGTTCCAAATAAAACATTTATTTAAAAAAAAAGAGCCATTAGGCTATATTATTATAAGACACAGTTCATTAGGCCAAAGAATATTACCAGCGATAATAAGATCATGACTTATTTATGAAGGAGACTTTTAATTAAGAGAACATAATCCTAAGTATTCTTGTACTTTAAATAATAGAGTTCAAAATACCTAGAGCAAAACCTGTTAGAACTGAAAGGAGAAATAGACAAATCCATAGTTATATTCAAAGATTTAGTAATTCTAGCTTAATAATTGACAGGACAGTAGACAGAAAACCAATAAAGATGTAGAAGACTTTAATAACTATCAAACAAATTTCCCAATGAATAAATCATTTTTGAGAATCTTAGACTGACACCTTGTACCTTGATAGGAAAACAGAAAAGGCTGAAGATGTAGACAACTAGATTTTATAGAAAAATTGTTAGAGTTCTGTGGCATTTGGCTTAACATGAACCCCACAAAGAATTTGATATACTTTGCATGAAATAAAGGTTACGTGGGAATCTAATACACAATTCATGTCTAAAAAGTATTCAGGAAAAAGGATGACTGAAGTGGCCTCTGTTGTGGGGTAATGTGCTGGAATAACAGTCTGTGGCTTCATTCCTGAAGACTAGAAGTAGGCCCTGTAGATAAGAGCTAGGCTGGGTTATTTTAAAAGAATCCCATCCAAGAATGACAAATGACATAGCAGAAAGAGGATAGAATTTACTACTGTGCATAGAATCTGAGATGGAAGTGATATGAATTAGGCAGCCAGATGAAAAGCAGAGGCCAAGCTACAAGTTACTTAGGGAACTTGCCAGTGTGGAATTGGGGAAATTACAAGTGGACTCCTGTTGGTGTGTAGCCTTAGAAATTCTCCAGATGAAATGTGAAACTGACCCCCACACACTGAGAGCAAGGGAAGACTGAAGAAAATGGCAGACCATTCCAGACTGGTATGTGACAGATTTAAGAACCAAGGTAGCTTATAGATGAATTTTGTCTTGGGTGGCTACAAGCTAAATAGATCTTATCACCAGCCCACCAGAATCTTGAGTTTATATAGAGACCTTGAATGGATTTAGTCAAATACATTGTTCAGATAGTATCAACAAATACTTTTCTCTCAAGGATGTATCCTTGAGAGATACAGCTCTGGCTATGGGAATGTTGGCTAGGAAGTACATAGCAAGGGCCTGGAGGGGTGAGGAGCTTCCAAATGCTTGGGTCCAGCTCACAGGTCAACTGGTAGTTAAATCTTCTTGATTACCTCCTCCAACAACCCTACATGAGAAAGCATTAGTTTTGTATACCATCCTATCACAGGGAGTCAACACCACACCAAAATAACCTCAGTCAAGGAAATTTTTCTTGCATCTTAGTTCTTCACTAACCCACCCATCTTTTCTCTGATCACAAAATTATTCCTTTTGCCATTCTTTTTACCATTCCTGATATGAGAAATAAAGAGAAATTAATACAAACTTTTAACAAGACTCAGATGCCACCACTGTTCACAGTATAAGCATCTAACTTCATGCTTCTTAAGCCTACAAGAATAAAACAACTTTGATGAACTTTTAAAAATATTAAACTCTTGAGGAATCAAAACATGCTGAAAAAAACTGATGAGACTGCAAAATCAAGAAGTACCCAAATAATCTTTCAAGACAAGAAGGAACAGACTAGGATGACTAGAGAAAGTTGGGGCACCTGAGTAGCTCAGTTGGTCAAGCATCCAATTCTTGATTTCACCTCAGGTCATGATCTCAGGGTTATGAAATCAAGCCCCATATGGGGCTCTGCTGCTAGCTATGGAGGCTGGTTAAGAGTCTCTGTCCCCCTCCCTCTGCCCCTCCCCCCTTTTCTCTCTCAAAAGAAAGCAAGAAAGCAAGAAAAGGAGAAAGGAAAGGAAAGGAAAGGAAAAAGCAAAGGGAAAAGGAAGGAAGAGAGAAAGAAAGAAAGACAAAGGAAAGGAAAGGAGAAAGGTAAACCATGAAGTTGATGAAGCTTTAGTTGTAGGGAGCTTCCACTAGTGGCAGAGGTTTATGATTGTCTTGGACAAGGAAAGAGCGTGGTAAACTATTTGAATTACTTCCATATCTGCCTGGCTTTCAACAGCCACCTCCCTGCTTCCTATTGGCATACCCCTCCCATCTCTACATCTATCTCTGTGGAAGAAGAGTATGGGTGATGAGGATCTCGCCCTATTGGACTACCTTCTTCAAGAGCAGATATATGGACCATGCCAAAAGAAGTACACTCAGAGTAAAAACTGAAGAGTAAATTAGGAATGTGGCATTGTAAAAAATAAATCATGATGCTATTGTTTTCCTAAACTACGTTTAATGTTAAAAAAAAATCAACAAAGCTAAAAGAAAAAGTTTGAATTATTTTCTCTTCTCTCAGTAGAATATATTACAAAATAGTTGACATATGAAAAGACAACCAAATTATAAATAATCAACAATTTTAGGATAGAGATACTCTTAGGTCATATCAGGTACAGTAAATTATAATAGTGTTAATATATTTGTGTTTTGTTAATATTTGTTTTTTTCCAGTTTTTTAAAAAAATGTCTAATTTGATTTTAATTTATTTTTATCTTAAATAAATATTCTCTCATATAGTTAACCTTATTCATAATTTCTTATTATTCCTCTTAAAAAGAGTATTCCAAATTATATGATTTTATGGGTCCATATATCTAGCTTCTAATGAAAAGGAAGATGGATAATACAGAGTTGCACCACACTTAGAAAAAGAAGAGTCAATCTTTACTGAAATTATACAAATTAGTTCCTGATAAAAATAACACCCACATTTTGGTGTTGCCTTTGTGAAAGATCATCTAAATGAATAGGTGAAATTCATCAAAATTATATTGTTATGTAGCAAATTTGTTCAAGATGAGGCTCTATAGTTCCATAGAGGGAGTATTTATAAGCATACCCTTGGACATGATTATAATGAAAACTAGATGTTAGGCTAGTTTTTCTATAGCCACGCATTAAATTTTTTTAAAAAAGTTTGATGTATAATTGTGTGTGTGTGTGTGTGTATACATTCAGCTGTGTGTGTGTGTGTGTGTGTGTGTGTGTGTGTGTATACATTCAGCTGTACTGTCCTTTTAGTTTCTGAATCCTTCTAAGTTTGCCACTACTTCAGGGCCTTTGCTCTTGCTCTCCTTGAAAATGTTTACAACGAGTATTTGCATAGGTGGCTCCATCATAGCATTCAGGTGTCAATTCACTTCTTACCTTTCAGAGAGGCTTTTCTTATTACACAGACTAAAGACAGTGTTTTCCAAACCCAGTCATTGTCTACCCTCTTTCACAGCTTAGTTTTGCACTTAGAATTTCTCCTTATCTGAATATGTCTTTTTTTTTCTTTATTTATTATTTCTCACCCTCTATACCTGAATGATCCTAGACACAGACACTACTTGTGACTATTTAAATTTTATAAATTAAATAAAATTTAAAATATAATTTGTTGGTTACATTACCCACATTAGATTGAAATTTAAGGTTCTTCTGCTTCAATATCTAAATGTGGCCAATGGGTACCATATCAAACAGACTGTTTCTATTATTGCAGCAAATTCTATTGGGGAATGATGCTCTATCATGTAATGTAAAGAAATAAGTCTTTGCCAATTATTTCACAGTCGTATGTGTAGAGTCGAAAAAATTCTGTCACCCAGGACGTATTCCATTAGTTTTTGTTAAATAGACAAAATCCGGTACACTTTAGCTTCCTCCAAGGAAAAAAGAAAAACACAAAAACAAAAACTGAACTACTTTGCAAATTAGCAAACATCAGAAAGGCACAAAAACTATTAAAAATGTGAAAAATATTTCAGGTAGTAGGTAAACATTTAAATTTCAGAAAATCAATCCATCGTCCTTTTGCTCTCTTTCACCCGCTTTCTCAAATAGACATATGAAAGGAAACAGAGGGCAATTATAGAAATTTTCTATTTTATATTCCCTAAAAGATATAAGAAGATGCTGCATCCATAAAAATAGAGAAAGCAGTTATGGAGAAAAATCAATTTAAGATAAAAAGTAATTACATGTAAATGGAAAACTTGATTGGTAAATGCAAGTCCTTGATTGAAGCAGTAAATAGTAGACTGATTGGTACAGAAAACTGAAGAACAAAAGTAGAACACATTCGCCTAGGGCTCAAAAAAAAAAGCCCTGGAAGTTAAACTTGTATAAGTTTATATGAAGAATATATCTAGGAGATCCTATCTATATATAATAAGAAACAGACAGATGATAGACTAGAACAGAGGTGATAATTTAAAATGTCAAGTAACAATAGAAGAAACTCTTGATTTGAAGGAAAATCAGAGTCTCCAGATAGAGTTCCAGATAGAAATTAATTAAAGGAAATAAACAGGAAAAGCTGAATTTTGAAGCAAGATGTAAAAAAGTTCTAAAGCTTACACCCCATACTCTAACACACCCTAAAATACTTCTTATAGAAAAAAAAAATAAGCCTTTTCTGTCACAATCAATAAATGAACAAATAGGGAAACATCTATAGAGATTTCCTTTTTGATGAGAAGCATATCAAGGAGACGAACAGTAATAATTATGAAAAGGGATTCTGTAGCCACTTAATGATAGTCATTGACAATAACAATTTTAAAGTGAGCTTTGGCCTCCACCCAGTTTGAAACTTCCAGGCAAAGTGAGTTGTTTATTCTATTACAGATCCAAGAATGATCGGTTAATGGCAGTAGCACAGATTCCACTCTTAACTGCAGTGTTTCGGGACAGGTGGATATATAGGGAACCATGTTTCTGATTTCTGTCAGACTTCAACTGTTCAGGAAGGGTAAGGAAATTAAGTGTTTTGATTATTAAGAAGCAATCTCCTGAAGTATATTCAGAACCATTTTTAATGTTTCTTTCCACTCACCTTTTATATAAGAAGATTGGACATTTATAACAAGCCTGATATCTGCTGTAGTCAGTGAATTGTGATATTAGACCCTACAGTTCAGTTAAATATCTGAAGTTTCAGATATTTAATTTAAGAATTTACACTACCTAATTACCTTCATGAAAAAAGACTTTCATAGACCAGGGCATTTGTGTAGCCAGATCAATTGTTTCATCTCCTAGCTAGACACTGGCAAGTAAGTGGAAGATGAACCAAAACCCAACAAATACAATGACAGAAACTTCCTACTGCCTCTCTTTTATCATTTAAGGAAAATGCATTATTATCTCCTTTAAGAAGAACTCCAGAGGCAGGGTGATTCATTTGATGGTTAAACTCCTTTATCTTGGATCCAGGATTTTTCCATCCAGCCATTGTCAGCTTTGACCTTCGGCCAGCTCCTCTTATATCACTAGAATTCTTGTAGCTTCAGACATCATTTACTGACACAATAGCATTCATTGAAGGAAAAGAGACTCTATCTTCCTGTGTGTGTTCCTTTTTAAGAGTCTGGAAACCTTTTCCCGAAGCTCCCAGTTAAGTGTCCTTTTTTATCTAATTCATTGGAATTGTGTCACATTCTAATTTCTAAGGTAACCATTGGCAAGAGGAATGAGATCCCAGGATTGTCTTCCATCTCTCTGTTTACCTGTAAAAATCTGTGGTTTAATTAAAAAGAGAGAAGGAAGTTGGTGTTGAATAGGTAACTAATAGTGCTCCTATGCTATCCAAACCCCAAAACTAGTTTACAATAATAAATGGCACTTGCAGCAAAAAGTTGCAGAGACCAATGGAGTGTTTTGAAAATGTTGTGGGTTTTTTTTTGCTTTTTTTTTTGCAGAGTAACTGCTGGTTTGGTCTCCCCTCTGTCAGTTGAATATTGATAAACAGTAGCTGGGCTGTGGGCGTTTTGGACTTCTGTGAGCCTGATGACATATGGCAGCACTACAGGGCTTAGAGGACAGGAAATTGATATTTATAGTCTCAAAGAGAGAGACAGGTAGTAATGCCAGGAATCAGTAGGTCTCTGAAGTTGAGATAGCCTCCAATTTTCTGACAGATGACACCATATGGGCAGAACCACCCTATTGGTCCCATGAAGCTTACATCTAGCTAGACTCACTAGATGGAATAGTGAATTTTGAAACAAATGGATTGAGGGTTAGAGAGCAGAATTTACATTTCAGAGAGGATCATTCTCCCAGCAAAATAATGGTTGAATTGCATAGGTGTGAAATTGGAGTGAAGATTTTTCTTGTTATAAGAATAAGCCAATAAAATTATTGACTAAAATATTATGTGCATATGTATGTTTATATGCATGTATGTATTTATGGACGTATGTTTACATATGTATGTGTATACGTACATATGTATCTTTGGTATGCGACAAAGAGCAGTTCAAGTCATGAAGTCCTGCAGTTCGGTGTCTATAAATCTAGGGCAAGTTCTGTAGCTGCAAGCCTATTTAATAGTGTACCCCAGTGCATAAAGTCATCACATGACTCACTTCATAAGCGTATTGGCCTGGACTCATGTCATGCATTATTTTTATACACATAGTACAAAGGAAAATGTACTATTTATTTGAAGACATTATACATTATAAGCCTCTATAATTTTTTTCATTTTTTATTAACATATAATGTATTATCTGCCTCAGGGTAAATGTCTATGAATCTCCAGGCTTACACATTTCACAGCACTTACCATAGCACATACCCTCCTCAATGTCCATAACCCAGTCACCCTATCCCTAACCCCCTACCCTGAGCAACCCTCAGTTTGTTTTGTGAGTTTAGGAGTCTCTTATGGTTTGTCTCCCTCCTGATCCCACCTTGTTTCATTCCCTCCCTCACTCCCCATGACCCCCTGCCCTGCCTCTCAAATTCATCATATCAGAGAGATCATATGATAATTGTCTTTCTCTGATTGACTTATTTCGCTTAGCATAATACCCTCTAGTTCCATCCATGTCGTTGCAAATGGCAATATTTCGTTTCTCTTGATGGTTGCATAATATTCCATTGTGTGTATATATATATATGTATGTATGTATATATATATATATACCACATCTTCTTTATCCATTAATCTGTTGATGGACATCTAGGTTCTTTCCATAGTTTGGCTATTACAGACATTGCTCCTATAAACATTCAGGTGCACGTGCCCCTTTGGATCACTGCATTTATACCTTTGGGGTACAAAGGAAAATAGACTATTTATTTAAAACATTATATGTTATAAGCCTTTATATTTTAATTAAAATGTTTAAAAATTATGCCAAGATACTTTTTAGAAAAAAATAGTTGAATTTAGCAGTATAATATAAAATAACATGTCTCAGTTTACATAACAGAAGACTAAATTAGTGGAAAGTTCTCCTTGCCTTCAAAAACAACTTAAGTAATGTTGCACTTATCTTCCATTTTAAAGATGAAATGAAAGCTTAATTTTTAAATTTGATTGTATTTTGTGCCCTAGTATTCAACAATAATAAGAGTAACTATGAGTGTCAAATTTATGCCTTTGATTTCTATTCACTCTCTTTTTTCTATTTCTTATGCAAAAGAGTCAGCTAATTAGATGCTGTTTTTGACCCTTCACTCTTAGGTCCTTTATGCACTTTGCTGAGGTATTGTGAATATAAAAAATCATTTGGGTATGACTTGGGCCTTTAACTGTTGTCATGAGAACAAAATATCAAGTGATTATTCTAAGTCATTTATTTATGTTTCATTAATAGACACTGAAAATAATAGAAAAGATAACAATCTACAGAAAAATGGTGTACTATTCAGCATATACACACTAAATAAATAGAAGTCATTGGGGTAATTATCATTTAATTAACTGAGGCTTTATCGCTATTAGTCTCTTGTAAATTGAAAATATTAAAAATGCATCAAGCAAAACATTCAAGAACAAAGAAAAGAGGAATTTATCTGAAATGACACAAGTAATCTTAACATGATACATGCTTAAATATTATACGTATTGTAATATATTTACAATAATTTGGGTGTCTTGTGTAACAAAGACAATTTGAATTCCTATCTCTAAGGAATAAATACAACTAAGAACATTGTGAAAAATAAATTGAATGTTGCAGATGATTATTTAACCCATTTATTATGTTAGTCTAGATAAAGAATTGCATTAAATTTTATAAGAACTACTAAATACTAAATATCAGTACTTGTTGGGTATTCTCTGTTGAAATAGCCATATGTTCTATATTTTTTATAGTGCTCCATAGATTTAAAAAAAAAAAAGCCTACTGACTATATCGAACTCTTTAACTGCAGAAGGATTGAACATGCAATGAGACTGAGTTATGATATATAAGCCAGAATAATGGAGACAAAAAACTTGTTATTAATGTAGGTTTCTAAAAATATGCTTAATGTAACAATTTAAATATGACTTTCCAAATTAACAAAATAATATTAGACTGATTACCATCTCAAGATTTCTTAACTTTAATGATAACACGTATTGATTAAATACTGTGTATTCAAAACTAAAATTTGAATGGATAGGCAATATAATTTATGGAACATAAATGGTTAAAATTTGAGCTCTACAATTCATTCACTTCTTTCATTTGAAGAAGTGGGAGTGAGACTACTTGTCTTCTTATAAACATACTAATGGCAGGTCATCTGGAAAAAAAAACTAGCAGAAAAATGCTAATCCATAGAATACTTATAGCAAATAGGATTACTTATGGTGAAAGTAGTTGGAATCTATGATTTATGGTGAATGACTTACTTAAAAAGTCACACAAATTGGGGCACCTGGGTGGCTCAGTGGGTCAAAGCCTCTGCCTTCAGCTCAGGTCATGATCTCAGGGTCCTCGGATCGAGCCCCACATCAGGCTCTCTGTTCAGCAGGAAGTCTGCTTCCCCCTCTCTGCCTGCCTCTCTGCCTATTTGTAATCCCTCTCTCTCTGTCAAATAAATAAATAAAATCTTAAAAAAAAAGTCACACAAATTATATAAATGTTTAAGTATAAAATGAAGAGGTTTTATAACCTAAATGACTTCTTCATGCAAATGAGGTGACTCCACATCTCTCTTAAAAATCTTAGCCTAGGCCTAATGCATCTGATGTAAAAGAAAAGAACCTGGGGAACCAACCTGAGCATCCTGGACATCTCTCTCCTCTTGGTTTAATTATCAGTAGTTTGATAACATCTCTGGTTCTTGTCAGGATTTCGCTGTTGTTTGTATTCTCTTGCTTTCAGGCACTTTGTGTAGTTTGGTTTGTAAAAGACAACATCCATGTGCAATATTGTGCCACTATCTGAAAATAGTTGGTTTGCTCAAATTATCATTTGTTTACATTCCAAAGAGTGATTTTAAAATACTGTTTTAATTTAATATCTTATGTAAGTTAGACAACATAGCATCGTGGGTAAATTGAAGATTGTGTTATCAGACAGGCTGAGTTCAAAATAGGCTTTATCACTTAAAGGAAATAGATCTACTTTGGCTTTACTTTTCATTATGGTAAAATGGATATATAACCAGGACCTCATATAGTTGTTCTATGATTTTATAGATACCTTAAATAAAACATATAAAATAACGTTATAATTGTAAGATATTATTCTATTTTAGTTTTACTGTTACCTAAGAATTTTCTCTCTCCAGAATAACCTGAAATTATTACTTTTAGAGATATATTAAAATAAATGTTTTATGAACATTGGAGAAGAAAGTTTGCTGAACAAAACATATTTGCATATATATTTATATGTATTATTCAAATTATCATCAGTTTTGTGTGATATACTGAAGAATTCAAATATATTTGATTTGTTTTTTCTTTATAACTACATTTTTAAAAAATATTTATGTATTTGAGAGATAGAGCATGAGTGGTGGGAGGGGCTTGAGGAGAGGTAGAGAGAATCCTTGAGCAGACTTCCCACTGAGTGCAGAGCCCGATATGGGTCTAGATCCCAGAACCCTGAGATCATGACCTAAGCCAAAACCAAGATTTGGCTGCTTAACTGACTGAGCCACCAGGCGCCCCTCTTTATATCTATGTTTTTAATTGTCTGTATTCTTGCTATATTCAGTTCATATTATTAGGGAATGTAGAAAGAAAGCTAACAGTATGCAAGGGATCATGTTTCCCTTCCATAGTACAGATTTATTGCTGGGATGTTGATCCTCATCCAAGAAATACATTTTCCAGACATTTTCACATTTAGGAAAAGCTATGTAACTAATTATTAGTAAAGAAAAGGAGGCAAAATAGCATGTATCCCTTCAGACCACAGTTGTAAAGATGTAGTTTTTCCACTATTTTTGGTTATGAGCTGACTAGAAGTAGAGACCTCTAAGGCCCTCTTATGTCACAGAGCTACAAAATGGGAGAAACCAGCAATTACAGCATCAAATGTCACCCACCAAACCCTTGCATTGAAACATTTGGGGGATGAGAATTAACTTTTTTCTTTTTCCTATTGTATTACTCTGTAATGTTATGTCTATTTTTATTCTGATAAGCCTCTGAGATTTGCTGAGTTATATTTTATAGGAGTTAGCATGAGGGCAATGTTACATGTTGAAACTATCAGACTGAAGTAATACTCTTTGTCTCTTCTAATTAGATTGTATTTGTTTTGGTGGCCATGAAAATGCTTCTTATAATTGGGATTGGATATTGAGGATACTTGATAAAATGGTTCAGAATGTAAGAGGAAATAAAGAAACACGGGGAATAACTTGGCCCATTGGAGTGACTTATCTTTGCCTTATTTACCAAGACTGTCAAGCAGGCATAGACCTTTTCCCACAGATCCAGCCTTTCCACCAATCTACCAAGTTTTGTATATTATTTTGTATTTCCAGGGACATCTAATCTGAATAAGTTTATGTCTAACTGTAATCAAGATTTAGTAGTCTCAAATCATCAATGATACAAAGACCAATGAGCCATCATAACAATATCTCTTCTGTTCACCTCTAGCACTTTGCTAGAGGCATTTAGCCATAAAGGGATCAAATTGTTTGCCTTAATCCCACTTCTGCAATTAACCAGTATGAAAATGTCAGCCATAGATAAAGACTGACTGAAAGAGAAGCTACAAACATCATTGGGATAATCAATGTTTACTTATCTAAAAGATACAAAAGAGAGTGAATGCATTCATTGTTTGGAGCAAGAAGTTGAGTAATATTCTGTAAGAGGGGTAAAACTCCTAGTCCCAGTGGTAAACCAACAATCATAGTTAATAGCTTTTTTATTAATGAGGGTCATGTTTAAACATTTGCAGGAATAACTGTCTACTTCCGTGGCAGGATTGTTGGAATAGTACTGCATGAAACTCCTGTAGGAATACCTATGGTAGTCCCCTGAGGGAGCCATGAAAACATCTCATGGCATGAAAGCTAAGAGGCATCAACAAATAGCTAGCATAGGTAAAAAGCCTTAGGTCTTTTTCTCCCATCTCTCTTCCCTGTTTCTGTAAAAGAAGAAATTTGAGTGAGGGAAGAAGATAGAAAGGATAGAGTGAAAGAATACTGGAACACATGGTGAGTAAGAGAGGAGGTACAGTAAGAATGACAGAACACACCTCAACTCACTCCACACTGCTAGTCTTCAGAATTCTCCAGGAGGGGTGAAACTGCTAATGGTGGTGGTGGGGATCATCGAAATGAATTGCAGCTTAATATTCTAATGTTGTGTCTTAATATTCAGTTTTAGAAATTAACATGAGATTGTTCATGCCTGAAAAGTGTTTAAAATCTTTGCATAGGGGTGCCTGGGTGGCTCAGTGGGTTAAAGCCTCTGCCTTCTGCTCAGGTCATGATCTGAGGTCATGATTTCACCTCTGCCTACAGTTCAGGTCATGTGGGATCGAGCCCCACATTGGGCTTTCTGCTCAGCAAGGAGCCTGCTTCCCCTTCTCTCTCTGCCTGCTTCTCTGCCTATTTGTGATCTCTCTCTCTCTGCCAAGTAAATAAATAAAAGCTTAAAAAAATAAAAAGATAATAGATAAATAGATGGATAGATAGATAGATAAAATCTTTGCATGTTCTGTCCCAAATGTCTACCATGTTCATAGTAAGAGGATGTGACAAAGAAGGGAAAGTCTATAATATGAATGTACATAAAAATAATTTGCTGTTTGTGATCTATCAAGTGTAGCTCATTAAACCATTAAAAATTATATTTTCCTTTATGTACATTGTCTGATAATATCATGTGTCCATTTATCTATTGGAATTATTCATGAATGGAATACAAAACAATCTACTAAGTCTTTATTCAGTAATTAAAATAGACACTATAGAAATATAGAAATATATATGATATTTGTTAACACTTTTAAAAAGCTTGGTATTTTAAGGAAATGCAACAAAATAAAATTTTCCATCTATATGTATGGTAGCATGTAAAAAGTAAAATGCCAGTTTTACTAGATTTGGGTAAGAATTTGGAGACTTTTCATCATTATAAAAGATTTACAGTTTTCCATTCTCTTTTTAATAAAATTGCTTGAATTAGCTAAAAATTAAAGGTACTTGACTTTAAAGGAGAAGAATTGTATAGTACTATAAAATATCTAACTGAATCTAAAATTGCTTCACTTCACATTTCCTGAAGGACAATTTAAGTATTAAAAGTCACATTGATAAAACTTGAAATTGATACTTTTTAATATACTTTAAGTTTTGTGATTCCTCATAGAATATATATTTGACAGATTTTCTGCAAGAAAAAGGAAAAAAATAACTAATTTCAAGTATTACTTGGACAGAACTGTCCATATGATCCCAACATGTTTTGACATCTCTTAGTTTAGTTCACTATTTCTGAGTGACATTAGGCACTTAGAAATCAGTACAAATGGGGTGAAAAATCATTACTCTCTAAGAATGTCATGTCTGTACAAACTAGAAGTATCTATTATAAGGGAATATTTGACTGGTGCAGTTAAAACCAGTAAAATATAGTTCATTGATACATGGAAGATGTTTTGAGAAGTCTATGATCATAGCCATTTTGTACATTTATATATATATTTTATATTTATATTATATAGGCATTTATATATTTATAGCATATATCTTATAAAACATGTTTATATGTATGTGTAAAATATATATAAATATAAATATGTATTTATTAAATATATATTAAATATAAATATCTTATATATAATAAAATATCCTAAATGCTGGCCAAACCATTTTGATTCACATTTGCATATTATACTTAATGGTACATTCTTATTCTTAAAAATTGATTCATTTAAATATTGCCATCTAAATAGTACTTGAGGACATTGAGAAATAAATGAATTACATAGGTCCATTTTGTTCCTGGAAGTAGACAGAAACTTCTGAATAAAATTAATAGACTACAAAATCTCATGGCCTGCTAGGTTATTTTATTAAGTGCTAAAATTCTCTATCTTGTTTCACATACTTGTTGCATTAGGATCATTCTTCAGGCCAACAAAAAATAATGTTTCACTGCCCAGCTTGGTTCAGTCTGATTACCATTTCTATATATTTTAAAACATTGATATAAAACTTATTTGTCTTTCTTTCAAAAAGTCAATAGAATTATGCTTTTTGCCACACTTTCATCACAATATTAGTTTTATTATCTGTACGACTAACCAAAACAACTTATCTCAGATATTTATCATTTCTCCAAACTGACCTATAATCATTTACCTCTGTCATATTTCAAAAATGTATTTCATTCACATAAATTAAAACACTATTTTAATTGCACTTTTACCAGGAAATCTTGCAAAGATAGTGAGACTTGTCAAGATACGCAAATTTTTATGTCCTTCTGATTCTTCATTTACCAAATACATGTATCCTATTTTTAATTGTTTGAAATGCTGAGCCAAATTATTTAATTCTTATAGCATACAGGATATCTTTGTGTACAATGAAGCATTACTGTGGGTGACATTATCAAATGGGGATTCTTCACCAGGTTTTATTTGTAAGTACCATGAAAATGAAAGGAAAATTAAAAGACCTACCTTTCAACAAGTCCAGAGCAAATTAAAAAAATAATAACTGTGTGCCAAATGATGTCTAAAATATTTTTTTTTGCAGAAGATAATTTGAGTACTCCAAGGAAAATGATAAAATATAATAATGTTTGTGGTCTTTGTCTTTGAAAGGTAATCATGGAGGAGGTAGCGTTCATGAGGAATGCAAGTTGGGGAGAGGAGAGAATTTCCCTTAAAAAAAAAGCATTCCCTTTGGAAATAAATGGATATTTAAAAGAGTAGTACTCATTACAAGAACTGCAGTTAGTCTTATGTTACCCGAGTTTAGTATGACAATAAAGGAGTCAGTATGGCAGACAGAGATGAAGCATGCACATGAGAGTTATAGACTAAATCTTCATTTTTAAAACCATAAGCAAAGAGGCTGAGCCTTAGTCTGAGTTGCAAACCATGGTACACCTAATTTACAATTTTTTTAATTTAAAATTTAAATTTAAAATTTATTTATTTATTTATTTATTATTTATTTATTTATTTGACCCAGAGAGAGATCACAAGTAGACAGAGAGGCAGGCAGAGTGAGAGGAGGAAGCAGGCTCCCCGCTGAACAGAGAACCCGATGTGGGTCTTGATCCCAGGACCCTGAGATCATGATCTGAGCTGAAGGCAGAGGCTTTAACCCACTGAGCCACCCAGGCACTCCTAAAAATTTTTATTTTTAAGTTTTCCTTTGCCCTGTATTGATCCCTTAGGGATGGTTCATGACCAAATGGTCAAACTAAAATTTTCAACACCAGTTGGATAGGTCAGTTGCCAGGAATAGTCTAAAACTGAAAGCTGACATAAAGCAGAAGCTATTTCTGTTGAGACTTGTTTTGTAGAGTCCTTATGTAGCACTAAATAAAATCGGCACTAAATGTTCCAACTGCCTTTGCTAATGTGATCACTTATGTTAGACTCTTCTCTCTGATTATTGCCCATTTTAGCTTATTAAATGTACATTCACACAGTGTGCTTCCTTTTGAGGATCGACATTTCTGTATCAGTCCTGTGTCCTGCTTTTACACTTTATTTTCCCTCTTTTAAATATCTGATCTGATTTTGTAGGGAGGTAGGCACATCAGAGGACTTGTATACATCCATACAAACATTTGTTATATCTGCAAGTACTTCACTATTCACAATTATTAACCTGAATATCTACATTAACATATACATATTGTTATTTTCCAGACATTGTGGTCTGTTTTATGAAATAAGCCACAACTTGAACTGGATAAATTAATTTAATTCCTCTATAATGACCAGGAATCTATAATTTTATCAGGCACTTCAACTGATTCCATTTCATGAGTTCTTTCACACCCATACTTTAAGAAATTTGTGCTTTAGTTAATGATGTTTTAGAAAGAAAAAAGATGTAGTTCTTTTTTATTTTATTGTTACAAATCAGTATATAAGACTGGCTAATTATTAAACAACAAAAGTAAAGAATTCTGTATAACAAAATAGATTTTAAATTTGGTAATTTATAAGGTACAAATTAATGCCATATTTTTTTAAGTGATAAATAAGTCTTCTGCACTGCTCTGGGTGACAATACATATTTATGAATGAATAATGGTTATATAAACGTGTTTGTGCTGAGGGGAAAATTGAAAATAATTAGCTTTAATTAGAAGCTGATCTAGGTAGGAGAATGCCGGTTTAGGCTATGTATAGTTCTATGGTTGTTGTTGTCCTTGCTGTTTTCAAACTTCTGAAACTCTCAGATGGAGCTCTCATAACTGCATATTGTCATGCTTATTATCAGCATTGTTATTTTAGATGACATGATATCTACGATAAACTGAACTGTGATCCTAGGAAACATGGATTAGCTCTATATTTCTTCTCTTCTAAAATTAACTGTATTCATTGTATTAAAATGACGCAAAAATGGAGATTTATCATGAATTATAGGGAAACTATAAGATACAAATCACTCTTTTAAAACAAGAATTGACTTGTTTTATGGTTTGAGACACTTCTGTCTCCTACTGCTAGTTCACATCATTAACTTCATTCTTCCTCCAGGGGGTTTTGTATCCATCAAGGTGTAGCCAGAAAAACAGACACAGCTTTATATTTTTAAAGGAGAGAAAATATAATGCAGGGACTTGGTTACACAGGTCATGGAAAAGCTGAGACCGCACTGAGAGGAGCATAGGCAGAAAGCTGCTGCTGTCCCAGAGTGTTGAACAAAGCCTAGACAGTGCTCCTGCAGGCCAGGCCTGGGTCCCTGGGGTGAAGGAACCATGAGGCATTCTTTTTCAGGGACAAACCCTGGAGAAATGCTGCCTGAGGCAGAGATGAACAGCAAGAAAAAAACCTGACTTGGCCTAGTTTCCTCCCTCTAATCTTGTTCAAATGCCTTTGTTGAAAGTAACCAGGCAGTATCTGAGCTAGGGACGAGCAACTCTGAGTTACAGAGCTGAAAAAGGACAAGGACCGGACTTGAGGACAAAGTCCCAGGTGTGTATAGTGTTTCACTGCATAGACTTTCCTTCTGCATAGATACCTCTGATTCTGCTCTTCTTTGTAAAAACAAAACAAAACAAAACAAAAACAAAAAACACACAAAAACAAAAGCAAAACAAAACAAAACACCAGGGTTTGAGTGACACAGAAGTACAGTATTTCTCTAAGAAATTAAAAAATAACAATATATGAACTGAATATCAGTATTCTTTTCCTTTAATGAAATTATGGTGAGCAGTGTCATTAGATTACTTAAATACAGAAGCTTGAGTGATCTAATCATACTTACAAGATATTCTTGCTCTATTGTCCAAGGATAATAAGAGAAGGGAATGATAGGTCTTTTTAAAGCCATTCAAAGAAGTTAAGAAATAGACCTGAAGTTTTCTTAAATTTTCGTTGGTATTCCCGTGTAAAAGATAAACAAAGCTGGGTGCTATGTGATAAGGATACATTTTATTCAGTAACTTAAATAGAGAAGAGGGTCCAGCATGATCGAAATCAATTTTACTGAAACAAAAGCTGAGAGACTTGAAAGACTAAGGTGGGCCGAAGGGAAGTTGCTGATAGTGTTAAGGGGTTGACTAAACCATCTAGGTTTGTTAGTTGACCCTTACCGGAAGGGGAAACAACCCCCTATTTTTATGATAGGAGGCAGTGGTGTAAGTTAGAGCAAGGCAGCCATCAATTTAGGCCCTTATGCTCCACAGTGACTGGCGGGGAGAGGGAGAGTTATCTCCCTGACCTGTACATTTCAAAGAGAGCTCTCAAGTCCTCGAAGAAACAGTGTTCTGTGGTAGATTTACTTCTCAAAGGACACAAAAAGGATTTATAATTACAGCCTTTCTAAAGCAGTTGCTCTAAGAAGGGGTTCAGGAGCCTATCTGCCTATCATCTGGTTTTGGCTGGAACAAACAGTAAATTCTCCTGGCATTTTAAGGGAAGCTGAAGTCATTTTGGGGATATGGCAGAGAGCCATGCTCTTTGGCTAAGTCTCTCAGTGCCGTGATTTGGAAGAAGTTGTTCTGTGCTAAGACTTCGGAAACTCTCCCCAGTTCTTTGATAATCACACTTCCATGATTTAAAATGGTTTAAAATCATTCTTGTAAGTTAGGGGTGCATGGGTGGCCTCTGCCTTTGGCTCGGGTCATGATCTCTGGTTCCTGGAATCGAGGCCAGCATCATCGGGCTCTCTGCTCAACAGGGAGCCTGTTTCCCCCGTCCCTCTGTCTGCTTCTCTGCCTACTTGTGATCTCTCTCTCTCTGTCAAATAAATAAATAAAATCTTTAAAAGAAATAAAAATTAAAAAAAAAATAAAATCATTCTGTAAATTGTCTGCCTCTATACTCCTAGCCAGAGATTTTGGCTAATCTCTATTATAGTACTTACTACATTGTTTTGTAATATATATTTGGAATATCAGAATATCCAACTGCAGAGTAAGCATTCAGAGGGCAGTATTTATACTCCATTCACTTTTCTAATTTTTGTGTTTAGCAAGAAACCAACCATAAATAATAAAATTTAAACCATATTAAACTTTATTGCATGCATTAAGCGCTCTGGTAAGTGCTGCTGATGCCTCATCTTGTTTAATCTTCACAGTGTCCTTCAAGAAGAGCCTGGAGGTCCTTATTAGTCAAGGATATTTGGCATTGGAAAATAGAAAATCAAAGTGAATCCGTTTAAAACTGAAAGCAACATTTCATATTTAATGTTAAAAATATATTGGGTATTTAATTTGAAAAAATATGTAAGTGCAATGAAAATACATCTATTTTACCTTACATGTAATGAAATGTAGGTTGTAATTGCCACTATAAGCTAGTTTCTAATCAGAGTAACATTTGGCACAATTTTTGTGAGTAATACATGGCAATAAAAAAATGTCATCATCACCTCTCATTTCACTTTAATAGTATAGTCATAAAACCAATATTCTTGTAAAAAATATTTGGTGGTTTTATCAAGTATGACAAAGATCTGTTTTTTTATTTTTATTTTTTTAAGATTACTTGGGAGAGAGAGCACATGCAAGGATGGGGAGGGGCAGACGGAGAAGGAGAAGTAGGTTCCCTGCTCAGGGAGGAGCCCAATGCAGGGCTTGACCCCAGGACCCTGGGATCTTGACCTGAGCCAAAGGTGGACACAACTACAACTGACTGAGCC
Organism: Procyon lotor; assembly: GCA_028646535.1. NCBI lineage: Eukaryota > Metazoa > Chordata > Mammalia > Carnivora > Procyonidae > Procyon > Procyon lotor. The sequence continues at coordinate 33,817,457 of CM053605.1, forward strand.
ACCTAGGCACTCTGACAAAAGCCTTTTTTTTTTTTGAAGCATCCTTGTATATTTTATGACTTTTTCTGTAGATTTTCTCTTATTTCTCCAACTCTGTCACACCTTCATTTTTACTTTTAATATTTTTCTAACAATAATTTCATCAGAATTTATCACAATTCCTGCATCTTTGACTATTTTTATTAATAACTGTCTCTATAACTGACTAATTTTATATTTATATTTGTATCACATATTTTAGAATCTTATAATCAGTTAGAGTTTGTTAGCCAAGTTGAACATCTATTCCAGTTTTCCTGGGAGAGTCTTGGTTTATGTTCAGGAATAATTATTAATTAAATACCCTTTCATCTCAAAAGTATTGTGATTTGGATCACCAATTATATAATTGCCTTAATAATAGGTATCCTCAGAGGAAACTTATTAAACCTAATCATAGTTCTAAGTGGTCACATAAGTAGACCTCTCTTAACACTCACAACAGTTCTATGAGGTCAATGCTATTGGTAATTCCATTCTACAAGCAAAGATACTGAGGCACAGTTGGGTTAAATATCTTGCCTGACAACATAGTTAATAAGTATTTTGGCTATTACCTAAAACCAGATGGTATAGCTCCAGGACTTATGTTCTTAACCAAATTTGCAATGTACTTCTCCCTTTGCCCAAAGAGACATTTTAATGATGAGTATTGGTAAGCGCTAGTGCTAATCATCCCTAGTGATGAAAATTAGAGAACTATGAAAAACTATGAGAACTTTCCCCCTACAATTAGAAATAAGACAGGAGTGTCCACTCTCATCACTGTCATTTAACATAATACTGGAAGTTGTAGCCACAGCAATACAAACAACACAAGGAAGGAAGAATTGAAACTTTCACTATTTGCAGGTCACATGATACTCTATGTAGAAAACCCAAAAGACTCCACCAAAAAACCTAATAGAACTGATATGTGAATGCAGTAAAGTCGCAGGATACAAAATCAACATACAGAAATCTGTTGCATTATTATACATCAATAATGAAGCAGCAGCAGAAGAAATCAAGAAATAGATTCCGTTTATAATTGCACCAAAAGCCATAAGATACTTAGGAATAAACCTAACCAAGGAGACAAAACACCTGGACTCTGAAAACTATAAAACACTGATGGAAGAAATTGAAGATGACACAAAGAAGTAGAAAATATTCCATGCTCTTGGATTGGAAGAACAAATATAATCAAAATGTCTATATTACCCAAAGCAATCTACATATTTAATGCAATCTCTATCAAAATGCCACCAGTATTTCTCACAGAGTCACAGAGTTTAGAACTAATAATCCTAAAATTTATTTGCAACCACAAAAACAAACAAACAAACAAACAAAAACTGAGAAGAGTCAAAGCAATCTTGAAAAAGAATAGGAAAGCTGGAGTCATCATAATTCTGGACGTCAAATTATATTACAAAGCAGTAGTAATCAAAACACTATGATACTGGCACAAAAATAGATACATAGATTAATAGAATAGAATGAAAACCCGGAAATGAACTCACTAGAATTACATGGACGATAATCTTCAACAAAGCAGGAAAGCATATTCAATGGAAAAAAGACAGTTTCTTTAATAAATGGTGTTGGGAAAACTGGACAGCAACATGCAAAAGAATGAACCTGGACCAATTTCTTACACCATGCACAAAAATAAATTCTAAATGAATAAAGACCTAAATGTGAGACAGGAAACCATCAAAATCCTAAAAGAGAACATAGGCAGTAATTTCTTGGACATCAGCCATAGCAACTTCTTTCTAGATATGTTTCTGAGTCAAGGGAAAGAAATGCAAAAATGAACTCTTGACACTATATCAGATAAAAAGCTTCTGGACAGTGAAGGAAACAATAAAAAAAAAACAAACTTAAAGGCAACCTACAGAATGGGAGAGAATATTTGCAAATGATATATCCAATAAAAGGTTAGTATCCAAAATATATAAAGAATTTATACAACCCAACACCAAAAAAAACCCCCAAATAATCCAATTTAAAATGGGAAGAAGATATGAACAGACATTTCTCTGAAGAAGATATTCAGATCACCAACAGACATGTGAAAGATGCACATCATCACTTATCAGGGAAATGAAAATAAAAACTACAATGAGATAGCACTTCACACTTGTAGAATGGCTAAAATCAAAAAGACAAGGAGCAACAAGTGTTGGTGAGGATGTGGAGAAAAGGAACCCTCTTACACTGTTGGTGGGAATGCAAACTGGTGCAGCCACTGTGTAAAACAGCATGGAGAATCTTCAAAAATTAAAAATAGAAATACTTTATGATCCAGGGGTGCCTGGGTGGCTCAGTGGGTTAAAGCCTCTGCCTTTGGCTCAGGTCATGATCTCAGGGTCCTGGGAGCGAGCCCCACATTGGGCTCTCTGCTCCGCAGGGAGCCTGCTTTCCCCTCGCTCTGCCTGCTTCTCTGCCTACTTGTGATCTCTCTCTCTCTCTGTCAAATAAATAAACAAAATCTTTAAAAAAAAAAAAAAAAAAGAAATACTTTATGATCCAGCAATCACACTACTGGGCATTTGCCCAAAGAGTAAGAGAACACTAATTCAAAGGGATACATGCACACCGATGTTTATAACAGCATTATTTACAATAACCAACATATGGAAGCACCCAAGTGTCCATTGGTTGATGAATCGATAAAAAAGATGTGGTATATAGACACAATGGAATATTATTCAATCATAAAAATAATGAAATCTTGCCACTTGCAACAACGTGGTTGGAACTATAAAGTATAATGCTAAGGAACATGAGTCAGAGAAAGAAATACCATACGATTTCACTCATATGTGGAATTTAAGAAACAAGGAAAGGGAACAAAATGAGAAAGAGATGAATCAAGAGACAGTTATAGGGGGGCCTGGGTGGCTCAGTGGGTTAAAGCCTCTGCCTTAGGCTCAGGTCATGATCTCAGGGTCCTGGGATCGCCCCGCAACAGGCTCTCTGCTCAGCATGGTGCCTGCTTACCCCCTCTCCCTTTGCCTGCCTCTCTGCCTACTTCTGATCTCTTTCTCTCTGTCAAATAAATAAATAAAATCTTAAAAGAGAGAGAGAGAGACAGTTATAGAACACGAAGTGATAGTTATCAGGTGAGAGTTAGGTGGGGCGATGGGTTAAATAGGTGATGGGGATTAAGAGTACACTTATGATGTACAGTGAGTAGTGTATAGCATTGTTGACTATACAATATATTGTACACCTGAAACTAATTGTACACTGAAACTAATATAACCCTATATGTTAACTAACAGGAATTAAAAACCTAAAAAAAATGTGTGGTCATCATTTGGGAATGATTTTATAACATAAGTTTCAAACTGTGTAAATCCTTTAAGTGTGATTGTGTGTAAGGTTTTACTTGAAACAAAGTTTTGCTACAAAGAAGGGAAGGTTGAAACTACTAATATACTATTTAAAAATCCTTGCACAAAACAAAAGAAGGGTATATGATATGAATTAGAATGTCACAAAAGAAAAAAGAAACAAAAAGAAAAACAAGGCAAAGATTTTTTTCTCTAATGAATAAATAATTTGGTTTGTACATGGCATAATTCTGAAGATTGTTTAATTTCACAGAGAGTAAAATTTGATAGAGGTTTTTCCTCCTATACAATGATCAAAGTTCAAGTATATTTAGAATTAAACTATTTTCATTTTTATGAATTATTCTGATCCACTCAAAGAGTATATGACTAATAAAAATCTTTGCTTTTAAATCATAAATTATTGATATTTGTAAACATTAGAGGCTTTTGAAAATAACCTTTTTGCTTTATTTAATAATAATTGTGTATTCCACAAAATGACATGTAAGAAACTTGATGTCAAATCTACAATGTTAATGATATGGTTTAATAAAGAGTCTCTATCGAGGGAACTCACAAACCACAGGTAAGCAAGAAAGGAAACAGGTCCTGCAATTCTATTTCATTTTATTTTATTTTATTATTTATTTTATTTTATTTTATTTTATTTTATTTTATTTTATTTTATTTATTTGACAGAGAAAGAGATCACAAGTAGGCAGAGAGGCAGGCAGAGAGAGAGGGGGAAGCAGGCTCCCTGCTGAGCAGAGAGCTCGATGCAGGGCTTGATCCCAGGATCCCGAGATCACGACCAGAGCCAAAGGCAGAGGCTCTAACCCACTGAGCCACCCATGTGCCCCCAGGTCTTGCAATTCTTACATCAGCCTGTGAGGTTAATGCTGTGCGAGGCACTATCAAACATTCAGTGGGTTCATGCTCCATGGGAGACACTGCCTGCTGTTCCTTCCATTTTATACTGAAGTGTGAGAACCATGCAGTTTAGTATATATATATATATATATATATATATATATATATATATATATATATGTATGTATATATATGCTATTTGAATGACCTGGTGTTTATAGTACCTGGAGAAATTGGGATCTTTGGTAAATTGCAGTGCTCTCTCTCTCTTTTTTTTTTTTTCCTCTCAGAGAAGTAAAACTCTTTTATTTTCACTGTCCAAACATCAGTCAATATATTGGGAACACCAGCAGAAGCCCTCACTATAGCCTTGCCTCTTGAGCACATTGCACATGACCACTTCCATGGGGCGGATGTTCAGTTCCTTCAGGGTCACATTCCCTTCACCTGTGGTCTGTCCATAAAGCCCAAATATCTTGCTGAATTTTTCTTCACTGATCGCATCTGTTCTGTCAATCTTGAGGAAGCCACCTGGATCCATGGGAAGCTGATTTCAGTTGCTACCCCTCCTGCTGGGAGAAAGGGGAAGCTCTATTGCCATTAGCATATTGTCCAGGAAGCCCAGGCTGAACAACTGGGTACATTTTTGGCGACTGTTCATTAGGAAGCATGAACACTCATGAGCCTAGTCAAGAGATCTGGAAATATTACCTAAACACCCATAACACTTTCATTTAATCAGTCTTTCACACTTTTCGAGCTCATGTTGACGTATATGCCTTTTTCTTATCCAGAAAGTTGAACCAAAAAAAAAAGGGAGAGAGAGAAAATCTTGCAATTTTGCTATAAGATGGAACCAAAATTCAAAAGAAGCATATTTTATTGGTTATTTTCCTCATGATATGTAAGAATGTCACAGGATTCCTTTGACCAAAGAGGGAAAAAGTTCTGTACATTGAATGAAACACAAATTAACTCTGAACTGACAAATTCATTGTTCTAGTTTCTAGTTTCAAAATTGCTTTATGAAATATAGGAGGAATAAATGTTGCTGTAAGAAATCAATGTTTCTTTGTGTTTGTTGTCCTAGAGAGATTTAGGTGGGCATTTTGTCATTATTTTAATAAAAATCCAGGGGTATTTTAAGAAATATAGTAATACAATAATTTATAAGTGTGTTTAAGAACAAGTGCATATGCTTGAACATCTCAAAAAGATCAAAACAAGATTCAGAAAATATATGTGAGATTTGTTCCTGGCTAAGGAATCTGATGATACTACTTGAGCAGTGATACCTCTGACTTAAAATATGTTTTGAGACAAGGTACAAAATGTATCAGGAAGAAGGGAAAATTTTAAAAATATATAGATTTATATATTCCTGATTTACAAACAAAAATTAAGACATTGCTAATATTTTAGCCTGTGTAAAACAAATTATAAAGTAACTATTTTCTGCTGAACACACAAAATTTGTTTCTTAATTCAACACATTTAATCTGTATGTAAATTGAGGTAACTTTCAGCCTCTATAAACTGAACTTAACTAAATAAATAAATAAGTAAAAGAATAGATAGTTGATATTTTGGCACTTTTATTTAGTTCTTTGGTGCTGGGAAAGTCTATGGTTGTTGCAATCATACATATCTCACAAGCTGGATAATAATTACCTAGTCGATCATCTAACTATTTTAGGAAATACTTGTAATGTTCTCAGAACAATTAATGTGTCAATTTAAGAGAGACTATTGCCTTTTAAAAGCTCACAAAATGCACAAATGTCTTTTAGCAGTAAAATGCAATTAAGACAAAATTTTTGTCATTAGATCAGAATATTGTAAAATTTCATGAATGAGAATTGTCAGAACACTCTTTGGGATACTTCTGCAGAATTAATGCCAGAATAATCAATTTCATTGTATAATTACTAACAGGAAATCAGAACAGCAAAGCACATTTGGTTTTTTACACTGAGATGATGTTTTGCTCCTTCAAACTGCTACCCTGTAAATTGATTGAAAAGTAATGGTAATTGAACTGATGTATCATAAAATTTACATCCTATTTAAATTTTGATTTGGTTGTAAGATGTGTGAAAATCACTGTGAGTCCAAAAATCTCTGTAACTATAAAATAGAATGAGTGATTTCACTATTTCATAAAATAGTTAAGAATGATCTGTATCAGTAAGGACCTTCACTTTGCAGATTGTACAAGGAAAACCAACCAGTGCTTACCCATAATACCTTAAGGAATTACCAAGGCTTCTCTTAATCATCTTTTTTGTTTAAGTGTTTTTAACTCCTGATTGTCTGATATGAGTAATTCAAAATGACTCTCTCCTTTTTTGATAAAGATTTCATTTATTTATTTGAGAGAGAGTGAGAGAGCACACACACAGGGAGAGGGAGAGAGAAGCAGACTCCCCACTGAACAGGGAGCCTGATGAGGGGCTCGATCCCAGGACCCCGAGATCACAACCCAAGCAGAAAGCAGATGCTTAACCAACTGAGCCACTCAGACACTCCTTCCCCCTTTTTTAATTAAAATCTGCCATAGTGCTCAAAATTTGTGATAATTCAGCTCATAAGAAATCTTAAATTTAGCAAGATAAAAGATACACAGAGAGTGACGTGGTCCCATCTTGTGATGTTTTAAAATATTATGGATTTTCTCTCTCTCTATTTTTTTTAAAGATTTTATTTATTTATTTGTCAGAGAGAGAGAGAGAACACAAGCAGGCAGAGAATGAGGGTGAAGCAGGCTCCCTGATGAGCAAGGAGCCCAATATGGGACTTGATCCCAGGACCCTGGGATCATGACCTGAGCCGAAGGCAGCTGCTTAACCAACTGAGCCACCCAGGCGTCCCTCTCTCTATATATTTTTAAACTCAGTTTAAAGATTTTATTTATTTATTTGACAGAGAGAGAGAGAGATCACAAGTAGGCAGAGAGGTAGGCAGAGAGAGAAGGGGAAGCAGGCTCCCTGCTGAGCCGAGAGCCCGATGTGGGGCTCAATCCCAGGACCCTGAGATCATGACCTGAGCCCAAGGCAGAGGCTTTAACCCACTGACCTACCCAGACCCTGCTAAACTTGGTTTATGAGACTGTTAATATCTTATTATCTCTACTGGTCACATCCTAGTAAAAACCCTCCTCTAAGTTGCCCCATTATATAACCAGGAGTTACAGCATAGTTTCCCAAAGTGTGCAAGGAAAACAGGATTTCTTCAGACAAATTTCCAGGCTCTTGCTCACTACTTTTTCTCCTCCATTTCCTTGCTTTTGTGCTTGGTGTCCACTTCTATACTCCTAAATTTGATTGTGTTGCTCTGCTCTTTGGTTTTAGTGACAGATTCAGATGGTATGCCTCTTTTCTCAATATTCCTGAACTCAGATGCCCATTGAACTTTATTTTTTACATTGCTTGTATTTTCTTCCTCCCTGGTTTTGATGAAAGCCACAGCTTCAGATGAGAAAGTCCCTAAGAGAGCAAAGACTCACTCTTAAACCTGAACTTCCATATCCCTAAGGAATGAGAATTTCTTCATGTATTTGGAAATCATTTATGCTGTGCCCACATCAGTCAAGTATGTAGTTCCATTCTTGTCACCGGAAACTCAGTAGAAGAAAATCTAAAGTTCTCAGTGAACTTCTGTCAGACTCCTTGCATAATAAGTATGTAAATAACTACATAACTTAAGCCATGCTGTGTAACATGCTGTGAAAAAATGTAAATCAGGCAAAGGAGAAGCAGTGGCTTAATGGATAGTATTTTTTAAATAGATTTATCGATGTATAATTGAAAAATAAAATTTGCAACTAAGGTGTACAACTTGATGTTTTAAAAAAATGTGTACATTGTAAAATGATCATCATAATCAAGCTAATTGAATATATCTGTCACCTCATACAGTTATATTCTTTATCTTTGTGATGAAAACACTTAGGAGCTACCCTTTTAGCAAATTTCAAGTATACAATACAGAATCATTAAGTGTTGTTGTCATGATGCACATTAGTGCTTCCAGAACTTGCTAATCTTGCATAACTGAAACTTTGTACCCTTTGACCCACATCACCCCATTTCCCTTTTCCCCTAGCCCCTGGTAACTGCCATTGTACCCTCGGTTTGATTATTTTAGATTCCATTTATAAGTAAGACCCTGCAGTAGTTGTCTTTCTTTTCTTCTTTAATTTACTATATCAGGTTCATCCATGTTGTCACAAACAGCAGATTTTCTTTTTCTTTTTAAACAGCTGAATATCATTGGTGTGTGTGTGTGTGTGTGTGTGTGTGTGTGTGTGTGTTTAACACAATTGAGGACATCTGGAGGCCTAAGCTAGGACCTGATACAAGTGGATGGAGTGTGGGAATTCTCAGGAAGGCAAACAGGGTGCAGTTGTAGTCCATGGGTGTGTTATGTGGCTTCACTATATGGCGTGGCGTGTGTTTGGGAAAAAATTCAGGTCCCGATGAAGGAGCAGGGAGAGGAGCTGCTGAGATATGCTGAGTGTCAGGGGCCACTGAGGGAATGCCAGAATCGGGCAGGAGACACTGCAGCTGTAACCACTCTTCCCAGAAGGAGACCATTCATTCTCACAGGATCTCATAGGGTCTCAGGAAATCTATGAGGCTGGCAGGGAAATCCTGGGATGAGAAAAGGACACACAGAAAGTCAGAAGCTGCTCCTCTAGGAGGAGTCTGGCTCACATCACTTGTCACAAAAACTCCAGTTATTGTTGGCTCCTCACCTTCCCAGAGGTATGTATGCCACATTTTCTTTATATGTTCATTTATCAACAGACTTTCTAGCTGTTTTATTATTTTGGTTATTATGAATAATGCAGCTTTGAACGTGAGAGTATAGATACTTGTTTTTAAGATCCTGATTTTAGTTTTGTTGGATATATACCCAGAAGTGAGATTGCTGCATGTATGTATTAGTTCTACTTTTCATTCTTTGAGGAACCACCATACTGTTTTCTATAATGGTTGTACAAATGATTATCTTTTATTTTTTTAAAAGATTTTATTTATATATTTGATAGAGAGAGAGATCAGCGGGCAGAGAGGCAGGCAGAGAGAGAGGGGGAAGCAGGCTTCCTGCTGAGCCGAGAGCCTGATGTGCAGCTCGATCCCAGGACCCTGAGATCATGAACTGAGCCGAAGGCAGAGGCTTAACCCACTGAGCCACCCAGGCGCCCCTATCTTTTATCTTTTTGATAAAAGCTGTTCTAATAAATGTAAGGTCATATATTATTGTAGTTTTGATTTGCATTTTTCTTATAATTAGCGATGCCGAGCACCATTTCATATACGTGTTGGCCAATTTGTATATGTCTTCTTTTGAGAAAAGTCTGTCCACGTCCCTTACCTATTCTTTACTCAGGTTGTTTTGTTTTGTTTTGTTTTGCTATTGAGTTATGTATTTTGGAGATTAACTCCTTATCAGATATATTTTTTATTTTTTTTTATTTGACAGAGAGAGAGAGATCACACGTAGGCAGAGAGGAAGGCAGAGAGAGAGGGGGAAGCAGGCTCCCTGCTGAGCAGAGAGCCCGGTGTGGGGCTCGATCCTAGGACCCTGAGATCATAACCTGAGCAGAACGCAGAGGCTTAACCCACTGAGCAACCCAGGCACCCCTCAGATATATGGTTTATAAGAATTTTTCCCATTTCACAAATTACCTTTTCATTTTGTTGATGATTCCTTTCTGTGCAGAAGCTTTTCAGTTTAATGTCCTCCCACTTGTCTGTTTTTACTTTTTTTTTGCCTTGATTTTGGTATTTGAACCAAAAAAAAAATCATTGCCAAGATCAATATCAAGAAGCTTTTCTCCTGATTTTTTTTTCCTAGCCATTTTATGGTTTCAGGTCTTATGTTTAAGTCTTTAATCCATTTTGAGTTTATTTTTGTACATACTGTAAGATTCAGATCTAATTTCATTGTTTCTGTGTGGTTATACAGTTTTTCTAATATCATTTATTGAAGAGAATATCCTTTCTCTATTGTGTATTCTTGGCATCGTTGTAGAAGATCAGTTGACTATAAATGTGTAGATTTCTTGTATTTTTATTCCTTTCCATTGATCTATATGTCAGTGCATTTCTTCATCATGCACTAATAATGAATTATCTGAAAATGAAATTAAGAAAACAATCCCATTTACAATAAAAACAAAAATAATAAGATACTTAGGAATAAATTTTACTGATTAGGTGATAAACCTGTGCACTGAAAATTATAAAACATTGATAAAGGGAGTTAAATAAGACACAGTTAAATGGAAAGACATGTGTTCATGGATTAGAATAATTAATATCATTAAAAAGTCTATGCTACCAAAGTGCTCTACATATTCAATGTAATCCCCTATTAAAATCCCAATGTCATTATTTACAGAAATAGACAAAACTATCCTAAAATTCATATGAAATCACAAAAGAACTCGAATAGCCAAAGCAATCTTCATCAAGTAGAACAAAGTTAGAGGCATTACATTTTCTGATTTTAAAATATATTGCAAAGCTACAGTAATCAAAACAATATGGTACTCGCAAAAAATAGACAGTATTTTAAAATATTTAAAAGATATGTACAATATTTAAAAAAACATTTTTAAGACAGATGCTTACTTTTTTTCTTTTTCCCCCGCTCTCACCTCCCCCTCTTAGTGAAGGTTGTAACCATTTGAGTATTTCTTAAAACAAGACCATAATAAATCTTAAATAGAAGAGCAGAATTTTTATCTAAATACTAACATAAGGGGATTAGTTACTTAGAATTATGGAATATCTGTCCCCCAATCCCTTTTCCCATCCTTGTCCACCAAACCCCCAGTATCAACTCACACTATCCCACATTATAGTGTCAAACAGTGGTGACTGGTTGGCTCAGTCAGTTAAGCGTCTGCCTTCACCTCAGGTCATGATCTTGGGGTCCTGGGATCAAGCCACTGGGGCTCCTTGCCTCTTTAGTGCCTCAGGCCAGAAATAACACACATACTCACCATCCTGTGTACCGAATTGTCACATGATCTGAACCTAATTCTAAGGAAGACTAGGAAATATTGATAGTTGGTGGGAAGTATGAATGTTTTCCAGGTATTTAAGTCATATGGAACCACAAGTATAATTATCTTCTTATCTTCCCCACTTATTAACTTTGAAAAACTCTATCTTGTCTTAAAGAGCAAAGTGAGAACGTAAGCCTTATGACCATTTATTTGTATTTGCTTCTTCATCCCCTCTCTCCCAGTGTTAAATCTAATTCAATCCTCTAGTAGTTGAATATGCAGCGAACCAAATATTGATTTAAAACATGGATAAATCTAAAAAAAATCCATGTATAACACTTCTCTACTGTCACTATCCCTTCATGGAAGTATGTATGAGGCTGGTAAAATTAGATGTGTTCGGACATGAGCAATTATGAAGAGCTAACTCCTTTTGGATTTTGGGTAGTGTTGAAAGAAGTATTTGATGCAGCTGTTAGCTAGGCTGGTTGGCATATTACCCAGGTTTATAGGAGATCACCAGGCCAGACAATTGGTGAAGTCAATAGAAAACATGAGGAGTTAGTTGTGCATGAAATATACAAAAAATGGAGGCTGATATCTCAGCTTTATGCATATAGAAAGTTATCTGAAATTGTCACGGTAGTTTTGCAATAATGCTGGGATATAAACCTTTAACTTATTACGCATGTTATTGTTAGGTAAGGCCTTTTGTTTTGCAATAAGACTTCTAAAAGGAATGAGCTAAAAAAAAAAACACGTTTACTGATTTTTTTATCTTTAAGGCAGCTGATAATTGACACATAATTTAGACAAAATATTTGTAGATATTAACATCCATCATGATAACTGTGGTGATGTTGCTGCCATAAGATTCAGAAGACATATTTTACCATAATTCAGAGAATTGCAGTAAAGATAGATCAGAAAGCACACATATCCTGAAATCAGAAATCAGAAACACAAATCTGAGGAAACATCAGCATTTTCTATCATTATTTAAAGAAGACTATATACTATCCCTTAAAATAACGAATATGTATTTTGGCAGAGGTGCTGTTACTTCTCAGGGAATGAAGCATGGCTTTTCATTTAGGTCAACAAAAACTATTTTAAATTGGCTCATTTTTTAATCCAAGTTTTATTTTGCATGTGAACTGTTTGCCACAAGATATGAAATGATTAATGTTCTGGCTCCCCTAACAGAGTGACAATTTTAAAGGTGGCATTTTTAAAGCAGGGTTGTCAGATGCTTCAAACAGAGAACCAGAGAATTTCAGTAATTTTTTACTTTTTCATACAAGTCATGGAATGAAAGTAAGCATACAGAAATTAATTCTGCCATCATTGGAAGATCCGACAATGAGAATGTTAAGATATGTCTACTAATAAGTTCAATATTGAAGATAAAATTATATTTTTTATATAATATGACTGCAAATTTTGGTGGAATAGATTATCATGGTAAGTTTTCTTCCTAAGTTAACAAACCCTTAGTCATAAGTATACTAGAAATTACTTGTGGTTCACATGTGATATAGAATTATATTTAAAAAGGAACCAAACTCCACCAATCTGAGTTGAAGCTATAATTGCCAAAATTTACACGTATTTTTACATATACACAGTAATTAGACATTTAGAATAGTTTCATTAAACATTTGATGTTGAATATATATAGTTGTTCTTCAGCACAGATGTAGCTGCTTTCTCTCTGATAAGAATGCTATTTACTATCCATTTTTAAAATACTTTTTTTTTTTTTAAAGATTTTATTTATTTGACAAAGAGAAACACAGCTAGAGAGGGAACACAAGCAGAGGGAATGGTAGCAGGTGAAGCAGGCTCCCTGCTGAGCAAAGAGCCTGATGTGGGGCTCGATCCCAGGACTCTGGGATCATGACCTGAGCCGAAGGAAGACACTTAAGGACTGAGCCACCCAGGCGCCCCTCAATTTTTAAAATAATCCTTCAAGGAACTACTTTAGAAATCACTGTAAATAATAATAAATACTTGGTTTTCTAAATGACATCTCTGAATTTGCTTCCATTACATTCAGTATTGATTGGAAATTTTTCCTGAAAACACCCAAAAATGATAGATCCCAAAACTTCAGTTTCTGATACTTTTATGAAAATATAATAGTTGATAACAGAGCTTGCTCTAACACACAAAATCAGGTTGTCAAGTCAAAGTCATGAGTCAAAAATCTTACCAGATTAAGGTTTACAAAGTATTTTTAAGGGTAGAGATGTCACAGTCTCAGAAAAAGCAGAAAGAGTTCTGGTGCATCACGGGTGACTCTGATTTAAACATTTAAAGAATTATGCTGGCTTCCAAGCTGAGAATAGATTATCACACAAGGATAGAAGTAGAGAATCTTAGCAGACCATGGCTGTAAGCCAGAAATGTAGGTGGCTTAGAGCAGAAAGGAAGAGATGCTGTATTTCCTGATAACTTGAATGTCAGGCCTGTGTCCCTTCATGGCAAGTTTAACATGTTAAGAACAAGAGGCATATTACTTTGTAGGATATTTGAAATATTTCAGTATCTATTATTGATTAAGTTACCAAGACAAAAATAATAATTTTAATTGAAAAATATACTGTATATATGTTTTCACAAGAAGAGGATATATATTCTTTCTTTGTTTAGCAAGAAATATATGTATGCCATATATATATACATAATATATCACACAATACATACTTACAATGAAAGAATATTCTTAAATTTTTGTTAATAGGAAATGGAAAAAAAATGCACAGCCATGTTACCAGACATAGAACTGGTTCTGAACTCAGGTTTGATTGCTTGCCACTTGAAAATCAATACTTGAAAGACACGTGATGGTGGGAAGGAAAAGGTTGCTTTATTCAGGAAGCTGGCAACCTGGGAAGATGGCAAACTAATGTCCCAAAGACCATCTTCCCAGTGTAGGTGAAGCTGGAGGGTTTTTAAGGGCTACATGCAAGAGAAGTAGGTGCCCAGACAGTTAGTCCTCTGTCAACATGATCCTGAACAGACTTGCTGGCATCAGCAGCAGCTGTTTTCAAATGTGATCCAGCCTTATATTCTGGGAAGGTGTAGTCCTTCTCTCCTTAAGGCCAGTGGTCTCCAAATCTCAAGAAAGGTAGATTGTTCTACTATATACTAAGGGACCTAGGTGAGGAAGCAAGGAGTGCATAAGCATGAAGCAAGTTAACCCTTAAGACTGGTTGGAGTGTTGTTACAGCTATAAACATGAAATATTTTCATTAAAGGAAAACATTAATTTCTCATGGTTATGCTTTTGGAAAGTATTATCTTAGAAATATATCATTATACTGAAAAATTTTAATAGAAAGATGAAAAAGTTTATGTAAATTTTTACTGAGTGAACATAAGATATTTTTAATAGATTACAATTTTACTTTAAAAAGTAGTTAAGTTTGTAACCACAGAGACTTATAACAATCTATAATTCAAATGAAAAATTTCTAATCACTGAAATAGGCTTACTATATTTGGGCTCTTGTATAATTTGTAATTTTTCATTTCTTTCCAATGAAAAGATTAAATTTCTCCAAGAATTTAACTGTATTTAGAAAAAAGATAATCTAACGTAATTGACCAGACATGAGAACTTTTATTAGGTAGTGACTTTTTTTAACAGAACTTCATCTATGATTAGGTGAGACTACTGGGTCAAGATTACTTTAACATCAACCCTTTGTTTAATAGGATAAGTAAAAGAAGATGAAATTTGAATTGGGCATGCAATGATAATACATTTCACACTATTGCTAATATTTAGGCTAAACGTTGTCAATGTAATGGATTGATCTTTTAGAAAAGCCCTATTCCACAGGTCCTGATTAATGATCAGCCCAAAATATATGACTTCCAAGTGAGATGGGCCTAAAATACAGTGAAATAGGGATCTAAAATAAATATAATTTCAGTTTTATGAAGCTGCACCACATTGTTGAATATGAAAACTATTCTTGGAACTTAAAAACATGAGTTTTTGTTTGGTTGTTTTGTAAAGGACTAAACATAATTTAAAACAGTTGGGAAATTGACTGAAATTCAATTGATTTCTACCTGAAGATATGAAAGATCAATTCCTGTAGCAGGTTTCAACAGTCAGTGGGAAACCCTCCCCCTCAAAAAATGAAGTCATCTTCTTTTATCCTTGTTAATAGAGTTGGTTTGATAACAAGGATCAATGTCTTATCTCATTGTCAAGGGTATAAAATGTGGTGCTATTTTTTTTATTCACCTTTATTCTCAAAAGTAGTTATGCACTGCCTTTAATGAGTCAAGTGCACAATAAATAGTCATTAAAATTTATAAACACATGTTTGAAAAAAATCCTGGAGTATAATATATTTGAATTCAATACTAATTGAATTCAATTTTCACGGCTTAAAAGTGTCATGTGGTAGCTTTCAAAACTATTATGCTTTGAAAAATGTGTTTCCTTTTTTGTTTATCCCTAAAAATGCTGTTTTCATTAACACAAGCTATCTATGACTACACAATTTTTGTATAATTTCAAATAAACTTAAAGCATTCTTTAGTTTTTTTTTGTTTAAAAGCTTTTACAGATAAATACAGCAAAGAATAAAGTCAAAGGACTATTGAATTTGTTGATTTAGGATGTTTTTATTTGGTCTTGAAGACTTTCAAGAGGGAATACTGACTTAACTTTTTTTTTTTTTCCTATTTTGGAACACCATTATTACTTCAAAGATTGTGATGATATTTTAACCAATATTGATAAAATATATTTAGCTTCAGCATAGGGAAGGAAGAAGGATAAAAAGAAACTGCTGTGTGTGGAGGTGTGTGTGTGTGTAACATATGTCTGTTTAAAAGTAGGATAAACTATACTGGATGTATACTTTGCTACTGTTATCATATACCTATTTTGTTACTTCCCTCTGTAAGGGGTAGTCTCCTGGAATAGTATACACATTTAGTGACATAAAAATAAACACATACATTCTATTTTATTATATCAAGTAAGATTTTTTTAAGATTATATTTATTTGACAGAGCGAGAGAACACAAGCAGGGGGAGTGGGTGAGGGAGAAGCAGGCTTCCTGCTGAGCAGGGAATCCAACACCGGGCTTGATCCCAGCACCCTGGGATCACGACCTGAGCCAAAGGCACACACTTAATGACTGAGCCACCCAGGGACCCCTCAAAGAAGATTTTTATGCTACAATTTTCCCCTCCTATCCCTAATGAATTGTTCATTGAGCTAGAACTTCTTCCTTGAAGTTAATAATAGAACTAAAAAGCATAATACTACATTTGTTGTTAAAATCTTAAATTAGTCTTACATGAGTTTTTTACATAAGAAGGACAAATCAAACATATGATTTAGTTACTGTGGTGTGGGGAGAAGTCTAAATGTTTTTATCCTCTCTGTTCAAAATAGAAGTATCTGAAGCCACAACACCTACATTTTTATTATGTTAGTTATCTGCTTATTATTTGAGGCATATCTGAGTAAATTAACTTGATAGATCGCATAATTACCAAATACAAGTGAAAGATCCCATTAATATGTAGAATTTGCATAATAGTCTGGAAATATTATTTTTTATATTACAGTATGGTTTTACTGTTAAAATAAGCACTCTGCTTTTATATTAATGAAGTCTCATTCAAAAGACCTTCGTTTTACCTAACATTTTTTTTCCCTTTTTTTTCTGCCTGTAATGTTAAGAAATGTACGATTTGTTTCTGTGAAAATTAATGTTTAAAATATAGGTGACTTTCATTAGATGTTCTGCAAGAAACACTCAGGACTAATCAATTTAAACTCAGATACTTGAAGCACCCAGGCTTGTAAAAAGTGCAAAGAGTATAAGGATTTTTACTCTTTAATTTAAAATGACTTTCCCCGTGAACATTTTCAGAGCTATTATACCTTAACATGTCAGATTTGCTCTACCAGTAACTTCCATTTACTTATAACAGCATAGATTTTTGGTAAATATATAATAACAGTGATTTTCATGGATCTGATTTTGTTTGCTTTAAGGCAGTTATGGACAGTAATAAAAGGCCCACTGGAGTGCATTAGGGTTGTTTCTTGTGTTTTAGAAAATGATATCCAAAGTACAGACCCCTGTCAGCTTACAGCAAAATGATAGCAACACTGTGATGCCCTGTGATTACCCACAAGTAGAACCCTGAAGGAAGTATAGGGCTTGCTGTCCGTTCATGCCAACTCTCATCACAAGATTCTACCTTCAAGGACTGATCTATGGGAAATTTGGTTCAGTCATAGCCTATGTTGGTGTTTCCGAGTAAATAAATGAGTTGTTGTTTTTTTTTTTGTTGTTTTTTTTTTTACTGAAAAAAACAGTGAGTCTGTTATTTAAAAAGTGGCAAACTGCTGGTTTCATCCTTAATCTTCCTGGAGTTTGGGTTTGTAAGCCAATAATTTTATTTTTGTTGCCTAAGGAAATTCTTAATGCCTTTCTGTTCTTGTACATAAATATCCATGCTAACATCAAATTATGAAACAGTGGATATCCCTAAAGTACCTTTAAAAGGTAGTTGTTTTGTCTTTTCAGTAGGTCTCTGATCATTTCATCAGTGTTTAAAAGCACTCAAGGGGTTTGCTATATATTACATTTTTTTTAAAGCAAACCAAAGTATTAAAGAAAATAGCCTTTATGTATTGCTTCCAAATAAAGGCTAGATTGGATGGAAGTAAAAGAGTTCTGAACAGGAACCAAGGTCTGACCTGGGAAACACTATGATCTGTCTCAGGCAGACTAATAAATTCCCTGGATTAAGAGGAGCATCTAAAAGTTTCGACATGAGTATGACCTTTAAGTTTCTTTTCAATTCTAAGTCTGCTCTATTCTGTATAAAACTTGAGCCTGAAGAGTAGTTGAGAATAAACTCTGGCAGATGATCATGTCATGGATTCTTCGAGGAATTGGAGCCATCCGTTTCTGAAAGCAATGGAGTATGCCAAGGAAATATTAGGCTAGCAGACAGCCAGTGAATCATTCAAGGCTGGGGCGCATGACTTTTATCTTCTAGCAGCCTGGTGTGAAGGTTCAAAAAGAGCAAGCAGAGTGCGTGATGAGCCCAGGCTTGGGTAGAGGGCACTGCCACCTTTTCAGCATTCTGTTGGTTAAAGCTAGGGACAAGGCTAGCCCAACTCAGAGGTAGGGGAAAAGCTTGTTGGATGAAGTTGCAGTCACACTGAAAAGGGCATGACTACAGAAAGGGATAAAGTATAGAAAGGAGTTTCTATCAAGTCAATCCTACATCTACATAGAGAATATACTTTATTAGATTATTTATTCACTTTACTTTCCATTTGATTGATTTTTGTTGATTTATAAATATCTCATTGCTTCCTTTTGGATTCCCTCCTTTAAGAAAAATTCCTTGTCAGAGTTCAACAAAGCAAATAAAGAGAATCTTTCAGAAATTTTAAAAGGTTTCATATTACAGTAGTATTTTACCTAAGTTTAAAGTATTTTTAAAGTATCTGAAGTTTGTTCCTTCGTGTTTGGCCCACCCCTTTATTCTACATTTGCCAATTTTGTTAGTTTCTAAATTATAAACTTCTAATAGCATACCTTATTTGTGAGGTTTTATTTTTTTCTCATTTATCTCTTTTTGACTCTCTGTGACTGCTCAGTCTGATAATTTATACTTCTTTAATTCTAGGTGGCAGCCAGTCATAATTTCTTCAAGTATTTCTCCTTATTTATTTATTTTTTTCCTTTCCACCTAGAACTCCCATGGATCTTACATTTTGTTTTATACTTTTCATATTTTTATCAATTTTAGGTGGCTTTTGAAATAGAGAATTTCCCCATCTTTTAGTTCTCCAATTCATTCTTTGTATTTCATCATTTATGTTCAATCAAACAATTGTTTCAACTGGTTCCTTATAATAGCTTGTCTTTATGTATGTGTGTGTGTGTGTGTGTATGTGTGTGTGTACATATATAGTATTATATATATTGTATTACATATATAATATATACATTGCTCTGAGGATCTCTGTTATGCGTACTTTGAGTTCTTTTTCTGGGTCATTTATTTCTTGTTTTCTCTGTTTTAAGTTTTTTAAAATTTATTGTGAGATTTCATTTTGTTTTTATAGTTCTTACATTCTTCATAGATTTCATAGGTCTTCCTGTTCATACCTGAAAATTATTGGACACTGCGCCTGGAGTAAAAGGCTTTGACCCACCTGATGAATTAAGGAAGGTGGAACCTTCAAAGTCAGATAAACTTTCCTGTTGCGATCTGGGATCATCCCTTCTGACCTTAGGAAACCTCCCATTACTTCACTTAGGCATTGCTCTTTTCCACAAATTACTTCCTCTTTTGAGCTACTCTGTATTTTGGGGGAAGAAAGGGAAATATCAGGATCTGGCAAGATGAACTGTACTTGTTAAAATGCTTCCCAACCCAGCCACATCCCAACTCCCCAGTGTTGCAATGCCTTGAGGGGCTGTGGCTCCTCTTCCTCCATTTGAACTGTCTGTGGGCCAGGTAGTCGTGCCCCTGGGGCATGAGTGAAAGAGAAGAGCACAGCTGGAAAGCTGTCTTGGCCACCTCTCCTCCATTTATGATGCCTGATCTTCTGCCCTGGTAGGCTGTCATTTACCTCTCTCCCAACACACAGGCACACATACACATGGATCTTGGCACAGTCTGTTTTCTAGAGAGTTTCCCCAAGTTTCATTATTGTTGTTAGCTGTGTGTATTTTATAGTTGTTATTTGGCCCTGGAGCCCATTACCCTCCTCTTTCCGCCATGCAGTCTCCAAGGGTGAAGTTTGAGAGGAGCCAGCAGCTCTTTCTTTTATGACATTCTGCTTAGAGGAAACTTCTAAATGATTGTTATTGCCCCCATCTTAAAATGAGGGGCACTTTTTAATGACAATTTAAATCTTTCCCAGGCTTGACACTACATCCCTATAGATATCTGTTGCTTATGATAAAAATAACATTTGTTGGCTTTTCCAAAGCTTGCTGAAGAGAAGCCCCACAGCACAGTCCAATTAATCAAACTTTAATATTAAGAATTTACATCCTTGGGCCTGGAGTAGGGCACAGAAGTATGCAATTTAAGAAATTATCCTGGGTGATTCTCATGTACGTGGTCCACATCTTATATTGTAAAATAACTGCTAAGGGCAGTCTCAACTCAGTGAGTAAAGCACAGTAGAAGCCAATGGATATTTGTTAGGGATCTCCTATCCCGCCTTCAAGAACATAACCTAACTCCTTAAAAATTATATGTCCTTTAGGCAAGGATTAACAACATTTTCCAGCAGACTACTTTACAAAGGAATTTCTTAGACATATTTATTCTAGTTATCTCTCATATTACTGATTCTCTATATTAAATATATCACCAAAAATGTTGTAAAGACAGGTTTATCTGGTCCTGAAGGATTTTGTGCCATGGAGATAGTGTGGATTTAGTCTATGTGAGGGCTGGTTGAGTTTCTCAGTGGAGACATTTTCCTCCTTTACCTAGAAACAAGAGGTGAGCAAATGCATTTCCTTATTGCCCACTTCTGAGGGGTTGACTTTTATGGATCACTTGTTTACTGAGTGTGTCATCATTTGAGGCCCATGGATTTATGCAGGTATCTCTCATCTGACTGTCCTTCTGGCACATGCCCAAGGCTTTGCCTCAGTCACCCAAGATGACATTAGAATTGCAGCTTAAAGTTACAAGAATTTTCAGAACACTCAAGACAGTCTGGATATCATGAATTGTGTTTATGTTTCTTAGGGTTTCTTTTTTTTTTTTCCCTCTTTTTTTTTTTTGAGGGAGTTGAGGGTTTCCTTTACTTGTGAGGAGGATTCTTTGATTCTGTTTCAATTTTTGAGTTTTGAGCTGTAGATCTTCTCTGTAATTACTTCACAAAAATCAGTTTCTGTCTTCTGAATGTCCACTTGCAATCCCTTAGAATGCTATTTCTAACCTTATCTAATAAACTTTAACACTTTATGGTTCAACCATTGGTTTTCGTTTCTTTATCTTTAAATTTTTTTGGTTGTGTAAAGTATACTTTATAGATGATACATGACTATGCAGGGCTCTCCAAGTCCCTCCTCTTCTTCAGGAATCTGGGATGGAAACTGTATAGGTTGGGAGATTCTCAGTGTGTTGGGGATGAATTGGGGCAAGGACTCCTCAGCAGCTGAAGGCCTCTCTCTTTGTCTTACTCTGGCTGGGGCTGGTGGTCCAAAGACTCTTACTCCTTGTAGACCCCCTTAGACCCATTCAGCTCAGGGACGATGACCTTGCCCACAGCTTTGGTGGCACCCCAGTACAAGTAGGGAGGATGTTCTGGGCAGCCCCTTGACCATCACACCACAAATTCCCAGAGGGACTTTCCATGGTCTTCTGGGTGACAGTGATGGCATGCACTATGGTCATGAGTCCCTCCACAATGCCAAAGTTGTCATGGATCACCTTGGCCAGAGGGGCCATGCAGTTGATGGTACAGGAGGTATTGCTAATGATCTCAAGGGAGTTGTCATACTTCTCATAGTTCATGTCCACCACAAACATGGGGCATCAGCAGAAGGGACAGAGATGATGACCCTCTTGGCCTCACCCTTCAAGTGAGCCCCAGCCTTCTTCATGGTGGTGAAGACTCCAGTGGACTCCACAACATACTCAGCACTAGTATCACTGCATTTGATGTTGTGGGATCTCATTCCTGGTAGGTGGAGATGGGCATTCCATTGATGACAAGTTTCCCATTCTCAGCCTTGACTGTGCTTCTGAATTTGCTGTGATGCAGCAAAACCTGTAGACCAGGTAGCTGAGGCCTATGAAGGGGTTATTGATGGTGACAGTATCTACTTTGCCAGAATTAAAAGCATCCCTGGTGACCAGGTGCCCAATATGGCCAAATCCATTTACTCCAACCTTCACCATTGTGTCTAAGGGCCATTACTAGCACTGCCCCAGAAAATGTGGCTATCTGTCTAATAAGGAGGAGCTCAACCATTTATTTTAGATCCATATTGATAATTAACAGTTTCTCTCATTTATTTAATGTCTAGCAAAGTGGTAGGTATATATGTGGTTCACAGAAATAAGTGTTGAATAAGAATGAATCATTGAGATGAAACTTACAGGGTTCCTTTCTTTACAATACCATCCTATGGAATAGAATTAGGACTCAAAATTATCCATACACATTTAGGATCTATGTAACAAACCAAATAGAAAAAAAATTTTTTGACTCATTGAAATTTTCTATCCAGATTCACATAGTTTATTATTTTGTAATTTAAATTTAATATGCACATGTGTGTGTGTATACTGATTCATCTGTTCATTAACTTATTTGGCATATAATAGATACTATGTACCATGCTAGATTATTAAGAAAAAGGAATAATATATAGTCTCTTCCATAAAGAATCCATAGTCTTATGAAAGGACGTGATGAAGGATCAGGAGACAAAGGATCATGAACCGCATGGGAAGTGCAGGTTCCCCATCTTCATGTTGTATCATCCATCTCCTCATTTATCCATGCTATCCAAGCTCTGTCCACTAAATATGACAATAAAATGTCTTTAAACCCGGCCAACCCAAAGAAATGCCTCCTTCTTAGATATAGAGGAAAGTCAAAGGAATGGTCTTAAGTGACATCATCAGAAGTTAGAAAAAAAAATAGGGTGTTCGCAGTTCTGACATAAAGGTATGTAGGTACAGGTGGTGAGAATAAATCTATGAATAAAGAGCAAAATAGGAATAAGATAAGCAAAAGTGTTCCATTCATTAGATTTTAGCCACATTTATGTAGCGGGGGAAAAAAAATACTTCCTGCTACAGTCTCTGAACTTGCTACTACTTCCTGTGCTTGAAATGCATTGTTGCCAGATCTTCACATTTACTTCATATTTACTTTCTCAGCATTTAGGCCTCAGTTAAAAGTCTTCTCTTATAAGCCTAAGTTAGCAGCCTTTCATCCAAACCCAGTTGGTGTAGTTTATCCATTACTTAGTTCTTTTTTTTTGTTTGTTTTAATCTCATCACATTTACCAATACCTGTAATAATTTTAGTGAAATATTTGTTTATGATTCACTAGAGCAGAAACATCTTATTTTTTCCCAAACTTTATCCTCAAGATGGTGCCTGACACAAAGAACATGCTCCATAAACACTTCCTGAATATTAGAGTTAATGAATAAATAAATATGTGTGTGTGTCTACTGTAGTATTCTGGTAATGTCTAATTACTATCTCTCTGATAAAGTCCTGAATTGTAGCATTTGCTGATTTCTATAGGATAGATAAATACTCCCACTATGGCCAATTTCAAGCTATCAATGTCATGTCATGTCACTGAACTTGGAATTGGGAAATTATGTACGCAATTTCCGCTTTTAATCCAGGGCTTTCTGGCTTGAGCTGGCTCGAACATAACAAAATTATTTTCTTCCATCAAGTGGATGCTCATTAATGATGTGGAATGTTTCCAAACTCTGCAACCTACATTTCTCAACCTATTTGCTGCCAGTTCACTAGACCTGCTGATCACATGTCCTCATTTGGTTGTTAATTTTCCATTTGCATGTTCTTCCTTTCTCTAGCAAATGCCTACTAATACTTTAAGATGAAATTCAGAAGTAACTTGTATACCATAATTTTCATCAAAAAATAATTTTTCCTATATACCCAAATAACTATTTAATTGACCTATATTTTTATATTCCTCATTTAGTTATGTGTTAAAGTAAGGCATGCATGTGGGACTGTAGCTGGCTGTAGGCAGAGGACATATTACCCTCATCTGTACATTACTAGCATATAGTAGAATGCCTAACATATAAGGAAATCAGTAAATATTTGCTTATTTTACTGGAATTATAGTAGTTTATTTATAGGATTTCAAGTGAAGTGATGGTTCTTAAAAATGAAAATAGTACTAGTTCAGGTCCCTTCTCAATACGAAAGCATAGGACACTTGGGTGACTTAGTCAGTTAACCATCTGACTCTTGGTTTCACCTCAGGTTCTGATCTCAGGGTCCTGCGACTGGCCCTAGCTTTGGGTTCCAGACTCAGTGCGAAGTCAGTTTGTCCCTCTCCCTCTCCTTCTACTCTCCCTCTGCCCCTTCCCTGCTCACACTTGCAGGTATGTGTGCTCCATGCTGGTGCATGCTCTTTCTCTCTTTCTCTCTCTCTCTTTCTCTCTCACTCTATCAAATAAATAAAATCTTAAAAAAAAAAATAAGAAAGCATAATTTTTTTTCACCTTATGTATGATGTACAGCTTCTACATCAAGTTGGGGAGGCACAAATTATTCTTAAGAGTAAGAGGTGATTATCAGAGAGGAGGAGGTGGGGGATGGGTTAAATATGTAATGAAGATTAAGGAGTGCACTTGTGATGAGCACAGGGTGATGTATGGAATTGTTGAATTACTGTATTGTATATCTGAAACTACTATGACACTGTATATTAAATAACTGCCAATTTAAATCAAAACTTAAGAAAATAAAGGAGTTAGTTAAATCAAAACTTAAAAAAAGTTGTCAACAAAACATTTAAAAAAAACTAAGTGATAGGCATGCATAGTCCCATCTTGCAAATTAAATGATTTTAAATCCTCCACCCAAAATGATTTTAAAATTCAGCCTTTGAAAAATGGCCCATTTTAATCACAATACGCATTTTTAAAAGTAATATTACTTATGAAATATGATTCAAGTTTTCCTTAAAAATGAGCCTCTAACCTTAAAATATCCCAGCCCACTTAGGATTCTTTGTGTAGGGTTCTACAATCAAAGCCAAAGTCAACAAGAAAGTATAATCTTTGTTTCCACTGAAACTTTGTAGATAGTGATAACATGTATCCTCTATCAGGATTCCATTATTCTGAGGTCAATTAGCCAAATATCATCCTACTACAATCCCAGCAAACCACATTATCAGGATTTCTATAAAGAAAAAAAAAAGGAGAATAATGATTTTTAAAAGAACAAAAAGATCAATGCTGTAAAAAGGATATTATAGGAAACTCACTAATTAATGAGACCTTCATAGGAGATGCAAACAACAGATTTTATTACTCAATCTTGGTTTACAGTAAAGTGAGTGTATGTAGCTTACCAAGTGACAAAAGGTTCACAAAATACTTTAGCATATGAACAGTTTTTAGTATATAGTTAGTTATTTACAAGAACCATATTAGTTTACTAATATCCTCTGAATTCATTTTTTTATCACTGTATAACAGATCTGCCACACATTTAGCAGCTTAAAACAGCACATTATCAAAAAAAAACAAAAAAACAAACAAACAAACAAAAAAAACCCAGCACATTATCTCACATTTTTTGTGGTTAGAATTCCAATCAAGGTTTAGTTAAGTTTTGTGTTCCTGGTCTCACAGGCTGAAATCATGGTATTGATCAGCTTATGTTCTCATTTGGAGTTTGTATTGAAGAAGAATCCACTTCCAAGTCCATTCCATTGGCAGAACTCATTTCCTTGTGGTTTTATGACCAAAAGCCTGCCTTCTTATTGGCTATTGGCTAGAGGTTGCCCTGAACTCCTAGAGGTATCTTTAGTTATTTTCCTGCCATACAACTGGTATCTCCTTCAGGTAGCATACAGTTTGGTAGTTTGTTTTTTCAAGGCCAGCAGGAGAGTATCTCTAGTGGAGATATACACAAACATATTAATATGAATCTAATACCGTCATATTTGCCATATAATATAACCTAATCAAGGCAGTGACATCTCTACACTTTTGCTGTATTCTGTTGGCTGGAAGCAAGTCATAAGAACCACCCACACTCGGGGCGCCTGGGTGGCTCAGTCGTTAAGCGGCTGCCTTCGGCTCAGCTCGTGATCCCAGAGTCCTGGGATCGAGCCCCGCATCGGGCTCCTTGCTCTGCGGGAAGCCTGCTTCTCCCGCTACCATTCCCTCTGCTTGTGTTCCCTCTCTCGCTGTGTTTCTCTCTGTCAAATAAATAAAATCTTTAAAAAAAAAAAAAAAAAAAAGAACCACCCACACTCAAAAAGAGAGAATTCTACGAGGTTGCCAGTCACTAAGAGTCCACCTGTGATGGTCATGCCGTATTCTCATATTACTACAATAATCTGTTTTTCTTCCATGGAGAGGAGTGAGTACTGAGTGTTGGTAAAATGAAAACAGATTTTCTACAACTAATGTATTTTCACGGTAGATAGTTCTAAACTACAGATAGTTTTAAATCATCTCAATCTTCCCCATTAAAGAAAAAACTCAGAGTCCATTTTTGTCAAACTCTAAGGGAGCATATTTTATTTCATTCTATGAAGAAGAATAAGCTAGGACATTTTCTGACATTTTTATTTACTGGAAAAATAAACTCTTACCAATTAAATTGTTGAGAAGGGGTTCCTGGGTGGCTCAGTGGGTTAAAGCCTCTGCCTTCGGCTCAGGACATGACCTTAGGGTCCTGGGATCGAGCCCTGCATCAGGCTCTCTGCTCAGTGGGGAGCCTGCTTCCCCCTTTCTCTCTGCCTTTCTGCCTACTTGTGATCTCTCTCTCTGTCACATAAAAAAATAAAATCTTTAAAAAAATAAATTGTTGAGAAAAATGGATGTCGGGTTTTATTCTAGGCTTAAATAGTACTTTTTTTTTTTTTTTGATCCCCTAAATCAGGTCATCCGTATAAACCAAAGGGCTGTGTTTGGCAAGAAAACATATTAGGACATGGTGGTTTATCTAGATGTTTAATGGCATATTTTCTAAATGATATGATTTCCCACATTTATCATTTTTTAACTGGCATCATTTTATTTGACCTTGCTAATTTCAATGAAACCTATCAGGCACCATACTCATTGCTTTAACATTCTTCATTTAATTTTTTTTTCCTCGTCTGTCTTTTTATTCCAGTGTTTTGTGTTCCCTCTGTGCTTTCACTACTCCTGTCCCAGTGTATCAGTGTCATGCATCAGCAATTTTTGTGAATAAGGGAGAGCATACCCTGAGTTTCAGCATTTATATTAACTGCTCTTTTTGGCTGGTGTTTATTTCAGTCTCAATACTCGTCTGAGGTATAGAGTTGAGGAAAAAAAAAAACAGAAAAAATGATAGCACTTTCCTTCAACTAACAACATACAGTAGAGATTCAAGATAATTGAAACAGATAGACACAATAAAGCAATTAAATTTTTACTTTTTTTAATTTAGCTTCTGGCACTCAACTAATACAAATCCTACACATAGACAAGGTAGGATAGGGCCTGGGATAAAGAAGATTGAGAAAGCTTCACAACAATAAAACTAAATCTAATTTTATTTTTATTTGACTTTCAACCAGGAGACCAAATGTTGAAATCAAAACAAACCCTAAGGCTTGTACAAGCCAGTATCCAATGTACTCAACAAACCAGCAACTTGCAGTATTATGTTGAATAAACAGCTTTATGTCTGATGGAGAAAATAAAGCAAAATCTTGAAACAGATTCTGCTCAAATTTGGATTACAAATTTTGATTATATACAAAGGAAAACAAAAACAAAATAAAAACTAAAACTAAACTAGCAGACCAAAGCAGAAACTAAGTCACTTTTGGTTGTGAGGATAAATCCTAAATATATTAAGATTTATATTACGATTTTGATTTACAAAAGATTAATTTAACTGTATATGGAATTACATGGCATTATTTTCAGATAGTATTTGATAGTATAACTGTTACTATTCTACTTTTCTTTTCATGATGCTAGCAAATATACATTTTCCACAGTTTTTTTTTTTTCCATTAGTGTTCTTATAATATCAGCCCCAAATCCTGAGGTCTATCATAAATTTGTGTAAATCCAAAATGGCTATCACTATGAATGTCATGTGGAATTTCCATTTAGATTTAGAATGTATATCCTTAGTTTTGAAGACTATATTTAGAAGTACATCATCTTATTTGTGAAATTAAAAAGATAGTTTCAAAAAATGCACATTGAATTATTGATTGTTTAAGATTAATTTTCCAAAGTGCAGGGTGTCAAATTAATGAAAAAATACAAAAAGAATAAAGTGCAGCAACTATAAGTGCAAAGCACTATATTTAGGAAATATAAGCAAAAAAAAACTGGACAAGATCCAGTTAACATCTCAAAGTTAATGTATTGAAATTCAACTTATGATCTTCTCTCAATTTGATCTTCCTCTAATGTTCCCAGTCATAATAAATGACTTCCGTTTTTCATGTGTCTTTGACTAGAAATTCGGGTGTCATCATTTACATTTCTCTCACACAGACTGCCTGCATCCAACCTATCACCAAGCCATGCTATTTTCCTTTTATTCTGCTTGTATCTCAAGTGGTCTTATTTTCC
Organism: Procyon lotor; assembly: GCA_028646535.1. Lineage (NCBI taxonomy): Eukaryota > Metazoa > Chordata > Mammalia > Carnivora > Procyonidae > Procyon > Procyon lotor. Next base: position 33,846,078 of record CM053605.1, read on the forward strand.
CCATTATTACTGTTATCACATTAGTCCTGTTGCCATTCCTTTTTTTTTCTTTTTTTTTTAAAGATTTTATTTACTTATCTGACAGCGAGAGAGAGAGAGAGAGAGATCATAAGTGAGCAGAGGGGCAGGCAGAGAGAGAAGAGGAAGCAGGTTCCATGCTGAAGAGAGTCCAATGTGGGGCTCGATCCCAGGACCCTGAGATCATGATCTGAGCCCATGACCTGAGCTGAAGGCAAAGGCTTTAACCCAATGAACCACCCAGGCGCCCCCTTGTCGTCGTTTCTTATCTCTACTACTTCACTAGCCTGACAATACCTCTTTTAGTATTTCTCTTACATTCCTCAGATCTTTGTTTTAGTATCCAGGGTCAGTGTACTATCATAGTGTTGTGTGGTGACACAGGGTAGTTATATCTGTGGCCAGTGCAGCATAACATATAGAGTTGTACAATCACAATGTCATATACCTGAAACTATTATAACATTGTGTTTCAACTACATGTTTCAATGGTTTTGTAGTAAACTAAGGGTGACATTAAAAATCCTCAACATGAGTGACAGATTTCTGCTTGTCCTTGTCCCTGAATATCTCCCCATCTTTTTCAAGCTACGTTCATTTTGTTCACTCTGTTTTGGTCATACCATCACTGCCACTTATATAACTTACTATCCCAGTACCTTCTTTCTTTCAGTCATGGTATATTCTTACCCACCTTCTGACCAAATGTCTGATCAAGTGTTACTTTACTCTCACCCTATTATAGATTATGTCCTGTTATGACTTTGCATGTCACATTGTTCTGAGTAATTTTCATTTATACCATTTTACTCTAATGTTATTTGTATGATTATTAACTTGCTGCCATTATCTCCCTCCAGTTATTAAGGAGTATAAACCCAGAAAATTTATTTGTTCCTTCCTCTATTCCCAGTTATCTGGCACTGGGCTACTTCATAATAGGCAAAGAAAATTATTGTGGACTAAATTAGCAGGGGGTTAAAAATTTGCCAGTGTTATAAAGATTTAATATTCAAATAATGTTAAAATTCTCTAGTGTGATGTATTTTAAAGAAATAACAGAGGAGTCATTGGAATTTAAAGTTGGAATAAATCTTAATGTCTCCAAGGTCATCCTTTTATTACCAACCAGGTCTCAGAGAGAATGAGAGGCTTATTCGATATCACACCATTGGTTAAAGTCACAGCAAGGACAAAAAATGCGGTCTTTCAACTTCTAGCCTAGTGTCTGTGCTATTGGTAGTCTGGGTCTTACTACCACAACTATATAAATTTATATATTGTATAAACTAATGTGTGTATCACTTTTGTATCTACAGATCACTTAGGCCTATAAGAAACTACTCTTTGATTTCCAAAATATCACTAAATGCACATTTTTCTATATCTCTAACCTCCCTGTTTTTTTTTTTCTACTTGTTCTTTAAATGCAGCTGTTATTCAAAGTTCTGTTTCTATTCTCCTGCACTTTTCATATTCTGTAACAATTGAAGATGAATCCATATACTTCAAATCTTCCAACTACTATGTATAAGATAGTTGAACCAAAATTTAAATCCCAAGGTGATCTGTTTTCCTGTCTTCATGAATCAAATAACTATCTACTGGACATTTCTAGTAGCAGAAGTTGGGAATAGTGGTAGTAGTTGGAAATCTCTTAATATACTAAACAAAATAAGAATCATCATATATTCTCCAAAATAATCTCCGATCTCAGACTTGACAGTATTGTCATTCTTCTGTTTGCCCAAGTCTTTCACAGATAAGAGGTCACTCCCACTCTCTGCTTTATCCCAGCCAACTTGTCATCAACTTTTGTGAACTCTCTCATTTAAATATCTCCAGGCTCTGCCTCCTCCTATTTATCCCTACTGGCATGGGCTTACATCTATTGCTCCTCTTCTCTAAATTAAATTATTGCATCAAATTTAGCTGGTCAACTAGTTAATGTCCTCTTTAAGCTACACTTCATGGTACATCCAGGATCCTTTTTAAGCTGAGACTTTATCATGCTGTTCCTCTTAATCAGATGTTTTACCAGCAAGCATTTCACCTGTCTTTAATACACAATGCAAATATTTTGGTTTATTCCTTATGATTCTTAGTCACAAGTGACAAAACCCAACTCAAATTAATTTGAACAACAGCAACAGAAATAAATTTATCAGTTCATGGAATCTAAGGAAAGAGTCAACAAACCGCCAGAAAGGCAAAGATAAACCTGGACATCAGATATAACTAAATACAGGGACTCAAACACCATGGAGATACTCTTTCTTTGTTCTTTAATTCCACTAAAGGTTAGCATAATTCTATTGTACTTGTACTCACTTTTTTCAAATGAGGGAGAACTTTAGTTATACATAGAAATCAGAGTTACATGAAATAACACCTTCTCTTTCATTGGAGATGATGATAATGTCTAATTTTCCAAAACATTTTCTTGTTTCAATAATAACAAAAAGGGCGATGATTAGGACCAAAGAAAAGGAATAGTAGGAAAATAAATACCTTCAATTATTGAAGGTATTTCAACTATAAATCCAAAGTTCTTAAGTAAGGATAAGAAATTCAACCTCTGTGTGTGAGTGTGTGTGGGAGGGGTTGTGTATTACTGTCCTACTTCAGTCAGATTACAAAGTTTGAACTTTCTCTTTAATAGTATCAAGTGACTTGCAAGAGAAGCTGCAAATATCTTTCAGGGAAAGAAAACAAATTGTGGTTTCAGAAAATATTTACAATATAACGTTGTTCCTGCAGTTTTGTTCAATAAAAGACCACTGTGTTGCTGTTGTTCAAAATGCGAAGCCAAATTTTTCCTACTGTTGTTTTGTTAGCAGAGTTGCACAATTGACAAGGGCATCCAAAGAAAGTAGTATTTCTCAGTACTCCTTAATTTCCATATGTAGCCACAGAACTTAGCGCAGTATGCATCTGAATCTAATTTGCTTCCTTTCTTATTTGTACATAAAATACATGGTTTCTAAATTGGTTTAATGGAAGCAATTATCAGAACCATACTCACTAGAAGTTCTGTGTGTGAGGAAAATCCATAAAAATGGAAAATGTATTTTTTAGATAGACCTCAAAAACCATCTTAGTTCAAGAAGTAAGCAGAGCAGTGCTATGTAATTGAACAGCATTCCTATTAATCTATCCTGAAATCAGTGTGTTCTATTAGAGTCTAAACTCCTTGGGGATTGCTGGGACATTGTTTTAATACTAAATTCTCATTGTGTGAAAAACCTTATAAAATCAGCTAGTAAATATTTTATATATCAAAAAAGGCTCTTCTTTTCCATAAATCAAATTTAAAATAATTTGTTATTGACCTAAGACTTGGAAAGGCACAAAGGGCCAATGTTCCACAGCAAAGGGGCCGTGCATGTTTGAATGGCATCTGCATCACACGGCCTGTGTCTAATGGGTTTGTGTTTCCCAATAATTGCTGAGTATCTAAGATAGAGAGAACAGCTGATTTTTGAGTTTCAGTTTTATTTATTTCAGTAACACCAGTTCTACCCAAATATATGGAACATCTTTCCTACTCTCTCTTTTCATGCCAAATTTATACCTTATTTGTTGTCCTTTTAACTTGAAGCTTATAGCCCATGGCCTTACAGAGTAAGGCAGTCCTGCTAAATTTTTGTTCTGGAAGGATAAGGATAGAGATACTTACAGTGCTTATTAAGAGAGAACATTTAATCTAGTGTTGAGAATTGAACACTAGATTGTTCTAGTGTTCACGAAGCTGTTATGTTGTTTGAAATACGAAAAAGGAATGAGTGGTAAGAAAATTGGTGAAGTAAAGCATCAATAGAAAGTAGGTAGAAAGATTCATATATGCAAATCTACTTATTGATCTCTCATTTGTGTAAATATAGGAGTGCTATTTCCAGTCAATCCTTCTTGAAACTCTAGCCTTCGCTATATTTTAGATGAGGTCTCAAAAAAAAACTCAAAATTGAAGTTACTTCTTATAAGTTTAAATTGAACAAAACTACAGGGGAAAAAAGGAAATATTTTCTCCAAACTCTCTGGGCAAAATGTGGAAAGCATCAGAAGCTTAAGAGAAATTACAAATATTTTAGGATACAAGTTAATTAGAAAAGCAAGAACCTAGAGGTAGTTTTGAAAAGTATTGTAAAATCTGAAGTACTTGTTACAGCATTCAAATATAAAAATAGTGATAAAAATGTAATTTCAAGTTGCCCATGGATCTCTCTCCGTTGACTGAAATAAGTAACACTTATGTCAAAACTGCACTTCTTGGGGGTGAAAATTCAAAAGCAAAAAGTAGACTCTCTCCATTTGCTCTTTGTAAATAGTCTAACAGTGTGTTTTAATATTCCCTGGAAGTGATCATGTCTGGAAACACCACCCATTTGTTGGCAAAAGGCAGAATTTAAAAGTTGTTAGGTAGAAATCAACCTGCAAATAAACAATAAATAATTAGTCTCTGTATATAATTCACAGAGAGACTACTGATACAAGGATAATTAAAGAAAACTAATATTTTCTTAAATAAAATCATCATTTCTTATCTCCCTTGTATTTCCAAATTATTTAGAGAGGCTACCTAAAACACAATTAAGCAATATTTAATGAGATTATCCCAACAGTCAGGATCTACTATAGTTAAGTAAATTATCTTTTGTGCCATGTCTCTTATTATTATGCATCCATCTACATAGATATTGTCTAGAACGTATGCAATTCTTCTGCTTTCTTTCAATTAGATTTTTACATTTCCCTAATTTGTTCACAACTTGCATTTTTAATGATCACAATGTAAACTATCCCAAACTATTCCCTCATTTCCTGAGCAGGAAGTAACTATCCTTTCATATCAATCTCTTTAAAATGTTTGTCATTTGTATACTGCCTATTAGATTATATTTGTTAGTAATAATTTGGATATTATTGTATAATCTCCACTACTAGATTTTAATTTTCCTTAAGACAGTCAATCATTTTCATTTTCTCATTCACACTAAAAGATACCTTGAGAATTGAACCCCACCGCCCCGAAGCTGTTATGTTGTTTGAAATACGAAAAAGAGGAATGAGTGGTAAGAAGATTGGTGAAGTAAAACATCAATAGAAAGTAGGTAGAAGGTAACCTCTTTAGTAAATGTTGCCTGAATAAATATTCTGACTATTGAAAGAGACAAAGTATCATATGATTTTTTATTAATGCTAAAAATATACACCAAAAATGTCAAGATGTCTTGATTAAAATCTCTAATTGATTAATTATCATTAGGAAAATTTGTAAGTAACCTTATTACAGAATTGTCATCTTAGTTTCTTTTCATTTGTACTTAGAACTCATGTCAACTGATGACATTCCAGAATTCAGGACAAGTCATTAGTAGTCGTTTTAAACAGGGTAGTATGAAATATGTTTTGATTATTAGCAGCTTTATGTATGTAATCAAACCAAATTATGACACTTAACATTTAATCAACATCACTTCTCATGAACAGTTATTTCGTACAGTTTTTCTTTGCTTTCTTAGTTACTTAATGGCTATAAAATTGTTAGCATTGTGAAGTAAATTCTATGTTTAGTACTTTAATTGTATACCAGTCTTTTATTCTGGATAATGTGTTATGTTCAAATATTTTTTTTGATTAAACATTATAGAAATTTATATAATGACATATAAAATAGAGTTCTATCTTCTTGAGGATAATAATTTTAAAAATCATCCTTAAAGGCAAAACTTCCTTTTCCTAATTATGGAAAAGTTTCTAGATATGTTTATAATCAATATGAACAAAGAAAAAAATCCTTGGCAAGTATTTTGTCTTTTTACATGCATATCATATTATATTTGAAATTATTTTATAATGTGATTTATATCATTAATGTAGTTTATCAAATCTTTTTGAAATATATGTTAGTTAATGGTGCCTTCTAAATGAGTAAGTCTTCCTTCAAGTTTTACTACTTAAAGGTTTTGTTAGTAGAATAATATTAATAAAATAATGCTAATTTACATTTTAACTTAATTTCTAATCCCATTTTTGTGATTTCTCATTGATGTGAAAAAGTATTTACAAAATGAAAAAAAGACAAAATTCTAATTAGTTATTTTTAAATTTAAAAATAGAATACAAAATAAATGGAAAATTAAAAATTGATAAAATAATTTGTAAGCTTTTATACCAGAAAATAGTCGATTACTTTAATTTATATAGTTTTTGTAATTCATATATTTTAATGATTATATTAATTAACAATGTATAAGAGCATAAAAGCACACAACAGACAGAATCACAAAAAGGAAGGTAAAATAATGAAATATATTAAACTTAATCACCAATGAAAAGATAAAATTGAGAGCAGAATTTTTCAAATTTGCTTTAAAAATTATAATACATTTGTCAAAATCATTAAGTTCATTAATCTTGTCTCTCTTACCTGGACACATATCTGGACAATATAGACAATTGTGTTTTTCTTAATCTCATATAGAAATTTTTTTTCATTTTTGCTATCAAATATAATGCCTAAATATAAATTTTGTAAGAAGTTTTTTTTTTTTAACACGCCCTTTATCACATTAAGGATGTACCCACTGATTTCCAGTTTGCTAACCCTTGTTTTCACTCATGAAAACTGCTGAATTTTTTTCACATGCTTTTTATATATATATGGAGAGAATGATGTAATTTTTAAAAATTTTGATCTTGGAAATTAAATTAATAGATTAGATTATGTTTATATATGATTAATAGAAATGTTTTTAAAATGTGCATTCCTTTAAAATGATCAACTTATGCATCTAATAATTTTTAATTTTAATTTTTCCTAATACTGCATTTGAGTAATACTTTTTTCTCTAAGCAAGCTGTAGTTTTATTTTCCACAAATTTTGATTCCTATTTTTTAATCATTCAGTTTAATTTGTTTACTAATTTCTATTGTATTTTTTTCTTTAGTCTGTGTATATTTAAAAGCATATTTCAAATCTTCAAACATATAAAGATTTTCATGGTACCTGGTTTTAAACTGTTTTTCTAGTTTTTCCAACCAAATGTCAGTCTTTAAAATTTGTTTATTTAACATGTTTACTATGTTTTATTACTTTAATGATTTTTTTTTATCTTTAATCTTTTATTAAATTTAATAAATTTAATTAAAATTATTTTTATTTGATTAAGCATGTCTTTTTAACATGTTTATTATTATTTAGGCATGTTTATAATAGATTTATATGAGGAATTTTTTTGAAAATTATCTGATGTGCTTGAAAGGATTGAGTATTCTATAGTTGGTGAGAAGTCCCTATACTGATATTAAATCAGATTGTTAACCACATTTTTAGAGTCTTATCTGCTTTTAATTGTTTTTTCTATTTTCATTAACTTGCTGAGGAATATATCATAAAAGGTCCCAGCATAATTTTCTGTTTATCAGTTATTTTCTAGTAGACTGTTTGATGTTTGTTTTTTATTCATGAAGGCCATATTAGTAAAATATGCATAATAGTTTAGAATTATTGTTTTCTTTTTGGTGAATTAAGCTTTTTAACATAATGAAGTATTCTTATCTCCAATGATGCTTTTTGTGTTGATGTTCCCTTTATAATAGTTAATGTAACTTCCCCATGTTTCTTTGGTTAATATATTCAGGTTATATGTCTTCCAATTTTTTTTTTTTATGTCTTCCAATTTTTTTCATCCAATGAATATTCTGTTACTTTAGATAGATACTTTATGTGTAGAAAATAGTTAAATCATCTTTGCTTGTTTCATTTTTAATTTATAATTGAATGTGGCTATATTGGTGTTTTAATTGGAAAACTAAGTACAAATATATTTAATGTAACTAATATTATTTTTTAAATCCACCATATGTCTCTGCTTTTATTGATCTGCTTTTGCTACGTTATTTTTCTTCTCTTTTGCTTTTCTTTGCATTGACTAGATAGTTCTTATTATATTTTTACCTGTTACTTTGGAATTTATATACAGTTTTTGATTTTTAAAATATTATTCTGGACTAGATTACAGCTTGCATCATTGCCTTATGAATAATGTTAATAATATTATTATTACTAATATTAATGACCCATTTATATTCCTCCAAGTAATAAAAGGACATAAGAACACTTTAACTCTATTACCGAACCATTTTGACATGCATGTTCTTTTATTTCATGTTTTAACAATTTGCTGTATATTTCAACCTTTCCTGCACAATATTTTTACTTTTATACAGTCAGTATATTTTAAAAGATTAATCTATAGAGTTTACCATTTCTATTGCTCTTTTTTTTTGAAACTTTATTCATCAAAAATTATATTTATGGCCAATATATCATAATCAAGGTGAGATATACTTCCTGTCTAAAACAACTAAAAAGTAGATAAAATATATGAACCAATAGTTTTTAAGATTGGCCAATGATAGTGATTTCTAAGAGGTGGGAAATTTGTAAGATAAATTCTACAATAGCTGCAGCTTGCTACCTTGAAAGAATTTCCAGGGCATGGGAAGGAAAGGAGAACCCAAGCAGCAAATTCTCAGGAAAGAATACTAGAGATGGAGAGCTGCACTGAGAACACAACAGAGATCTGCAGATGCCCTCTTAAAATAGTCGATAGAGTACTGGTGAGTGTAACTGTGTGGGGAAATACTTAGGCTGGGGAAAGGGCAACGAAAAGGCTTAGAGAGAACAGTATACAGGGCTCTATCAGGGTTAGGAATGGACCCTGTTCCCATTATTTTGGCTGGAAAATCTCATAATTTACAACACATTAGGCAGAATACTCAGAAAGATTTTGTCCAATAGTTAAGATTAATCATCTCCAGACAAAATACTACTTCAGTCCACAGTGAAAAATCTTAAAGGCAATGGCATAGCCTTCGTAATTAAATGCATCCTAGAACAAAGTTCAAGAATAGTAATAAAAAATATCTAGCACCACAAAATAAAATTTACTATATCTGGCATTCAAAGATTACTCAGCATGAAAAACAGGAAACTACCCAAAAGAATGAGGAGAAAGTGAATTAACCAAACTAATGATGAAATAAGCAGGAGTTAGAAAGAGTAGAAAGGCATATCAAACTAATTAATATACAGTGTTCTATTAGTTCAAATGTTAGAAGAAAGATTGAACATATTTTACAGAATAAAGGAGAAAGAAAAATCCTGGGATTTTAAAAGGTAAAAGCTACAGTGGTAGAGATGAAAATTTCTAGGTAAAATTTTAAAAGGTAAAAGCTACAGTGGTAGAGATGAAAATTTTACTGGAGGGAATTCATGATGGATTAGGCATTGCAGAGGAAAAAATTAGCAAATTTGAAGACACAGCAAAATGCAACTAAGAGAAAAATGACTTGAGAAATAAATAAAATATATAGAGAATCAGTGAGTTTTGGGGCAACTTCAGGAGGTCTAACACATGTGTTATTAGAGTTAATGAACAAGATAGGAAGAGGACCAGAAAGATATATTAAGAAATTATGGCCCCAGGCATTCAATGATAAGCCATTATAATATTTTTTAATAATTTTAAATTTGATATTTCAAGAGACATTAATAAAGTCAACATGGGAAAGGTTAAAAAATTCTTAAATAATCTTATATTTATAATGTTTACTATTTTTACATTGAGTTACATATGTTAAGAGCACCATAATCATTTTAGTATTTTGTGTCTTCAAAAGTCTTCATAGGGCTCTACTGTTGAATCCTCAGATTTCAACATCTTTTCTCCTAAAGTGGTTCTTTTACTTGTTTTCAAACTCAAAATGGCATCTTTTCTCTCAGACCCATATGCTCATATCAAGAACGTCAAGGAAAGGGACACCTGGGTGGCTCAGTCAGTTAAGTGTCTGCCTTTGGCTCAGGTCATGATCCCAGGGTCCTGGAATCCAACACTGCATGGGCTCCTTGCTCAGTGGGAAGCCTGCTTTTTAATTACTGACACACATATGTTACTATATAGAGACCTTTAAGTCTCTGATTCCCAAATCTGGCTTACCAGTAAATACCATTTGAATTTCAGTTAACTTAAATTCTTTTTAAGTTAACTGAAATTAGTCTAGTCCCATTAAATTAGTTACAAGTATGAGGCAGGGGATCAGGAATCATCAGTTTAATAAGATTCCAGTTTAACCCTATGATCTCCCAGTTTCAACATTAAGTCCTCAGCTCTGAAGGTATAATTTATTTTGAAATAATCAACCCGTCATATTTCAAAAAGGAATGTATTTGAATCAAATTTCTAGAAATAGCTCCTTTACCACTGAAAGAAGAAACCAATTGATTGGACAAAATTTCAGATAAAACACCTAGAAATAACATTTGAAGACTGTCATATAACCAGTACAAAAACCCATAAAATTTATAAATTACTTTGGTATATATCATGTAAAGTAAAATGTATTAAATGAAATAATGTTATCCTATAAGTTGCTTTTAATTTTTAAGTAGGTATTATTTTTAATACTGATAAAGAGGAATCATCCATAAAACTTGATATTATAAGTTTTAGGGATTATCAATAATTTTTAATGACACAAAGCATTTTGTGCTATTCATTTGCCAAATTTAGAAAGTCTACAAAATGCAACATGCTGCATTAGTTGTCTGAAATATATTACTTTTCTGGCTTAATCAACCATTTAAAGGAACTAGGGAGAAATATACATTCATATTTGTAATAAAACCACAGAAAATAGTTTCATAAAAACAATTTAATATGTTTTGATTTGTTTGAGGGTAACATGTGAAATATTACTTTAATCCACTCAAGATTTTTTTCCAACTCTATCAATTCTGATATCCTTAAAGCCCTTGTCTTAAAATATTCTATTAATATGTTGGTATTTACATAATTTTAGATGCTAATGGATTAAGGAGCTCATGTATTATGATAAAAAGGGAAGTCAATTTTAATGCCAAGATTTTTGATTCCAAGCTAATTGATTTATCAGACAATAACAATTTCATTTATATGGTAACCTCAAAATCGGAGTTTGATTATAGTAAATACTAATAAGCAAGAAGTTTTGTGTAAAGATTTGCAAAACTTATAATTTCTGATTTTTAGTGATTAAGAAGGAAAATGGATACTTGTTTTGGCTTATTTCTTAGATTGGTAATGTTATATAATTTTGTAACTGAACTAATTCCCAAAGATCCTGGTCTAAAACTAATTTTATCTAACATTTATATATTTAGTCAGCAAATATGTGTTATTTTTTGGATTGTTCTAAGAAGCATGCCGTTTTGGTACACTGCTGGATGAAGTAAATACAAGTTGGCTTAAATTTGCTGAAAGGTAGTTTATCAAAAGTTTGAAAACTGATTCAGGCATGCAGAATTCAAGAACCTAGTCTAAAGAAAAAAAATGGGTATTTACAAAAATTTAGCCAGAGGGAAGTTCACTGAGCATTACTGAGAGTAAATAATGATGCATAACATATTAAATAATAGGAATCATCATTAGCTTGCCGAATCAACAATAACAGGAATATAGAACCTCCTGCTGAGTGCAGCCATGTTTTTTTTCATTTACTCACATTGTGGTAGCAGAGGTACCTTCTTCTAAGAATAACGTGTATAATTATGTTTCAGCTTACCTTGGGTCACATTCCAATAAGTATCTATTGGTTCTTTTGGAGTTTGCCTGTTTTCAGGTCTTCATTTGTCCTGTTAATTTCTACTTCTTCCTGCTCAGATGTTGATACCAGGCAAGTCTTGTGGCTCTTAATGAGCTCCACTTCTTTGTTCTCTGTATTTTGAAGAGATACATTGCGGTCAAGGTTTTTTTTTTTTAAATATTGTCCACAAATGTGCTGTTTTTCTGTGCAAATTCAGGAAGATTCAAAATTGGCTTTGGTCACTGCCACCATGTTCCAAGAATTACTATATTTATCATTTTTAAACATGAGAAAATTTGATTTCTTCTTGTTAAAAAAAGATGAAAAAATGGGTAATATTTCCTAAAATAAATCTGTAACTAAGACAATGGAAAATTTAAAAAAGGTTTATCACATATATCTGCAGCTTAGTAATACAGAAGGTGAATTTGTTAATTGACTGTCATAATGATTAACATGTACGTATTTATTGTACATGCTCTTTCAGTTTGTTTTTTTTTTTTTTTCCATTTGAGTGATTACTGTGACATACACAGTTTACTTTTAACTTTACTCCCTGGAATGCGTGTACTTTACAATCAATAAAAATTGCGTGACCTTTGTAGGAAGGGATGTAAAATTATCCATAAAAGCTAAGCAAATGCTGAGAACAGACTTATAAAATAGCTACCTATAATTAGTGCATGGATTTGAGTTAACAACACAAATTTGCATTTATGACTTTCAGCCATACACTTCACTCATAGGTTTTTTTAAAAAGACCATTAAATCAGTAATTGTAATGCTAATAAATTGTGGGTTACTATTAGACTTCCTTTGTTTTGCTCGTACCCTCAATCTCTCTGACTGATGATTTGGCAGTTCCAGCAAAAAATTGGCAATGATAAGACTGAATTAAATTTTTAGTACACTAATATGTCAATTATTAGCTTCAGAAATCATGAGAAAGAGTAGAATAATAGGTACATAATATTAAATTATTATTTAAATGAAGATATTAGAACTGTAAAACCAGTAATAACAGGATTAAGTAAAAACCTATTATTGTCAAGATCCTGTAATTTTTAAGAAAAGTTTTTGTTATTGCCAAGTAATAACCACTGCAGTGCCTTTCCATTAGTTGGTTTTAATGCTTAGGATTAATATCTCCCACTATGTAACAAAATTGAAAGTTTGGTAGTATTAAACTGTAAACTCCCTCCCATAGCATGGAACAAAGGATTACATTAGCTCTGCAGAACTTGTTACAGAGGGAGGACTTAATAAATACTAACTGCTTATATTTAAAACTGGAAGGATGCGAATCCCAGCTTGCTGTATCCGCAGTTTTCACATGCTCCCCTTGCACTCCTGTGGGCACATAGAAAATATTGCTCATTTGAGATTACTAGGGTGCTTTACTTTTCTTCAGACAAGATAGAGAAGGGAAAGGGAAAACTTCAAAAACCTGAGACCTAAAAGTCAAGCCCTTTAAAAACTGTATCCATTGTATTAATTTAGGTAAGAAGACTATATCAGTTAACATTCTCCTTCAGAATAGCTCCCCAAGAATTTTACTAAGGCTTCACATATATTTCCTCATTAACAGAACCTGCCTTCTATGGTGCTTATTCAACTCTTACTTTTTTGTTCCTTTCTCCAACCACCTCTCTTAGGATTTTGTTCTATTTGTTAAATGAAAAAGCAATGCCTCCTGGTGCATAGCTCACAGTTTTAAGTACACTACACAATGTAAAACAGCTTGGGAACCTTATTACATTGTACAAATGAGAGGACTGTAGTGACAATACTTCACTCCCATAAAATATTGAATTTATTCATATATAAGTTTTTCTTAGATATTTAATCCTATGAATTATTTACTGGATTAAGCTATTAGTATAGTTATTAGTATAGTTGGAAAGCTAGTAGTATAGTTGGAAAATTCAACACTTTGAAGGAAAAGTGTTGAACAAACCTCATACATAATTAATGGTGCATGCCATTGTGAACATCATCATGTTGAGATGGAGGTCACAATTAATGAATGGCTTAAAGACGGGATAAATAATGGATATTGGTTCTTCAGAATGTAATGGTGATTTTGCATGAGTAATTTATTAGCAGCATTGTTTACGAAGATCATCATCCATATAAGAATACCTCTGTTTTTTGTAACTTAATTTTTCCATTCAGAATCTTTAAGAAGCATCTCTGAATATATCTAGACACGTAAAGATCCGAGTATACTAGTTCATATCTTCAGTGCATTATCTTGGATATTAAAATGAATACTCAACATGCAAAACCATTCCAGGAATAAATTGTTCCTACTATTTTTAGCAGTTAGGAAAGTTCATTTGAAAGTTAATGCTGGTGACTGTCATAGGTGAAGTGCTAATGAATTAGCCTCAGGAAGGGACATGACTTTCTTGGCTGTTTTACCTGAAGACTTTATAAATGTGTGTTATGTTCCTTATGCTTATGAACATCATTAAAAAGTTCCAACATTAGAATTTCTTGCATCAATCAATTGGTAGCCATATACAAAACACTATTCTTAAAATCCTTAAATTTGAATTACTTTTCCTTTATATGTTTTTATCTTATTAGCAATTTTATTTGTTATAAAATTCAGCAGATTAACCAGCTCACTTTCAAGTGGAGTAACAATTTATAGAATTTTTTTTTTTATAATTTGAGCTTATGTGAGGGTCAAACTCAAATATATTGAGCTCTAATGTAGCTTACTATACCTATCTATATGTCAGTAAAATTGCTTATGAGATACTAGTTTCAAAATATACTATACCTGAAAATTCGGAAGAAATTATCATGCTATATAAATATTTATAGTGTTTGCATTCCTTTTATAAGGGCAATTTGAGAAGGAAGCATTTGAAAGCTTTGTCTTCCTCTAAATTCTGGTGATATACTGAATTTTTTTCCTCTTAATGTATTCATAAAAGTAATTGGCTCCTGAACAAACCACTCAGATGTTTTCTGACCTGCTATAACTTTCAGGAATTAGATTGACACAAAGAGAAAAGAAATTTCAACCATCATTAATCAATGAATTGCTTTCTTTAAAAAGTCAGAGTAAAAAGCATGCATTTAAATTGAGCAATGCTATTAGATACATAAAAGTCATAATGATCCACAGTTTTTTCCTTAATTACATTTTCTCATGTAAAGGTAACTATGTAGAGAATAATCTGATTTTATAAGGTTTCTAAATTTTGTAAGTACTTAACAATTTTTAATAATTCAAAGTTGTCAAAAATGGTTTTATCAATATTATAAAAGTGAATAAATCAGATAATCTAGTTGGTAAACCTAAGCTAATGGCAAAATTTTCAATTCTAATTAATATTGTGAGTACCAACTACTTGTGTCATCTTTCACGGGTACATTTTAGACTAATAAATGTGGAAGTCCTATCATTTTTTTTTCATGAATGGTGATAATCCTATAAAGCAAGAAAGGTAATTCTATCATACCTTACTCATTAATTTATAATTTTCTAGTGTTATCATTTCCCTTACTATGACTTCACATTATAATTTTTACTCATAATGCCAAGTGTTTATTCCTTCATGAGAGCAAACAAAAACTGCCCTTAAATAAAGGATGTCTCCATAGGCATAAATTTATTAATTACAGCACACCAGTGAAAGGAGAACAGACTTTAGATTTGTAGATCACTTATTTTGGATTTCGGTGGAATGCATACCAACTCTATGATGTAATTGAAGCTTTACCTGAAATTGTTTCCTCATATGAAAATTTGGGAAAAAATATATCCAGTAAGTAAAAATGTTGACAAAATACATAGAGTATTTAGCATACACTATCTTTTAAAATAACTTTCATATTTTAGAATAGTTGCAGATTCATGGTACAGTAAATTACCATATAGTCACACCTAGTTTCTCTTATTATTAAAATCTTCATTAGTAGTATATTTATTAAAATTAGTGAACTGATATTTATATTATTAACTAAAGTCCACACTTTATTTAGATTTCCTTTTTTTTTAACCTAACATCTCTTTCCTATTCCAGAATCCTATCAGGAGACCACATTACATTTCATCATCACATTTTCTTAAGCTTCTCTTGAACATGATTTTTTAATCAGATTGTTTTGGGGGGTGTTATTGAGTTATATAAGTTTTTTTATTGTTTTAGATATTAATCCCTTATTGACTGTATCATTTGCAAATATCTTTTTTTTAGTAGGTTGTCTTTTTGTTTTGTTGATAATTTCCTTTGACATGAAAAAGCTTTTCATTTTGATGTGATCCTAATAGTTTATTTTTGCTTTTGTTTCCTTTGCCTTAGGTGATATATCTAGAAAATGCTGCTTTGGCCAATATTGAAGACACTATTGAACACAATACTACTTGTGTTCTCTTCTAGGATTTTTATTCTTTCAAGTTTCACGTTTAGGTCTTTAATCACTTTTGAGTTTATTTTTGTGTATGGAGTTAAAAAGTAGGCCAGTTTCATTTTTTTACAGATGGTTCTCTAGTTTTCCCAGCACCATTTATTGAAGAGACTATCTTCCCCATCGTATATTGCCTCCTTTGTCATAGATTAGTTGACCATATAAATGTGGGTTTTTTTTCCTGAGGGTCTCTATTCTGTTCCATGATCTCTGTGTCTCCTTTTTTCTGCCAGTACCATATTGTTTTGATTACTACAGTTTTGTAATATATCTTGAAGTCCAGAATTATGATATCTCTAGCTTTGTTCTTTCTCAGGACTGCTTTGTCTATTCAGGGCCTTCTATGGTTCCATACAAATTTTAGCATTATTTGTTCTAGTTTTGTGAGAGGTATTAGTGTTATATTTATAAGGATTATACTGACTCTGTAGATTGCTTTTGCACATTTTGGCAATATTAATTCTTCCAATTATTATTTGTTCTATTTTTGTGAAAAGTGCTCTTATTATACTGATAAGAGATTACATTGACTCTGTAAATTGCTTTGGGTAATATGGGTATTTTGGCAATATTAATTCTTCCAATCCATGAGCATGGAATATCTTTCCATTTGTTTGTGTCATCTTCAATTTCTTTCATCAGTGTTTTATAGTTTTCACATTACAGGTCTTTCACCTCTTTGGGTAAGTTTATTCCTAGGTATTTTATTCTTTTTTTTAAATTTATTTTTTATTAGCATATAATGTATTATTTGCCCCAGGGTACATGTCTGTGAATTGTCAGGCTTACACATTTCACAGCACTTACCATGGCACATACCCTCCCACATACCCACAGCACTTACCATAGCACATACCCTCCCCAATGTCCACAACCCAGCCACCCTATCCCTACACCCTGGGTATTTTATTCTTTCTGAAGAAACTGTACATGGTACATAGATAGATATAGATACAGATTTTTAAGAAAAATTTTCTGTCTGCAACTTTGTTGTTAGGGTGTAGAAATACCACCAGTTTCTGGGTATTTTGTGCCACTTATTGAAATTTGTTTATTATTTCTAGTAGGTTTTTTGGTAGAGTCTTTAAGATTTTCTATATGTAGTATGATACCATCTGCAAATAGTGACAGTTTAATTTCTTTATCAATATGGATGCCTCATTTCTTTTTCTTGTCTGATTATTTTGATTAGGACTTCCATTACTATGTTGAATGAATGTGGCAAGAGTGGACAACCCTGTCTTACGCCTCACTTTAGAGGGAGAGCTCTCATTTTTCCCCACTGAATATGATGTTGGCTATGGGTGTTTCATATATGGCTTTTATTATGTTGAGGTATATTCCCTCAAACCATATTTTGTGCAGAGTTTTTATCATTAATGGATGTTGAATCTTGTCAGATTCTTTTTCAGCATCTATTGTGATGATCATAAGATTTTTATCTTTTGTTAATGTGGTATATGAAGTTGATTGATTGTGAATATTGAACTATCCTTGTATCCTGGGAATAAATCCCACCTGAACATGGTGAATGATCTTTTTAATGTATTGTTTTGTGTGGTTTGTTAATATTTTGTTTAGGATTTTCCATTTAAGTTCATCAATGATACTGGCCTCTAGTTTTCTTTCTGTATGTGTGGTATCTTTGTCTGGTCTCCATATCAGGATAACCCTCGCCTTGTAGAATGTATTTGAAAGTTTTCTTTTATATTTTTTTAGAATAGTTTGAGGAGAATAGATATTAACTCTTCTTTAAATATCTGGAAGAATTCACTAGTTAATCTATCTGGTCCTGGACTTTTACTTTTTGGTAGTTTATTGATTACAATTCAATTTTTTTACTTGTAATTCATCTACTTAGATTTTCTATTTTTTCCTGTTAAGTTTCGAAGATTGTGTATTTTGGAGAATTTATCCATTTATTCTAACTCGTCCAGTAAGTTGACATATAATTGTTCCTGGTATTCTCTTATAATCCTTTGTATTTCCAGGTGTCAGTTATTACTTCTCTCTCTTTCCTGATTTAATTTATTTGGGTTTTTTATCTTTTTTCCTTTATGAGTCTGTATATGGGTTTGTCATTTTGTTTATATTTTCAAAGAATCAGCTCTTAGTTTCATTGATTTTTTTTTTTTTGGTCTCTGTCATTATTTCTAATTTCTGCTCTGATCTTTATTATTTCCTTTCTTCTACTTACCTTTGGTTTTATTTTTATTTTTATTTTTCTAGTTCCTCTAGAACTAGAGGAAATTGCTCTGTAAAATTAGATTATGTATTTGATTTTGCTTCCCTATTAGAACTGCTCTAATTCTGTCCCAGAGATCTTAGAACCATTGTGTTTTCATTTTCATTAGTCTCCATGTAATTTTGATTTCCTCTTTGTTTTCTTCTGACCCATTGGATCTTTGGGTAAGGTTGTTTAGTCTCCACATTTGTGTTATTTTTCCAGTTTTTTTTTT